>CM060951.1:77267250-77914505 GCA_030765055.1 Mantis religiosa
ATTTATCTACAATGCTGTACCTAAAATTTATTTTAAAAAAGGGGGAAAAAAAAGTAAATCACATATGAACCGTACTCTGAATCAACTCTTATCACTAACTCAAGACACCGACATGGGAGAGACTGTTCTATTTCAACATGCTGTAATTGTTAGCTACACGTTCTTTATTATTTTACAATTGCATGCTCCGACATTTTACTTGTAAGAGTAGGATTATAAAGTAATATGGGAGAATACAATGAAGATAAACACGTTCCGGGCTGAATACACATAGAGAAGATTCCGAAGAAATAAGAGAGTTCGATGCAAATTATTCTTGCTGTAATATTCAGTAGTGATTACAACTTCTATGTAATATGTATATGAAATTTCACATCTAAGCACGGACAGACAATTTCATCTTAACTTTAATGGTTTCACTCAGCCATGTGAAATCAAGTAAAGCGATGCTGGAGTTGCTTGAGAGGTATCCTTCGGCTCAACATATTTCTTGAGAGGAAAATTATTTCAGATACTTCATCACAAATGGGAACATTGGTAATACACTTTCACGTTAGAACCAGAGAAAACTATCTATTTATGTTGAGGGTAATTGTCTTTTTTAAAATATACTATACTGCGCTGAAAGTTTGAGCGACTCCGTGCTCTTTTGCACTGTCCTGCCAGAGAAGCATGAGGATGTCTTGCATTTAATTTATTTGGTTGTACAAAAATGTATGTAGAAGTATGTACTAACTTCGTTTTATAGTTCACGGACTACATCAAAGGATATAAGACTGAAGTGCGTGCGTCCGGAGTAAGTTATGGAAAACTATACCCAAAACAAGACAGCAAAAGATAAGACTGCAGCCTAGCAGAACTACAGCTGCGTAGCATATCAGAAAAGCCAGGTCAGACTAAGATATTTTGAAGTCCAAGGCTTCATACTAATAAAAAAAGGGGACCTAACCACATTTCTCTCATAACGAAATCGGAAGTATATGACCTACTCACAACTGTTTTGCTATATGAAAAGAAACTTGGAAAGCATACCTGCAATCTACAACAATGAGGTAGTGGAACATCGAGAAGCAACAAAGAAAGGTTCTCTCTCCCTCTCTCTAGCTCTCTCTCTCTCGTTCCATATACACGGCCACGACGTGGCTGAATGATAGACCGCTCGACTGTCACCAAGGCGGCCTGTGTTCGATCCCAGACGACCGCAAAGTGAGATTTATGGCGGACAATACGGTGCTGGGGCGGTTTTTCTCTGGGATCTTCGGTTTCCCCCGCCATCTCATTCAACCGGTGCTCCATCCTCATCTCGTATATCATCAGTGTCACCGCCTGCGGTGCCGCATGTAGTAAAAGCGGGCATTAAACACTACACATGTAATTTCACATATGCACACATATAATAAAAACACGTTCGCTTTGAATTATCTACGTAGCGGGGAAAAACGGTTTGTGTGTGTGTGTGTGTGTGTGTGTGTGTGTGTGTGTGTGTGTGTGTGTGTGTGTGTGTGTGTGTGTGTGTGTGTGTGTGTGTAAATTGTCAGACAATAAAGACGTGGAAATGTTAAAGGCGAATGATGCACATAGATTAATGTCTCCATTAGTTCTCATTAGGAATAATAATTACTAGCAACACACATATTCTCCAAGGCGATAGTTTTCATGTTACCGCGTCTTTAATAAACGTGACGTCATTATACCAATACAATCTTCTAAATTCTTTAAAATGTTAGTGTAATTCAAAGAAACGATATGAAATATCTTTCAGCAGTATACGTTTACGTGTTGATCGGAATTCTAGAGTAATAACGCTACACTTGTTCAGAGTGATAAAGATTCCTCTTTCAGGTTTAAAATCAACCGGTCTACAACTTGACTGCAAATTAGTCACATAGTCACACCAGTTGCTTTAGGTGTTAATTTAATGCCATCCTTAATAGCAAGGGAATATCATAACACTCAAATATAAAGTTAAAACAAATTCAAACCATCTTTATTTTTTCTTTCCACCAACTTCAAGGTTTTTCCACTTCCATATTTAATGAGACCGCTCTGACTTTCTACAGTCCACACTCAGCCATGACTGACACACGATTACTGCATCAATCAGCTCGACCGTTGCTTCACTCCAGTAAACAGGTGTGAATACCGATGCCTCCATGTCATGATATAAACAGAAACTTGATATTCAAATTATGTTGAAATTAACCATTATTAAAATAGGTTATTCACTATCCCTATTATTTGTAGTTCAAAAAACATGCAGTGTAATAACAAAGTATTTTCATTTGCTTGAAAGGTGGCACGTGCGTTTGTTTACACCAGAATCCCTTCTTGCGTTGGATTGAGTGTAGCATTATCAAATCTCAGAGCATTGCTACAATCTGATCTTTGCGCTAGTTTTTTAACAGGGCAAGATGTGGATGATGTCATTTATTATGGAGTTTATTGCTGGAGTTCAGAAACTAATTAATCAACCATATTGGTTTTGTTTCTGTCTTTTTAAACTGCGTAACTGCGTCTTAGTATGGAATTGCTGTGACCGGATCCTGTGTAAGAAATACAATTATTATTGTTATATGCCTACAGCATTCTAAAATTGTTTATATTTGCCCTCTGTAGTGCTTATTTATTACGTTAAACTGCAAAGAAACATGCATACATACATTTTCATACGTAACAAACTTTAACTATAGTTTCTTTGCGTTAGTAGCTGAACGAGTCCTTTACCTTGAAGCAGATTGCAGTAAGCACCCTGTGACATTTAAAACGTCATTAATGGCATAAAATTTAGCCGTGTTAACAGTCATATCGCGCCTTCCGCCATACAACGCTCAAAGTTATGTATGAGATACGGAAAGATATCCAGGTCACGTGACATCCACGGTCAAAGGTCAAGGAGTTAATTACCAACCGTAGCCGTTCTCGAAATAGTTTCCACCAACTTTTTTTTTTTAATAATGGAGGGTGAGGGGCGGTGTTTTGACCGTGCATGGAATATTACCGTGCCGCATGCTCGGGACTCGGACAAAGTATGAGATATAAACCACGGTCGGCTTTTGATACTGACCAGTTCAACACACGACATTTTATTTATAGTTCACTTAAATGTATCACGCACACCCAACTTACATCAAGCAACAACGAGAAATTATTTTCGTATAATGCTGATTTACTTTATCGCTGCATGAAAACCTGATCGAAAACAGTGAAATTATTTCTCCATACAGAGTTTAAATCTACGAAGGCCATCAGTGGTATAAATAATGCTTTCAAGAACACAGAAGTTCGTAAAATGCTTTATAGACTACAATTTTAAAATATCATTCAAGTCCTTAAAATTGGATGTTATCTTTAGGCCTTGACCACAAAAATAGAGGGCGTAAAAATAAAAATGTTCGCACATCACAATGAATAAAAAGAAAATACACTGGAAAAAATACAAATTTCCACCAATCATATATTACTGGCCAATTTACTATTTCATTGTAAAGTCAACCTCCATGCTTCTCTCTTTTCGCTTTGTATTCCTCACAACATAGCAACAACTTATTTTAATAACATTTGCACATCTCACACACTGTTTTGCTATGTAATTTTCCCCAACAATCATTCCTTCCAGTGCACCTCCCTGGAACCAATTGTTTCTCTCTCTCTCTCTCATCTAAGTTGAGGACTGTTCTTTCTTGCTAATTTTCTCCTTCCCATTACTTATTTTGTCTACTCATTACTTCTTCACATACCCCACCTATTCTTCACGATGCCCAATGTCACAATCCACAGAAACAACTTATTTAAGCCGTTCCTTAGTTATGTAAGGATTCATAGAAAGCATTATTTTCCATAGATGCGAACCACATTCGCAGGTTCAAATCCGGCCCTGACCAATGGTTTCCAAGTGTGCTTACTACAGCCCCATATAAGTAGATTTTTTTTTTTGACATATAAAAGAACTCATGTATAACGAAATCTTGGCACACTGAAGGCATTATATGATCTTGGCACTTCACAGCGCCATTAACCAACTTTGTGTGTTTTGTTTTATGCGAACCTGGAATGCTGCAATATCTTACTTCAAATAAACAAGTGTATTTTGTTTTTTCTTTCCATAATCATAGTTTGTTTTTATGCATGTATCTTCATGTTGTGTTTTTCTTTTTGTACACTGAGCACTCATCAAAATCTTTTCTCACTGTTAAAGCTTCAAACATTATTTGAATAGAATTGATGTGCATGCAGGAAATTTTAGAAAATAAATAAGGTTTTCATCCAACTGATATGTTTCTTCTTTGCTGAAATTCAAATGGTCCCCAGTTACCAGAATGACAGAGACAAAGGAAATAAATGAGATATACTAATGTATGCTCTTTCAGAAATAAGTATCAATGAAAGAATGAAACCTAAAATTTGATGAACACCCCTGGGTGCCTAAATAACAGTTTTATTTCTACTATATTAAAATTAAATCATTTTGAAATGGAAAGTTCTGAAATTAAAACCTTGTAAGAAAACAATGTGTAATAGCATTATGTTAACCCAGATTAATATTTGCTTTCTACTAGGTCCTAAGTTTTTAACTCTTATTCCTTCATACTTTCTTGCTAAAAACCAACTCTTTATGAGTTACATTGCAAATTATTGTATTATTTGAATCTAAATCTTAATGTCTGCTACTTGTAATGATAAGACTTACAAGAGATGCAAGAAGCATTCTTGTTTTGCTTCATATGTTGTGATATTCAAGCAAGACCATGGTGCAATGCTTGAAATGGGCTGCAAAGTAAAGAACACAACATTAATCAATAACAGCTTGTGACCTATCATTATGAAATGGGCCTAAAATGCAAAGAAACTGGTAGTATCTCAACTATTACTAAGACTGCAATTGGAGATATGAGAAGATATAAAAATGAGAATAGGACTCCAACATACAAAAATAACTGGAAAATTTAAAAGAATTAGGAACAAAAGAAATCTACAACTATTGCCAGAATGCTTGGGAGATTTGTGAACAAGCCTTTTAACAAGTAAAGACAAAGGCAATTTGAAAAATAAATATTAGAAATAAAGAGTAACCAAAAAGTTACATGTAAATGAAGCTAACAGGAAAAAAGAGGGCCTCAGCTTCAAGGAAGCATGTTAACAAAGAGGCTGATGAAAGTAAACTGATATTGACATTTCAATGGAAATACATGTTTCGGAAATCCAGAGTCTAAAAAGTGTGTGCATGTGCACGTGCGCGTGTGCGTGCGTGTGTGTGTCTGTATGCGCGCATGCTGGCTTCATCTCTTCAATAAGTCTTGGAGCTTCTCCGAGTCTTATCATGGGAAGGGTCCTCATGATGGAGCATGAGTTATTAAAGCATATTCTCGAAGTATAACATGCATGGAGATATCTTTTTAACGTGCATTCAGTGGCATATGCTGACACTTCGTCTTGGGCTATCACTGGGTCTACCATACTGGACAGTAAGCGGTTGTTGATTAAATCTTAACTTCACACAACTTCAAACAAATTTAAATATTTTTTTCTTGAAAGAAGCTGTAGGACAATTTAAATTAAACAATTATAAAAATGATGTTATCATATTTGTTTATGTGTTCATGTATTTCAGCCATTTTTTTTTATGGGTAAACTACATTGTGACATGATGCTCATGTCTTATCAATAAAACAAGTATGTCTTCTTCCACCAATAGAAGAGCCAAGTTGTTAAGATGAATGTTATCTAGCCTGTAAATAAAATCTTATTCATTTCAAGGCTGAAAAGAACTGTTTTCTGTACTTTTATTAGTAATAGAATTAGAAAAAAAAATGTTAAAATTTGACACATGGTTTATAAACTTTACTGTACATGACATCAAGTTTATTTGATTTTATATATTTGCAATGGTTTGAACCGACTTCTTAGAAAATTCTTGAAGTAAATATAACACTTCCAGTTCATGTTTATACAGTATATTGAAGTAGGAAATGAATAGGTCTCCCAGTTCACATATTACATTTAATGAAAAAATTTCACTGTAGCTTTAGTATCCATTAATGCCACAAATTTCAACTATTTCTATGATTCAATTCTTAATTTAGTTATCAATGAGTCTAAGACTGCAAAGATCCTTAAGTAAAAATAAAATGTCATCTTCATGAGAGTTTCTCTCTTTAGGCCATCCTACATTTTATTAGCAATGTTTCAAATCACATATTTCTAACATTTTACACTGCAGTAACAAATTTGTTTGTTTTCCATAGAGTAATAGATGACAGACAATGCCATTATTCATAAAATATCAAAAAGAATATCTGAAAATGCAAATACTTTACTTAACAGAATCAAGAAAAATTTGGTTCGAATCACACAAAGCCCAAAGCCATGTTGACTTCTTCGCTAGACTAATCCCCAGGTTTGTCTTTCACTGAGGTAAAGAAGCTGTTGATATAATTTCATTAATCATGAACAGTGCTTACAAGCCTGGAAGCAAAATTCCATCATGTAGGTGTCAGAATTGGCATTTTCATTTCAGAAAAGGCTTTAAGAGCACCTGCACATGAAGCAGAATGCGAGAAAAAAAGCAGGTAAACCATTAAGAGAAACAGAATTGCATGGTTTCCTTAATAAAGTTCACAGATTAGGAAAGCATGAAATTAAGTCTGTGACTATAACAGTGTATCAAGATTTTAATTAAAGTCTGAAATCCAGATACATGTCTGGCCATTACTGTGGCACTATCAAAAGCTTGAGCAATGATTTCTTTTAAACATCCCAAGTCATCCATAGTTTCTTTTACATATTCAAATAATCCACTGGCTGTTTGGTCAGAACTTACATCATTGAAATGCAGGAATCGTTCTTTGCAACTACCTTAATTGTCAACATAGCATAGAATGGCAGACAATTCACTTTTATTGGTGACATCAGTTGTTTCATCAACTGAGTCCAATAGAAGTAGCATTATGAATATCTGATTTACTCTTATTTCTAATAACACTGGTCACAGCATCAATTATGGGATTCTATATAAGAGCTGAGGTGCTTTTGCAAGTGGTAGCTGTCTTTAAATGCTTAGAGAGTACCATATTGTAATTAGAAAAGGTAGTAGCTCAATGCAACTGCCTTTGTTTAATGACTCCTCACTTTCCTCTTGGCCTCTAAAAGAACATTCTTGTCTTGCAAGAAGTACCACTGCATCAGTAAATTTATTCAATATATTTATATATTTTTTTAACTTTAATTATGCAAAAATCAGCACTTCTGTTGTTGATAACTCACGAAATGCTCTTAAAAAATTCAATTAATGTCCTCCAACATGAAGTCATATTGGACGATGAGTGAAATGAGTGAAAGAATGCTCAAATGAGACAAGGGTCTACAGAGCTTAAGTGTTAGTCAACATTCATATTTCAGGATAAGAGAAAACCCCGGAAAAATCTTATCCAGAGAACTCACCCAGACCAAGATTTCAACTTGGGACCTTTTGAATGTGAGGCAGACTACCAACTATGCTACAGAGGCAGACAATGAATGGTCTACCTGTTTAGAGTGCTAAAAATTGTCAATGCTGTAAAAGATTTTGTGTGTTGTAGATCTCTCATGTTTATCCGAAGCTTGATTAAATACATTAAATTTGCAAAACCCATCATATTGAAAGAGTTTTCTCAGTTGCATATAACCATGGCCAGTTTATTTAATTTGCATGAACCAGACACATATACTTAACTTAATTGTTTATATTAAAATACTTTTTTGCATGGGTTCTTATTTATTTCCTATAGCTCACACTGCAAATGTGAAAGATGTGGAGTAGGCCCTCCCTGTTTTAGTATCCGTTTCCTTGTATTTCAAGTGCAAAAATTATATTTTTGAATGTATAATAAAACACTAATTATTTCATTACACGTTCATCCATTTTGAAGAATTAGCACTAGCAACTGTTTTTGTGTAGTGTGTGATATCAAATAAATAATATTACTATTAATACAGCTTTTGAAGACCATAATAATTGCACAGTTAAAAACATGTTCATTCGTGACTGCGCTATGCAGTCATGCCCATTTTAGAGATGCTCATGTGAGTATAATGACATAGGATTCCAAAGCCTTAGTGTGCTAATTCCTGCAATTATCCACCTCACCCCTTTTTGCCTATATTTTAGTTAAGGTTGCTGCAGAAAGCATCCAAAACTGGGTAGGTTAATTACATCCCCCGAATTTCCTGTCCCTCCATTTCATCTGTATTATTTCACATCTCTCATCTGGTGGTCTATTTCGGATAGCTGTTTGGCAGAATTAGACCCTGCCCTCTGCACTGTCGTGGCTCCTGGGTCAATCACCTTGTGTCTCCTCTCCCTCATCTTTCCTCCCGGGGATGCCCCACTTGGGGCTTAGGTACAATAAACCACAAGTTTCCAAGCTGAATCCCCTCTGTAGTAATCCTGATCCTAAGCATCAAAACATCTGCATTCCCCTGTGTTCAGTGGTTCAGAACGAGACATATTCCATTCAATGAGTGAATTCTTTATAAGGAAAACTGGCTGGTATTACAATTATTATTAATATTACTTATTAGTTTCTAGTTTACTTTGAATATGGACTTTGCCAATAACTTTGATAGCCCACAATATATGCCCTAATGTGCATAGTGCAGCAGACCTTCAAAAACTCATCAGTACATATAATTTGCAGGTTAAGAGGCCTTATATTTCAGAAGAAAACATTGAAACTAATTAAAGGGACTGAAGAATTTCTTCAAATCCATGAATATTGTATATTTCTACGGTGAATAAAACTTACTTACTTACTATTGTAGTCAGCAAGGTTGTAGTATAAAATTAAAAAAACAAAAATGTGTTTCTTTGTTTTGCAGCACAAGAAACTCAATTATATTCTGGTCTAAAGAAGTGTTTGAAAGTTGCAATTCAAGTAACTTCATTATACAGGCTCCAGTGAAGCTAATACAACCAATTTTCTTCCGACTTTATAACCAGGTACTGAACTGGTGTGTAGATTTCAGTGAAAATAAAAATTATCCGGGTGTAATAGTAAAAACTGATTTCTCTGAAAGTTTACTTCAAAAATAATTTTCAAAAAGATTGGGGAGGATTTAAGCTGTACTAAAACTTTTTAAAAAATATTTCAATTACCGCAGAACTAAAAATAAATGTGCTTGTTACAAGTTGTCCTCTTTTCATTACAGACTGGCATCTGTGAAATTATGCTTACTGAATTCCTCAAAGCCAATGTGTAATTAAACATAATTGAGATGATGCATAAAAAAAATATATACCTACTTATTTGATTCAGTTACATTTAAGTTTCTAAAGGCCGATAATTATTAATGCTGGTATTTTGGGTTTTGAAACACTGTGTACACTGATGTGATTACATACCATTAAATTCATGTAGTACATATATGAAAGAAAAACATTTTATCTCCCTCTCACACTACAAACCAGTGTGTGTCATGCACATATAAGTTCTGTCAAGTTATTGTATCACAGGATGTGCATCATGTTCATACTGCAGTATCGCTAAATGCTCAGACATGTTGGTTTGCTGTCTTTTAACATAAGCATGATTTACAAAGTATGCCAACTTCTTGTGCAACTCTTCAATGCAGTCAGTAACAGATCCTTTTCATTCTTTAATCTGAGCCATTCTACACTGTCCATGATTAGACTGATTTTTTTTCAGGAGTGGACATTCTTCACAGCCTGACAGCATAAAATTCACTTTTAACAGGTGCTTGTTTCCTGTGCAATGAGGTACTAAAGAAACTTGATATTTTCATACATATGTACAATGCAGACTCTTCTGAGTGCACCTCACATAGAGCCTGATATGATAGTGAATCACCCTCGAAGAAGTTCAAGATGGCATATTCGCTATTTGTGATTGGAGGAATTTAGTAACAGTGACATCAAAATTAATTGAAAAAACTATTTGTAGTCAGTTTATTGACACTTTGTCACTATTTTATATTATCGAGGGACTAGTTTCAGAAGCGATACAAATAGTTTTTTCGTTCAACATGACAGCTTTATGTCATCTGAATGTGTACGCTTTGATGCTGTTTTCCCTTGTTTGCAACCGTTACACCTTCTCTTCCTGCTAGGTCAGCAATCAATTCTAACCTCTTCCGCAGAGACCTCGAAAGTGACAGTTTTCTGCGCATTCCAAAATGCTGTCTAGATCTAAACATTGTTGCAGGTGTCATTATAGAGGTATCTCTTTCTTCCTGATTTCTATGTATCTTGTTTTTTATTTTCTGCATCTTTGTACACTCTGTTCTTCACTAATCAGTTCCTTTCCTCTTTTAGTCTTGCTGAGTTCTAATCTATTTTCAACCTTAGCAGCATTTTCTTTCTTTTTGTGTTAGTAGCGACTTTGTTCCCTTAGACACTATCTATATTCACATTGCCTTTCTGCTGTTGTTTTAGTCCTTATTTTAAGAAGCATGTTTTAACACTCACGAAAGTCTGTCAACTGAGAGGAACAGGAACCGGCAGGAGCTTGGAATATCACTCTGTAACAACACTATTCCCAGGAATCCACTCATTTTAGAAAAAGAATTCTCATGCTAATGCAGAAAGGATCTGGAAGGAAATTTTAATTGCTAATTTACTTTACCATCTATGACTTTTCATCAATGTTCAGCATTACAGACTGACACTGACATGCAGTGTGTATAAAACACACATGCAGTATGAATAAACCCTGTTTAAAAATATTTATATTTGGTAGGGCTTATCACTGTGACTCAGGGATAAGGTAATATCCGACATAAACTAAACGAATAGATATAAATTCTAGGATTTGCCTTCTAAAAAGATACCTGGAAAATAATAACTCGTATGCTTTTT
This sequence comes from Mantis religiosa, assembly GCA_030765055.1. Lineage (NCBI taxonomy): Eukaryota > Metazoa > Arthropoda > Insecta > Mantodea > Mantidae > Mantis > Mantis religiosa. Next base: position 77,278,100 of record CM060951.1, read on the forward strand.
TTATTTACCAAAATGTTATGCATTAAATTATCTTATTCTTTGCAATTCTGAACATATTACAATTGGACAAGGTACCTTACACAATGAGGAATCACATGCCCTTATTTAATATATTGAAAGATTAAATTAAAATTTTACCTCTTTATATGACATTTCTGTGAAATTGCTCTATATTCTTTTCTTGTATTTTTGTAATGTTCAATGCATAAAATGTTACATTAGTTGCATTTTTTAGTTACAACATACACATTAGAAACTAATGTTCTTTTACAAAAATAATATGTTGCATGTGTTACAATTTTGGCTATGAAAGTTTAAGTGACAAGCTGATCATTAAAATTTTTCTTCACATTTCAGGTGTTTGCCCTGCTTGTTTTCCCCATTATTAAATTCTTCACTTACAACAAGCAAGTGATAAAACTGGGAATTAGTCTTGTTACAAAACTACGAGTAATCAACTGTATAATAAATAAAAATATAATTTTATTACTGATTGCATTTATGGTATTAACCATAACCAAAGGTTCCTAATCGACAGTTTCAATGATTAAAATTCATAAAATCAGTTTATATATCCAGTAATAACTCACTACATGCATCAATTTATTGCATTAATGATTATGAAATCACCCTAAAGCTACTCCATTGGTAAAGTAATTTTTCATGTTGACTATCTATCAAAAACCTAGGAGTTTTACAAAAGTTCTTTTATATAGAATAAAAAGAAGTATTTCAGAAAGAAGCCAGATGCAGACACCGGATGCATCATCAGTCAACCACAGAACTGACGATAGGGAAAAGGTTCCCAGAAACTAGTCTTCATCAAAACACTTGTAAGTGGAGCAAAGTATATACAAGGTTGACTCATTTGCCTAATTTTAGTAAAAGTTCTTTTGTTTATTGCATCTACATTTGCTGAGCCTTTCCTCAGTCCCTGTATCTCTGCTTCATGTAATATCTTTGTTTCTACCACTGTGCTATAGATACTTTCTATGCATGCTGAATTTAGGTTATTTCATTCAAAATATGCACATATGTATTGTTTTTATTTACCAGGACATTTTTCTTCTGTATGTTCCAACTTCCTAATCTCCTGTACTCCCACTTTATTCTTAAATAATCAATTTCCCTATTTCTGTGTTCTTTTTATTCATTTTCAGTTTGTAATGTTAGTTACAAATGTTTATTTTTTCATTTATTGTAACCAATAATCTCTTCAGCATTTTTTTATTTGCTTTTCGCAACAAAGATGGTACTAAAGGACTTATTGAGTCATACTTTATTAAAACTTAAAACTTCACTCATGACATTAAAAGCAAGAATACATTCAGTACTGCTCCTGTTTTTAAAAGTGACATGGGTAAAGTTTCAAGTTTTAATAAAGTATGACTCAGTAAGTCTTTTAATATGAAATTAGCTTCACTTTTAACAACACTTTTATTGATAACTATTTCAAAACTGGTCTGCCTTTTACAAGTGTATGCAAATTATATTTTCTTATCACATCTAATATATTGTCTATGAATAAGTTAAAATTCTGAAAATGTCTTTGAACACAAAGCAAATGAAATTTTAAAAATAGCTAAACAATATTTCATGGCATTAGATTTGAGCATAAATGTTAATAAAATGTGCTGAATGAGATTTGAACTTAAAAAGTGCTCAAGAAACATAAAAACTGGTATTAATTGAAAAAATCGTATCCCTGAGACAAGGCAAACAAATTTTCTTGGAGTTGTGATTCATAAAAACAATAGGGAAGCAACATATAGAACACATAACTAAAACTAGTGGAGGAAGAAGAATGTTCATTTAGTCACCAAACAGCTGAGGATGAGATCGAATGATCTTGAAAACGTTTCAATTATACAAGTAAGTGAAGTTTGAGTGTAAACATAAATCAAACTCAAAAATGAAGAATACTTCACTGTTAATAATGCTTCTGTGTTTAGTATTTACATAACTAAAATATTAACAAAAGTCTATATGCAATTAGCAGACTAAAAGAATTATGAATAGGGAAGTTTTAAAGGATGTATACTATACTGTCTATTCACGTATAAAATATGAAATTTCATTATGGAGAAATAAAGAGAGACCCATAAACATCCTAACCGGCTGCACTGTGTTTTTTGCCTGTCCAAGCCCTTGACATTCATTGCCATCTGCCGCTATCTCAGAAAGGTGTGGATGAAACCATGCAACATTTTTAAAACTAAGTAAAGACTTCACTTAGACATGTTATTAAAGGAGATGCTGTAACCTTCACCACTGTTGTCCATACATGTTTGGCATTTCTTTAGAAAACGGTCCCTCACTTACGTTAAGAAATGCTGGTCATTTCCTGGCAGATATTTTGTTTTAATTCTTCCAGGGTGGTTTCTCTTGTACACTTCATACTTTAAGTTACCCTAGAGATACAAATTGCAGGGGATTAGTTCAGAGGATCAATAATAATTCTGTCCTGAAACACATTTTTAACTGTTCTCATCGAAAGGTTGGTTGTACGAGCGTTGCAGTATACCTTGTTGAAAAATGGCAAAATCATAAACCCTGTTAATTAAAAACCAAATAAAAAGGTGTAAAAGCGTATTCACATATGTGGAGGTGTCAACCGATGAAAAAATGTGGGCCTATAATTTAACTGATGGAAATTAATCATTTCTTCACACTAGCCATATATAGGCTAAGGTTTTGAATAGAGCCAACCTGAAAAATTCAATGCCTTGGCAATTCAAGTACTTACAATATTAAGTCACCACAAATGGAGTATCTCGAATAGAAGAGCCCCTATGTTTTACCGGGAAAATATATGAGTCAATTGGAGAATTTAATGCCAGGATGGTAGATCAATGGGTAAGAGCGACCGGACGGAAACCAGGAGATCTGTGGTTCAAATCCTAGCCATGGCATGGAATTTTTCAGATTGACTATCTATTCTGGGCCTAACTCTTTCTCCACTATTGGAAAAATGCCAGCATTACTCAACGTGAACTATGGCAAGTGATGTATAGATTACTTAAGGAGGTGCCAAACATGTATGGACAATTGCAGTGGCCAGTTTCAGCATCTCCTTTAATAACATGGCTACAGAGCATTCCATATATAACTAATACACCCTCATGTCAGCTGAAACAGCTGGTTACTTTCCTTTCTCAAAGGTGCATAATAAAAAAACAATACCATGCCAACTCTATTATTTACAGAAAAACAATTTATAGATTATAGCTATATAACATATTGAACACTTGTTACTAAAATTAGGCATATGAGTCAACCTTGTATACACTTTTCTCCACTTACAAGAAGTGGAGAAAAGTATATACAAGTTGACTCATTTGCCTAATTTTAGTAACAATGGCACTCCACTTTCTGAAATACTTCTTTTTATTCTATATATTGAATCCTGTTTAATTTTAAATTGCTGTTCTTAAGTTCAAAACAGAGATTCATAAATATACTAATCAGCAAGCAACAACAAAAAAAAAAAAAAAATATATATATATATATATATATATATATATAGAGAGAGAGAGAGAGAGAGAGAGAGAGAGAGAGAGAGAGAGAGAGAGAGAGAGAGAGAGAGAGAAAGAGAGAGAGATACGAACACATCTAATCACACTGGCTAATGCAAAGCTGTTGTGGAGGGGAAGAGTCCAATTGGACAACTGAGCTGCCATTGTGGTCTGCTCGTAAGAAAAGAAGAGTAGAGGAATCACTACGCCTGTCTACTGGCTGGAGGGGAGGTAGAGCACATCCTCAAGGACAACTGCAAGTTGATGTGAAGCTAGAAGCAAGACATATTATTATTATTGCGCAAAAGAACTTTTGAGACTGTAATTTCAGTTCCAGAAGCATCTCCCACACATGACAGATATATAAAGCTAATGCAAGCCCTGGAGTACAGTAAAGACAAAAGTGAGAGTTTTAAGAATTTGTGTGAATTTCAAATTTATGAGCGTCAGGCGGCAAATGCAGCTCTGTGGAGAGGAATCACCGCAGTCAAACAATTCACTCAGTCGAGTTGTGTGCAATAGGTTCGAGGCACTGGAACCTAACTCTGCGAGAAAAGCTCAAAATAATACCAGGATGATACGAACATTGTCATCATCCTTGCAGGTCAAACAACCTATGCACACACATACAGGATTTGTGTTAATTATACTCTATGCTGCAGAGACGAAGGCAATAGTTACATAGGTGCTATAAACAGTACTGGGGGGAATTTGCATGAGAACATGGGTGTATTTTTATAGATGGAAATGTCTGCATTAGTGAGTATGATTTAGGACGAGATGGGTTACATTTGAACAAAAGCAGTACTAATTTGTAGGCTACTACTACAGTAATAATCATCCCAGTCAAAAAAACAGTCTGTAAAGAGCAATACTCAAGAATATTTTCATGTTGCTGCAGTCAGTAACAGCTAAAAGTAAAGAGACCAATACAGGACCTCCAAAACCACTCATTCAATCTGCTACTATTAGCAGGAAAATGTCAGGGAAAAAGGAATAGCAGTCAAAGGTAAGTAATGTGCACGATTCTGAATTATCCAATAACTAACCTAATGCAAACAAAATGGAGACCTCTGGTAGTCTCAAAAAATAAAATGACATTAATGCATCAAAATTTGCAATGTCACAAAAATAAATTGGATGAATTACACATATTTTTAAGTAACACAAGGAACAATTTTTTTTTTTTTTTTTTTCATATACCTGAAACAAAATAGGCCAATTCTTATGTAAGCTGGTCTGGTGATTCCAAAAATGACCCTTAAAGTGCTGTATCATGGAACTTTATTTTATTATTATTCTATTTTTTTTTTTCATGAAAACTTGCAAAAAATTGTCCTTGTAAAAACGCTCATCTTGCTCATCACTAATAGCTCCCTTGTTTGTAGAAAAACTATCTAAGTGAGAATGCAAGAAGTGGATTTTAAGTTACATTGGGCAACCCATTTCTTTGTAGCTTCTTAACAGTTCTGAGACTGAAGTTTCATAATTTTCTTTTTGTTAATGCCCAGGAAGCTTTTTACCACCGATTTTAAATGATTTCCGTGCTGCCAATTATACAGGTTTAAGCTTAGATTAAAAAATAATTTGAGGACCAATAGATATACCTTCCTTTAATTTAGTTTCACTGATTTTGGGGAAGATACTTCTTAAATACTCAAATGCACTGCCACTTTTGTCCAAACCTTTAACAACATTTTTCATTAACCTGAGCTTTATGTGAAGTGGCGCAAGAAGAATTTTGTTTGGGTGTAATAGAGGCACATACTTAACACTTCTTGCCCCAAATGTACAGTTTCCCCTTTTCCCCATTCTTACACTATAAAATGCTTGTCAGTTATCCTACTGTCCCATAAGCAGAAAAAACAGCAATATTTTGTGAAACCTCTCTGCAGTCCCATTAGCAATGCAACTACCATTAGGTCACTAACAAATCTCCCAGCCATGCTTTTTATAACCATTAGCATCTAAAATTATGGACACAGAATCGTATGTCTTCATCCCTATGGCATGAAATAAAAGTATTGATGGTAGTAAACTACCATTATGTAGCAACACTGCCTTTAAAGTGTATTTAGAAGAATCAATAAAGAGGCGCCAAACTTTGACATAATGGTCTATACCTAATTTCTTCATTAAACCACTAACATTAATGCAGCAACATATGTTGTCTCTTATTGTGAAATATTGTGAACACTAATAAATACGTAAAATATGAAGCTATTAACAGTGAAGCAAACAAATATATACAAATATAACAATATGAAACTTGAAACATCACTTATCTTATAAGAAATGATGACACTTTTGTAATAAATTGTTTGAGATCGCAATTTCATGGAAATTCTTCCACATCATCAGCCGGAACCAATAAAACTGTTGTCGTTACAAACGCTAGATGTTAATATGTTCTTGTTTATACTACCAAAATCTGAAAATAAAACAAATTTAAAAACTAGTGCTGCGTGATTTAATTGATTAGCCGAAAATATTAATCAATTTTTTATTTTAGATTAAAGATTAAAAAATTTTAATCGAATAATTGAGTCGATTAAAATTAATCAGTTACAATAAATATTGATAAAAAATTTTTAGTCAAATTTGGCCCTCTTTGTTTTGATGTATTGCTTCCAACCTAAACAGCCTTTCCAACGCATCCAGCTTTCACTAGACATGTAATGTTCTTTGAACTTTGAATTATATAAAACTTGATAGCTAAAACAAATCACTCTGAACTTCGAGAGAGTCTAAATAACACTTCTGTTGTGAAATATTCTAAGAGGTACAGAACTACATACAGATACTGACAGAGAGGTGTCTTTCCTTACAGCTTGTGTATGACAACATATCGTATACAAGTGATTATTGCTTATTAGCATAAACTGAGCTGTACAACCCTAAACCGAACACTTCGCTTACGCAGCTATGGAAACAATAGCTGATTCCTCTTTTCAGGGCTGGTGGTGGTGTAACTTTGCTGTAAACTGCAGTAAGCCAGTAACGTTTCTGAGTTCGTGACAGTGAGTGAAAGTTTTACGTTAAAAAGTTAAAATAAGAAGAAACGTTTTGTGCTGAGTGAAATTAAAATTATGGCATACGAAAATTTGCGAGGGAAACTGGGTGTACATATCAGCTTTAAGCTAAATAAATCTGGTAAAGTGTGACAGAAAAAAAAGTATTTTGTAAAGTGACTAGGTGAGTCTTCATGTAAACTATTATTTCCATGTCAATCTCACAAATCTTAGTAGATATTGATGTAATATGTTACTAAATAATTATTTACAAAAATATTGTAGATCTAATTCAATACATATATAAAGCATGTGCACTTGGTGCAAACACAAATTTTGAATCTAAATATTTAAAAGTTTCATAAATAATTAAATATACAGAGTATTAAAGCACTTTATATAACCTTGCAACTAATTTTCGAACAGATAATATCTTGATTAATCAATAGATTAATCTATTAAAGTAACATGATTAATCAATTAAAATTTTTGATCTATCTACAGCACTATTAAAAACAGAATTGACTGCCGGTATTTCAAAATTCATTACACGATGTTTATTTTTTTAAATAAATATCTTTTCCCAAATCTTAAATCTATCGGACCATTTAATTGTTTTAATAATTTAACTTTTGGATTTATTTCATGGTTAAATGACCAAAAATGATTTGCTATGGACGATTTATCAGTAAATCAAAAAAATTGTTATTGATATTTCCACCCTTAAAAAAATAAAAGACGATTATAATTTTAAAAAATGTACTTACCATCGTTGGGTTAATAAACATTTTCAAAATTTTTTTAAAGAATTTGGTATAACTTTAATTCCTCAAAATAAATATAGTATTCAAAATTTATTGCATTTCCCTACAAAAGATAAAATTACTAATAATAAAAAATCTGATATTTATCAATTTAAATGTTTCGATTGTGATAAAGTTTACATTGGAAAGACAAAACTTATTTAGAAACCAGAACGAAAGAGCATTTTCATAACATTAAGTATAAACAGACTTTAACTATAAAATGGCCGTAGCAGATCATTTTTGGTCATTTAACCATGAAATAAATCCAGAAGTTTAATTATTCACACAATTAAATGGTCCGATAGATTTAATGGTTTGGGAAAAGATATTTATTTTAAAAAACAAACATCATGTAATGCATTTTGAAATACCGGCAGTCGATTGTTTCTAAATTTGTTTTATTTTCAGATTTTGGTAGTACTAACAAGAACATATTAACATCTAGCATTTGTAATGATGATGATAGTTTTGTTGGTTCCGGCTGATGATGTGGAAGAATTTCCATGAAATCGCAATTCCGAACAATTTATAAGAAGTGTCATCATTTCTTATAAGTGAAGTTGTAAGTTACACATTGTTATATTTGTATATATTGTGAAAACTGTTTATGTCAAGATAGGTAAAATGTTATTCTAGTCTCTCTTGTCCGGAAATTCCATCCCTGTAGCCTGGAACCCAGTAATTCTGACTCTTTTACCTAGTTTCAAATTAAGAATAAGATAGCTTAGTTCTTCTTGAGAAACAAAATGTCTTTCTTCATTTCATTCACATTGATGTATAAGGTCTTAGGATGTTGAAGATTCACTGTCTCCTACATCGTGATTTAAACTTGATCCGTCATATTCAACCCATGCTTTAGAAGATGGAGGTGTTACTAAGTCTGGAAAAATACTTTTATACTCACAACCTTACCCCAAATATTAATAAAACAAATTACTTACTATTTTCACTGGGCAGGAGTTATATCTCTAATGGACTGAATTTGACATACAAAGAGGAAAATATATCTAGAGTGCAAAACACAAAATTCTTAGGCATTAACATTGATGATAATCTCTCCTGGAAAAATCACATTTCAACTGTTTACTCTAAACTTAAGACTGGTTTTGTTATGTCAACTAGTTAACATGTTACCTCCTCAAGCAGTTCATAACGTATATTTCTCTTTATTTCATTCACATCTGGAATATGGGGCTATGTTATGGGGTTCTGCTGGTAAGACTCCTTTTGCACACCTATTTTCAGTACAAAAGAGGGCTATTAGTGTTTTAGCTAAGGTGCCACAATCCTCTTTTGCATATACATAAATTATGTTATTTTGTATGTAAAAAAATACTCAACAATATACCCTTGCCTAAATATATACACAAACATCACACTCGAAGACTAAATGACTTTTTTCTTCAAACATATAGGGGCCAGTTTGGAAATAAAAATATTATTTATGCTGGATCAAAGTACTTCAACATATTACCAAACAGACTGAAGTCAGCGACACAGAAATACTTTTAAATGTATTTGTCAACCTATTGTTTTTATAATGAAGATGAGTTTCTTATCCATATTGGAAATTAATCACATTTTAAGCATAGTTGAGTTTTTGACATAGTATTAACAGATTTACATTATCAATATTTAGGTTGATTTTGTAAACTTGTATTTTTTATCACATGACTGATGTGGTCTTAAGAACAATTGTCTAGTGTATAGTGTTATTATATTGTAATTATTTTGTATTATAAACTGACGTGGTCTATGTAACACTTTTTTTGTGTATAAAGATCTTCATTATGAGGAACTAGTCTTATTGCTGAAGGAACACTAGGATATTTGACACTTGACTTATTTTGCTAGAAACACCTGTAATATTTGTATTACAAAAATAACAGTCATTTAAATGGTTAAATTATTCTCTCCACACCATAGGCACTGCAAAATGCAAAGATTTGCATTTACCGCGAAGCCACTTATTAAGATCAGTTTTGGACAATAAACAGCAAACATAGGGGGCAAGATCCTTATCTTGATCTCCTAAGGCACAACCAAAATATAATGAATATGCTGTTTTAGTAATACTTGTAATTTTTGTCGCTGCAATCTAGGGGTGAATTGTCCACACACATAACAAAAGTTATTAGGATAATAAGCACAATTCCTACACTTGCTCTTATCCATATAGGTAATCTTTCTTTAGCACCATAAATTAACTACATTACACTTTCACAGCTAAACATGAACTGAAAGAAGAATCCAAATTCCAATACAAAACAACACAGATGTAAAACAGACCACCCAGTGGAGTAATTAAGATAAACCAGCGTTGTCTATGGAGCTGAGGGCCATAAATCAATAAATGTTTAAGATGGAAATATTTTCCGTTATAGAAAACAAAGTAAAACTTATATCGAGATTTAACTGTATTGGAACACCACAGTAAAGCAAAATAATTATTAATTTATAGATGAGTCGTATTTATTACACATCGGCTTCACTTACGTAAGTATGAGTAATTTTATTTCAACTTAATTTTAATTTCAGATGGGTCCACCATTTAAATATGACTTTTATAGTAGACTCTAAAATTAAATTTACTGATAAATTTTATGTGATGGAAAATATTTCCACTTATTTTGAATATTTGTATTTTCTTTACAGGTGTAAAAATATTATTTAATAATAAAATGGTTATTATTTTAAGTTAATATGTAATTTTGTAAAAGGTTAAGAATATCTCATAAACATTATGCGATACAGCATTTTAAGAGGCATTTTTGGAATCAGCAAGTCATTTTGCTTAAGAATTGGCCTATTTTGTTTCAGATATAAAAACTGTGTTCCCTAGTATGAGTGAAATGATGTTTATGTCTTCTGCTTAGCTAAGAATTGGTTAAATGAAAATGAAGTGAATATACAAAATTAAACATTATCCAGGTTTCATTTTTGTAAGTAGTACGTACAAAACTGGGGGCAACACAATTTTTATAAAATATAATTCTGGATTAACGTACAAAGAAAAATCTCACACAAATTAATTAAACCAAGAAAAGATCTTTGTAACTGATGTTCCTGTGTTACAATTGCATGTATTTATAGATCTCCAGATGGATGTTTCCATACTTTTCTTAAATAGTTTGATATTAACCATCTTAAATAATAAAGACATAATAGTATGTGATAACTTCAATACAAATTTTCCCAACAGCCCAGGCCTTATAGCACTGCCAAGTAGCATAGCGTCCACTACGTCAGCTTATTATCTCATTTAGTATCTTTTCCCATTTCTTCTCCCAAACTTTGTGTCTCCATACTGCTAGTTCTCTTCACTATGTCAAAATATGCACTGTACTTCTTGTTTCTCCACATTATTCACATATTCCTATTCTGCTGTTTCTTAGCCCTCTTAAGTACATTGACTCTGTTCTTATCCATGCCATTCCTTCCCTCTCCTTTCCGTTACAATGGTATATATATCTTTCTCTTCCCAAATTCTCTCTTTATTATCAACAATTATAACAACTTAATGATTTTCTATTTTCTAGGCCTCCCCATACCTTTTGTCTTTCTATATCCTCCATTCTGGTTTTAATTATTCTCCAAAAACTGTCTACATAAGTAAAGTCAGACTGAAAAATTCACTGCTATAGTTGGGATTTGAACCACAGATCTCCCAGTTTCGTACAGTTACTCTTAAACTTTGCATCATACCAAGCTAAAAGAATAATACAGTATACCAAGGGGGTTACCAGGGTACTTCAAAGTAAAATGTATTGTTAAGACATGGTACATCTATAGAAACAAAGGTTATCACATATAGTAACCAGACATATTTAAAGGGGGTGTCCAGGGGGTCCGGACCCCTCCCTCAAATAAATTATCATTTCAAACTTTTAATAAATAGTTGAAATAAAACTTGGTTTATAATAAATCCAAAAAGTTTATTCAAGCTTCTCATCTTAACATCTCTATTCACTGACAGGCAAACATGAAGCTATTTAAGAGATAAACGAAAAGCTACTGCACAGCAGCTGTATAACTCGTTAAAATACACAAATAATGTCAATTACAATAATGTACTGCGAAGTTAACCAATTCCGATATATTATAATTTGTTGATTAGAGTTCCCAGATACTTACTTACAGGTATGTAATTTTTAACTTCTGAGTTCCTATTCCCCTTTTTCATTCAAGGAGAACTAATACTTCAAATGCATAAATTAGTGGTTCGCTTTTTAAATATCTGATTACTGCATATCACTTTATCCCAGGTATAAGAACAAAAAATGTGCAATGTGCAAGGCCTTTCTGCAGACTTGATCCAAAGAAACAAGGCAAAAACAAACTTTTCTAAGAACAATTTGTAGAAGCTTGGGTGGAGAAAGTCATGTAAATATAATATATTATACGTGTTTTTATTTTTTTTAGAAATATGATAAAAACACATCCCTGATTAATTATATATTAAAAGCAAATAATTCAGCATAGACTTTTTGGACCCCCCCCCCCCCCCCCCGGAAACTGACTTTTAAATACGTGCTTGATACTAACACAATAATGGAAAAAGACTAATCCTTTACAATAACAATGTAAGGATATTTATCTTAGCATGTTGGTCACAAGTTTTTTCTTTCAAATGTGGTGCCTATAGCTAATTACAGACGTTACCGTATGAAATGAACTTTTTGCATACTTTTTGCATTTTTGTAACTGTATGTTCACTACATACAAAAAAGAGTACTTGCCCCATTTTGTTTTACATTTCTGTTGTCCCCCCTCTTCCTTGGACACAACTACAATGTCCTACACAGGCAGTCCCTGCAGAGGATCCATGTAACTTGATCGCTGTATCACTGGGCTTGCATCTTCACCAAATAGTAATTCCTACATTGCTGTTCTTATGTTTGCGGGTATTCAATTCAGCTTCTGCATTCTTTGCTTCATGTGAGGCTTTATAAGTTCTTGTCCTAGACCTAAGAAAAATTTTCTTGTCATCTGCAAGAGGCTTCCAGTCAGGATTTTGTGTATTCCAAATAACGTTGGCATTTATGGCTGCTGTATCAATAATGAAGACATGAAAAAGGTATTTACATAACAAACAAACAAACAAACAAAAAAACATTTAGGATAACAGAGTGGATCATTTTTAAAAAGAATAAGCTTTTAACTCTTCCCTGTATGTATATGAAGGCATAATAAATGTGTTCGTCAAAGAGGAGCAAAAAGCTAAGAATGTTCAAACTAAGGGGCAGATTTCTATGACCTAAAAATTGGAAAATATGCAAACATTTACAACCTAAAGCTGCTTAAATTATGGCCTAAAAAGACAAAAATATGACCTTATAACTTAATGAATTTATTAATCATATCTAATTGAAATTAAACTTTAATTAACAATTAATAATTGCTCACGCATAAACATTTTTAATCATTTCTTCAGAAAAACAAATCTTCTATACTTCTTAATTCAGCACTTTATGAAATCTGTAAGTTTAAAATATCCTAAATTAGAGACTTAAGAAAAGAATAATTAAGAGAAATAAAATATTCATACCTGGGGGTTAGTTATCAGCAGCAGAATTACATTGAATGTCAATGAGCATTTTTAGGTTGTCAAACAGGAAACCTATTGTCAGAATGTTCTTATACCTGGAGAAACTACCTTACACATCACATGAGGTTTTAGGAGCATATATAATATATATTTCTCACCAAAACAAACAAACAAAAAATAGCCTAAAGCTGACTCTGTAAATTTTTTTTATGGGAATATTAGAAGTTACCATTATTTTGCAAAGCTCCATACTAAATTCTGAACAGGTATCTGCAAAAGCTGCAGTCGAAGAAGAAGAAGAAGAAGAAGAAGAAGAAGAAGAAGAAGAAGAAGAAGAAGAAGAAGAAGAAGAAGAAGAAGAAGAAGAAGAAGAAGAAGAAGAAGAAGAAGAAGAAGAAGAAGAAGAAGAAGAAGAAGAAGAAGAAGAAGAAGAAGAAGAAGAAGAAGAAGAAGAAGAAGAAGAAGAAGAAGAAGAAGAAGAAGAAGAAGAAGAAGAAGAAGAAGAAGAAGAAGAAGAAGAAGAAGAAGAAGAAGAAGAAGAAGAAGAAGAAGAAGAAGAAGAAGAAGAAGAAGAAGAAGAAGAAGAAGAAGAAGAAGAAGAAGAAGAAGAAGAAGAAGAAGAAGAAGAAGAAGAAGAAGAAGAAGAAGCAAGCATCAGCTGCTGCCTACTTTCGATGGAAGACGCTGTTGTTACACACTTCTGATGCTTAGCAGTTTCAATATGTTGTACATTAAATCACTTTTTTTTACCAATACTTTCACTTCACAATATTTGCAATACAAAATAACACCATCAGTACTATGCCCACCTCGGTAGCATAGATGGTAGCGTGTCTGCCTCACGTCAAAGAGTCCCGAGTTCGAATCTCGGTCAGGGTGAGTTACCTGCATAAGGTTTTTCCAAGGGTTTCCCTTATCCTTAAAGACGAATGTCAGGTAGCTCTAAGCTCCAAGGACCCCGGACTCATTTGAACATCACTTCACCAATTTCATTCATCGTTCGATATGACTTAACGTTGGAGGATGTAAATTACACACACACAAAAAATCTAAAAAAAAAAAAAAAAAAAAAAAAAAACATCAGTAATAAAAAACTTCTCGTCAAACTCTTAAACAAACTTTCTTAATTTTAAATTTCAGAACACATACTTTTAGGCATGGTGATATCAAACTGACTGAGGTCTCAATAGGATGTACAAGAAACTTTCAGAAAGCTGGTGGAGACGGGGGTGGCAAAGTGGAGGCAACAAAGCATTAAAGCTGTTGCCAAACAATCAGGGAAGAGTGAGATTCAAATATTTAAGGTTGACTCCTTTGTCCTGCACGAATATTTGCTACCTCCTGAAGGAACCTTCGAAAAACAAGTGGGCAGTACTGCTGGTGACTTTTATGCATGCAGACATAATGTTGACTTACTTTATTTCTAATCGGCTGCCTTATAATAATCTGTAAAATATGACTTTATCATGGAAATAAGCATAAATATTACCAAACATCTGAAAAAATGAGAATGTGACTTTTAAGGCCAAATAAATGACAAGTCATAGGAATCCGCCTTATTCATAACTATGGCTTAAGAAATAATAACGAATATTTTAGGTTAATCCTTAGTGATACTTTAAATAATAGATATGTAAGTGTAATGGGAAGATAATTATTTAATAAGCTACCTAAAGAAATACAAATCACTAAAAATAATAAATGTAAATTAAATTTGGTAAAAAAAAAATACTTATTAGATAATGCTTTTTGCAGCTTAGAAGAATATAAATAAAGCAATAGCAAATTGTAAGTTGTAAAATTGTATATTTGAATATATTTGTAATCTGACATATCCTTTAATGATGTAATTAGGCGATGAATAAAATGAGTTAAGTTATGCTCTCAAGAATAGCACAAATGGCCATCATTTGATAGTCGTATTGCATGAATACTCATTTATTATTTTGTCCATTGTATCAACAGAAACGTTGGGTCCGCCTCGGTAGCGTGGTGGTAGAGTGTCTGCCTCACGTTCAAGAAGTCTCGAGTTCGAATCTCGGTCAGGGTGAGTTACCTGGATAAGGCTTTTTCCGGGGTTTTCCCTTATTCTGAAAGACGAACGTTGGGTAACTCTAAGCTCTATGGACCCTGAGCTCATTTGAGCATTTCACCCATTCCATTCATCGTCCGATATGACCTAATGTTGGAGGACATAAATTACAAAAAAGAAAGAAACTTTGGTTTTACTGTAGTACAGAATAATATTGTGTTTGATAGAATAGATTGGCTTTGACCTGTGCCTCAATAGTCATCATGATGTTCAGAGCTCAAAAGAATTACTGCCGTTTTTTTTTTTTTTTTTTTTTTTTTTTTTTTTTTTTTTTTTTTTTTTTTTGTAATTTACGTTCTCCAACGTTAAGTCATATCGGACGATGAATGAAATGGGTGAAGTGATGCTCAAATAAGTTCGGGGTCCATGAAGCTTAAAGTTACCCGACATTTGTCCATCAGGATAAGGGAAAACCCCGGAAAAACCCTTATCCAGGTAACTCTAACTGAGATTCGAACTCGGAACCTCTTGAACGTGAGGCAGTCACGCTACCATCTAA
This sequence comes from Mantis religiosa, assembly GCA_030765055.1. Classification (NCBI taxonomy): domain Eukaryota; kingdom Metazoa; phylum Arthropoda; class Insecta; order Mantodea; family Mantidae; genus Mantis; species Mantis religiosa. The sequence goes on from CM060951.1 coordinate 77,293,571, forward strand.
GCTACTGAGGCGGATGCTGCCTTGTTCTTTTTAGGCTCATGTGATACTAGAATTAGAGTTTCATTGAATGCAAAGATGAAAATTGTGGTTTAGTGGCATTGGTTGAGGCTCTAATGGCATTTCAGGCTTGTTTTTTCTAAGAGTAAAAGTTAGCCCTTGTTTCAAGAGCTCCAGTGAAAGTTGAACACTCATAAAAAAGCTGTGTTGTAATACCATATCCATTTCCAAAAGGAGATATAGGTCCATTACATCTCTGGCAACATGATTTCTTCCACATTTTCTTCTATTTCTGAACATACAGACTCCACATCCTATCTCCTGTCTCTGATTCTGCTTCTAATATTTGCACTGCTTCTTCTATATCTCGTTCATTGCATAAATCATATTTCTTCGGTAACTTTAGCTATTTGGACAGGTTTGTTTCACAACACAGCATGCTACAGCAATAGAACTAAAATAATGACCATCACACAACAGTGCACATCCATTTCATACTTGTACTAATATAATCTTCTACAATGTGCATTTATACATATGCATTTTCTTGTTACACAGAAGCCAAGCGGGGTACCAAAGGACTTTAATAAGCATTTCAATTATTATTTACTATATAGATAAATTTACTTATAACATTCAACAATGTCCAGTTGACAATGGAGGCAAATAGCCTGTGAACATGTTCCAGGAAATTTAAAAGTAAGTGTTGTTTAGTGTCATTAATCGACTCCCTTTCAATTTAATTTCAAACAGCTAGAAATAATAAAATAGTCATGCTGGAGGTCACAGAATAACCCACATGGTATGCAGAAGTTTAACCACTGACTACCATGGCCAACATGTGGGCATGACATTAAATTCTCCAACTTGTATTTTCACCATTTGTGGTGATTTATTGTAGTAAGTACAGAGTGATTTATATAGAATCGACACATTTCTTTCATTGTTCAAAATGCATTGTGCTAGCAACAAACTAAAATGTAGAGGAATTTTGGGAGATTATTTACCTCAATAGCAAATGTTGAAAATGCCTTCCATCCTGCATAAGGCACAACTCAGCATGTCATTCCCTGTTACTCGCCACACATTAGAAGACTCTGTTGTCAGTGCTTAAATCTCCTGGTGATGTGCTTCAGATCATCCAATGTCTGGGAACGTGTGGCATAAACCCTGTCCTTTAAGTAACCCCACATACAGAAGTCCAGCAATGTCAAATCTGGAGATTTCGGTGGCCACAGGTTCCTGGAAATTATCCGGTCACCAAAGAAACTTACAATTAGTTCCATGGATTCATTTGATGTATGGCATGTGCCATCTTGCTGAAATATCCTTGAATCAGCTCTAAATCATTCAGTTGCTTAACGAACTCCATGAAAATCAGTCGGTACTCTGAAGTGTTCACAGTCTAGTTAAAAAAAAAAAATTGGCCCCACTATTCTCTGTGCAGATATTGCACACAAACTCCGATTTTAACCAAGTGCATACGTGCTTCATGGATGACATGTGGATTTTCGATGGCCCAATGGCGTGAGTTCTGTGAGTTCACATAACCGGATAAATAGAACCATGCTTCATCTGTCAAGCATGTGATGAACAATAAGGCAGGATTTTGCACAATGAACGTCTGAAACCAACAACAATAATTCAATTTTTTATCCTTATCTGGTTCCTGTAGAGGATTAATAACCGTAACCCCATATGGCTTTAGGCCTGCACTTTTCACAGCTCTCTGACACATTGTCTCCTGCACAAACGTCTTAATGACTTTTTTGGTGACTGCTCCAGTCGTTCTCTTCAATCAACAACAGTGGGAAGCCTAGATGAATGATGCTTGCCTTTCTCACTTGCCAGAGATCTCATTGTTTCCAATTTGTTTACCAGTCCCAGTATTGTTTTTCATTTGGGAGGATTGCGAACACCAAATTCTCTCTGGTACGCTCTTTGACTAGCTGTAATTGAATTTGTAATTCAGTATTGCTTCACAAGGAAGAGTCATTGATTTAAGGTGTAATGGCATTTTCGCACTGACTAGAACAAAATGTCGAAAACAGCTACCAACAATAGCAATTAGGAATAAAACATAAAACATCTGTGCATCTAGTGACAAGGAATTGAAACTTTAGAACATTCTGCTTAATTTGGAGCTAAAATTGGGTTACTGAATGAATTTCCAATGGAGTAATTAAAGAAAGAAATGTGTCAGTTCTATATGAATCACAAGTTCCAGGCTTCATTGTTAAATCACAGGGGTTTATGTCTTAACATCTAGAACTTAAGTACCTTCTATAATTCAGTGATCGGTAATGCCGTTTCTGCAAAAACTACATCATTGTTATTTTGAATTTTTAGTACATCTAGTGTAATGACACACTGTTAACAATGGCTTCCACCTCTTCTAGGAGAAAATGAAAGAACAATTCAAATAACTGCTGCTACATATGTGGTTATTTCTTGTTGCAGACAGAAAACTAACATCACACAGTTTTTGAAGAAAGTGTATTTTGCATATTTTAAGGTCACACTAAGAGATGAAATTCAAACATAGACTGTGCATACTGTTTGCAAAATATGTACTGTAGGGCTTTGGCTTAGATTTGTGTGAAAATCTTATGTGATAGAGAAAAGTGGACAGCATCATTCAATTTAGCATACCAAAATTAATTTGAATAGTTATAAATAAAAGTGTTGTTAACAGTAAAGCTAATTTCATGTATAAAGACTAAAATTGAGTCATACCTTTCAAAACGTGTAACTCACATGAGGAAGTTAGAAGTTTTAAAAGGTATGACTTAATTTTAGTCTTTATACATAACAAAATTAGTTAAAAACACCATTCAGATGGCAAACAGGCGAGTAAAAGTTGTATTTTGCAGGACAGTGTTATTATACCTTTTCTTGTGGTTTTCCCTAATTCTACTAAATCCTGGAGCCAGGCTAGGTAGTCCTAGCATTTCTTTAGCAAACTGTTTGTATAACTGATTTATTTTATTACTTCTGAAATTCCCCAAATTTCTAAAGCATACATCATCTTTGACTCTACCAGTGTTTCATACATTCTCTTTAATCATTTGCTTGACCTATCAAAGTTTGAGATTTCATATTCTTATTCCTGGTATTGCTACCTTTCCTTTGATTACTCCTTCCTGCCATGCATTTCCCATTCTCCATTACTATTCATCCTAACACCTATCTCCTCCAATTCTTTCACAACTTGTAACTTTTGTCCCTCTAAGTTCCGCTGCTCCTCTTTCTTTAATTTTGCTCCTCTTTTAAAAACCATCACTTTTGAACTTTTTGTATTTACTTCACCCCAATCTTTGCAGAACCTTGGTATTTAATTTACAGCTCTCTGTATCCTACTGTCGTTATTGCTCCTACCGTTAGATCATCTGCATATAACAATCCTAGGTATTTCTCTATTTTTTATTATTGGGAAGTGTTGATTTCTTCCTTTCACTCTATCCACTGTATCATCTATAAATAAATTAAATAAGATGAGATTTAGTTTACAGCCTTGTCTTAACGCTAACTTCGGTTCTGTCATCTCTGTGATTCTATTCCTTTCACAGCTTATTCAAAATTGAATTCTTTTATATATTTTAGTTATTTCTTTTATAAATTCATCACTTACTCCTTTTAATCTTAGTTTGTATATTAGTGCATCTCTGTTTATTGTATCAAATGCTTTTTCAAAGTCTGCAAAAAACATATACACTCTACCTCTTTTCCTACTCACATATTTATCACTAATTGACTTTATTATATATACATTATCTACTGTTTGCTTTTCCTTTTCTAAACCCTGCCTGAGATTCTGATATCTTTCCTTCTACTCAATCCCTTAACTTGTTAGCTAATAACCCTGACCTAGTACAGATAATAAGCTTATTCCCCTGTAATTTCTTTGCTTTATTTTCTCTTCATTTCCCTTTGTACAAGGGTTGACTGTTAAGTCCCAGGCCTCACAGAGAGATGACACCTCTGTGCCAGTTTGATGGATAGCATCATATAGTTTAACTCCAGAATAGCTTGTATCCATTGTTACACGTCAATAGCTTGTTTAGTTTTTGAATGACAGCATTTTAAACAAGACAAGTGTTTTACAAAAATGGAGGATTTGTAAAAATGAGCAGTGATTAAATACTTCCACTTAACACCTAAAGAAATCAAGGAGGAAATGGACAGACTCTGCTCCTTCATATACAATGAATAAAAGGTGGGTTGCAGAATTAAAACTGAGATGTATGAACATTATTTTTTGACTTATCAAAAGCATTTGATTGTGTCGATCATGATATTCTTATTAAAAAATTGGACAATTATGGTATAAGAGGAATACCCAAGAACTTAATTACTTCTTACTTGAAAGGTAGAACACAATACACACAAATTAATTACCAAAATGGAAGCTATCAAAATATTTATTACTCCACTTGTAAGACCGTAAAATATGGGGTTCCTCAGGGTAGTGCTTTAGGACCAATTCTGTTCATTATGTATATGAATGATTTACCTACTACTCACAATGCAAGTATAATATCTTATGCAGATGATACAACTGTCATCTGCTCTGCTGTAAATAACAAGAATTTAATTCAGGATATAAGCTCTCTGGGAGAACGTTTGTTAAATTATTTTGACAAAAACAACCTCAAATGCAACATGGAAAAAACCACATCAATGCAAATTAGCCTGACAAATAAGACTCACTTTAACATCAATCTACAGATAGATAACTCTAGCATAAATGATATAAGTGGCCATAAATTCCTAGGGCTTTATATGAACAATAAATTGGCATGGTGTAGTCACATTGATTATCTATGTAAAAAAATTAGTAAATCAATATTTCTAATTAGGCATTTTAAGCCAATCGGTGATACCAAGCTACTAAAAAATATTTATTATGGTGTTATCTTCCCATACCTATCATATGGAATTGAAATATGGGGAAGTTGTCCTAGGGTACGTCTGGACAGAGTATTCATTCTACAGAAAAGGTGTATTAGAATAACTTTTAACTTAAAAAATACTGATTCTTGTGTAGATATTTTCAAACAAAACAAAATGTTCACACTATACTCACTATATGTATATAAAGCAATTCTTTTTGTTGTAAGTAAGGTAATTTTGAAGACTCCTGATGCACACAATTATAATACCAGACACAACAATGACTATTTTAGAGACTGTACTTCTAAACGATCTACTGATAGAGATGTTTCTATAATGGGACAGATTTTATTTAATAGACTACCAACATCAATTAAAGCATTAAATGGTACGAAGCAATTTCAAAACAAATTAAAATACTTTTTAATGGATAAATGTTTGTACAAAGGATAATTTAAATTATGTTTGTGTTTGAATTACTGACTCATTACATTCAAATGTTAAATGCATCATTGTGTCTAACCTTTTGCTTCAAATAATATCATTAAGTACTGGAAGACCAAAGATAAAAGTTGTTTGAGATAACAGATCAAAAGAACACGCAGGTAATATTTTAAGCAATGTTTTGGGCATTCACAAGATCTGTGCAAGATGGGTGCCATATTTGTTGACACCTGATTAAAAGATGCAAAGAAAAATTGTTTCAGTTAAGAATTTGGAACTCTACTGTAAAAATCCCAGTGAATTTTTGAGATTGCTTATTACCATGGATGAAACTTAGATACATCACTACACTCAAGAAAGTAAATCACAGTCAAAACATTGGATTGTGCCAGGTTAACCAACTTCAAAAAAGGCAAAGTTAATTTTGTCAGCTAACAAGGTTATGGCAAGTGTTTTCTGGAATGCACAGCAAATTATTTTTATCACTTACTTGGAAAAGGGTAAAAGTACCACTGGTGACTACTATGCAAGATTACTGCAATGTTTGATTGATGAGATAAACAGAAAAAGACCTCATTTGGCAAAGAAACAATCTTGTTTCTTCATGACAATGCTCTGCCCCAACATTAAATCATCAAAATGGGAAAAATGTGCGAATTAAAGTTTGAATTGCTTGAACATCCACTCTATTTGCCATATATAGCACCCCGTGGCTAGCATCTGTTCCTGAACTTCAAAAAGTTTCTTGGAGGACAAAGATTTCCAGGGTTGAGGTCATTGATGCAGTAAACAGCTATTTTAAGGACCATGATAAATTGTACTACACAGATTTTTTAATGAAATTAGAACACCGATATGACACCGATATGCCTTTCTGGAAATTATGTTGAGAAATAAAAAAAAAGTTTTAAATGTGTGTGTGTGGTGTTTTTTTTTCCTGCAAGGCCTGGGATTTATAAGCCGACCCACTGATACTAATATATATACATACATACACACATAAATATAATCATTTGTAACTTAAAACTTCATTTATCTTATAAGAAATGATATTTTTCTTATAAATTGAACAGGATCGCGATTTCGTTAAACATCTTCCACATCATCAGCTAGAATCACAAACAAACTTGTCATTAATGTTCAATTTATAAGAAAAAAAAAAGCATCATTTCTTATAAGTGAAGTTTTAAGTTACAAATTATTATACTTGTATATATTTGTTTGCTTCACTGTTAATGGCTTCATATTTAACATATATATTGGTACTACCATATTCATTTTCCAACACACTAGTACCTCCTCCTTTTCTTATGTTTTAACACATTTGTCATTACATTTAGACCTTGACTAATACTGACATATTTTTTTTCCACAAGTCTCCTGGAATCCCATCCATCCTTACCATTTTACCTTTTTTCATAGTTTTCAACTGTTGGTATACGTCCAGTAATGTAAATTTACTGTCTAGTATTTTACTTTTAATCATCCCCCCCCCCCCCCTCCAGCCTCTTCAATATCACCGTGTACTAATTTATAATCTCCAATTAAGCCTTTAAAATACTTAAACTATTCCTGAAGTGATATTTTGGATCCTTTACCTTCATTCTTATTTACTTTTTTCATCATTTCCCATATTGTTTTGTTATCTTTACCTTCCATTTTATCTCTTAATTTTTTATATTTCTCCAGCCATTCTTTTTTTCTTTTTTCTAACAAACATTTATAATCCCCTTTACTTTTCATCAAAATTTACCTGTCTTCAGAATTCCTCTATTTTTTAGATGTCTGAATACCCTTCTTTTTGCTTATTTGTGTTAATCAAACCATCCTCTTTTTATTTGTTTCTTTCCCTGTTTTATTTTCATTTCCATCCCTGCTTTAGTTACGTGTCTTTAGTAATTCAATTGCTGTAACCGTTTTCTTCTTTTATCATTATTCCACATTCCATGATCTGTCCTACTTCTGAGTTTATATCCACTAAAAACACTCTTCCTTTCCATCTCTCCATTTAAATATGTCTATTTTTTTTAATTATGCTGTCTCATTTTCCCCATCTTGTAATTCTGATTCTTTAACCCTCAAGTAGTCACATGGTCTACATGTGTAGACCCAGCCATTTTGTTTTTGCAAGTGCACAACTTCTTCTGCCTATATGGTGGTGGGGATTTTGGTAGCTTCTTGACACAATATTCTCTCAACGGTCAGTTAACTATAATGTATTTTAGTGAGACAGTATTGTTGTTATTTGTAATTAAACTCAGTTGCGCCCAGCTGGGCGACATTTGTAGCCTGTGCGACCACTAATGTAACAGTTGTTGAAATGACTGCTAAAAGAAAGGTTTGCTGTTTGGGACTTCCTCGGACAAATGGATACTTACACAGTGGCACAATGAAGTTCTAAATGAAAATAAGTGAAAGTACCACTGAACTTGATAATGAGTGAGAAAAGGATCATGTTTCGAGAGATGTGCATTACTCAGACACACAAAGCCAATGATGAAAATGAATCAAATGATGAAGCAACGGAATGTGTATCAGGTATTTATCATTCATATGGCTAAAGATAACCTTAAAAGGAAAAGGAACAACTCCCTCAAAATTTTAGGACATCCAAAGTATAAAATTGAAAGAAGTGTAGACACAGTGCAGCACAACTTAGAACAAAAGTGAATCGAGAAGATATAGACACATTGCTTCACTCACACTGCTTTTTCACAGGACACGTTTCAAGAGCTTTTGCTCTTATCATCATCTGGAATAGTGCAAATTGTAGTGGTTTCCTCTTTCTCTGTATCGTCAATAGATGGCATGATGTACTTGTCAAAGATGTCCGGTGGTGGAGTTTCAAAATTCGTGACTCTATGACATCAAGATCAAAAAAATGAACAACAAACTCACTTTTGGTATTTACAGGAAAACGACACACACAGACAATTATATTAAGAACAACAGTTTCAACCTAAAACAGCAACATGCCATTTTCAACAGTTTAATCTTTAAGATCAACCTTCCACTAAACAGAGAAGATTATCAAGAAGAATACCTATATATAAAAAAGTAGCTATGTCCAATGGTTTCAACCCAAATTTAGTGGACAAAACAGTTAACAGACTCAACAAGGCTAAGAAAATAAAAGAAACCACCACCCTAGAACCTACAGGAGCAAAAGAGAAAAAATTTTTTTTTTTAAATTTACCTTCCATCCATCAGCCCATAATAAATTCCAAAAAATCTTCTCAACACACAACATAATTCTTGCACCTCAAAATAGATTTAATATCAGAAATTTGTTAACAGGCCCCCCCAAAAATTCAATTACTACCAATGAAAAACCAGGAATCTATGAGATAAAATGTGAAACTTGCCCTAAAATTTATATAGGAAAAACAAAAGGAAATATTGACATTAGAACTAAAGAACATTTAAGAAACTTTAAAAATGGCGAAACAGAAAAATCAGCAGTGGCTTTTCATTTTTTGAATACTAGACATGACATCAACTTGGAAACATCTTTAATAAAATACGTTAATCACCCCATAGACCTTTCCATATGGGAAAAAATCTTCATTCACAAAAATCATCAAAGAGCCATGAATTTTGAAACTCCACCACCGGACATCATTGACAATTACATCATGCCATCTATCGACAATACGGAGAAAGAGGGAACCACTACAATTTGCACTAGACAAGTTCCAGCTGATAAGAGCAAAAGCTCTTGAAACATGTCCTGTGAAAAAACAGTGTGAGTGAAGCAATGAGTCAATATCTTCTCGATTCACTTTTGTTCTATTTTAGGACATGTTCGCAAAATATCCTCCATCTTCCTGGACCGAAAAGCCAAGCTAAATTTGTTGCAACTGAACTTGAGGCTTTAGAACTTTTTTCAGGATACCAGTGTCATAAAATTGATAATCACTTGCACAAACATTTATACAACTGAAATAGAATAGCAATTTCAATGTGATCATGATGCCCAACTAAGAAATGAGAAAAAGATTTGAGCACTCATTGGTACAATGTTTCTAACTGATATCTTGAGTAGTAATAGAAAAAACAGTTAACAAATGTGGGATAATTCTAAAGTTTCTGGATTCGAGGCATGCTGCTTAGCAATGAGTCATCACAAGCATTTGTTTCCAATGCAATGCCTTCAATTTGATATTCATGACCATCAGAACCATAAAGAAATTGACAAGTTAGCTATCAGATAGCTTTTTTAATTATTCAGAAATTTAAAAATGTATATGCACCAGTGTACTTTTCCTGCAACTCAGAAATACATTAAAATCAAACGATGTTTGTATCTTGAGATCCTGGGAGCACATAAAGCCTCAAATAGCTAGAAGAGCAGAACTGAACACTATATCGCTCCCTATGAGAAAGCGTCCTATGGTTCTTCTTGGAATTCAAAAGTCTCCAGAACACAGATCACACAGTGTGACTACAGGGTAGGAAGGTGCTATGTGAAAGAATCAAGGATATACCTACCAGGAAGAATTGCAGCAAGTGTCAAAGGAAGATTTCCAATGATTATTCCATGGCAGTGTGTAAAGTGTGTCTAGAAAAGGAATTGTAAGTCGAAATACTATTTTTGTGCTTCTGCCATATTCTGAGACTATGAGTAGACATTTACACTATGATTGCTGAAGCAATATAAATATTTAATACATTCTGTATCAGATAATGTTTTCACCTTTATTAACTTGATTAAAAATATTCAGGACTCTAAAGGAGTATTTTAAACTAATTTATTGCATATTTTAGAGGACACATTTTATAGCTTAATTTAATACCAAATTAACTTGATACAGATACTGAAACTCAATTTGAATGTAAACACTATAGAGAGAAAGACGAATATTCCAGAAAATTATTAACATAATTATAAATAATGCATAAAGAAATTTTATACAGGCTATACATGTAACCAACCAACCACTCACGTCACAACGCATCACACGACTACTCAAGGTTTAATTTCTAATAATAGTGGGAAGTGACTACTATTTATAATCACATTTTTAACCTTAAAATGCCTGATTTTCTCCACCTTTTTCTTACAACACAGTAAGACTGAACGGAAACCAGGAGATCCGTGGTTCAAATCCCAGCCATGGCATTGAATTTTCTATGTTGACTCTATCAAAGACCTTAGCCTATATGAAGAAATTAATTTCCATCAATTAACTAAAATGTTGAGTTGCTACTAGTAACACATCCCTTTTTTTATATTTTCTGTTAACATGTTTCAGAAACATTTGTTCCCATCTTCAGAACCTGTCCAACTACCAACTACCCTGCGTTGTTTTTGTTGTGGTAGATGTCTATACTGGCGGCATCATTTGGCAGTGAAATGTACTTCCAGAGGGTACTTGGTGACAAAATCAACTGCTCCAATTTTAATAAAGTATATTTACGAGAAACAGAAAGAAATATAGAAACCAGACAAAAGGAACATATAAGATAATTAAAATACAAACAAATGGATAAATCTGTAGTCTCACACCATTTCTGGACGACCAACATAACATCAATGGTCATGCAATAGAGCTGGATACATAGGAAAACATCTTTATTTTTAAACAAAAATGACAGTTAATGAATTCTGATTTACTGCCACCAAGTATCCTCTGAAAGTAATTTTACCACCACATGATGTTGCCCCCATAGACAACCACCACAAGAGAAACAACAATGGTCAGTCGGACATGTTCTGAAGATGGGAACAAATGGTTTCCAAAACATGTTAGCAGAGAATTAAAAAAAAAGGATGTTAGTGTTACTAGTACTGACTTATCTTAAGTAAATCATCTATAATACTTTGACCATTTTTATTTTCAAACGAAAACTTCTCTTCTTTGTCTTCCATTACATATTTTTAAAGTTTTGTTTTGTAAAAACCTAACAGCTTACTTCCCTCCTTATTTATTATTTTATCTCCACTTTTTCTTGGTCTTATTTCATCTAATAGTAGTATTATAATGATATGCTGAAATTCCAGGATCAATACTGCTGAATTTTATATAACATTTAGATAAGTGAAATAAGTGAGGAAATAAATTTGTAGGAAGAAAGAGTATCTTTAAAAGTTTTGACACTACTTCAATAGGGTAAAGCGAGAAGTCACAGTATTGAGTTCTAATTGAAAGAGTTTAGAGAAGTAAATGAAGACAAATTTCAATAAGTTTGCATAATGGTATGCACAGAAAGAACCAGTGACATATTATTACAAATGAGAATCCTAAATGTTGAAAAGGGGAGTATTTATTAATAACTATCAAATGTATGGGAACCTAATAACAGTAGTTGTTGATTTTGAAGAATGCTTTGTATTTGTAAATTCCATTCAGTACACTTCTGTAAAGAAATATAATACATTTTCTACTCTAAATATTAATGACCATATTTCAAATCCTTCACAATTCATTTTATTGGAAATAATGTTAATCTTACTGACAATAGAGCAGTTTTAAATTATTGTCACAATTTACCCTAAAAGAAATGTATTAAATACTCAGTTCTCTAGACAATAAATTTAACCAATAGAAATGAATTTGATTAATTTTAGCAAAGTATAAAGAAGAAGGAGCTAGCATTCTAAAAGGTGACTTAGAACACAGACATTGGTTTTGTTTACAAACTTTTCACTATACTTTCAATCTGCCTAGAAATTGCTGCTTAATATTTACTTATACAAAGAATATTTAGGACATTTATCGTGTACTGATTTACTTAATGCCCAAGCACTGTTGTCCATTATGCTGCCAGTGCCAAATGTAAATCTCTACCTAAGGAAGCTATATAAATAAATGTCTTGTTACCTGATACACATCTATCTTCTGGTGACGAGGACGTTTTGTATTATGCTTTCCCCTGAAAAAAAAAATTATATAAATCAGAGCAAACAATGGTTAAATCTACATGTAAATCAGAAAAAGACCACATTTGCAAACAAATGTCTTACATGTCCTTTTGGAAAATACAATTAACGCAAAAATGTACTCTAGATGCTTTGATAAACATGTGCATTAATAAATAATGTTTACATCTACCTTACTAATGTCAACACTAGAAAATGTAACGTATCGCATAATAACCTAAACTCGTTCACAGATACATACAATTTATCAGATCACCTCTCAAGTGTCATTAGATTTTAGTTTACTGGCTAATTTCTGCATGCTGGACCGAGGACAAAAGTTTACATGTGCTTGGCATATGTGACAAAATCACAGCAATAACAACACCGAAATAGTGGCATTTTGAGTTGACCTCTACCGCCTTCTTTTGCATTCTCTGATTAATGACCTGAGCCAACTAGTGTCAAGTGTTTCTAGCAAGGATTGGCGGGGATGCAATCACATAATCGCGCTTAATTCATTTTAGTATAAGTCACAGATTACAATCTTATACCTTCTCTTGATTAATTCTAACGTCCATATCACATTAGTGCTATGACTTCAGCACGTACCACAGTAATCCTATCCTACAAGTACACTTCCTCTGACGTCACTGATCTGTCTTTGCGCATTCAACTTGACCTCGTCCGAAGATGTGCCTTTACTACTTATTCCTCTTTCCCTGTTCCTTTTTTTCAAAGTAAAATTTTCATTTTGTTACACTGAGTTCATGCTTTCGATTTATTTCCGGTAGGCCCAAAACGAACACTTGAATATGACCCCAACAGTGAATATTACACTTCCCCGATGATGTCATTATGACATCACTAATCGCCAACCTTCATCTCCCGCAAGTTTTGTGACCTTGATATGCGAACACTGTTGTCATTTTGTTGTAAATTGCACATTTGTTGTACTTGCACATAATTTGTTGCTATCATTATCCGGTCACTACTACACAGCTAGATACTAGGAGACTTCCATTCTTATATTATTGAACCTTAAAAAATATGATACACATAATGCATACATTAAATTAAAGTGGTTAGAATCCTATAATAATATTTAAATGAAATGCTCTATAATTATTCTGCAATAGTAAAATTTGAAATAAAAAAATTAATAGTCGCTCTATAAATATTCTCAACCAAGCCGATTTGATTTAAGCTGATCCACAGCAGGTGAAATAATTCATACGACCATGTGTATTAGTTCACTGTTCATCTTCGAATGTGGAAAGTTTTTAACAAGATCCCCCCCCCCCCAGCCGAATGAAATGCTGACCGTATTAGACATCTAGGCATTAATAATTTTTGTTTTATTCAAGCACTAAGAATTCGGAAGATTGGTTCGTGGCATGATGCTCCATTAATATCGCTTGGAGCCTCTTTGCCATTTGGGATATTACAATGGCTGTGCTAACTGCATAACGTACTTCCTACATATCTTCTTTGGATAATTTGTCCACAAATAACTAATACTTCTTTTAACTTCATAAGTTACATTATGAAGGCCAAATGAAATTGTAATTAATGTGTACTATAGCAAAAATCTCTTTTTTCCCGGCTCGGGGTGCCGAGATGCTGACCATATCTCCTCTCCGTATTGGTTGGATGATCGCCCACCTCTACCATGCGTATGTGGGCGTGAGGCCGGCAGTCGGTTTGGCAGTCAGCCCTCTATGAGCTGTCGCGCCATGGAAAAAAAAAACACAGGTCTATAACTAGCGTAATCGTTCTCCGTAATTGTTGAGCACTGGGAGAATTCATTTAAGAATCTACACAACAAATGTAATAACTGTATGAACCTAACAATATACCAATTCAATAAATACGTATACTATCACCTTTTATGGAAATGTAAAATTTTAAAATAATTCTATCGTGTACAAAGACCCGTACTTTACACTCTAAACTTTTGATGTAATAATGAGCGTACAATCAACTTTTACTGCTAGACAGTCATATTTTGAGAATAAACTATGCATCTATTAAGAAGTAAAAATAAAGAATATATTGTTTATTCGGTATGCTAAAACTTTTCAGAGACGGATTTTCTTTTCTTTCTGAGCTTAATATATGGAGTTCCACATCCAACTGTGCCCTAATTTTAGACGTGAAATTCGAAATATCCACGAATAAAATACTGATGCCTTAGGTTATGCTCTTCGTCATCATCTTCATATCAATTTAGCCTGCATATGTTCCATATATCTATTTGAGATGCTCACCTGGTCATTCATCAATCACTTAAGTTTCTTCCTATAAGCCCAAGAGAATTATAAAGGTTGGAAAGTGATATGATACTTTGGAGAGGGAAATTGTTTTTAGCAGCATTGAGCTCTCAATCCATTCAGAACATACTTTAGGGCATCATCATCATCATCATCATCATCATCATCATCATCATCATCATCATCATCATCATCATGATCATCATCATGCCCGCCTCGGTAGCGTAGATGGTAGCGTGTCTACCGAGTTCGAATCTCGGTTAGAGTGAGTTACCTGGAAAAGGTTTTTCCGGAGTTTTCCCTTTACCTTCAAGACGAATGTCGGGTCCATGGACCCTGGACTCATATTTGAGCATCATTTCGCCCAATTAATTCATCGTCCGATATGACTTAACGTTGGAGGACGTAAATTTACAAAAACAAAAAATCATTATCAAATTATACAAATAACGGCAATTTCTCGTTAAATACGCAACCTAGAGTTGTAAAGCTGTGAATAAATTATATAAATTGCTCAGATTTTCCATCTTCAGCATCCAACCATTTCAATGTTTTGTAGTCACAGATGAATGCTGTTCCGTTCTATAAAGTTCATTGGTTGGAGAGAAATGTGGGGTAGAAGTAGACAGCTGTCAAAACATACAAAAATCAGACAGCTGTTTAGCATTATTGGTGAAAATAATACACTTTGGACACCTGTTGCAGAGCAAACAGATCGCTGAATTCGTAAGTGATACGAAATCAATCACAGAGGAAATGTTAGATATTTTGAAAGCTTTAAGTTATTAAGTAATGTGTACACTTTCAGTTATGAAACAGAAGTATAAATATGCAAATCTGAATCATGTACGTGGTTTGGTTTATAAAGCTAATTTAACAATTTAGAATTTGGGTCGTAAAGCAAAATTAATAAACGTAGAGGAGTAACATAACCTAGACTACCAGCACTTGATAGCGACTATTTAGTATGTCATGGTGGTGCCTATAATGTGATCAAACACACACAGTGCCCGCCTCGGTAGCGCGGTGGTAGCATGTCTGCCTCATGTTCAAGAGGTCCCGCGTTCGAATCTCGCTCAGGATGAGTTACTTGGATAAGGTTTTTTCCGGGGGTTTCCTCTATCCTGAAAGATAACTCTAAGCTCTAAGCGGGTAACTCTAAGCTCTAAATACCTTGGACTCATTCGAGCATCATTTCACCAATTTCATTCATCGTCCGATATGACTTAACGTTGGACATAAATTACCAAAAAAGAAAAAAAAAAAAGAAAAAAAAAAACGTAGAGAGAAATATTCCCACATTTAATGTTGACACTTATTACTTTCTAGAACATTTGTCATACTAGTTTGAAATTTTCTATTCAAATATAACTAGCATTTTTTTTTTTTTTTTTTTTCAAATTGTACAAAGTATGGAAAACAAATTATTTAGATACTAAATGTTTATAATTGCATAAAATGTAAAATAAATGAAAGAAAGAAGTAAGGGGGTAACAGATATCTTGTATGAAAATAGTTGCAAAAATTATACAATGTATTTTGTAACTTGGAAATTTAAATAAATTAAGTGTAACAAGAAAAAAAGTCTGTCACGTTGACATTTTATTTTAAGTATGTTGTTCAATTTTTATCATACCTCTACAAAAACTTGTTTTTATGGATTACTTCATGATAACTAAACATTTGCAGAAATGATTTCCTTATTCATTTGGTTTTGTGAACAGAAGAGACAGTTGAAGCAATGATTAAATTTTTAAGAAACAAATCACTAGGTATATGTTGGCTTTGAAATTCCGTATGTTTTGTATCACATTGGCAGAAACTATAATGACCAAGACTTAAAAATATATGAATTACTGGAAATTTCAAACCGAGAGCAATGAATATCTGAAATTAATGACTTAAAAAAATGGAAAGAAATAATTATGCAATATAAACACATGCAATAAAATGGGCCTTTATGTCCCACACATTCACTCACTGTGTTATGAAAACATATGTATGTTTATAAGTTCTTTTCTATTATGCTTTACTAGAAATACAAGGATAATTCAGAATGAAGGGAATTTATCAGGAAATTCAATATAACGTTTAAATATAAGGAACAATTTTTCATATAAAGGATACTTTGCTTTTAAATGTTAGAAAACGGTTGAAATATTTTCTAACATTTAAAAGTGAAGGCAGGCTCTTAAACCTCACTCGCTCATTTACTAAAAGTGAAGGTGAGTATAAATAAGTGTGACTACTTCAGTGCTCCAGCTTGGGTATTTGTTACATTCTAACAGTGTTGGCAGATAGGTAGCTCCAGCCTTGCTGAAACCTCATAGTGACATAATCTCTTGATCTTTTCACAGTCACCTGTCGATCATTAGGAGAATATCTTTTTGCATCAGGAATATAGTTTTTTTCAAAACATGACACCTCTGTCCCACTTCTTTATCAAGGATATTGTTACTTTGAGGTATGTTTTTTTTTTTTTTTTTTAATTTATCATAACAACACTGTTTTCAACACTACCAAGAAAGGAATGTTTTTTTTTTTTTTTTTTTGGTGTAATTTACGTCCTCCAACGTTAAGTCATATCGGACGTAGAATGGAATGGGTGAAATGATGCTCAAATGAGCCCAGGGTACATAGAGCTTAGAGTTACCCGACATTCGTCTTTCAGGATAAGGGAAAACTCCGGAAAAAACCTTATCCAGGTAACTCACCCTGACCGAGATTCGAACTCGGGACCTCTTGAAAGTGAGGCAGACACTCTACCACCACACTACCAAGGTGAGCACTTTGAGGTATGTATTTGCAGGAAATAAAGGAACCAGAAGACTGGCTACATTGCCTCTTGCCCTATTTATGAAGTTGCCTTTGTTAGCTAATGGGTACAACACATGACAGAGGAGAAGTTTGTAATGGAAATTATCTTGGAAATTTGTCATGTTTTGGCAAAATGTATAATTGGACCTCTAGTGATACTTCAGGAAGGGTGGCCTAATGGCTTGCCACCACAACTGATCAAAGTGGTTTAGGGTTTTGAGGACTTCATCATGGTATAAACTTAAGTTTGTTATTGATAAAATGGTTATATACATCTACTTTGTTGAATATAACATAAAAAGCAACATATTTTTTTGCAAATTGTTTCTCTATGTTGTATGCAAAATGCTTTTCTGAACTGGTCATTATTTCAATTTAACGAGCATTGCATAACAGCAGACTTTCATTTTGGCAGAAGTAATTGATAAGTACAGTGCATGGAGTACAAAAGTGAATCGAGAATATATTGACACATTGCTTCACTCACACTGTTTATTCACAGGACATGTTTCAAGAGCTCTTGCTCCTATCCTCAGCTGATACTCGATTAGTGTAAGTTGTAGTGGTTTCAAAACAGTTAACAGACTCAACAAAGCTAAGAAAATAAAAGAAACCACAACCCTAGAACCTACAGGAGAAAAAGAGAAAAAACTTTTTAAAAAATTCACCTTCCACCCATCAGTCTATAACAAATTCCAAAAAATCTTCTCAAAACACAACATAACTCTTGCACCTCAAAATAGGTTTAATATCAGAAATTTGTTAAAAGGCCCTCTCAAAAATTCAATCACTACCAAAGAAAAACCAGGAATCTATGAGATCAAATGTGAAACTTGCCCTAAAATTTATATAGGAAAAACAAAAAGAAATATTAACATCAGAACTAAAGAACATATAAGAAACATTAAAAATGGTGAAACAGAAAAATCAGCAGTGGCTTTTCATTTTTTGAATACTAGACATGACATCAATTTGGAAACATCTCTAATAAAATACGTTAATCACCCCATAGACCTTTCCGTATGGGAAAAAATCTTCATTAACAAAAATCGTCATAGAGTCATGAATTTTGAAACTCCACCACCGGACATCTTTGACAAGTACATCACGCCATCTATTGACAATACGGAGAAAGAAGAAACCACTACAACTTACACTAATCGAGTATCAGCTGAGGATAGGAGCAAGAGTTCTTGAAACATGTCCTGTGAATAAACAGTGTGAGTGAAGCAATGTGTCAATATATTCTCGATTCACTTTTGTACTAATTTGTGCTTCACTGTCCCTATGCTTCTTTCAATCTTTGACAAGTACATCACGCCATCTATTGACAATACGGAGAAAGAAGAAACCACTACAACTTACACTAATCGAGTATCAGCTGAGGATAGGAGCAAGAGTTCTTGAAACATGTCCTGTGAATAAACAGTGTGAGTGAAGCAATGTGTCAATATATTCTCGATTCACTTTTGTACTAATTTGTGCTTCACTGTCCCTATGCTTCTTTCAAGTTTATACTTACAGTGCATGGAGTTTAGCAGCTGGTTGAACACCATTAGTATCACAAGACCTGAAACTGTCCTGTCAAATATATTCAAGATGTTCTTGGGCTTCAAGCCAGGTGTAAAGATGATTAGATGTCAACTTTTTGGGAGCATTCATCTCCCATGCTCCCGAAACGTCAATGTCTAATGGTTTTCAGACATGGCTTGAAGCCAGAGAACATCTTGAATATATTACTGGCATTCTTAGGCATTTAGGCAGTTGATGACTTCTATGTGCATGATCTTTCCAATAATGAATTGGGCAGTTATTCTGTCAGAGATGTTGCTATGCAGCAATATTTGGCCCTTTTCTATATCTGAAATTTGTATTAAATATTAATAGCCCTGCATACAACTGACTACAAATAGTTTTTCCAAATTAATAGCCCTATTTCTCATAAGAGTTGTCTTTTTTATGTAACCATGCATATAAAGAAGCATAGCCAAGAACAGTTTAAGACATTTTATCTTCTGCAAAATTCTTTAAACGATGCAAACTCTAAAAAGAAATTAAATTCACCTTGCTTAATAGCAAATTATGCTACCTCTGTAGTTCTCTGGTTGAACTAATTAGACAAAAATCCTCTTCTTAATAACACTAATTAGAAGTGTATAAATTTTATTTTGGGCAAAGAAGTGTATTCATTTTATTTTGGGCAAACAGATCTGATCCAAACTCAACTGAATTAAAATGTTAAAGAAGGCATATCTCAAAATTAACTTCAATTTAAAATGGACTTCATAACCCCCAAAGAGATGAAAATATTATTACCTCATTAAAAAGTAAAACCTCTCAAAGTTAGGATAAATACTGAATTCCTATGAGTAAGGACTACGATACAGTACTAAATTGTTAGAATATTGCTTATCAGACTGCCTATCATATATGCAGTCAATCTCTCTTATCAGGAACATTTCCAGAAAAAAATGAAAGACACAATTGTTAAGCCTCATTCAGAAAAGGAGACAAAAACCTGACTTCCAATTGCAGGCCCATCTCACTCTTGATTACTACAGTAATGAGAAAGTGGTACACAACAAGGTTATAAAATACATGGAGTTAGATAATATTCTTACATCTTCCCAGAAAAAGGATGTCAACTGAAAATTCAACATGTTAATTTCTGAATTAGTAACAGCTTTGGATAAAAAAGAATTACCATTAGGAATATTTTGTGATTCGGCTAAGGCATTTGACAGTATAGATTACAAACTTGCTGCAAAAGTATTTTACGGTTTCAGTGAACTCTCTTTAAATTGGTTCAGATGTCACTTATCAAACAGAAACCAAAAACCAAGATAAATGTTATGTATCACTAAAGATTCCTGCAGGGCTCTATACTCGGCCATATATGATATAATGACTTACCATATAATCTTACCAAGCAGTTAATGGCTAATTGGTCTACTTCATGTAACTAAAATAAACCTTTGTAGAAGTAGTTTCATTAAAAATTTAGTGCTAGGGGTACTTGGACTCGGTATTAGTTCCAGTTTTATTTCTCTTATATACTAATGACTTAGGTCAAAGTTTGAATACAACAAACGATAGTATCAAATTAACTCTCTTTGCAGATGACACCAGTATACTAATGTCTGGTAAATGCTCAAAAAGCCTATCAACTACAGTAATGCCTTCAGTGAAAAAATTTCAGTTGGTTCCATAGAAATAAGCTAAAAATAAACAAAGAAAAATCACTTGATATAGGTTTTTACCATAAATTTTGTTCTGAAATTGGCAAGAGAGCCTGTAAATACAAATGTATTGAGATTTATATATTTCCATTCCCAAATGTCTTATGGATACTAAGCTGGGGTAATGCTAAAGATGTAACTAAAATGTTTAGGTTACAAAACAGAGTGATATGCTATATTGCAAATATTCCTTCTTTTACCAGCTGTAATACATACTAAAGAATACTAAAAATACTTCCACTACCATGTGCATACTTCTATGAAGTGCTAGTTCAGACTAGAACTGTACTTTCACATTTTGAAAAAAGTTCACAGACATACGTATTATCATAATAGAAACCACAGTTGAATTTTATTCACACACAGTTTTGAGCATAATGCAGTCTTATTGTAGCAACTGCCAGAAAGCATTAAAAGCATACCATCAGAAAAAATGTACAAACTGGCTCTAGAACATTTTTAATGGAAGGCTACTCTTACTTAGTAGAAATACTGCATGTTTACCACTACCTTGTACAGCAACAAAATGAAGTAACTAATAGGAACATTTACTAACTTGCCACTAGAATTAAATTTTTTATTAATGTGTTAAAGGAATAGAATCAAGAACAGAAGTTAGGGTTAAGACAAGGCTGCAAACCAAATCTCATCTTATTTATTTATGGATGATATAATGGATAGAGTGAAAGAAAGAAATCAACACTGCCTGATAATAGGAAATAAAAAGATACCAGGTTTGGTATATGCAGATGATCTAACGGCAGGAGCAGTAACTACAGTAGGATAACAGAGAGCAATAAATGAAATACAAAAATTCTGCGAAGATAGGGAAATTAAAATAAATACAAAAAATTCAAAAGTGATGGTTTTCAAATCAGGAGCAATATTGAAGAAAGAGGAGCAATGGTACTTAGAAGGACAAAAATTAGAATTTGTGGAAGAATTTGAGTAGCTAGGAGTTAGGATTAATATTGGCCGAGAATGGAAAGTGCATGGCAGAAAAGGGTAGCCAAAGGAAAGGCAGCAATATTAGGAATAAGAATATGCAAACGCAAACTTGATACGTCAAACAAATAGAGAGAATCTGTAAAACACTGGTAGAGCCAAAGATGATGTATGCTTTAGAAATATGGGGGATTTCAAAAGTAAGTAGGTTATACAAATAGTTTGCTAAAGAAATGCTAGGACTACCTAGATCAGCTCCAGGACAAGTAGCCTTAGTAGAATTAGGTAAAACGATAAGAAAAGGTATAATAATTGAAAGAATCTTTAAATGTTGGAATAAATGCTGGACAAAAGGTGATTCAATCTTAAAAGTATGTATGAATCAACAAAAGAAAATGGGAAACAGAAAGAATTGGTAGACAGAGGCAGAAAAAGCTGTGGAAGAAACAGAAGGGGAGAATATGGAAACTAGAAAATAGGAAAGTAGAAGGTTTCTGGAAAATAGTCAAAACTAGAATGGAGGCTATAGAAGGACAAGAGATATTGGGAAGAACTAGAAAGTGGAAAAATATTAAATTTTTATAGGATAATAAAGAGAGAATGTTGAGAAAACTATGTAAACCAATGTAACAGACAAGAGAGGGAAGAAATGGCTCGGCTAAGAATGCGATCAATGTACTTAAGAGGGCTAAGGAGAAGGAGAATAGGAATAAGTGAATTATATGGAGAAACAAAAAGTATAGTTCATTATTTGACAGAGTGTAGAGAACTAGCAGTATTCAGACAAAGTATGGGAGAAGAAATGGGAAAAGATGCTAAGTGAGATGATATCTATAAGAATGGTTAGAGGAAAAATTAAAGTAGAAATAGAAATGTGCATGCGAAAAGAAAGAAAAGATTGAAAAAGAAAAAATGCTATGATAACAAGGGGAGACAGAAAGGAAATTATATTAGATGATAGAGTAGATGCTATGCTACTCACAAGGGAACTATCACTGTGTTCACACTACCACACACGTGAAAATTTGATGGTATAATGTCTTCTGTATATAACCATGTGCATCAAAAATCTGTAGAGCCACAACGCCCAAAACTGAAGCCTGGAAAGTGCATATCCCATGTCAGCTCTGTGCCAGTGTTGGGGACCATGCTTCTTATGTATGCCATGTGTAGGCTGCTACCTATCAGGGGTAAACTATCCCTCCCTAAAATGCTGTGTTATATGCCTATAGAACGTATTCTGGACTCATTTTTTGGTACTTCCAGCTGTACTCTGCACCAGATTTTTGGCACACAGTTCCCTCATGCAAATACAGGTTCGAGCATAATGATAGTCCCCTTGTCAACAATGTTAGAAAGCCTGTATGCCAAGCAAGCTGAATTAACTAGTGTAAAAGGTGGTACCAAGCAATTTATACAACTAGGTTAAGTGAAATATGTAATGTGTATAGTATATTATAAATAGTAAGTTACATAAATAAATTCAATTCAATCCAGTCCAGTCTTGCCACTAGGTATAGAAGAATAAAGTAATCTACACAGTGTAAATTTGTTACTAGATTGATTTTTTCTTGTCTTTTTTTTTTTTTTTTTTCAGGAATGGCCAAAAGTGTTATTGCCTGTCTAATTAGTTTCTCAGCAGTTCAGTTAATAACAACAGAATATGATGCGGTGAGTATCTCTACATCACATAAATCTGTGAGAGTTTTCTTCATCTATTTTCTTTATTTTCCTGCATTTGAAACTTAAGCACATAATGTAGCTGTAAAGTAAATGTTTAAGTGTTAAAATGTGTTTGAATTAATATTATAATATGTATTTTATGATACAAGCATACTGTGCAAAGGCTTTTTATGCATTTTATGTGTGTGCATGCATGTGCGGGGTGGGGGACAAATCAGGGGAGAGATAGCTGAACTGATGCACCTCAAAGAAAATTTCTTAAAAAGGCACTAGACAGGGAAAAATTTCAGAATCCCCTGTTATAAAGTACATGCATATTTTGATTGTAATTGGTTAATATGAATTGTACATTAGTGGTTTCAGTTGCAGAGATATTTTATCCAATCAGGATTTATAGCCAGATCTGCCATGCAACCAGCCAACTCATATGAAAAAACAATATTATATGTTATGTATTTTTTGTGTTGTGTTTTTCAATAGGAATAATTTGAGGTAACTAAGATTTATTAACAGAGACAAAAAAGTTGACAGCACTGAAGTTGTGATTAAGAATTACTTTATAACACTGGATATTTGAGTAACACATGTATTTTGTAATATTTTGCTTCATATTTTCAAAAGGATTGTTTTCCAACTGTAGCTGATGTGATTCCTTAAATTAATATCCTATATAAAGTCATTGGCCATACATAAGGTTTGTGCTACATGCAACCAAAGTATTTTAATATTAATTAATTTACTATTTTTTTATTTTATTTCTGTCTTTATTCTTTGTTCTTCAAATCAATAAATACATCTAGAATCTCAAGAGAAACTTGTGGAGCAATGGTGAGGATCCATCTTCCTACGACATAGGGGAAAATGTAGCAGATAACTTGCAGCCTTATTTGTATGAAAATCAACTCTGGGATACATCTAATGAGAAGCAGCAACAACTATCATCTACACATGGACAATTTACTGGAACTAATACTAGTGACAGAAATTCTGGTAAGTAATTTATTAGAATCCAATTGGGGAGGAAAAAAATAAGTTGAGATATAAATAAAGTACAGTAAAACCAGTGATCATACTTCACTTATGATATTATCCATTTATTATGCTCTATTTGTAAAGTCCCTGGACATTCCTTATCATTCCTATATAATTTTACCCTCTATAGTGCTTCCAAATCCTGCTATTAGCACTTCTTTTCTTATTAGAAATAAATAGAAATATGCATTGTATATAGGTTTATACATAATTTGCAAAATGTGTAATGTTTTTTTAAAGTATCTTGAGAAAATAGCTTGTGTGATACTGAGAAGTCATTGTAGCTGAAGTATTTTACCTGGGAAACCCTTCTGGTTCTCACCATCAGTACCATTCCGTGAAAGGAGTTTACACTTTCAAAAGGCTCACTTTCATTTTGATTCCTTAGTCTCTGGAATTTTTTTGCAGTTTATAGCAAGTGTAGTACAAGCACAAGATGGCAAAGCATAAATGTTTCTCTGTCAGCAAGAAATTACAATTTCTGTGGAACTATGATGCGAATTACACTCTAAATGAAAAGGATTTTCCAAATCTGTAGGAATTCCCTCATTTAATCAAGGAACTGGTCACTGACATTTCAGCCCGCCTCGGTAGCGTGGTGGTAGCATGTCTGCCTCACGCTCAAGAGGTCCCGAGTTCGAATCTCAGTCAGGGTGAGTTACCTGGATAAGGTTTTTTGTGGGTTTTCCCTTATCCTGAAAGACGAATGTCGGGTAACTCTAAGCTCTATGGACCCCGGGCTTATTTGAGCATAATTTCACCCATTCCAAAAAAAAAAAAAAGCCTGACATTTCTGTTTCCAAAAGTTGGCTGATAGATTTAAGCAAAGACAGGCAAAGTATGTCAGCAAATCAGTGGTGAATCAGAATCAGTTTATGACACTTATGAATAAAAATACAATAATTCATAGTACGAATACTCAGCAGTCAGCAATTAATTTTTGAGCAGCAAAAAAATCTCTTGTTCATTTTCAAGTGTACTGCACCCAAAACTTAAGAAATAAAAGTTGATTATGCTGTATTTCTTATTAAAT
Source organism: Mantis religiosa (assembly GCA_030765055.1). Classification (NCBI taxonomy): domain Eukaryota; kingdom Metazoa; phylum Arthropoda; class Insecta; order Mantodea; family Mantidae; genus Mantis; species Mantis religiosa. Next base: position 77,318,789 of record CM060951.1, read on the forward strand.
TATGTCAAAATTGCTTTTCGATACTTGATAAATCATATCCTCTGTGTGACACTGTCCCAATTATTACGTGTGTAGATCATAGCCCCTTGAAGATCATAATTACAGAATTTTACTTAAATATGCTAATAATAAATCAAGTATTCTATAAATAAAACACTTTTAAATGTGTCATGCTATCAAAAGGAAGCGCATTATAAAACAATAAACATTTTATAATAGGCTACTAAAATTCAAATACAAAAATGAAATAGCACTACTAAAAAGTAAGTGATATTTAGTGTTCCTAATTCAACTCATCTTTATAAATTATCAATACATCCTGTTTCTAATACATACACTTGCTTGTAATGAATGACAAAATAACATATTAAATTGTGAAATTCATATAAGTTATCTAATTTGTCTTAAAAGACTTGCCATTTTTTATGTGACCAACACAGGTGGTAATATTTAGAATGAAAGGAAGCATTTGTCCACTTAAGTAAGAAGTTTAAAATGTTTTATTTTTTAATTATTGTTTTTTAACTTGTTCTTCAACTGTTTACCCTCATATGTAGAACTTACACTCCCAGGACCCATTAGTGAGCACTTGGAAAGATGCCTGTTGAGGAGCAAAAACTTCGGATTGGATAGAGTATCCGGGATGAATGATCAGTCCAACTCCTAGAATGAAAGTGAGAGAAGTAGATAGCAATGAATTTAAAATGAATGAATGAAAGGAGAAAATAGAGCAATTATTAAAATGATGTGGGAGAAACTGGAGATCCAAGAGAAAATCCCTCCCTGCATCATGTTCATTACAGATTCCACATGCAGTTGCCTGCATCTTGGTGAGAGTCAAGCAGTCTAACTGCTCAGTCACGGCACAGCTTTTGTTTTTAACAATAAAGAAATTTAAATATTGATTCATGTTATATTGAAATAAGACATAAGCTCTCTTCCTATGTAAATGTTAGCACCTGTGCTGGCGACATCAAAATTGGCAAGAATTTTTTAAGACATAAGGTAACTCAATTTGGCAAGATAATATGTCATTTAATGATGTGTGTTTGGAGGAATTTAGTAACAGTGACGTCAAAATTAATATAAAAATTATTTGTGGTTGGTTTATTGACACTCGTCACTTACTTTTTCATATATTTATGAGAGACTAGTTTCAAAGGCCCTGGCCTCCATTTTCAATCTCTTTCCAACTGGCATCTGTTGTTGTCTGCTCTCTCTGGTGGTGGAACTATGAACTTTTTTGTCAAATTATCTACTGGCGGGATTTCAAAGTTCATTACGCGATCCTTATTTTTCCAGATGAATATGTTCTCCCATGTTGTCAATCTATTTTGGTTTATCACTCCTTTTAATAATTTTGGATTTGGATCAATGTCATGGTTTTCATTCCAAAAATGAAATGCTACTGCTGACTTGTCTTCTTGTTTCAATCTGATGTTTCTAAAGTGTTCTTTGACTCTGGTTTTTAAATTTCTTTTTGTTTGACCTATGTAGCATTTTTCACAATCCTTACAATTTATTTGGTATATTCCAGATTTGTTACCTGAAGGAATTTCATCTTTTGTTTTTGAATTTAGTAATTTTAAAATTGAGTATCTATTAGTAGGTGCCAAGATGATATTTTGTTCCTTGAATATCTTTTTAAATTTATTAAATGTTTTTGGATGATATGTGAATGAACTGAATATGCTGTTGCTTTCTTTTTCTTTAATAAATGTGGTTGCTTCCTTAATGGTTTTCTTTAGTTTAGATTTTCTAATTTTCTTCAACACCAAACCTTTGTTGTATCCGTTTTCTTCTGCTATGTGTATTATTGCTTTTTGTTCGTTGAAATATTCTTCTTTTTCCATGGGTATGTTGACTAGTCTGTGTGTAAGGTTGTTTATTATTGCATGTTTATGTGTAATTGGGTTGTGGCTATTATTTTTTATATAATTTTCTGAATGTGTTGGCTTCCTGTAAATTCCAAATTTTATTTTTGTATCATTCCTGATGATATTTAGATCCAAGAAAGGTAGTTGTCCATTGATTTCCTTTTCTATTGTGAATTTGATAGTCCTTTCTTGCAGATTGAGTAATTTTAATGCATCATCTAAATGTTTACTTGGTACAATTGCAAAGATGTCGTCAACATATCTATACCAAACCTTGAAGATCAATGGGAAGGACTTTTTAATTTGTGTTTCAAATGCACTCATAAATAAGTTAGCCAAAAAAGGTGAAAGTGGATTGCCCATTGATAATCCTGATTTCTGCTTGTAGTGTTTTCCATTAAAGCTGAAGAAGTTTTGTTCAATGCATATTTTTGTTAGAGAAATATATTCTTCTGCTTCTGTTGCTTCCATATCAATCTGTTTTTGCATTGCATTGCAAAAGAACTGAAACATTGAAACAGAACTGAATATGCTGAATCTAGGTTTAAAGACATGTGTAGATTATTCCAACCAAATTGAAGATTACATTGCTGACATCCAAATTGCTACACAAACACTTAATGAAGAAAGTAAAAACACAGTAAAAAACAAATGCTCCAAAATAGTAGAAGAGATTAAAAATGAAAAGAAAAAGAATTTTAGTAACCAAATCATAAAAGCTCTTAAAAAGAAACCGGTTATTTATACTAAAGCAGACAAGGGAAATAAACTAGTAATTCTGGAAAAAGAAGAATACACAAAGAGGATGGAAGATTTGTTAGAAGACAGTAATTACCAAAAAGTAGAAACTAATCCATTAAAGTACTGCATTGAAACCACAAATAAAACGCTAAAAGAGAGCAAAATAATCAACAAAAAAGAATTGCACAAAATTAAAGTAGATAATCCAACATTACCAAGAGTATATGGGCTGCCAAAAATTCATAAAGCAGGGAAAGGCATGAGACCTATTACTAGTAGCATAAATGCCCCCACATATAATTTGGCCAAATGGTTACTAAGTAAATTTAATAGTTTTCCAAAATTTGAAAGTGCAAATTTAAGAAACTCTTTAGATTTAGTAGAAAAAATCAAAGATATAAATTTGGACAAAAATGACAGACTGGTTTCATTTGATGTCACATCTTTATTTCCAAGCATACCAACAGAAAAATTGCAGACTGTGTTAAAAAAATGGCTAGCTACAATTGATATGGAAGCAACAGAAGCAGAAGAATATATTTCTCTAACAAAAATATGCATTGAACAAAACTTCTTCAGCTTTAATGGAAAACACTACAAGCAGAAATCAGGATTATCAATGGGCAATCCACTTTCACCTTTTTTGGCTAACTTATTTATGAGTGCATTTGAAACACAAATTAAAAAGTCCTTCCCATTGATCTTCAAGGTTTGGTATAGATATGTTGACGACATCTTTGCAATTGTACCAAGTAAACATTTAGATGATGCATTAAAATTACTCAATCTGCAAGAAAGGACTATCAAATTCACAATAGAAAGGGAAATCAATGGACAACTACCTTTCTTGGATCTAAATATCATCAGGAATGATACAAAAATAAAATTTGGAATTTACAGGAAGCCAACACATTCAGAAAATTATATAAAAAATAATAGCCACAACCCAATTACACATAAACATGCAATAATAAACAGCCTTACACACAGACTAGTCAACATACCCATGGAAAAAGAAGAATATTTCAAGGAACAAAAAGCAATAATACACATAGCAGAAGAAAACGGATACAACAAAAGTTTGGTGTTGAAGAAAATTAGAAAATCTAAACTAAAGAAAACCATTAAGGAAACAACCACATTTATTAAAGAAAAAGAAAGCAACAGCATATTCAGTTCATTCACATATCATCCAAAAACATTTAATAAATTTAAAAAGATATTCAAGGAACAAAATATCATCTTGGCACCTACTAATAGATACTCAATTTTAAAATTACTAAATTCAAAAACAAAAGATGAAATTCCTTCAGGTAACAAATCTGGAATATACCAAATAAATTGTAAGAATTGTGAAAAATGCTACATAGGTCAAACAAAAAGAAATTTAAAAACCAGAGTCAAAGAACACTTTAGAAACATCAGATTGAAACAAGAAGACAAGTCAGCAGTAGCATTTCATTTTTGGAATGAAAACCATGACATTGATCCAAATCCAAAATTATTAAAAGGAGTGATAAACCAAAATAGATTGACAATATGGGAGAACATATTCATCTGGAAAAATAAGGATCGCGTAATGAACTTTGAAATCCCGCCAGTAGATAATTTGACAAAAAGGTTCATAGTTCCACCATCAGAGAGAGCAGACAAGAACAGATGCCAGTTGGAAAGAGATTGAAAATGGAGGCCAGGGCCTTTGAAACTAGTCTCTCATAAATATATGAAAAAGTAAGTGACGAGTGTCAATAAACCAACCACAAATAATTTTTATGTCATTTAATTTTTGTGTTCCTATTTTTATGATGAGAAATTTTATGTTTTGTGTTGTGCTTCCTTTTCATAGCATGTTGATACTGTGACTTTGGTGGGTTTGTAGAATTAAAAAGTCCAATTTGCGGAAATTCAAATCGTTCTTTATTTGTGTAGAAATATACTTCATAGCAGCAGAATTACATCACATACACAACAACAATCTACCAAGGTCGATGACCACAACAGCAGCATTCTGATTACATCTGTTTACATCACTGCTGTTACAAAATCTGTACAGCTGTTTACTACTACTGCTCTGTTTACGACGCTGTTTGTGACTGAACCTTGGTTTTTTTTTGGGGGGGGGGGAACGAGGAAGGAAAGAGGACAGTAGGAGGGAAGGGAAGAGTAACAAGAAGGAGTAAAAGAGATAGCAGAGTTCCGCTGTCGCACCTCTGTTAATATCGGTAGCTACTAACTGCGCGTAAGGATGGGCGCAGGAATCGTGGTTTTATCTGGCTATGGCCATGACACAAGGCCCGGACCATAGCACAGCGGCTCAGGGCGGGAAATAGGTAGAAATGAAAAGAGTGGAAAAATTGAAGGTAAGAAGTTCTTCATTTCAAATTGTCATCTGTGCACTAATTGTGCTTGGGGGGAGGGGGAGAGTAGTAGGCGCTTGTGGGCCTAGCGGCAGCGAGGACGTTGTTGCATAATTGGGTTTTGTTGTCCTAGATGCGTGACGAATTCGTTGAGTTGTTGCTCAAGTGCGTTTTGCAGAAATAAGATTTGTGAGATGATCTGAGTGGGACTTTTGCCTGTTCTTCATTGTGCTTTTTGGTGTTGTATTCCAGCTGAGCAAGTTGTGAGTCCAAGTAGTTCTGTCTAGTATTGTCGAGAGTCTTGTGCAGTTCTTGTAGAGCAGTGGCATTGGATGATGAGATGCTGCTGATTAGTCAAAGTTGTGTGGATGATTCTGTGTCTATCTTGGAGATGATGATCAATAGTTCTGTCAGTTTTGTTGTGGCATCAGTGATGAAGTGTTCCAGTTGTCGTGTGCACAGGTCTATGGTATCTAACGTCCTGGAGTGGTCGGCGTTGTGTGTGTTGGAGTTGTTGGTAACTGCCTCCTCCAGGTTGGTCAGGCGAGGGCCGAGGTTAAGAACCTCTGAGTGGAGGCCCTGTAACACCTCGCCGGAGGGCCCAGAGGCTGCAGCTGGGGCGGAGATGGTTGAGATCTTATGTTCGATGGCGGCCAGCCTTGTTGTGATGCTGCTGACGTCACTGCGGAGATCCTGTAAGGCCTCTTGAGCGGGTGGCGGCGAGTGGTTGCAGTGGTTGTCTATCCCTCAGGTAGAATGGGCACTGCACCTGTCCCGTAAAATGGCCGAAGCCATTACAGGTGGTGCAGTATCGGCGGCGGTGGCGCAGGTCGAGCTGGTTACACTGCCCGGTAAGTGTTGGAGCGCCACAGTAGTGACATCTTGGCCAGGCAGTGCAGCTCTTGGCGGTGTGCCCGTAGTAGCAGCAACGCCGACACAGTATATGACGCACCGCTCTTGAAGTCTCAACACGGAGGAGCTGCCCTAGCAAGGGGACGCCTGTCGCCAAGGCTGCCTCGTAGTCCCGAACGTCAGCGAGCTGAAGCCGGACAAGTTGCGAGGCTCTGTGGTGTGTGTGGATGCGGGCGGCTCTCAGGGCAGAGGGCCACCGAAGTTGAGCAGCATTTAAGATAAACCAGGTGGGCAAATACTTGGGCGCTACACGAATGACTACGCTGAAGGGAGTAGCCCGTCCTTCTGCTGATGTGAGTTTAGCCGCACTCTTTATGGGCCTTGTTGGCTCAGCGACTGTGGAGGCAGCTGCGGCGGCGTAGGATGGCTGGTGACTGGTGGCAGCAGTTGTGTTTGTGGCTGGAGGCTGCCTTCCTGATGCAACAGCAGGAGAAGGCACCTCTGGCTGTGAGACTGTGGTGGCTGGCTGAGCTGGTCTGTGCGGGCCAAGAGGAGAAGGTGGCTGCGGTGCTGGCCCCTCTGTGGAGGCTCTGGCCCAAAATCTTCCAGCAGGCCCTGCGAGCGGCTCCCCCTCATCTGCTGATGAAGGCAGGGAGGCAGGAGATGAAGCCCGAGAACTGGCTGGAGAATCCTGCGCTGAAGGTTGTGCTGTTGCCCAGCTCGCTTTCTTCTTCGCATTCTTCTTCCCCATGGTCGAAGTCTGTGCTGGTCCTGCGCTGAGTGAGTGCGAGTCCATCCTTGAGTCCCTTTGAATTGAGCCTCCGAGTCCGTGAGTGAGTGTGAGTCGAGTGTGACACTTGGCGAGTCGTCACCTCCTTAAATACCTCCTCTGATAATTCCAGACTGTTCCAGAACAATCAAGAAACCGAATAATTTCTATCAATCAAGATGTCACCAGAAATTTCCATTTATCTCAGTTTGTTTCAGCAAACCTTTATCTGCGTGCTATCTTTATCAGTTCCTTTGTGTAAACAAGCTGCGTTTTCGCTCCGCGCGAACCTTTTATGCGCGTTGCTGCAAAATGCTTTATAGATAATATAATTGTATGGTATATGGATAGAATACTTTCATTGTTATTGCTTGTAGGATTATCTAGTATATTACATGAGAGAATTTGTGCTAGTTTATTTCCTATTTCTCTCAAATACCTGAGAGACCAATTAACAATAACAAAACACTACACTAATATTTGAATCCCTCTAAGGGAGCAAAAGATTGCTTGCAGAATTTAAGGGCTAGGACTAGTAGGTGGCGTGGGCATCTTCAATCTCCCACAGTTGTGTCTGAGGGAGGATGCAAATGTTACATGTATTTACAGCTAAAAACATCATACCCACCCTTACTTATTTTTTCTTTTAGTAAGGCAGATGAAAGCAAGGTCATATAGTTTTCTGGCCATATCTTTATGCCCTATAAACCAAATTTATGGATCAGTTAATTTTCTGGTTTGCTGAGCTGTGTATATGTGCAATAAAGCACCATGAATTTTAAATGTTGAAGTGTAGGTACCTAGTTTAAATTCACAGAATAGTTTGCAATAATTGAAAGCAGTTTAATATTCTATTTTCATTAATAGAACAACTTGTATACTACATTTTATTTAAGTTGGTCGGTTGGTTACGAACATGCCCCATATGGCAACCTTGGCCTTTGGGGTAACCTCGCAGCACCCCATGATGTCTGGACCCATTTCTCAGGTGGAGGCACCCAGAGGGCGGGTCCATTACCTCCAATGGTAGGGTGATAGTGAAGCTGATGGTGAGGCGAGTGGACCTTCAGCTTATACTGTGGACTATGAACCACGTTGGGCATAGGGGACACTTCACATATGCTAGACAGAGGTGAAGGCATGGATAGGGCCGACTTAAAATTGCCAATCCTAGAGCCAGGAATCGAACTCAGGACCCTTAACACGGGAGCTGCAATCGAAATCATTGCGCTACCCCGGCCCATAATATTTCATTTAATTGATGGAAATTAATTGTTCCTTTACACTAGCTGTATATAGGCTAAGGTTTTGGAGAGAGAGAGTCAAACTGAAAAATTCAATGCCATGGCCGGGATTTAAACCACAAACCTCCTGGTTTGCATCCATTCGCTCTTACCCATTGAGCTACCATGACCAATGTGCCGTCATGACATTAAACTCTCCAATTGACTCATCTATTTTCCTGGTAACCCATTAGGGTCTCTCGTATTTGAGATACACTGTTTGTAGCGACTTACTTGTAAGTACTTGGGTCCCAGGCTTTATTGTTCAACTCTTATTATTTAAGCTAATTGATGGAAATTAATCGTTCCTTCACACTAGCTGGATACAGGCTAAGGTTTTGGATACATAGAATCAAACTGAAAAATTCACTGTCACGGCCGGAATTTGAACCACGGATCTCCTGGTTTCTGTCCAGTCGCTCTTGCCCATTGAGCTATCAAGGCCAATGTGCTGTCATGGAATAAACAACTTAATTTTCAATAACTTTTGCTACTTTTAGAAAGAGCTCAATGAAGGTATTAGTACAATCTCAGAAACATAATTACTACTTACACTGTTTGGAGGAATTTAGTAACAGCGACGTCTAAATTGATTGATAAAATATTTGTGAACCAAAACTAGTTCCTCAAAAAAATATATATGTAAGTGACAGAGTGTGAAAAAATGACTACTTAGTTTTATCAAATATTTACTACTGTTTGATATTTTGCACTTCATTCTGAACTAGCTGTATTTAATTGTTTACAGCTATTGCAATCCCTTGTGTTTTTCTATTGGGAGGAACTTTACAGTTTCTATATTGTGATGACGTAAGTAGGCGATAGAGAGTCATTTGTATGTTCTTCAAGCTCTTCCTCTCCCAACAATCCTCTCTTCTTGTTCATAGGTAGGAAAAAAAGAGTGCTTTCCTCTTTCAGCACAAACATGCAGATCAATCTAATGAAAAAGAGATGAAACACACTTCTTCTGTACCATATATTTCTAGAATGGCATGCTTGTATGTCAAGTCCCATATGTGACCTAGAAACATAAATGTACATACTGTTACGCAAGCGGCAAGCCTACGATGCCGATCAATAAATGAAGGCCGGCGGAGGTAGGGGAGACTGCAGGGGTGGCTGGGTCTTCGTTTACCCCCTCCTCCTGCCGCTCGAAACCGCCAAAAGCTTTTAGCACATGTTATAAAATGTGCCTGAACTGTTGTATTTTAAATCTGCATTTCATTTAGATGGTTATATAGGAAGTATCAAACTTGGAAAGCCAAAAGATTTAATACAAATCTTTATTAGAATTCTGTTCATTATATTTTGTATATGGATACTATGATATAGAATAAGTGAAGTTATTAATTTATAATTATTATTTACAATAGTTTAAAAGCTAAAAAGCATCCAATAAAGACAAGTATAATATTGTGACTTCGAGGGTTGGTAGAATCAGAAGTGTGGTTTGTAGTAATTTAGAACACTCTTTAATGCAATAAAACAGAAACTTTGTACAACCCTTGCAGCAGCAAAAAGACGTGACATTGACAATCAGTTGTCTTCAACATCGACTCAGTGCTCTGCTGCATGTAACTAAATGAAAGAAATCACTGTAGTACACTTCAAATGTCCACTGACGCAGTGACCATCACACAATTTACACTTTTACAACACAACTGACTTCTTTTCACACTTTGCCGCTATTTATACCTCCCAGTCATTGTTTTTAGAATGCCGTACACCTCCCGAGAAAAATTGTGCAGCAAGAGAAAGATGGAACATTCCAGAGCCTCTCTGTCTCTTTCTTCCTCTTGGCAAGCATCCAGCTCTCCTGTCCATATGCCACTCTCTGTCTCTTTCCTGCCCACATGCCCAGCACTGGCTTGTCATGGCTCCAACAGAATAATGCAATTGTGACAATATGGTTATTTACAAAGGTTGTATGAACAATATATAATTAGCTTATTATTAGGATTACTATAGAGGGGTTTTGGTACAGAAACCTGTGGTTTATTGTACCTAAGCCCCAAGTGGGGCATCCCCTGGAGGAAGGATGAGGTGAGAGGAGACCGTGGGGGGTGACCCAAGGTGCTGAGACACCTGCTGACATTTCTAACCTGAAAGAGACCATTGGATGAGAGATAATGTGAAGTGATAATAGAGATGAAGTGGAGGGGCAGGAAATTCAGGGGATGTAATTATCCTACCCAGCATTTGTCTGGCAACCCAGGAAAACTCTAAAAAAACCGATGGATCAGCTAGGTCGGCCACGGGAATTGAACCCGGGCCTCCCGAATGCAGGCCACAGGTGAAACTGCCTGAGGCATCCCGCTCGGTTCCATTCGCTTATTATAATATTGAGATTATAAAACATTAAAAACTTTCCATGAATTTATATAGAATAAAAAGAAGTATTTCAGAAAGTGGAGTGCCATTGTTACTAAAATTAGGCAAGTGAGTCAAACAAATACTTAAAGGACATTACTACGTTAAAAAAACTAGAAAACCCAAACACCAGATATGGAAAATTTACATTTCATCCAAAATACTTCAAAAAATTTGAAAAGATATTTAAGAGCTTCAACATAAAATTAGCCCCTCAAAACAAACACAACATCCGCAACTTACTAAACCACCCTCTAAAAAATAGCACACCGAAAACTCAATTATCAGGCATTTACCAAATGAGTTGCCAGGATTGTGACAAGATATACATTGGTAAGACCAAAAGGAATCTAGGAACAAGAATGAAAGAACACTTCAGAAATATTAAATTCAAACAAATGGACAAGTCGGCCGTATCACATCACTTTTGGTCTGAGCATCACAACATAAAACAAGAAATAGAACTGATCAAACAGGCAAAGAAACCTCTGGAACTACAGATTTGGGAAAACATATTTATTACGAAAAAACAGGACCTCTTGATGAATTTTGAAATTCCCGCCGTAGATGACGTCATCAAACTTACCAGGACGTTAGATGGCAGCACAACACCAAGCCAGATGCAGACACCGGATGCATCATCAGTCTACCACAGAGCTGACGATAGGGGAGAAGTCCCCAGAAACTAGTCTTCATAAAAAACTTGTAAGTGGAGAAAAGTATATACAAGGTTGACTCACTTGCCTAATTTTAGTTTCCATGAATTTATTGATAAAAGTAAAAGCAGTGGTGAAGCAAGCATGCCAAGACCATCTTTTTAAATATTTTAGAATACAGGTAGTTTTATTGGCAAAAGTTAATTATTAAAATAAGATACTCCTAAATTTGTTACACCATTATAATGTACTTCTTTGCACATGAATATCCATCTTCTGTATTATGGTTATGTGTCATTGAAGGTATAATAACCATTTTCATTTATCAGTTTCTATTTGGCGAACTTTAAGATTTTAAAGATGATAATACATGAAATACATGAAGATCTTGATTTATTCTCCCATTATTTTTAGAATCCATGATTGTGTCATGAATAGTGAGCTGCAACAAGGTGAGCCACCTCATAATTAGGGCCCAGATTTTTAGGTAGCATATTCCTTCATTTTAGGCTTCTTATATGTTTAAAATAGTTTTTTTTAATATTATTAAAATACCTTTTTTAAATGTTTTGTTTGTTCATCAATATATGAACTTATAATTTTCCTTTTCTGCTAATTATTTGTAAGGTTTATTGATGAACTTATTTCACAAAAGTATACATTGACAAAGATATTCATAGTATTCGCTTTCTAGGTTACTTTTTGGTATTGCAGTAGATAGTTACGTACATACCAAAATTTTCTGGGGTAAATGATATCCTATTGTCATGCAACACAATCTTGAATGGCAAAAATGTTATTTCAACAGAGCATGATGTCTTTGAAGCATAGAGCCTGCCTTGGTAGTGTAGATGGTAGCATGTCTGCCTCATGTTCAAGAGGTCACGAGTTCGAATCTCGGTTAGGGTGAGTTACCTGTATAAGGTTTTTTTCCGGGCTTTTACCTTATTCCTGATAGACGAATGGCAGGTAACTCTAAGCTCAAAGGACCCCGGAGTCATTTGAGCATCATTTCACCCATTTCATGCATCGTTCGATATGACTAAACGTTGGAGGAGGTAAATTAAAAAAAAAAAAAAATTGAAGCATAGACCATTGATGCCAGAGTAGGAGGTTCTAGTTGCCCAGCATGTATCGGTTCATGTGGAAGAGTGGTTGCCTGTACTTTCTCCTTGAATAATTGTATACCTGTTGGGGCTTTTAAGAAAATCTTCTTGACCGAAGTGCTCTGAGGAGCAGAATTCAAAAGCTCAGTTGGACTGATTTACTCATAAATATTTTCCTTATTGAGATCAATGTCATTTAAAGGCGTATTTCACTTGTTTTATTAATTTACTCTCGAATATAACCTTCCAAATTAACTTTGAAAATCAGAAAATAACTTTTGTTTCAAAAAGAGAAAGCAGCTATTTATTTGTTTCAAATAGGATGATATTTGTCCTTGAGCACTGCTAGGTGAGCAACCAATCGGAGTCCTGCGGTGTTGTCGTGTTGTACTCCCCCTAAGTAGTGTGTGACGAGCACCAACCATATCAATCTCTAATAAATACTATTCACGCTAAGAAAAAATTCAATTTTGCAAAGCTGATCCATGAGGAAGGTACAGAGTAATGTATTTAACATAACTGTAAAACCTCCATATTTTTTAGCTCATATAGATTTCCTAATACAAATAAAGTACTGTTATATTATAACAATGCATGGCGATGTAAACATTGTAATGAACATCATTGTTGGTTGGCATGTATACATGTACGTATATTTGTAATTACTCAGAACTGAAATGTAAATGTTTGACATGAGTTGATAAAAGAATTACTTTGAATAAGCCAAGGTGCTAGTTAAATTTGAGTTAGAGGAAACGAACTTCCTTCTGGCTTGTAGAATGGTGCATGGGCAGAATGTGACTTGTTTCATTATACGTTTTTTTATGAATGGTTCGTAATCTCTATTTACTCTAGACAGTTCAAAGTAGTATTATTCATGTGTGTTTGGAGGAATTTAGTAACAGTGACGTCAAAATTAATATAAAAATTATTTGTGGTTGGTTTATTGACACTCGTCACTTACTTTTTCATATATCCTTCAGGTAACAAATCTGGAATATACCAAATAAATTGCAAGAATTGTGAAAAATGCTACATAGGTCAAACAAAAAGAAATTTAAAAACCAGAGTCAAAGAACACTTTAGAAACATCAGATTGAAACAAGAAGACAAGTCAGCAGTAGCATTTCATTTTTGGAATGAAAACCATGACATTGATCCAAATCCAAAATTATTAAAAGGAGTGATAAACCAAAATAGATTGACAACATGGGAGAACATATTCATCTGGAAAAATAAGGATCGCGTAATGAACTTTGAAATCCCGCCAGCAGATAATTTGACAAAAAAGTTCATAGTTCCACCACCAGAGAGAGCAGATAACATCAGTTGCCAGTTGGGAAGAGATTGAAAATGGAGGCCAGGGCCTTTGAAACTAGTCTCTCATAAATATATGAAAAAGTAAGTGACGAGTGTCAATAAACCAACCACAAATAATTTTTATATTAGTATTATTCAGTTGTTCTTCCGTTTAAAAACCATGAAAAAGTGTATCAGCTGGATCAATTTGCAATTGAAATGAGATTTGATCCACCTTCCCCCTGCCAGAACAATCCAGTCACGTTAGTGTGGGCTCAAATTATGTTGCAAAACGGAAATAATACTTTTAAACTAACTAACATTGAACAACTTATTCACGAAGAAATTGCCAAGGAACACAAGACTGGGAAAACTGCTTGAGACATGCAGATAAACTATTGGGAACTTATCATAAATGTTCAATACTCAGACGATGAAGACAATGACAAGTAAGTAACATTTACAGCTATATGGATGCATATGTATTTTCGTTGGATTACAAAAATAAGTAATTCATAAACTATGACTATTTTTAAAGTATATATTTAAAACAAGTGCATAATATACGAATATCTATGTTGGAATTGTGATTTCAACAACTACATTATTATAAAACTTTGGAAAATTCATTTGCATTCCCTTACGTCTAGCGCCAAGAAGACTCGCAAGTGTGCAATAGAGGGAAATATAAAAAGAGTGCTGGTAATGAGGTGCAAAACCAAATGCGCAAACACCTCTTATTTGCTACAGGCAAGAACACATAATAGGTTATTTTAGTTATCAAACCCTCATTTAGGATTTTTAGGTGATAGGTTAAAACCTAAAAATTCGGGCCCTACTCATAATATGATACCACATACAATGAACTTAATTGAACTTATGAACTTCTTAATGTAGAATGAACGCATGCAAAATATATGTTCCTAAGCATCTCTGCATTGATCATGTGAACCAATTCTCTAAATTGATAGTACACTGTACTCATTTTTGTATTCAGTTGGTCATTATGTGTATCCCTTTTAAGTTGCTTTGTATCCACAAGTCCAGAAGTTTGCTTATATCTGCAAATTTAATTATTTGATTATTGCACATGAATTGTATTTGTGTAAAATCTTTGTTCTGCACAAAATGAAAATGGATTACATGTTCTTATCTAAGTTTATAATTAAATTATTGCGATTGAATCATTTTGAAATAAAATCATTTGTAAATCCTTTCATGGAAGTGTTGAAAACACTTTGTTGAAAGAAAAAAAAAAAGAGCAAAAAACAAAACATTCAACTAGCACCAATGAACCATTACTCCTTAAAAAACCTAATTTGCTCAAACATCAAAGATGCCATTCCATCTAACAAAAAATCTGGGATATATCAAATTGAATGCGGGATATATCAAATTGAATGCTGTGACTGTAGTCAAATTTATATTGGAAAAACCAAAAGAAATTTAGAAACAAGAGCAAAGGAACACTTAAGGAACATAAAATACAAACAATTAGAAAAATCAGCAGTTGCCACGCATTTTTGGGAAAAATCCACAACATAAATCCAGAACCAAAATTACTAAAACATACAACAGGAAAACAAGAACTGTCCACATGGGAACAAATCTTTATTTCAAAAAATAGGAACAAAGTATTCAATTTCGACATCCCCCAGAAAGATTTGTTCAGCAAGTTCCTCAAACCGCCACCAGAGGAGACCCATGACAAAATATTGCCAGCTACACCAATGAGAACCAGTCGATGTCCGGCTGAAGATAGAGGGAAGGCCTCTGAAACTAGTTCTGGGAAAATTTAAAAGTAAGTGTTGTTTAGTGTCATTAATCGACTCCCAATAAATTTAAAATCATTTGTTTCTATAAATGCTGTTAATCTTTTTAAAAATACCTTTTCTAATACTTTGGAGAAGTAAGACAAAAGTGATATTAGCCTATAATTTAATAAATGGGTTTTATCTCTTTTTATATAATGGCTTGACTTACGCAGTTTTTAGATTATCAGGAAATACTCCTTTTTCAAATGAACTATTACATATGTCTGCCAAAAGGTGTGCAATAAATATATTACATTTCTTTAACAGAAGGTCATGAACATTATGTCAGAAGAATATTTCAATTTAGTAGTAGTAGTAGTAGTAGTTTTATTCATCCATTAAGTCAATACAATGACATTGGATACGTCAATACAAATATTTAGATCAATACAAATAATATAAGTATAAAAATAAAATAAAAAATAAGTTGCATCAAGTGTAATTAATAAGATCTAAGCATGCAAGCATGCAATTTTGATATCACTGAAATTATTTCTATGTAATCAGTGGGGTATAGGAACGTTGTTGCATTGCAAATTTTTATACTATTACTTTTTAGAGACACACCTATAATTGCATATTGTTGTGAAACAGGATTTGCATTAAAATTTATGGAGTTATCATTAAAAGTATTTGCTATTAACTTTTGGTTTGTTATTATTTTTGAGTAATTCTGCAAACTGTAAAGTGTATTCATTCTTGTTTGGCTTTATACCATTCTTTATTATTCCTTGTAGCTTTCATTTTGTTCTGGGCACTTGTTATGCAGTTATCATATGACATCCTTTTTGCTTGCTGTATTTGTTTAGTATGGCTTTATATTTTTTAATATATTCTTCAAATTTGATATATTCAATTGTGTAGTAACAATTAATATTTCAAAATGTCATTTGATTTTCATTACAAGATATTTGAATTCCTTTTGTGACCCAGAAATTTGTCCATTTTGTGATAGATTTTTTATTTTATTTGAGTTGGAAAGTCCTATCAAAATTATGCTGAAATATACTATTCTCAAATTTGTTATTAACATCTGTTCTGTAGTGCACTTCTTGCCACATTTCACTTTTTAATAGGTGCAAAAAGTAATCTATGTTTGAATTACATTTCCTGGTTAACCTTCTTTTATTAAAATTTAAGTATATATTATTTTCATAAATATTAATTTCCTAAAATTCCTCACATTAATATTAATTGAGCATTACAGTCACTGAAACCTTTCTTCAGTAGGTAACAAGCCAGGTGAAAAGACAACATTATCTCGATGTTATCTCAACAAAGACAAAACACTACCAAAGTTTGGTAGTGTTTTGTCTTTGTTGATATTTGTGTTATATCCAGTTATACATTTTGTGGTTATAACATTTCTTAAAATATCCTGATGATGGGAGAGATATATGCTCCCGAAATGTTGATTTCTTATCGTTCTTTTCACCTGGCTTGTTTCCCGAGAAGATTTTGAACATATTCGTAGCCAGGAAAGCTTCAGGTTGTACTTTATGGTTGTTTACTGTTTATAAAAATGTTATCACTTTTGGTTGCATACAATTTTGTGTTTCTGGTTTGAAATTTTACTGTAGGCCATATCATGAACTCTCCCTTTGTTTTGAGTTTTTAGAAAATTCAATATTAAAGTTTACACAAATGAGAGTTTGACTAGTGTTTAAGTTCATTGAGAAATTGTTCTAGCATTACAATAAAATATAACTATGTGTAACAAACTTCACTTATCTTTTAAAAAGAAAATTGATAAACTCTCTAGAATGTTCAGAAAAGTACTGATTGTGCCATTGGGGGATCTATATACAAATACTATTGTATTATGTTCATATAATTCAATTGCAGAGGTTTCTATATCTTTTTCTTGTGGTATACCAAATGTCTTTACAATTATAAATTCGAGAGCATCTCTTGTATAAATGTAGCTTCATCATGATTGTATATTTCACATGCTGCTAAAGTGAAATTGGAGATTTTAGTACTTTGATAAAGCTTCCTAGCCAATGTTCTGTTAAACATAAAACATGCATATTTGATCTCTTCTGAAGAATAGTTTCTAATTCATTGATTTTATTAAACAGAAACTGTACATTATGATGTAATATTAATATTTTTAACTATAGATTTAGTTTTATACTTGTTTGACATGATTGGTTTACCACTTATTTGATACTTACAGCTTGGTTGTCAGTCCTGGGTAAGTTCTGTTCAAGGCTTTAAAGATTCTTGATTAAGATCTGCAGATGCTGCTGGTAGTATCTGAAGATCTTGATTTTGGCTTCTGAGGTTTTTTGATTGAGTTTCATTACCATCAACAATTCTTGATTTGCTGTTTAAAACCTAGCTGATAACTCTTTTTAACTGCAATACTGAAAATTTACATGTGTTATGTTTTAGTACTGAATGTGGTTAATGACTGGCCAGACATAAATAAGAAATTAGGCCAGCCTTCTGCTGTCAGCATAGATGTGGATGGAAACATACTAGTGTTTCATCGAGGAGACCGAATATGGAATGGTTTGTCATTTTTACCAAACAATATTTATAACCAACGAGATTTAGGACCTATTTCTGTACCGACTATAGTGGTATTCAATGCTACAACAGGAGCTTTGATAAAAGAATGGGGCACCAACAGGTATGACTTATTTAAAGTGTATTATTTGTATTAGCAGTAATATTACATGGGGCATTTAACAATAATGCTGGTTGGTGGATATTGTGTTTACATGCAAATAGCCTGTACTTGCTATACACAACAGGGATAGCTGATAGTTTAAGTTGGTCACATAGTAAACAAGCCAGAGACATATGTCCTAAGTAGTACCTTTGTTTAGTATTACTAAGCCAATTTTTTAACATAGCATTGCTTAATATAATTTTGAGTTGAACTAGTACTCCCAAGTCCAATAGTATTGCTAGTGTTTACCTAGAATGTGTGTCATTAGGACCTTACTATGGTATGTTAGGAAAGTCCTAAAAATGCGTTCTAGGTAAACACTAGCAGTATATGGAGCTTGGAATACTAGTTCAACTCAAAATTGTATTAATTTTGTACTAATTTGTATGATAGTCCATACTCATTAAGAATTACATTACTTGTTTATTCTTAAGGATCAAATCAATTGTAAAGATTTATTGTGTGATGCAAAAGATTTTAATGTTTTTATTTTTTTAATTTTGTGTTATTTTCCAACAATTACAAAATTCTATTAAATTATCATTCAAAACATATTTTCAGATTCAAGTATTAATTTTATTACAACATAATTTACAAATTTTATTGTATACTTTGAAAAGTACAGTAACATATATTATGATAAACTTAAAGCTTGCACAATAATAGTGTGACTTTGTGGGTTTGTGAAATTAAACGTCCAGGTTACAAGCACCGAAAATTGCACTTTTTTCCGTAGAAACACACTTCGTACACAGCAGTCCAGAATTACATCACATACACAATACAACTTGCTAGGTCAATGACCACAACACAGCTGTTCACGCACATGAGTTCAATTAACGACTGACTCACTGGGCGGGCGGGCCCTCTTCTTATAGATTACTCACATTCCAGAATCTTCTCAATCGAGACACAGCTAGAACAAAGACAAAATCTCGAGAAATCCGTCTCCTTCCCCCCACCATTTCGGCGAGCTTTTATCTACACACTGCACTGCCTGTCTCTTTGAACTAGTTGCCCGCGCGGCCCTCAAGGCTGGTCATCCCGAACAGCACCATAGTAACGGGCCAGACGATCTAGGTGTACCACCAACATTTTTCCTCGGGGCACCTTCTGGATGCGATAGACCATGTGGTTAATCCTCTTTACCACCCTGTACAGTTCTTGCCATGGTTGTTGAAGTTTCGGGCAGCGTCCCTTGGTCTGGGTAGGGTGGTACAACCAGACCAGGTCACCTTGCTGGAAACTTTGGCTATTGGCTTGCTTGTCGTATCGGGTCTTCATGCGGTCGCTCGCCTTCTGGGTGTCCTGACGAGCCATCTCATGCATGTTGTGGAGACAGTCCACCAGGTTGTCCACATACTCGGTTGCTGGCTATTTCGCTTCTGGGGGGCTCCAAAAGCGAGGGCACAAGAGAGGCGTAGCTCTCTGTCGAAAATTAAGCTGGCTAGCGTCATCCCAGTGGTATCATGTGTTGACGGCCCAGTCTCGCTGATAGCTGGCCACGACCTTCCTCAGATGTTCTTCCAGGATCCTATTGTACCTCTCCACCATGCTGTCCGACTGCGGGTGTAGGGGTGTTGTGAGGGTCTTGTTCACCCCAAAACTTCCTAGTGCCTCCTTCATCAGATTAGACTCAAAATTGGTGCGCTGGTCATGTGGAGCTCCAAAGGCACCCCAAAATGGCACAACAGTTGCTCCACGAGGCAGTCTGATGGTCTTTACCTCCTGGTTCGGGATGGCATACACCTTTGGCCACTTGGTGAAGTAGTCCACGACCACCATCAGGTACTTGTTGCCTCGGTCGGACACTGGGAATGGTCCAGCTATATCGATAGTGATGCGTTCGAATGGCGCTCCGACGTTGTACTGCTGCGTGCAACCCCGGCTCCTAGTTTGGGGACCGCGACTCGCCGCGCACTCAGCGTCTGCTCGGAGCCTGAGCCAGTAGTAGCGCCGTCGTAGTTTCTCAATCGTTCGGTTCGCTCCCAGGTGTCCACCTGAAGTACCGAGGTGCACTTGCTCCAAGACTTCCGGAACCTTACTTCAGGGAAGTATCAACTGCTCCCTTTTCGTCTTCCCAACGGGTGATTCCCATACCCGGAACAGCACACCCCCTTTGGTCTTCAACGATTCCCATTGGGCCCAGTACGACTTGTACGCAGCGCTTCTGGGTGCGATGTCCTCCCAGGTCGGTCTCGTCCCTGCCTCCACTTCCCTCAAGAGTGGCCACAAGTCGGCGTTCGCCAGCTGCTCCCTCCTCAGGCCTGCGCTATCCCAGCCGTCCGCAGCCACTGCCGTGACCACTCTGACAGCTGCGGTACGCTCCTTCTCTTCCATTGTGTATTGGGCGCACTCTTCCGGGCAGGGTCTTCGGGACATGGCGTCTGCATTGCCGTGGCTCTTCCCTCTACGATATTCAGAGGTGAAGTCGTATTCCTGCAGCCTCTGACCCAACGTGCTGTCTGGCCTTCCAGGTTCCTAAAGCTAAGTAGCCAGGTGAGGGCGGAATGGTCAGTCCTCAGGTGGAATGACTGACCGTACAGGCACTTGTGCAAGTGGTCCAAGTTCTTTATTACCACCAGTAACTCTCGCCGTGTAACGCAGTAGTTTTTCTCTGCCTTGGACAGCGTCTTGCTGTAGTAGTCTATCACCCGCTCGTGGCCTTCCTGCACTTGCGATAGGACGCCTCCAATGCAATGGTCGCTGGCATCGGTGTCCACAATGAAGGCGCCACCCGGTTGTGGGAATCCCAAAATAGGAGCTCTCCACGGTGTCTTCTTCAGCTCCTGGAAAGCGACTTCGGTGTCCTCCGTCCACACATGAGGCCGGTGTTCTTCCGTCAAGCGGGTGAAAGCCTTGGCGATGTTGGAGAAGCCCTTTATGAAATGGCGGTAATAACTGCACAGCCCCAGAAAACAGCGCAATTCTCACTTATCCTTTGGCCGAGGCCAATCTGTCACGGCCTGTGTCTTCTCCGGGTCTGTGACCACTCCGTTTGGTGAGACTATGTGGCCCAAGTAGTTGACTTCCTTGCGGAAGAGCTGGCACTTTATATTTAGCATCAGGTTAGTCGCCTGCAGTCTCTGTAGCACCTTACTCAGGTTTTCGAGATGGTCTTCGAATGTCTTGCCGACGATGATGATGTCGTCCAGGTATAGGAGGCAGGCGCCATAGGTCAGCCCTCTCATCACTGATTCCATGAGGCGTTGGAAGGTAGCTGGTGCGTTGCAGAGGCCAAAGGGCATAACTGTGAACTGCTAAAGCCCTTGGCCTGTCGAGAATGTCTCTTGGGTCTAGAGCCACATGCCAGTAACCCGACTTCAGGTCCACGGTCGAGAACCACTGCGCACCAGCAAGCGTGTCCAGGGTGTCGTCAATCCGGGGTATGGAGGAACAGTCCTTCCTGGTGACAGCGTTCAACTTCCTGTAGTACACGCAGAAGCGTAGCTGGCCGTTCTTATTCGTCACCAAGACTACAGGGGAACACCAATGGCTGTCAGACTCTTCAATCACTACCCTGGATCTCATGTCCTCCAACGTGTCCCGCACCGCCGACTGTTTCGGTAGCGGGACGCGTCTAGGTGGTTGCCGAATGGGCCGGGCGTCTCCGGTGTCGATGTGATGGTGCACCCGGTCTGTGCGGCCATAGTCGCTGTTCCCTTGGCTGAAGACGCGGTGGTATCGTCTAAGCAGTTGTCGAACTTTCTCCAGCTGTTCTGCGGTCAGATGGTCGGCCCCCCTCTCCAATAAACCTTCCAGCCGAGGCCCCAGATGTTGCGTCGGCTCCGGCACTTGGATCTTATCGATTGGTGTTACGCTGACCACGGGCTCACACGTCCCCAAATCCGTCCCATGCTGGAAGTCGTCATCGATGTCTGTTGGGTTGAGCAGCCTCACCGGCACCTCCTCTCAGCACGGCAACAATGTCCTGGCTACACAAAGTCCGTGCACAGGCGTCTTCTGATCCTGCATGAAGTTCTTCTTCCGCTGGCCTTCCAATCGCGCCGTCACCACCACCTCGCCTCTTGCGGGGACAACCACGTCTTACCTCAGAACGAGCCTGCAGATTCCCGGAGTATCACCTCTTCTCCATTGAGCCGCAGGACGTTCCTACCGAAGTCGACCGTCGCCTCGTGACTCCTGAGGGCATCCAGTCCCAGTATCACCTCCTCAGCCACCTCCGCGACGAACACCCACTGACGCACGACACTTCGCCACAAGGTCAACTGCAGCAGGGCCTCCCTCTCTATAGGCAGTGTGTCACCCGATGCCGTTACAAGCTGTTATGTTCGGCTCGCAGGACAGATCCTCGCCGAGTGAAGACTGACCCCCCTCTGACGACCAGGGGGTTACCGAGCTGTCTCAGAAGGCTGCCTGGCGCCTCCGTGGGGCTTTCCATAGGGCAAGACCTAGAGATTAACAAGCCCCCCATCTGGTCCTGTGGACTCAAGACGGGATGGAAGTGGATACGCCACTTACGCACCCCAACTCCGAAATGGGAAGGCTACCGATATGACCTCGGTGGGGCCGCCTGATAATCTAGCATACCTTCTACTAGCTATGCTGGCAAATACGCGGAAATATTATGGCTTCCCTCATCCCCGTCCGGAGACGTACCCGATCACCCACGGGTATCGGGAACCACTGCCCCTGCCCCCTAGAGTCCAACCCAATGCGAACAACTCCCAATCAGGGAGGGGTTTGAATGTTCGGCCCGAGGTTCCTCTAGTAACGTCAGAGGTACCACGAGTGTTAGGTGTCCGCAGCACCCGCACCACGGCAGCTGAAGGGGATGGATCCCCTCCCCTACGGGGCCCGGCTGTCCACACCCTCAACACACGCCACTTGGTCTTCGCCGGCGTCCATCAGCATGTCTTCGGTCTCCAGTGTAGCGGATACTCCTTGTTCTCGACGCCGGAGTAGCTGTCACCATGGCCGCCTCCATCCTCAAAGTTGCCGTTAGAGCCTCGTGGATGGTTTTGTCGCCGAGCATTAGGCGCTGACATATCTCTACGTCTCGTACCCCGTCAACGAACGTGTAGACGGCTTCCCGGGATACGAATTCAGGTAGGAAGTCGACCAAAGCGTTGCTGGCCAGCTGTTCAATAGCCAGGGCGAACTCCTGCAGGGTCTCCCCTGTCTGCTGCGTTCTTGACTTCAGTTGGCTGCGGTAGGCTGCGGCCAAGCGGTGGTTCCCGAGGCGGTACTCCAGGGCCTCCCAGATGTCTTTGGACGCCGCCGCTGTCTGGACCGCGTTCAGGACTTATGCGGCCCGTCCCTGGAGGCTGACTATTAGTTGTGCGGCCTGCTCCTCTGGTGACCACTTGTGCTTGGCCACCGTGTCGAATTGACGGCGGAAGACTTCGAACGTTAACGTGCCGTCGTACTTCGGCGGTTTGACGCGCGCAGATGCTGTGTCGCGTCCCCTTTAAATCTTTCATCCTTCTGTCGACGATGTGCTCCACCATGGCATTCAGGGACTTAGTGTTGGTGTCGGCCTTTCCCTCAAGGTTGTTAACGCGGCTCGAGAGGTCTTGGACGCGCTCGCCCAACTCCAGCTCCTCAAATTTGGCGGCGAGTTCTTCGTTCGCAGCCTTCATTTCCATGGCCAGGCTGTTGTTCGCTGCTCTCATTTCCGTGGTCAATTCGGCCTTAATTTCTTTCATCTCGGTGGTGAGATTGTGATTTGTCGTCTCCAATTTCGCGGACAGGTTGCTATTTGCCGCCTCCGTCTTCGTTATTAATTGGGTCATCTACGAAGATGTCTCACTCCAATTGTGACTTTGTGGATTCATGAAATTAAAAGTCCAGGTTACAAGCACCAAAAATTGCACTTTATTTCTGTAGAAACACACTTCCTACACAGCAGTCCAGAATTGCGTCACATACACAATACAACTTGCAAGGTCAACAACCACAACACAGATGTTCACGCACGCGAGTTCAATTAACGACTGACTCACTGTGGCGGGGGGGCTCTCTTTTTATAGATTACTCACATTCTGGAATCTTCTCAGACAAGACTAGAACAAAGAACAAAGAGCGGCTAGAACAAAGACGAACTCTCGAGAAATCCGTCTCCTTCCCCCCACCATTTCAGCAAGCTTTTATCTACACACTGCACTACCTATATCTTTGAACTAGTTGCCCATACCGCCTCGATCAACAGTGGGCTCGCGACAATAGCAAAAGAAAGAGAGCTGTCTAAATACTACAATACTCCCTTATGTCATCAAATATCTTTTAAAAATCCATTTGGTATGTAAAATTACATCACTTGGCTGCAATCCCGAGAAACCATCGTAATAAAATTACCCAGTTTAACTAGAAATTAATTCACCAATGAACACTTATCATTCATTGACCTGAATATGTCATTGAATTTTTCAGCAAGATCTACCTTCCCAACCTTATCCCACACTCAGCATTATGTGAAAGAACAATTGTCATTGAACTTATCTTTGTTTTTAAAACTAGGCAAATGAGTCAACCTTACTTTTCTCCACTTAATAACAATGGCACTCCACTTTCTGAAATACTTCTTTTTATTCTATATAATGATATAGTCTACAAACCAGAGGAGTGGTAGTCGAACAAAACTTGTAAGTGGAGAAAAGTGTATATAAGGTTTTGTCTAATTTTTGCCTAATTTTAATAACAATGGTACTCCACTTTCTGAAATACTTTTTTATTATATATAATTGTCTTTGTTTATTTTTTGATACTGTAAATAAATTATTTAGTTAATCAGTTACAATTAAATATAAAATAGTCTGTTAATTGAAAATATTTTTTCCTAACACTTTGTTTTTGCAGTGTTTAATCAGCTTCAAAAATAACTACAGTTTTGTAAGCTTATCTATACAAAATTTATTTCTGTTCTTACTGGAAAATACATATTATCTCATTTTAGCATCTGACAACTGATAAAAGCATATAAAACTTACTCTGCATATCTTTAAAAGACAGATTCTCCCATACTGAGAGATCAGATATCTATCAGGTAAATTGTGAAGACTGACCAAATATGATAATAAATAATAATAATAATAATAATAATAATAATAATAATAATAATAATAATAATAATAATAATAATAATAATAATAATAATAATAATAATAATAATAATAATAATAATAATAATAATAATAATAATAATAATAATAATAATAATAATAATAATAATAATAATAATAATAATAATAATAATAATAATAATAATAATAATAATAATAATAATAATAATAATAATAATAATAATAATAATAATAATAATAATAATAATAATAATAATAATAATAATAATAATAATAATAATAATAATAATAATAATAATAATAATAATAATAATAATAATAATAATAATAATAAAAAATAAGTAATAGTAGTAATAGTAATAAAGAAGAAGAAGATGAAGAAGAATTTTATTGTCGTTAAGCTTTACGGACAATGGACAACGTTGATACTATACAAATTACAACAATATGATACAGAGTATGTACAAAGTCGAGCTTAACAGCAAATGATGTCAGAAGATAACATAAATTATTGCAATACAATACAAATCTTTCTATTCCATTTTACAGAATATATACAAATGAGGAAATAATATTCAGTGAATAAGTGACACTATTTACAATTAAGATGCATTTTCAAAAAATTCCTGTAAGGAGTAGAATGGGTTGATTAATAATCTGTCATAAAGCCTATGTTCAAAGCTGTTAATTGGCAGTCGAGTTACATAATCTGGAAGTGCATTATACATTCTTATACCTAATATTTAAAAACTATTATGTGATTCCTTTCTTGGAAGTGTTGAAAACAGTGTTGTTATGATAAATTAACTTTAAAGAGAGTCGATTAGAGACACTAGACAACACTTACTTTTAAATTTTTCCGGAACATGTTTCTGAGGCTTTGCCTCTATCATCGGCCGGCTCTCGACTGGTTCTCGTTGGTGTAGCTGACGATATTTTGTCACAGGTCTCCTCTGGTGGCGGTTCAAGGAACTTGCTGAACAAATCTTTCTGGGGGATGTCGAAATTGAATACTTTGTTCCTATTTTTTGAAATGAAGATTTGTTCCCATGTGGATAGTTCTTGTTTTCCTGATGTATGTTTTAGTAGTTTTGGTTCTGGATTTATGTTGTGGTTTTTTTCCCAAAAATGTGTGGCAACTGAAACAAGAGCAAAGGAACACTTTAGAAACATAAAATATAAACAATTAGAAAAATCAGCAGTTGCCACACATTTTTGGGAAAAAAACCACAACATAAATCCAGAACCAAAACTACTAAAACATACATCAGGAAAACAAGAACTATCCACATGGGAACAAATCTTCATTTCAAAAAATAGGAACAAAGTATTCAATTTCGACATCCCCCAGAAAGATTTGTTCAGCAAGTTCCTTGAACCGCCACCAGAGGAGACCTGTGACAAAATATCGTCAGCTACACCAACGAGAACCAGTCGAGAGCCGGCCGATGATAGAGGCAAAGCCTCAGAAACATGTTCCGGAAAAATTTAAAAGTAAGTGTTGTCTAGTGTCTCTAATCGACTCTCTTTAAAGTTAACTATTATGTGATTTTGCAAGCCTATGATAAGTTGTATCAATTTGGTTTGTATACCTAGTATTATATTTATGGATATCCTGTCTATAGTTGTAATCAGATAAATTCTTTTTTATATAAATTATGACGGTATAGATGTATAAGTTTACTACTGTCATTATTCTTAATTTAATAAATAATGACTTACAATGTGTGAATTTGTCTATATCAGATATAGTACATAGGCAAGACAAAGAGAAACTTGAAAAACAGACTAGAAGATTGTCCGCAGTTCATGAAGTTCAAAACGCTGATACAGAAAAATCAAAATAACTGCATTCTTTTGGAAAAACCACCATGATATTATCTCAACAATCAACCTCCTTAGGACAGCTAGAAACCGAACTTAACTCTCAATATGGAAAAACATCTCATTAGAGAAAACAAGAATTGAATTATGAACTTTAAACTAGCTTTAGACTAGCTCAAGTTTATATCACCAATACCACTGCCAACTAGTTGGTTGTCAGCTGATAATCAGAGCAAACCTCTCCAAAACCTGTTATAATTTTACAAAAGTAAGTGAGGTAGTGTAAATATAACCAATGATCAGTTAACAGACTACCATATTCCTATACCAGTATTTACTATATTGACATTTTGCCATTAAACCTTTCCTAGCAATATATCGAGATTTAATTAATAAACTTTCCTAGCAACTTTTTCCATTTCAACAAGTAAGTTAATCCCTATATTAGCTTTTAGAATATTTGGTGAATGAGTTTTTTTAAGCATTCTTTCTGTATCCCAAAATTGACTCATAATGTTTTTGTATCTGAACTTGTATCATTGTTACAAAATTTCAAAATGTTAATTGATCCAATGTTTTGTTTCATATTTAGGTTTTATCTTCCACATGGACTTACTGTGGATACAGAGAACAATGTATGGGTTACAGATGTGGCCCTGCATCAGATATTCAAGTTTTCAGCCTCACAGGAAGTTCTGATGACTTTGGGAATTGCATTTGTTCCTGGCAATGACGACAAGCATTTTTGTAAACCAACCGGAGTTGCAGTAATGTCAAATGGTGACTTCTTTGTTTCTGATGGGTACTGCAATAACAGAATAATGAAGTTCTCAAAAAATGGCAAGCTGCTTATATCATGGGGACGTAGTACTCTGGAAGGTAAAACAATTTTCTTTGTAATATTTGTTGTTTGTTTGAAACAAGATAAAAGGCAAATTCAAAATTGTAAATAGAAAACTGGGAGCTAAAATGAATTTCTTAATTACTATAATTTTGAGTGGAACTAATACTCAATGCTCCACTTATTGCTAATATTTACCTAGAACGCATTTCGTTAGGATCTTCCTAACATCATCAGCTGTTGTCGACTAATGGACGTTGGTTCAGTAAATGAAATGTGTAGTGTTTAACGGCCGCTTTTACTACATATGGCACCGCAGTGAACTCATTGGAGGCGATAGGTGCGTCTGTCGGTATCTTGATGAACTTGAAGTTTGGGTATTCTTCAAAGGTAGTGTCGAAATTAAACAATTTTCTTTCATATTTCTTTATGAAGATTTTTTCCCACGTGATTAATGCAGCTGGATCTTGGACACTTTTTAATAAGTGAATTTCTCCTTCTATATCATGATTCTCCTTCCAAATATGGTATGCTACCACCGATTTATCTATTTCTTTGTTCCTGATGTTCCTAAAATGCTCTTTAAGCCTAATGTTCAAGTTCCTTTTGTTTTTCCAATGTAAAAGTTGTCACAACCCTTGTAATTTATCCGATACACACCTTATTTTTTGTCTGTGGGTATCTCCTTTGTATTATGTGATTTCAAAGGGTGATGTTCAAGTTCCTTTTGTTTTTCCAATGTAAAAGTTGTCACAACCCTTGTAATTTATCTGATACACACCTTATTTTTTGTCTGTGGGTATCTCCTTTGTATTATGTGATTTCAAAGGGTGTTGTACACTAAATTTGTTCTGTGGGGCCAAAGTAATATTGTTTTCTTTGAAGACTTTTTGGAAAAGGTGTGTAGCTCTGGGATGATACGTAAATTTTCTGTATGAAGTATATATAAGTAAATATATGAAGCATACATATATAAAATCAGCAAATGGTCAAATATTTGTCAAACTATTACGACACTATTTAATAGACAAGTGTCTCTATAGCTTAGAAGAAATGTAAACATGTATGTGTGACTGTCTTGAGTAACAATCACTATGTAGTATTTTGATACTATGTAAATGTAAATGTAAATTAGAGAATTCTGTAATGTATATAGCTTCTTGACAATTTTCGAAACTTTGTACAAAGTCTATGGACAATAAAACATTATTATTATTATTATTATTATTATTATTATTATTATTATTATTATTATTATTATTGTTATCGTTATCGTTATCGTTATCGTTGTCGTCGTTGTCGTTGTCGTCATTGTCGTTATCATTATCATTATTATTATTATACATAAGTAGTATCGGAGAAATCTACACAAGTTTTTAATCCTTTGTTTAAGAACACTGTTTCGCATGTGTGAAAGTTTCATGGGAGAGATTTATTACTTCATTCTGATTCTGTTTGTTTGTAGGCTGGCATTTCGTGTTGTTTGCTTTCCCCAAGATTAGACCTTGCATTTTTCTATTTTGTTTTTGTGCTTTTTTGTTTATGCAAGGGCCATAAGCAACCAAAAAAACGACATAAAATGCTACCTAAAAATCAAAGAAAAAAGGAGATTCATTTCACTAGCTATCAAGTTCCTAAAGTCATGCATGAAAAACAAAGTATGCCCAAACTTTGTTAGAAAATACGTAAAAATGAACCACAACATAAAACAACAAAGGGCAGCCGAAAAGAAAATAATAGAAATAGACATTTCAAAACACTACAGTAAATTATCAAAATTAGATTTGAACCTCTATGAATTACACCTGAAATTGTGCAAAACATTAGGAAACATCATTTGGGATAACTTTGAAAACTGTGCTTTTACGTATATAAACACTCGAGTAAACAAAAAAGCATAAAAACAAAATAGAAAAATGCAGGGTCTAATCTTGGGGAAAGCAAACAACACGAAATGCCAGCCTACAAACAAACAGAATCAGAATGAAGTAATAAATCTCTCCCATGAAACTTTCACACATGCAGAAACATCATTCTTAACAAAGAGTTAAAATTAATCGCAAAGACTATTTGTAGCTGGTTTATTGATGCTTGTCACTTACTTTTTTATATTAATGAGAGACTAGTTTCAAAGGCAATCGCCTCCCTTTTCAATCTCTTTCCAACTGGCATCTGTTGTTGTCTGCTCTCTCCCTGGTGGTGGAACTATGAACTTTTTTGTCAAATTATCTACTGGTGGTATTTCAAAGTTCATTACGCGATCCTTATTTTTCCGTATGAATATGTTCTCCCATGTTGTCAATTTATTTTGGTTTATCACTCCTTTTAATAATTTTGGATTTGGATCAATGTCATGATTTTCATTCCAAAAATGAAATGCTACTGCTGACTTATCTTCTTGTTTCAATCTGATGTTTCTAAAGTGCTCTTTGACTCTGGTTTTTAGATTTCTTTTAGTTTGACCTATGTAGCATTTTTCACAATTCTTACAACTTATTTGGTATATTCTGGATGTGTTAACTGATGGGATTTCATCTTTTGTTTTTGAATTTATCAATTTTAAAATTGAGTGTCTATTAGTAGGTACCAAGATGATATTTTGTTCCTTGAAGATCTTTTTAAATTTATTAAATGTTGTGGCTGATATGTGAATGAACTGAATATGCTGTTGCTTTCTTTTTCTTTTGTAAATGTAGTTGCTTCCTTGATGATTTTCTTTAATTTAGCTTTTCTAATTTTCTTCAACACCAAACTTTTGTTGTATCCATTTTCTTCTGCTGTGTGTATTAGTGCTTTTTGTTCTTTGAAATATTCTTCTTTTTCCATGGGTATATTGACTAGTCGGTGTGTAAGGCTGTTTATTATTGCATGCTTATGTGTAATTGGGTTGTGGCTATTACTTTTTATGTAACTTTCTGAATATGTTGGTTTCCTGTAAATTCCAAATTTTATTTTTGTGTTGTTCCTGATTATATTTAGATCCAAGAGATTTGTCCATTGATTTCCTTTTCCAATGTGAATTTTATAGTCCTTTCTTGCAGATTGAGTAATTTTAATGCATCATCTAAATGTTTATTCGGTACAGTTGCAAAGATGTCGTCAACATACCTATACCAAACTTTGAAGATCAATGGGAAGGCCTTTTTAATTTGTGTTTCAAATGCACTCATAAATAAGTTAGCCAAAAAAGGTGAAAGTGGGTTGCCCATTGATAACCCTGATTTTTGCTTGTAGTGTTTTCCATTAAAGCTGAAGAAGTTTTGTTCAATGCATATTTTTGTTAGTGAAATGTATTCTTCTGCTTCATGGGAGAACATATTCATATGGAAAAATAAGGATCGCATAATGAACTTTGAAATCCCACCAGGAGATAATTTGACAATAAAGTTCATAGTTCCACCACCAGGGAGAAAGCAGACAACAGATGCCAGTTGGAAAGAGATTGAAAATGGAGGTGATTGCCTTTGAAACTAGTCTCTCATTAATATAAAAAAGTAAGTGACAAGTATCAATAAACCAACTACAAATAGTTTTGCGATTAATTTTGAAGTCACTGTTACTAAATTCCTCCAAACACATATAAAGGGTTAAGAACTTGCGTAGATTTCTCTAATCACACAGAAGATTATATACTTGACATTGAAGTAGCTACTGAAGGTCTAAATACTGGGAAGAAATCAGCAATTAGAAGCAAATGTGGGAAGATCTTAGAAAAAATAGAAAAGGTAAGCGGTAAACCCAAATCATACTTGAAAATACTTAAATCTCTGAATAAAAAAAGATGTTGTTTGTACGAAAGCAGACAAAGCAAATAAGACGGTCATCATGGACAAACAAGACTATATTTCTAGAATGACAGATTTATTGGCAAGTGATGAATTCCAGAAAATAAAGTCTGACCCTTTAAATATCTGTGTAAAACAGTTAAATGAAACAATCAAAGATAAAATGATCATACTAAAAGAAATTAAACAAAGTTTAAAACCAGACAACCCTACAGTAGCTAACATATATGGATTACCCAAAATTCATAAAACAGGAAATAAGATGCGCCCAATCATTAACAACATAAACACACCCTGCTAACTTGGCTAACTTATTTATGAGTGCATTTGAAACACAAATTAAAAAGTCCTTCCCATTGATCTTCAAGGTTTGGTATAGATATGTTGACGACATCTTTGCAATTGTACCAAGTAAACATTTAGATGATGCATTAAAATTACTCAATCTGCAAGAAAGGACTATCAAATTCACAATAGAAAAGGAAATCAATGGACAACTACCTTTCTTGGATCTAAATATCATCAGGAATGATACAAAAATAAAATTTGGAATTTACAGGAAGCCAACACATTCAGAAAATTATATAAAAAATAATAGCCACAACCCAATTACACATAAACATGCAATAATAAACAGCCTTACACACAGACTAGTCAACATACCCATGGAAAAAGAAGAATATTTCAAGGAACAAAAAGCAATAATACACATAGCAGAAGAAAACGGATACAACAAAAGTTTGGTGTTGAAGAAAATTAGAAAATCTAAACTAAAGAAAACCATTAAGGAAGCAACCACATTTATTAAAGAAAAAGAAAGCAACAGCATATTCAGTTCATTCACATATCATCCAAAAACATTTAATAAATTTAAAAAGATATTCAAGGAACAAAATATCATCTTGGCACCTACTAATAGATACTCAATTTTAAAATTACTAAATTCAAAAACAAAAGATGAAATTCCTTCAGGTAACAAATCTGGAATATACCAAATAAATTGTAAGAATTGTGAAAAATGCTACATAGGTCAAACAAAAAGAAATTTAAAAACCAGAGTCAAAGAACACTTTAGAAACATCAGATTGAAACAAGAAGACAAGTCAGCAGTAGCATTTCATTTTTGGAATGAAAACCATGACATTGATCCAAATCCAAAATTATTAAAAGGAGTGATAAACCAAAAATAGATTGACAACATGGGAGAACATATTCATCTGGAAAAATAAGGATCGCGTAATGAACTTTGAAATCCCGCCAGTAGATAATTTGACAAAAAAGTTCATAGTTCCACCACCAGAGAGAGCAGACAACAACAGATGCCAGTTGGAAAGAGATTGAAAATGGAGGCCAGGGCCTTTGAAACTAGTCTCTCATAAATATATGAAAAAGTAAGTAACGAGTGTCAATAAACCAACCACAAATAATTTTTATATTAATTTTGACGTCACTGTTACTAAATTCCTCCAAACACACAACACAATATTACTTGGCCCCACAGAACAAATTTAGTGTACAACACCTTTTGAAATCACATACAAAGGAGATACCCACAGACAAAAAAGTCAGATGTGTACCGGATAAATTGCAAGGGCTGTGACAACTTTTGCATTGGAAAAACAAAAAGGAATTTGAACATTAGGCTTAAAGAGCATTTTAGGAACATCAGGAACAAAGAAATAGATAAATCGGCGGTAGCATACCATTTTTAGAAGGAGAATCATGATATAGAACGAGAAATTCACTTATTAAAAAGTGTCCAAGCTGCATTAATCACATGGGAAAAAAATCTCATAAAGAAATATGAAAGAAAATTGTTTAATTTCGACACTACCTTTGAAGAGAACCCAAACTTCAAGTTCATCAAGATACCGACAGAGATGCACCTATCGCCTCCAATGAGTTCACCGAACCAACGTCCATTAGTCGACAACAGCTGAAGATGTTAGGAAGATACTAACAAAATGCATTCTAGGTAAATACTAGCAGTAGGTGGAGCATTGAGTATTAGTTCAACTCAAAATTATATTAATTTTGTGCTTCATTGTATCATAGTCCTTACACATTGGAATTCCTAATTAGTCTCTACTTTTATAAAATGTACAGAATGGAAGAAGTGCATATGATA
Source organism: Mantis religiosa (assembly GCA_030765055.1). Lineage (NCBI taxonomy): Eukaryota > Metazoa > Arthropoda > Insecta > Mantodea > Mantidae > Mantis > Mantis religiosa. The sequence continues at coordinate 77,352,214 of CM060951.1, forward strand.
TCACCGTGTGGATATATATATATATATAATAAATTTAGGAAAACTTTTTACATATTTTATAAATTTGCATAAAAATAATTTAAACAATAGAGATGTTTGGCAAGTGCATGCGCAGGTGGGTATGCCAATTTACATTTAAGGGGTAAGGTACAGTCACCGTAAGTAAAATGTATACATAGATTCTGAGCTGGTGCTAAGTTTCAAATGCAGGACTACTTCACTGAAATATTTATCTTACTTGTGAATTTTAGATCTGGGAACAGTTGTTTTAATTACTTAACTTTTAATAATACATAAGAAATGAAAGTAACAAATCAAATGCTTTACCTTTGATTGCAAGGAATGATAATAATTAATAAATAATAATAATTCATAATAATCTTTATTGTTTGTAAACTAATGGGTTACAAGCATTAGACATTGTCACATTCCAAAGTATGTACATGAGTATTTAGCGTTGTTTGAGTGGTTTCCATTTACATTAACCTTTACAATTACTGTGTTACATAATTAGTACAATTATTGCATGCATAGTCATTTTAGCTAGTAAAGAAAATAAATAATGAATCCATTAAAATTAAAAGCAGGTAAGTAATTTTTAAGTTTAAGATGCAATAAACAAAAAGTTTATAGTGCATATCTAAGCATTTAGAGAGAATAAAGGCAAACTGATTATTCTTATTCAAAAATTAATGAAACAGTGCAAATCACTATATTTTAACATTTAGCAAAAGAAATTAGTTTATAATCTTTCTTAGTTTTATTTAAATATTCAGCAAATAAATAGTGACACATACAATATAATTACTCTATTCAGGGCAGAATTCAGTGGTCAGGGTTAAGAACTACATTGGAAACAAATGTCTTGAAAGTTTAGTTGTGATGTCTTCACTGCAATGCAGATTATGATAATACAAGATAAAAATGCTAAATTGTGGTGAAGCAAGGCATATAAGGAATAAAATAAAGGTCAAAAATGTATATCAGTAAGTGCTCTGTCATGTATTTCAAACATATATATCATCTGTATTTGAATTATAATGCTGTAAAAGTAGGCAAAAGTTTTTATTTTTCTGCTAAATTAACTTCTCAAATGCAAAAATAACATTTACTTTTCATTTATCTTTGCATAGTGATGCAGAATCCTTCCAACTGTGTTTTATATGGATAACTCAGCGCAGCACAATGACTAAAGTTACATAATTTTAAATACAACAAATCATATGTTGCACAGTTTTCAATAAATTATCGCAGAGGCTTACAGTTGTCATTATGTATAACAAGATAAATGGATAATACTGATAAATATATATTTTTTGGTCAAATTGAGAACTATTCATTTTGACATACATTGAACTAGAAAGAATCATAGTTATAGATAGTACTTTCCTGAAACACTCATAAATAGTAATCAGAACTGTAGTTAAAATTGCAAACTATGAGAGTGTTACACAAACAAAAAGGGTCCACTCCATGGAATGTTTGAAGTTTTATCCAGAAGGTTAAACAGCTGATGAGATTAATGCAAAAATTAAACTCACATGTACATTATGGAGCAACACGATTTATGCAACACCAGCACCTGATTTTACTTAAGTAGCACATATATTTATTTTTTCATTAGCTATATCTTACTTCAGTTATTAATTTGCCTTTATTGTATGTTTTGCAGAAAATGGAGCATGTTTTACCTTAGCTTAATTGTAAATAAGTTGCTACAACCATCATAAGGTGAAGCAAAATATTAAAATGTAGGTAAGGTATGAGTGATTTTTTTAATTAATTTGAAAAAAAAAATGCACAAAAAATGAGGTGTAGCTTTGGGCAAAACTGCCCAGGCTAGAGCTCATTTATTTTTTATGTTGAGGGTTTACATTGTTATCAAGTAAAGTTTCCCATGAATTTATTTCCTATAACTGCAAACAGGTAAAACTGAAAGATCCAATCTTGTAACAGTAATTCATTTAGCACTACGATAAATGATGTAGGACTAACATGCTAGGTCTTCAAGCTGCAGGCCTGGATTTGAATTCTAGTTTGGTCAAGTTGCCTGGCCATTGTTTATATACTCTGTCTCACGCTAGTTTAATCCTGCTGTAAACAACAAGGCGGAGCTGACTCAACTCGCCAGTGTTGGATACTACATGCACGCACATAAGTTTTGCAACACTAGCACTATATATAGCAGCGCCAACTTCTAGACAATAAATAGAATTGGGTTATACATTAATTTATTAAATCTGTGAGCTGGAATATTAATAGAATCATGCAGTAACATAATGATTATCTTTAATTGGATTCCTACGAAAACTTTTGATTTGGCGCAAATTCCACATCACAATATCTTCTCTGTCCACTATAACTGATTTCTGCCCTCGCTTTTGAAATTTCAATCCAATATCTATCACCAACCGATGGTGAGTACTTTGGGGAAAAGAGAGTCTTTGTCATAATTTACCACATGCAAAACCTTATTTAGAGTCGCAGTTCATTTCTGAAAAAATAATCATGAACTTTACTGCATATAGCACTTTTCGTAAAATCGCTGTATTCTCCATGCGTTGTTTGCATTTACGCGATTTCCCGGTGTTCTTAGAGTTCCGGATGCTTGTTGTTGCATTCTAACACTACTTGCGGAAACACCAAGGAGATCATCATTTCTTTCTCAATGTTTTTTTATAGACGATCGCGGGTTTCTTTCTGTAAACACCACAAAATAATGAGTGATCATTCGCCTCTCACCATTTTTTAAAGGTTTGCCTCGACTGTGTTTCATTTCGGCTGAAGCACCGGCCTGCTCCATGATGAAAATCTTACTGATTTTAAATTGCATATACGTAAGTGTTCTTGGTTTTGTGAGGTATGCGAGATGTACAGGAAATACAATGTTAAATATCAAAAGCAACCCCAAACTATAAGCAGTAATATCTTAATCAGCATTCAGTTTGATACAGACCTCATTGCAAGAGAGCTGCCTGGTATAGTAATGCAAAAATACTATATAATAGCAGTGTCCTTTCATAATTGTTAAATAAAATGCAGCTTAATTTAACATAATAAGTTAAAGGTGTGTATAATTTCACCTGTCTTCTGTCTAATCTTTATGTAGCATACTATTATGTATATATCTGTTGTAAATATTCCTTTCAGGACTCACGAGCCCAGAACACATCTTTTGTGGTATCTGAAGCAGAAAGATAAAATGTGAGGCTTTTTTTTTTCAATTTATTTATAGTCGCTTTAACAACAAGGTCATATCGTGAATACGTATACAAAATATACAGTATGTGCATAATGCATACAATATATGAAATGCAGTAACAGTACATTGAACACTGAAGTTACACACAGAAGACACAATATTGTGTCACAATTCCAAAAGAAACTTTAACAAATGAAGTGGAACGGTTACAATAGGAAACAGTGTCAATGAAATTATATGTACATATGACAATATAAAAAATTAAAATTTTAATTATTATATGTTTACATATTAATAGTATGCACATTAGATTTCCATATACTTCTTTTTGTGTGTGTGAAGAGCAGTGCATGCTTGAAATCTGATGGTTTGTTGAGTATAGAAGATAAGTCTCCAACAATCTCATGAATCCATCGTTGTTTAGTATACTGTTTGCATTCCATGAAGAGATGTTTAACGGTGAGCTGTGTATTGCAGACTTCACAGTAAGGTGGATTGGTTTTGGCGAGGATTCTGATTCCAGGTTTGCTTCCATTGCATTTTGAATTGCCTGCTGAGGTGGTTTATGGAATCTTGGTAAGGAATCTTGTGTTGTGCTTCCATTTCTGTAAGCTGACTAGCTTCTTTGCCAGCTTTGTCTGCATCTGTATTGCCCTTGATTCCACAGTGTGAAGGAACCCACATAGAGATGATCTGCTTGTTTTTGTTGAAGTCCGGTAGATACAGGCTATGGATATCCTGGAGTAACTGCAGATCTGTTGAATGATATTTAGTACTTTGAAGGGAGCTTACTGCACAGTCAGAAGTACTATTTTTCTTACTTCCCATAGCAGTAACGAGTTTTGCCTCTAACCTGGAACTTCTATTTTTAATGCTGCAGTCTTCATAAAATGGATATAACTTCCTCATGGTGAGAACTAGACCCTCAAGGTCATTTGTGTAGTTGTGAACAATGGGTATCACATCAGACTTTCCTATGGTGTTTTCAAATAAGCTTACTAGCTGTGTGAAACTGAGGGCAAAATCCCTAGGCTTTTTTTCCATCAGTTGTTTCACAGGTGACATTAGTTTACTAATAGAGATATTTCTGTCACTGGTTTTGGGTTTCTTGGATGAATGTTTATGACTGAAGGAGGGCTCTTCCCTTGTGTCACAGTCATCTTCTGATTGTTGGTCTGGTTGTTCAGATGAGAAATTGGAGAGAGAATTTTTTTTGTCATTGTGTTGATTATTTGTACTGCTACTTGTGAACGAGAGCGATAGTTTAGCCCTAACTGGAGATTGCTCTGCTACTGCAGTAGATGTAGTAGGGGTATTCATAGGAGCCCTTATGTCTTCCTCACTGTTTCCCTGAGGTATCTGTCCTTTGGTGTTGGTAGTATTCGTACATAGCTCAGGGAAATTCTCTACAGAAATATCTTTTGCACTCTTTAGCTAAGTGACCCTCTTTTTTGCATATGAAACACGTTGGGCAGTCAGATGATATATAAACCCAATATTTCGTGCTTTCATATAGGATCTGCATATTCTCTGGGAGTTTATCTAGAGTGTTTGGTGACACTGTCATCTGAAGCTTAACATGTGAGAAAACCCTGGCTCAGAAATCCCAGCACATATATGTGTTATGGATGACATGACTTTAACACCCATCTGTGATAGTGCATCCATAAGTATTTGGTTATGTATAACCGGACAAACAGTGGAAAGAATTACGTGCTTATTTTCAGTGATGAGTGGTCGCAAATGAAGAGTGAAATCCTTAATTTTTATTGTTTTGTGCTCGTTAGTTAGCTCCTCAGCTGCTTTTCTGCTACGTAAGAATATGCAGATTCTGTTATTGGAAATGCGTGATGCAAACTGTAGGTTAGCTGGTAATGTAAGTTTGCCAACAGCAAGGATGTAGTCTTTGAGGGTTAACTCTTCATGCGCATTTATTACAATGGCCTGTTCTTTACTTGGAGCGGATTGAGCAACAGTAGTATAACTTGGTGGTACAATGTTATTAACGTTAGTAAAATTCTTTGGGTTACCTGGTTTAGGAGCACTCCTGTAGTCAGTAGCCTCCATCTTGTTATTAGCGATGTGCCATGGAACGAAATTAAGGAGCTTTTACCAGGACTCCTGCAGCTCCTTATTGCTTGATAACAATCACTCCAATGTTGTAAAACGTATATTTTACTTTGGTGTTGTTATAAAACTTGAGATTCATCTAGAATTTGAAGAAACAAATAATAATTAAGTAACTATAACATGCAGTCAACAAAAATTGTCATGGCCCCCTGTAACTCCTGTGAGGCTATTACTTTTATAAGAATCAAAACATTTGCATACTTTTCTCTCTCCGAAATTAGCTCTCGCAGAGCAGTGATCAGAAAACTACTTACAGTACTGTACTTAAAGGAGAGGTTTATTGTACGCATGCAAATAAAAGAAAACGCCCATTTACTGTGCTAAGCCAATCAACAGCTCAACCACTTTCTGTCCCAATATCTCTGTCTCTGTCTCTGTCTCTTTTCCTGCCCAGATGTTTACAGCAGGATTAAACTAGGTTGAGACAGATTATAGCAGAGCTTTTACATAGGTTTAGCTTTTTTTTTTTTTTTTTAAGAAAAAGATTGTTTGCTCTGGCTGCTTTACGAACGGCAAGAATTATCCATTTCAAAATCTCATCCAGTGAGCTGAGTCTGATTTTTACATCATGTTGTGGCGAAATAATTACTCTGATTTTATATGTAGATTACTATTCTTTACAGTGGACTCCTAGAAGCTTTTTCTTCCAATGAACTTCTTTTTCCAATTAAATTTTCTTCTCATAACCTTTTTCTCCTAACACAGTTTTTCTTCTTATTCAACTTTTTTAGGTTCCTCTGCATGTGTGGTCCTCACATTTTTCTCAATACTTACACAATAATGCTATAATTCAAATGTAAACACAAACATAAACAAATGTAAACAAAAGACACTTCACAATACTTCATTATTTGCAGACAGTTTTATTGTAACAGGGTTGAAATTATTCAACGCTTTACCAGACTCACTTAAGAGCATTACTAGTGTAGATCGTTTTAAATGTGAATTGACAAATCTTTTATTGAATCACTGTTTTTACAATATTGAAGAGTTTTACTCAAGCACACTAATATATAATACTAGTTGTAAAAGACAATTATTTTATCAGGTATACTGCTGCTATGTAAATGTAAATATTCATTTGTAAATATGTTAATATTGTTAAATTATGACAAAATCTATATCATGTATTCATGGTCTACAGATGCAAATAAAATAAATAGAATAAATAAATAAATAAATAATCATAATTTCTGAAGCAAAATAAATGTCTATCTGTTTCATTAGTATAAGGAAAGGAAAAAGAAAACAAAAGAAGAGAGAGTTTAGCATCTTAACCCCCAACTACCCAGGTATAATATTACTCACAGGTGTGGTCCAGGAGACTGGAATAAAAATTATCACACAACAATAAAATAATTGCCATGGAAGATTTAAGCATTTTTAATTAATACTTTTAAATGCACACAACACAATTCACAACATTGAAACTTCATAAATAAATTAACTGAATAACTGGAAATATTAATACTCATAAGTGACAAAAACTAAGAATTTATTTCATGCATGTAAAAAACAAAATTCCGTGTGTTATAGTTTATGCTCTTTTTTTTCATGATTTATTTATAGAATTTGTTAGTTTAGGAACACCAAAATTCAAGTAAGATTAGATTTTCAGAATAAATATGTTAAATCAATAAGACTACAAACAACATATTAAGGATATAAATTCAGTAAATTTTATTTATTACATAATTTGATTAAACATCTACAAATAGTTTCTGAGATTGATTAAACATATTTACAAGCCTTCTCTGCATCGCTTATCAAACATACACAAATGGAGACTTATCTTCATGTAGGTTGACAGTTTTGGCATGTCCTTACAGAACATTCCAAATATATAGGCAGATGTATACAGTTTTTCTTCTTTTGCTAGAAGAACATGTGTTGCACACTTTTCTCTTTTGAAGTTTCTCCTCAAAACATGGTATCCTTGTATTTCTGTCTTTCTTTCCTAATTTTTGTATTTTTCTATTTTACTACATGTTGTAACAGAGAATCTGTAAGGAGAAAGTTCCATACCTCGCTTGGAATTGCTTCATCTTTCACTAATGCTTGGCGATGTAAACCAAGAAGCTGCAGGATAATGTTGTGCTTTCTTGTTCTAGATGAAGGAAGGGCTTCTTTAGCTGACCATTTGAATCAAGTTTTTCCATAAAAGTTTCTTGCACTTATATTTGATTCATATACATTATAGTGTTTGTGCAACCTGTTCATTGTGTTCTCACTCATCATCAGGTATCCAATTCAAATGCTGAATTATGATCAGAGTCTAGCACAAATTCTTCTCACAATCATCATTATAATCATTCACTTCTTCCTCTATTGCGATACTATACAATCAAAATTGGGATCATTCAACCTAATCTTTCGGGAAGGACCAGCTGCTGATGACATAGCTAATACCCAAGTGTGGTCTTTCAGATCATGCAGAATAAATTGTAAACCACAAAGCTGCACCTAAAGCTGCACCACACAGGCACTAGCCGACAACAATGAAGGATTACATGTCCATCTAGTTGTGTTAACTCAGCAAGTTTAAAAGAAACAAGCAATACTACCAACCTTAGAGGTCTATCAGACCACACCTGGGTGATTAAGTTATAAGTGAGAGTAATAGTGCCATGCCTTGGCTTTCACTTCTGCTAACACTGACCTTATATTGAGGAAAACCATCACTTGTTTTTTAAGATTAAAATGTTTTTGAACATAGTCCAAATTGCTTTTCATATCATATTTATCTGTGTGCAGAATCAGGCATGGCTGGAAAGAAAAAAAAGAAAGACAATCCCATTCTGTATTCAGAGAGAGAATTCATTCTAATACTTTTGCAAAGAAAAGCTTTTGTATGACATGCATATGCCTTTAGTCACTAAATTTTGATGACTAGATAATCAGCAGTCTTTAAGATTGGAATAATCAAGTCAGCTGAATATTTAAAAATTAAGATATTGTAACGCGACCGTTTGGAACACCCTGTAAAGCAGCTGCGAGCGGAAGACGGGGGAGGTCAATGCTAGCTACGCCCTCCCCTCGTTTGTCTTATAGTGGTGACAGGAACGACTGGGGAAAGAAACATAATTGGCGGTCTGTTTTTCTGCCCACCTGGTTCCAGAAATTACGGAGTCTGGAACATTCTCCTGGTCACTAGAAACCGTCGATATTCCTATAAAGAGGGTTCCAGACCGACGGAGTGAGGAGTCATGAGTCAGTCAGTTGTTGGTTTGAGTTGGTCAATCAGTTGGTTAGTGTGAGCGAGAAGACAGTCGCAGTTCTTGGTGTAAGAGTTAGTCAGTGACGTGTTCTTGAACGGAAGGATTGTGCAACAGAAGACTGTGCGTAACTGTGAATGTGTACCGGAGCTTACGTAACCGCGAGTACAAGGAAATTGTGACGGACGGACTGGTGAATTGTAACTGTGTGCAGCAAGTAATTTTATGTAATTGGCAAGTGTTAAACTGTAAGTCGGTGGAAATAAAGAACATTGTTGAGTGGTGTAATTGGACTTTTTATTTCACGAACCCACCAAAGTCACACTGGTGTCAGAAGTGGGATAACACAAAGTCACACTGGTGTCAGGAAGCGGGAAGACAACAGCACCGAACATTACAGCCATGGAATCCGCAGTGGAAATGCTTTTGGCGAAGATGAACGAGTTAATAACAAAAACAGAAGCGGCAAGTAACATCATCACCGCAGAATTGAAACAAGTGAAGACGGCCAACGACAACATCACCGGGAAGATGGAAGAAATGAAGGCCGAATTAACAGCGAAGACGGAAGAAATGAAGGCCGAATTAACAGCGAAGACGGAAACGGCTAACAACAACTTGGCCACGACAATGACCTCAAAGATGGCCGAACTGACCACGGAAATGAGGGCGGCGAACGAGGCTCTCGCCGCAAAGTTTGAGGAACGTTTGGCCGGCGTGAGGGCCGACAACATCGCAAAACCCCTCACCCGCCTGACGGAGGAAAACCGGCCTTATGTGTGGACGGAGGACGCCGAAGACGCTTTCCAGCACCCGAAGGGGACCCTGTGCAGTGCTCCTATTTTGGGTTTCCCACAACCGGGTGGCGCCTTCATTGTGGACACCGACGCCAGCGACCATTGCATTGGAGGTGTCCTACCGCAGATCCAGGACGGCCACGAGCGCACAAGAGTGGAAGAGGAGGAGCGTGCCGCAGCAGTCCGAGTAGTTGTGGCAGTGCCTGCTGAAGGCTGGGATAGCGCAGGCCTGAGGAGGGAGCAGCTGGCGGACGCAGACTTGGGGCCACTCTTGAGGGAAGTGGACGCAGGGACGAGGCCAACCTGGGAGGACATCGCACCGAGGAGCGCCACCTACAAGTCGTACCGGGCCCAATGGGACTCGTTAAAGACCAGAGAGGGCGTGCTGTTCCGGGTATGGGAGTCACCCGATGGGAAGGCGCAGAGAGGACAGTTGGTACTTCCCCGGAGCAAGGTCCCGGAAGTCTTGGAGGAAGTGCACGCCGGTACTTCGGGAGGACACCTGGGAGCGAACCGAATGATTCACAAACTACGGCAGCGCTACTTCTGGCTCAGACTCCGGGCAGATCCTGGTGGTACACCTGGACCGCCTCGCACGCTACGATGGGGTTGTTCGAGGACGAACAGCTTTGAGGAGGGAGCAGTGTAACGCGACCGTTTGGAACACCCTGTAAAGCAGCTGCGAGCGGAAGACGGGGGAGGTCAATGCTAGCTACGCCCTCCCCTCGTTTGTCTTATAGTGGTGACAGGAACGACTGGGGAAAGAAACATAATTGGCGGTCTGTTTTTCTGCCCACCTGGTTCCAGAAATTACGGAGTCTGGAACATTCTCCTGGTCACTAGAAACCGTCGATATTCCTATAAAGAGGGTTCCAGACCGACGGAGTGAGGAGTCATGAGTCAGTCAGTTGTTGGTTTGAGTTGGTCAATCAGTTGGTTAGTGTGAGCGAGAAGACAGTCGCAGTTCTTGGTGTAAGAGTTAGTCAGTGACGTGTTCTTGAACGGAAGGATTGTGCAACAGAAGACTGTGCGTAACTGTGAATGTGTACCGGAGCTTACGTAACCGCGAGTACAAGGAAATTGTGACGGACGGACTGGTGAATTGTAACTGTGTGCAGCAAGTAATTTTATGTAATTGGCAAGTGTTAAACTGTAAGTCGGTGGAAATAAAGAACATTGTTGAGTGGTGTAATTGGACTTTTTATTTCACGAACCCACCAAAGTCACAATATGTTATACCATAATTCAGTTATATTCCAGATCTTCTCAGGAAACAAGCCAGGAGAAAAGACATTTGAAATCGACGTTTCGGGAGCGTACATCGCTCCCATCATCAGGATGTTTAAAGAAATCCTATAACCACAAAATGTATTACTGGATATAACACAAATATCAACAAAGACAAGACAGTACCAATATTCGCATTACTGAGTAAAAGACTGTTTCAATAAACAAAATGCCAGGTCAGGAGATGGCATGAGTGTAGAAAATTAATTAGGTCAAAGAAACGTAACTACTTAACTTGATGATCAAGGTGTGTAGATCTGTGCTTCTTAAGCCGATGGATTTCCATTTTTAAGGGTGGTTTTCAAGAGGAGCTGAACTGAAATCCAGCATCATGATTAAGTGTGCTTCTCTCGGAGGAAATGGCCAAAGCCTCCTTAACTTTCTTCTCCCAGTAACCGTTGCATTTTACCAAGATGGTTGTCATTGCCCGCCTCAGTAGCGTAGATGGTAGTGTGTGTGCCTCACATTCAAGAGGTCCCGAGTTCGAATCTCGGTCAGAGTGAGTTACATGGATAAGGTGTTTTCCGGGGTTTTCCCTTATCCTTCAAGACGAATGTGGGGTAAGTCTAAGCTCCAAGGTCGTCTCCCGAAAATTGGTTCTATTGTCATTATCAAAGCAATGCTCTGCCAGTCCAGACTTCTCAGGTTGCATTAAATGAATGCTCTGCTCATGTTCGTTTATTCTGGTAGCAATCATCCTTCCGGTTTGTCCTATATACGGTATGTAGGAAACTGGACTTAAAAATGGAAATCTGTCAGCTTAAGAAGCACAGATCTACACAGCTTGATTATCAAGTTAAGTAGTTAATTTCTTTGACCTAATTAATTTTTTACACTCATGCCATCTCCTGACCTGGCATTTAATTTATTGAAACAGTCTTTTGTTCAGTAATGCGAATATTGGTAGTGTTTTGTCTTTGTTGTTATTTGTGTTATATTCAAAAATACATTTTGTGGTTATAGTATTTCTTTAAAAATCCTGATGATGGAGTGATGTACGCTGCCGAAACGTCGATTTCAAATCATCTTTTCACCTGGCTTGTTTCCTGAGAAGATCTGGAATATATTCGTCACTAGGTCTTACTTTTCATAATTCAGTTACTTTTTATGATATAAAAATATATGAAATATATGAATTATCTGGTTCAGCCTAAACTCTCTTTATATCATTATATCTTTATATCATTACAATATGCATTTAAAATTAATGCTGCATTAATGTGCAATTAATGTCATCTCAATTCCATCGTGTCTGTGCTAACACTGTGGGATGAACTATTTCAGTTTACAAAAACTTATTTGCTGTAATCAAAACAGATCCTAATTACATAGTTTATATAAATTATTTCTTTAATTTTACTATGAAATTAAATTTGCATATGCTTATAGAGTGTATTATCCAAAAGGCAGAGTATGTTGCTAATTGGTACCCATAATATAAAATATATATCTTTTACAGATGTTCCATTGGGCACCAATCTATCACCATATGAGTTTTCCATTCCACATGCATTGGCCCTAGCAGAGGATAAGAATCTATTATGTGTTGCTGATAGAGAAAATGGAAGAATCCAATGCTTCAACTGCCATAATGGCACATTCATGATGCATTTCCAGTCTCAACACATGGGTACCAGAATCTTCAGTATTGCTTATTCTCCTGTTCAGGGTGAGCAGTTGGCGATGTATGATAATTTGCTTGAAAGAAACAGATGTGCATGCAGAAAGACTACCTGAAGTGTTCCTTGCACCATCATATTTTGCTTTTGAGTAAGAGCATGCATAATAATAACTTTCCAACCTTCTCATCTCCTTTTTCTTTCTTCTCTTGTGCTTTTAACTTTTAGAAGTAAAATAGTGATATATTTCTGCATAAATTAGCAGGCTTCATGTGAGAGATGTATGTCTTATCTTCTAATTTATAGGGTCCAAGTATGAATCAAGGGTTTGGTAAATATCCCATCCTCTCCCACATCTGTAGACTGTAGACCCAGAGCTTCCATTTCATCCATGTCACTGCAGATCTGACTGAGTTAATCCTTGAATGTTACAAAATCCATAGTGAAGCAAATAAAAAGTAGGTATGAATGTAGAAAGAAGAATGTTATTTAATTTATTTATCCTTTTGTAATCATAATGTACAGATTTAACAAAGACATTTGCAAATTAACAAAATAACAATTATTTTATGAGTAAAACTTGTGTAGTGACACTGATGTATGTAATGGTTATAGGATGTACATCCAAGATATAAATGCATTTAATGGTTCAAATTAGATCATCTGGATATGTATTTCATCAGTTAAAATTCTAGTCTAAATAAACGCATTGATTTACATCACATATATTTCAGCTTGTGATAAACATTTATATGCAGTTCAGTGTAACTGAAGTAACAGTGAGTTCAATATTACTATTGTAATTCATTGCATTATTTATTTATTTCATTATTAACTAAATTTATTATTAGATTACATATCTTTCAAATGTGTTAGTCGAGATATGTTAATAACATCTTACTATGCCTTCTTTCATCCACATATACTGTATGGGGTTAGGCTTTGGGATAATTGTGCTACCTCGAAAAATGCATTCATATGGCAAAAGAAATCTCTCAGACTAATTCTAGGATTAGGACAACAGGATACATGTAAGCCTAGCTTTATAGACCATAAGATAATGACTTTACCGTCAATGTATATATACACCAATATCATACATGTTAAAGAAAATAAAAAATTGTTTATAAATCGTTCCTCAGTACACAGTTATGACACTCGATGCAAACATAATTTAGATACACCTCACAACCGATTGAGCAAGACCATAAATAGCCACTGTTATCAACAGTTAAAATTATTTAATAAGCTTCCTCTGAAAATAAAAGAACTGCCACAAAACAGATTTGTTATAGTATTGTGACTTTGTGGGTTCGTGAAATGAAAAGTCCAATTACACCACTCAAAAATGTTCTTTATTTCCACCGACTTACAGTTAAACTCTTGCCAATTACACAGAATTACGTAATGCACACAATTACGATTCACCAGTTCGTCCGTTACAATTTCACTAGCACTCGTAATTACGTACAATCTTCCGATGCTCTCACACAGTCTTCTCGTCGTACACTAGCACTGCATTCTTACACCAAGAACTGACTGACTGACTCACTAACTAACTCCTCTTGCACGACGTGTAGCTTATATAGGGTCCGCTTGCCGATCTGGAAGGTTCTCCATTAGATGAAATATCCCGTAAGTTCGAGAACACAGGTGGAACAGAAAGAGACGGCGCAGTGATGTTTTTTGTCCCAGCCATCCCTTCTTAACGCTATAAGACAAACGAGGGGGCGGGGCGAACACCGACCCGTCTGCTGCTTGCCCAGTCTATAGGGTGTTCCGACGCTCGGGTGACACTACTCCCTCCTCAAAGCTGGTCGTCCCGAACAGCACCATCGTAGCGTGCCAGGCGATCCAGGTGTACCACCAACATCTTCCCTCGGGGAACCTTCTGGATGCGGTAGACCACGTCGTTAATCCTCTTCACCACCCGGTACGGTCCTTGCCATGGCTACTGGAGCTTCGGGCAGCGTCCCTTAGTCCGGGTAGGACGGTACAACCAGACCAGGTCACCTTGCTGGAACCCTTGGCTGTTGACTTGCCTGTCATACCTGGTCTTCATGCGGTCGCTCGCCTTCTGGATGTTCTGGCGAGCCATCTCGTGCATGTCGTGGAGATGGTCCACCAAGTTCTCCACATACTCGGTCGCTGGCTGTTTCGCTTCCGGGGGGCTTCCAAAAGCCAGGTCACAAGGGAGGCGTAACTCTCGGCCGAACATTAAGCTGGCTGGCGTCATCCCAGTTGTGTCGTGTGTAGACGAGCGGTAGGCCAGCAAGAACAGTGGCACCTTGACGTCCCAGTCTCGCTGATGGCTGGCAACGACCTTCCTCAGGTGTTCCTCTAAGGTCTTGATGTACCTTTCGACCATGCTATCTGATTGGGGATGTAGAGGCATAGTGCGAGTCTTGTTCACCCCAAGCCTTTGTAGTGCCTCCTTCATTAGGTTGGACTCAAAGTTGGTACCCTGGTCACTGTGTAGCTCTAACAGCACCCCAAATCGACAGAACACTTGCTCCACGAGGCAGTCTGTTATTGTCTTTGCCTCTTGGTTTGGGATGGCATACACCTCCGGCCACTTGGTGAAGTAGTCCACGACCACCATTAGGTACTTGTTGCCTCGGTCGGAAACTGGGAACGGTCCAGCAATGTCAACGGCGATCCGTTTGAATGGCGCTCCGACGTTGTACTGCTGCATGCGACCCCGGCTCCTAGTCTGGGGGCCACGACTCGCCGAGCACACGTGACACTGACGGCACCATCTCTCAGCATCTGCTCAGAGTCTCAGCCAGTAATAGCGCTGCCGTAGTTTGTCAATCGTTCGGTTCGCTCCCAGGTGTCCTCCCGAAGTACCGGCGTGCACTTCCTCCAATACTTCCGGGACCTTACTCCGGGGAAGTACCAACTGTTCTCTCTGCGTCTTCCCATCGGGTGATTCCCATACCCGGAACAGCACGCCCTCTCTGGTCTTCAACGAGTCCCATTGGGCCCAGTACGACTTGTAGGTGGCGCTCCTCGGTGCGATGTCCTCCCAGGTTGGTCTCATCCCTGCCTCCACTTCCCTCAAGAGTGGCCCCAAGTCTGCGTCCACCAGCTGCTCCCTCCTCAGGCCTGCGCTATCCCAGCCTTCAGCAGGCACTGCCACAACTACTCGGACTGCTGCGGCACGCTCCTTCTCTTCCACTCTTGTGCACTGGCCGCACTCTTCTGGACAGGGTCTTCGGGACATGGCGTCAGCGTTACCGTGGCTCTTCCCTCTACGATGTTCCGAGGTGAAGTCGTACTCCTGCAGCCTCTGGACCCAACGTGCTGTCTGGCCTTCCAGGTTCTTAAAACTCAATAGCCAGGTTAGGGCGGAATGGTCAGTCCTCAGGTGGAATGGGTGACCGTACAGGTACTTGTGGAAGTGCTTCAATGTCTTTACTACCGCCAGTAACTCCCGTCGGGTGACGCAGTAGTTCTTCTCTGCCTTGGATAGCGTCTTGCTGTAGTAGGCTATCACCCGCTCATTGCCGTCCTGGATCTGCGATAGGACACCTCCAATGCAATGGTCGCTGGCGTCGGTGTCCACAATGAAGGCGCCACCCAGTTGTGGGAAACCCAAAATTGGAGCACTGCACAGGGTTTCCTTCAGGTGCTGGAAAGCGTTTTCGGCGTCCTCCGTCCACACATAAGGCCGGTGTTCCTCTGTCAAGCGGGTGAGGGGTTTGGCGATGTTGGAGAACCCCTTTATGAAGCGGCGGTAATAACTGCACAGCCCCAGGAAACTGCGCAGCTCTTTCTTATCCCTTGGGCAAGGCCAATCCCTCACGGCCTTTGTCTTCTCCGGGTCTGTGGCCACTCCGGTTGCTGAGACTATGTGGCCCAAGTAGTTAACTTCCTTGCGGAAGAGCTGGCACTTCTTCGCGTTCAGCTTCAAGTTGGTCGCCTGCAGTCTCTGTAGCACCTTACTCAGATTCTCGAGGTGATCTTCAAAAGTCTTCCCGATGATGATGATGTCGTGCAGGTATAGCAGGCAGGCATCGTAAGTCAGCCCTCTCATCACTGACTCCATGAGGCGCTGGAAGGTAGCTGGTGCGTTGCAGAGGCCAAAGGGCATAACCGTGAACTGCCAGAGCCCTTGGCCCGTCGAGAATGCGGTCTTTTCCTTGTCTCTCGGGTCTAGAGCTACCTGCCAGTAGCCCGACTTCTGTGCACCAGCTAGCGTGTCCAGGGTGTCGTCAATCCGGGGTAAGGGAAAACAGTCCTTCCGGGTGACAGCGTTGAGCTTTCTGTAGTCTACGCAGAAGCGCAGCTCACCGTTCTTCTTCGTCACCAAGACTACAGGGGAACACCAAGGGCTGTCAGACTCTTCAACCACTCCCCTGGATCTCATGTCCTCCAGCATGTCTCGTACCGCCCCTTGCTTCGCCAGCGGAACACGCCTATGTGGTTGCCGAATAGGCCGGGCGTCCCCGGTGTCGATGCGGTGAAGCACTTTGTCAGTGCGGCCGTAGTCACTATCACCTTGGCTGAAGACGCGCTGATACCGTCTTAGCAGTTGTCGAACCTTCTCCAGCTGTTTTGCGGTCAGGTGGTCGGCCGCCCTCTCCAGTAAGCCTTCTAGCCGGGGCCCCAGGTGTTGCTTCGGCGCCGGCTCCTTGTATTGTCGATTGCTGTTACGCTCACCACGGGCTCGCACGTTCCCAACTCCGTCCCGGCTTAGACGTCGTGATCGGTGTCCGTTGGATTTAGCAGTCTCACTGGCACCTCCTCTCGGCACGGCAGCAATGCCCTGGCTACACACAGTCCGTGTACAGGCGTCTTCTGGTCCAGCATCATGTTCCTGGTTCTCTGGCCCTCCAGTCGCGCCGTCACCACCACCTCGCTCCTCGCGGGGACAACCACGTCTTCGTCCAAGACGACCCTGCAAATTCCAAGGCGCTCTTCGGGTTGACGGAGTATAACCTCTTCTCCGTTAAGCCGCAGGACCTTCTTGCCGACGTCGACCGTCGCCTCATGGCTCCTGAAGGCATCCAGTCCCAGGATCACCTCGTCAGCCACCTTCGCCACGAACACCCACAGACGCACGGCACTCCGTCCCAAGTTCAGCTCCAGCAGGGCCTCCTTTTCCACAGGCAAGGTGTCGCCCGATGCCGTGACAAGCTGGTATGGTCGGCTCGGCTTCCTTGTCGGCAAGCCCTTCGCCACGTCAGGTCTGATGATGGTCACGGCCGCCCCGGTGTCCACCAGCACGCGGCACGGCTTTCCTCTTACCCAACCGTCCGCGATGAGGCTGTCATCCATACGCCGGCTGACGGCGCGCAGTGTCACTCGAGGGGATGTTGGTGATGGCGCCGACGTGCCCCTCTCCACGCCGGCCCTTACTCGTTTTCCGGCTGCTCTTCCTGGTGTGGGCAGTCTCTCTGCAGGTGTCCGGGCTGTCCACACCCCCAACACAGGCCACTAGGTGTTCGCCGGCGTCCCTCAGCTGGTCTTCTGTCTCCGGCATAGCGGACACTCCTCGTCCTCGACGTCGGGAGGGATGTTATTTTAGCCGCCTCCATCCTTAATGCCGCTGTCAGCGCCTCGTGGATGGTTTTATATTCGCCGAGCATTAGGCGCTGACGAATCTCCGTGTCCCGTACCCCGTCGACAAAATTGTAGGCGGCTTCCCGGGATACGAACTCCAGTGGCAGGTCAACCAAGGCCTTGCTAGCCAGCTGCTCGATCGCTATGGCGAACTCCTGCAGCGTCTCCCCCGGCTGCTGTGACCTTGCCTTTAGCTGGCTGCGGTATGCTGCGGCTAAGCGGTGGTTCCCGAAGCGATCCTCCAGGGCCTCCCAGATGTCCTTGGGCGCCGCCGTTGTCTGCACCGCGTTTAGGACTTCCGCGGCCCGTCCCTGGAGGCTGGCTATTAACTGTGTGGCCTCCTCCTCCAGTGACCATCTGTTGTGCCTGGCCACTGTGTCGAACTGGCGGCGGAAGACCTCAAACGTTGACGCGCCGTCATACTTGGGAGGTTTGACGCGCGCAGATGTTGTGTCGCGTCCCGGCGCGTCGGCCTTCAAATCCTTAAGCTTCCTGCCGACGACGTCCTCCACCATGGCGTTCAGGGACTTCACGCTGCTGTCGGCTTTCCGTTCCAGGTCGTTAACTCGGCTTGCCAGGTCCTCGACGCGCTCGTCCACTTGGCTCATCCGCTTGCCCAGCTCCGTCACGTCATCCCTCACGCCGTCCAACTGTTCTTCAAATTTGGCGGCGAGAGCCTCGTTCGCCACCTTCATTTCCGTGGTCAGTTCGGCCATCTTTGAGATCATTGTCGTGGCCAAGTTGTTGTTAGTCGTTTCCGTCTTCGCTGTTAATTCGGCCTTCATTTCTTCCATCTTCCCGGTGATGTTGTCGTTGGCCGTCTTCATTTGTTTCAACTCGGCGGTGAGGTTGTTGTTTGCCGCTTCTGTTTTTGCAGCGAGGTTTTCATTTGCCGTCTTCATTTCTTTCAGTTCCGCTAAAATCTTTTCTAATGCTGCCTCCATTGTGTTATGTCGCACTCCTGTGCACGAATTGTGACTTTGTGGGTTCGTGAAATGAAAAGTCCAATTACACCACTCAAAAATGTTCTTTATTTCCACCGACTTACAGTTAAACTCTTGCC
This sequence comes from Mantis religiosa, assembly GCA_030765055.1. Taxonomy (NCBI): domain Eukaryota; kingdom Metazoa; phylum Arthropoda; class Insecta; order Mantodea; family Mantidae; genus Mantis; species Mantis religiosa. The sequence continues at coordinate 77,371,095 of CM060951.1, forward strand.
AATTACACAGAATTACGTAATGCACACAATTACGATTCACCAGTTCGTCCGTTACAATTTCACTTGCACTCGTAATTACGTACAATCTTCCGATGCTCTCACACAGTCTTCTCGTCGTACACTAGCACTGCATTCTTACACCAAGAACTGACTGACTGACTCACTAACTAACTCCTCTTGCACGACGTGTAGCTTATATAGGGTCCGCTTGCCGATCTGGAAGGTTCTCCATTAGATGAAATATCCCGTAAGTTCGAGAACACAGGTGGAACAAAAAATAAAAAAAATAAAAAATAAATAAAAAATAAAAAATAAAATCTGCATGAACTATGCCCTGGTGCCTTGAGTCTATACCAGGACATAAGTTTCACAGTTACATCTCTTTATTGTTATTACATTTCTTTAGATTGGAACATTATTACATTTCGCAGATTACCTATATCTAAACTAACTACTCCTAACCTACTAAGCTATCTAACCTATAGCAGCCGGTTTCCCAGCTGCTTTACATATATCTTTAATCTATATCCTAAGCTGGCAGTTCTACTCTATTATAAAACATTCTCTATTATAAAACTCTCTGCACTCAGATGCCACAGGTGGAACAGAAAGCGGCGCAGTGATGTTTTTTGTCCCAGCCATCCCTTCTTAACGCTATAAGACAAACGAGGGGGCGGGGCGAACACCGACCCGTCTGCTGCTTGCCCAGTCTATAGGGTGTTCCGACGCTCGGGTGACAGTATTAAAAAACTGGTTTAAACAAAAAGCATTTTATACTGTACAAGAATACTTACAATATAACATACATGCTAGTGAATTTATGTAAAACTATTGTAAATTATAGTAGTAGGTACCTAATTGTTTAATTTTATTATTACTATAGTAAAGTTAACTTACGATAATTACCAGCTTAAGCCATGCAAATAATCTGATTTCACCTAGAATTTTATATGCATTAATTTGTAAACCTTCTGTACTTGTAAATACATTGTAAATACTTTTTATAACTGCTTCTTGTAAGCTTAATGGTGAATAAAGGATTATGATTAGCTGATAAGTATAAGCTTTACCAGGGGGGAGCGAGAGATGACCCTTAATTGTTTCTTCACATCACATGTTTTTCGGATTAAAGATACACATGTTCCCTTTTGTCTGGTTCCTTGCATTTTCTGCCAAATATAACAATGTAGAGCAGTTGTGCATGCCCCTCATTGTTCCTATGTGACACCTTACATAATGATCCACTAAGTAACATATGGTTTACTGTAATGACATTTCCTAATACTTTTATTACTAACAGACTGCTATTAACTCTCCAACCATAATGCTAGTAATGGAAATAATATCCTTCCTGTATATCCCTGATTCATAAAATTAAATTTTAACAGATGTTTGTCTATTTTACAATGCTACAGGAATAAACCTAACATTTTCATACAGAATGCATCTGCATACATTGCGTGGTGTCTCATCTTGGAGATGTTCTTAATAGGTATCTATAATTTTATAAACTTAAAAAACGAGCATGCATGTCTTCATTATTGCATATAAATAATACATATGCCTATTTTATGATAACCACCAAATAAGTATTTGATCTGGACTTCTTTGACTTCTCTATCAGTGTCATTTTCTTGAAAGCATTTCTCCATGTACCTTGATATGACATTGCATATTCGTGTAATCATCAGGATTGCAGCTTCAATATCTGGAAGTCGGTGTTGAAACTGTTTTTTCTGGTTTGCAAATGAAGCTGTTTCTTCCGAAACTAGTCCCTCAAAAAATAAAAATGTAAGTGACAGTGTTAAAAATCAACTACAAATATATCGAGATTTAACTGTTTGTACATAAGTGAAGCAGATGTGTAGTAAATACGACTCATCTATAAATTAACAACTACAAATAGTTTTTCAGTTAATTTTAATCTCACTGTTACTAAATTCCTCCAAACACGCATAACTAAGTGAGGTATTTAACCAAATTTCATTTCTGCATTATGCTGTTCATAGGCACAGAGGAACCTTTTACTAAAACTGCTCATTTTAGGTTAACAGAGCTTCAAAACATGCACTTCCAGTGAAATCTTGGTATCAAAATTTTGGGTGGAATGCAATACTTCCCCTACTTACTATAAATAGTAGAGAAAATAAAAAAAAAATGTTGAAATACAAACAGCTTCATATGATTAATAGCAAGGGAAATTAATATTAATAATGCTGATATACTCTGTTAAACGTTTGATATTGTATTAAAAAGGCTACAAGCTTATTAACTTTAAAGTGAGTCGATTAATGACACTAAACAACACTTACTTTTAAAGTTTTCCGGAACATGTTTCTGAGGCTTTGCCTCTATCATCAGCCGGCCCTCAACATGTTCCGGAAAAATTTAAAAGTAAGTGTTGTTTAGTGTCATTAATCAACTCTCTTTAAAGTTAATTTATCATAACAACACTGTTTTCAACACTTCCAAGAAAGGAATTGGCTACAAGCTTGTTTACTGTATGAAACATAGTTGATTTAAAGATGATACTTCGTAGCATTGTCTTAATTGATTTAATCACTATGTTTTGCTTTAGGTGGTAAGCTGTATGCTGTGAATGGACCAGGTTTTAAGGACAAAACTCCTGTTAAAGGATTTATCATCAGTCTAGCTACAATGCAACTTACAGGAGAATTTTATCCTAATCTGAAAGTGTTCAGTAATCCACATGATGTGGCAGTTAGCAGTGATGGCAATGACGTTTATATAGTGGAACTGAATCCCTACAAAGTGTGGAAATTTATCAATGGTAAGTGTTTTACAGAACCTAAAGTTAATAAAAATATGGAACTCTTAAACTGCCTTATGTTCATATTAAGGTTTTAGGACAGAGAATTGCATATATTTTTTATACATTTAGGTCTTGGATATTTTTTACTAAATGTATTGTTATGAAATAATCAGTGTCTCACATATTCTTCTTTCTTCCTAAATCAACTCCTTATTAGAGCAAGATTATGCATATAAGATATAATACTCAAGAAACTGCTTAGAAACCTGCAAAGAATTTCTAATTTTGAAAGTTAGAAATTCAAAACTTTTATCATAATACGAGGCATGTTTGGAAAGTCAGTACCACTTCATTCTAGCATTGCTACAGTGCTGCACTCAGTGTTGCATACATGTACACTAGTCTTCCTTGTTCACTGGCTGTAAACTGATGCCATTTGGGTTGCTCTAGGTTGTGTTTTCTGTTTGCTGTGCACGTTTAAAATGTTTTTAAGACTGTTATTGATGCTGCCAACTTTGTGATTTATGTTGTAATTCGCTTTTTGAATGCAAGGAATGTAAAACCAGCTGAAATTTATTTCCAGGTTAAAGATGTTTATAGTGAAGATGTAATGAGTGATGGAAAGGTGAGAAAATGGATTAAAATGTTTAATGAAGGTTACACAAATGGCCATGATGATGCTTGGAGTAGTCAGCCTTCTGTTGTCAACAATGTAAGGAAAGTTGATGAAAAATCCAGAACAGATGTTTCACAATGACAACGCTTTCAGACAAATTTCCACAAATTTGATGAACTGTTTTGTACAAAATTGTTGCAGACTGCTTAGATTATAAGAGGTGTTCACATTGGGTTCCAAAAATGCTCAGTGATGTTCACAAAACCAAGAGACTTGGTAGTGCCAAATTTCACATGTTACAGTGAAGATGGAGAGGACTTTTTAAACCATATGTGACAAGTGAAATTTGGGTTCATCATGTCACACTGGAATCCAAAAAACAATCGCTGGAAAGGAAACACACTCATTCTCTAAAAAAACAAAAGTTCAAAATGACAAACTCAGCATACTGAATTTCTTCCCAGATTTGAAACCATTAATGTGGCATCATATTGTAAGACTTTAGGAAAACTGGCGTGCTATTCAAAACAAATGGAGAGGAATGCTCAGTAAAGGAATTGTGTTGCTGTACAACAATACTCTGCCCCATACTGTTGGTGACACTGAAACAGTAATTCAAGAGTTTCGTTGGGAGCAATTTGATCACCCACTTTACAGCCCAGACTTAGCACTGTCTGACTACCACTTGTTCATGCACATGAAGTGTGAGCTACTTGGTAAGCACTTTGGATCTGATGATGAAGGGAAAAGTGCTGTGGAGTTGTGGGTATTGTTGCAAACATGTTATCGTGATAGCGCGGCTTGTGCACAGAAAGGAACTGATAAAGATAGCACGGAGATAAAGGTCTACTGAAACAAATAGATAAATGGAAAATTCTAGAGACATCTTGATTGATAGAGAACATTCTAGAACAGTCTAGAATTATCAATGGAGGTATATATAAGGGATCGCGATAACCCAGCAGAGTAGTCGTAAACAGAGTCGTAACGAGAGTTGTAAACAGAGTCGTAATCAGAAATTGGTAATTAAACTGGAAGTTAAATTAACTCTTTTGTTTGTGGTCAACGAACTTGAGCATTATATTTGTATATGTTAGGTAATTCTGCTACTGTAAGGGTTGACCAAAGTGTATTTCTACGGAAATAAAAAACATTTTGAATTTCTGCAAATTGGACTTTTAATTCTACGAACCCACAGTCACAATTGGTGTCAGGACTGAGACGTACCACGATGGAGGCTGCATTGGAAATGATTTTACAGAAAATGGAAGAAATGAAGATGGCGAATGACAACTTTGCTGCAAAAACAAAAGCGGTGAATAACAACCTGGCCGCAGAGCTGAAAGAAATGAAGACGGCTAACGACATCACCGAGAAGAGGAAGAAATGAAGGCCGAATTAACAAAGAAGATGGAAGCTGCAAATAGCAACTTGGCCGCGACAGTGACCGCGAAGATTGCCGAATTGACCACGGAAATGAAAGCGGCGAACGATAGCCTGGCAATTGAAATGAAGGCTGCGAATGAAGCCCTCGCCGCCAAATTTAAGGGGCAGTTGCCGGCGTGAAGGAGAACGTCAAGGAGTTGGGCGAGCGGGTCGAAGACCTGGCGAGCCGCGTTAACGACCTGGAGGGAAAGGCCGACAGCAACACTCAGTCCCTGAACGCCATGGTAGAGGACATCGTCGGCAGGTCGAAGGACTTGGAGGTCCGACGCGCCGGGACGGGACATAACATCTGCGCACGTCAAACCACCCAAGTACGACGGCACGTCAACGTTCGAAGTCTTCCACCGTCAATTCGAAACAGTGGCCAAACACAACAAGTGGTCACCAGAGGAAGAGGCCGCACAGCTAATAGCCAGCCTCCAGGGACGGGCCGCATAAGTCCTGAACGCGGTCGAGGCAGCGGCGGCGCCCAAGGACATCTGGGAAGCCCTGGAAAACCACTTTGGAAACCACCGCCTAGCCACAGCCTACCGCAGCCAGCTGAAATCAAGGTCGCAGCAGCCAGTGGAGACGCTGCAGAAGTTCGCCCTGGTAATTGAGCAGCTGGTCAGCAAAGCCTTAGTCGACCTCCCACCCGAGTTCGTATCCCGAGAGACTGCTACACATTCGTTGACGCCTAATGCTCGGCGATTACAAAACAATCCACGAGGCACTGATGGTAGCATTGAGGATGGAGGCGGCCAAGGTGACAGCTACCCTGACTTCCAGAACGAGGAGTGTCCGCTACACTGGAGACAGAACTCCAGCCGAGGGACGCCGGCGAAGACTTGGAGGCGTGTGTTGGGGGTGTGGCCAGTCGGGACACCTACAGAGAGATTGCCAACACCAGGAAGAGCAGCCGGAAGAACGAATAAGGCCCGGTGTGGCGAGGGGCACGTCGGCGGCGACAACACAATCCCCTCGAGTGGCACTGCGCGCTATCAGCCGACGGATGGATGACAGCCTCATCGCGGACGGTTGGGGGAGAGGGAAGCCGTGCCGCATGCTCATAGACACCGCGGCAGCCGTGACCGTCATCAGACCTGACATAGACAGGGGTTTGCCGACAAGGAAGCCGAGTCGACCATACCAGCTTATGACGGCATCGGGCGACACCTTGCCTGTTCCCGCCTCGGTAGCGTGGTGGTAGCATGTCTGCCTCACGTTCAAGAGGTCCCGAGTTCGAATCTCGGTCAGGGCGAGTTATTTGGATAAGGTTTTTTCCGGGGTTTTCCCTTGTCCTGAAAGAATACGAATGTCGGGTAACTCTAAGCTCTGTGGACCCTGGGCTCATTTGAGCGTCATTTCACCCATTCCATTCATCGTCCGATATGACTTAACGTTGGAGGACGTAAATCACACAAAAAAGTCCTTGCCTGTAGTGATGAAGGCTCTGCTGAAGTTGACCTTGGGACGGAGTGCCGTGCGTCAGTGGATGCTTGTTGCGAAGGTGGCTGAGGAGGTGATACTGGGACTGGATGCTCTCGGGAGCCACGAGGCGACCGTCGACGTCTGCAGGAAGGTCCTGCGATTTAATGGAGAAGTGATACTTCGGCAACCTGAAGAGCGCCTGGGAATTTGCAGGGTCACCTGAGGGAAGATGTGGTTGTCCCCGCGAGAAGCGAGGTGGTGGTAACGGCGCGACTGGAAGGCCAGCAAACCAAGAACATGATGCTGGACCAGAAGACACCTGTGCACGGGCTATGTAAAGCCAGGACATTGTTGCCGTGCCGAGAGGAGGTTCCGGTGAGGCTGCTCAAAGTGACAGACACCGATAACGACGTCCAATCCGGGACGGAGCTGGGGACGTGCGAACTCGTGGTCAGCGTAACACCAATCAACAAGACCGAGGAGCCGTGCCGATGCAACACTAGGGGCCCCGGCTGGAAGGCTTACTGGATAAGGCGGCCGACCACCTGACCGCGGAACAGCTAGAAGGTTCGACAACTGCTGAGACGATACCAGAGAGTCTTCACTTCTGCGTGGACTACAGCAAGCTGAACGCTGTCACCAGGAAGGACTACTTCCCCTTACCCCGGATTGAGGACACCCTGGACACGCTTGCTGGTGCGCAGTGGTTCTCGATCCTGGACTTGAAGTTGGATTACTTGCAGGTGACTCTAGACCCGAAAGACAAGGAAAAGAATGCATTCTCGACAGGCCAAGGGCTTTGGCAGTTCACAGTTATGCCTTTTGTACTCTGCTACGCACCAGGTACCTTCCAACGCTGCATGGAGTCGGTAATGAGAGGACTGACTTATGACGCCTGCCTGCTATACCTGGACATCATCATCGTCGGCAAGACTCTTGAAGGCCATCTCGACAACCTGAGCAGGGTGCTACAGAGACTACAGACAACCAACTTGTAGCTGAACGCGAAGTGCCAGCTCTTCCACAAGGAAGTCAACTACCTGGACCACATAGTCTCACCAACCGGAGTGGCCACAGACCCGGAGAAGACACAGGCCGTGAGAGATTGGCCTCGGCCAAAGGATAAGAGAGAATTACGCAGTTTCTTGGGGCTGTGCAACTATTACCACCGTTTTATAAAGGAGTTCTCCAACTTGGCCAAACCCCTCACCCGCCTGACAGAAGAACACCGACCTTATGTGTGGACGGAGGACGCCGAAGTCGCTTTCCAGCACCTGAAGAAGACACTATGCAGTGCTCCTATTTTGGGATTCTCACAACCAGGCAGCGCCTTCATTGTGGACACCGACGCCAGTGACCATTGCATTGGAGGCGTCCTATCCCAAGTCCAGGACGGCCACGAGCGGGTGATAGGTTACTACAGCAAGGTAGAGAACAACTACCGGCGAGAGTTACTGGCGGTAACTGACGATCCTGGGACTCACTGACGATCAGAGAGGGCGTGCTGTTCCGGGTATGGGAATCACCCGATGGGAAGACGCAAAGAGAACAGTTGGTACTTCCCCGAAGTAAGGTCCCGGAAGTCTTAGAAGTAGTGCACGCCGGTACTTCAGGAGGACACCTGGGAGCAAACCGGATGATCGACAAACTCCGACAGCGCTACTATTGGCTGAGGCTCCGAGCAAACGCTGAGAGATGGTGCTGCCAATGTCACATGTGTGCGGCGAGTCGCGGGCTTCAATCTAGGAGCCGGGTCGCATGCAGCAGTACAACATTGGAGCGCCATTTGAACGGAATCGCCGTCGACATAGCTATACCATTTCCAGTGGCCGGAGGTGGATGGCATCCCGAACCAGGAGGCGAAGACGATCACAGACTGCCTTGTGTGGAGCAACTGTTCTGCCGTTCTGGGGTGCCGTTAGAACTCCACTGCGACCAGGGCATCAATTTTGAGTCTAACCTAATGAAGGAGGCACTTGAAAGATTTGGGGTGAACAAGAACCACACATCACTCCTACATCTGCAGTTGGACGGCATGGTGGAGAGGTACATCAAGACCTTCGAAGAACACCTGAGGAAAGTCATGGCCAGCCATCAGCGAGACTGGGACGTCAAGGTGCCACTGTTCTTGCTGGCCTACCGCTCGTCACACACGACACCATTTGGATGACGCCAGCCAGCTTAATATTCCGCAGAGAGTTACGCCTCCCTTGTGACCTGGCTTTTGGGAGCCCCCCTGGTGCAAAACAGCCAGCAACGTAGTATGTGGAGAACCTGGTGGACCATCTCCACGACATGCATGAGATGGCTCCTCAGAACATCTAGAAGGCGAGCGACCACATGAAGACCCGATACGACAGGCAAGCCAACAGCCAAGGGTTCCAGCAAGGTGACCTGGTCTGGTTGTAGTGCCCTACCCGGACCAAGGGACGCTGCCCAAAACTTCCAACAACCATGGCAAGGACCGTACCGGTGGTGAGGAGGATTAACAACGTGGTCTACCGCATCCAGAAGGTGCCCCGAGGAAAGATGTTGGAGGTACATTTGGATTGTCTGGCCCACTACATTATTGCTGTTCAGGACTACCAGCCTTGAGGAGGGAGCAGTGTCACGAACCTGTTATCCCGATAGCGTGGCTTGTGCACACAAAGGAACTGATAAAGATAGCACGGAGATAAAGGTCTGCCGAAAAAAATAAAGTTAGATAAATGGAAAATATTAGTGATATGTTGATTGATAGAGAACATTCTAGAACTGTCTAGAATTATCAATGGAGGTATGTATAAGAGATTGCGACACGCAGCATAGTCGTAAATGGAGTCGTAATGACAGAGTGGCAATTAAACTGGAAGTTGAGTGAACTCTTTTGTTTGTGATCAACGAACTTGAGCATTGTATGTTAGGTAATTCTGCTACTATAAGGGTTGACCAAAGTGTATTTCTACGGAAATAAAGAATATTTTGTATTTCTGCAAATTGGACTTTTAATTCTACAAACCCACAAAGTCACACTATTATCACTAGCAGGAATTTTCTATCAGAAGGTATAGAAAAGCTGGTTACCCTCTATGCCAAGTATTTAAACATTGGCAGAAATTATGTAGAAAAATAATTTAGGATATGCTCTTTCATGTAACAATAAAATGGCTTGAAAAACATTGTTTTACTTTTTTTTTTCAAGTGGTACGAACTTTCCGAGTATGGCTCGTAATTACTGTCATTGATTTTAAGAAATAGCATCATGGAACAAAAGTTTCTATCACACCTGGAATGTTTATTAATAATAAATAATGTTGTAGTTTCAGCTCATGGAAATCTGTCCACAATCAGTGAAAAGAAGCCAATGAACAAAATCATTGTAAATGCAAACCACAAATTTCAAGGTAAAGAGCTCTACTTCGTTTAGGTTTATAAATTTAGTCATTTTTTATTTAAACAAATTATATTCAAATAATAAATTATATGAGTCGATAGAAACACTCGACTTCACTTAATTATTTGTAATTGAAGAATGACTATTACACAAATAAAAATATTTGCCACTTAGGCATCACTTATCTTAGCAAATTGGTGTTGATACTTCTTTATCCTTTTTTTTCCATTTGAAAAGAAGTATCAACATCAATTTGTTAAGATAAGTGAAGCCTAAGTGGCAAATATTTTTATTTGTGTAATATTTATTGCTTCACTGTAGCTAGCTTCATATTCTATGTAATCAATGAGGAGCTCTTGTTGCCATTCTAAAGTTCTTGGTCCAACTGATATGGGTGGATGCTCATAGAAGATACAATGTAGACTGAGTTGCCAGATGACTTAACAATCTATTTTTAAAAAATATCTAAAGGTATATAAAATACAAAACTTCTTTAGGTATTAAAAAAAAAAAAAAAAAAAAAAAAAAAAAAGGAAACCATCATCAGGTCATCTGGCAACTCCGTCCACATTGCATCTCCAATGAACATCCATGAGCCCACGTCAGTTGGACCAAGAACTTGAGAATGGTAGCAAGAGCTATTGAAATGATCATTCATCTATTACTAGTGAAGTCCAGTGTTCCTACCAACTTATTATATTAGAATCTGCTTCACTGTTTCCAACTTCTGCACTTTGTGTAAAATTATATTCACTTATTCAGTCCTTTGTGTACCCATTTTTGGCTACTAATTTTAAAGGTAGGTGTTTGTTTGAAAAGTCTCACAAATTTTTTTAAATAGATTCTCCAAAATGACTGGCCTCATAGCTCAGCAGATAAGAGTGAAGGGTCTTAGATTCTCAGTAGTCATAACATAACGGCAAGGTATAAATGGGACAGAGAAAAAGAATCTCCAGAAATAAAATCAGCTTTCTCTGAAAATATATTACTACAGCAACCTAATTTTGATTAATGTTTAACAATCTTTTAATTGGACTGATGGAAGTAGTTGAAATTAGGTTTCGTTTTATAGAACTATATTAACATTTAATAGTGAAAATAAATTTCTAAAAATGCACACTTTTTTCTGCTTCTCGTACATTTTCCTCAGACACTACAAAATCTGGAGATCTCATTTAGTATAAATTGTTTAGCCACACTTAGCTGGTCCAAAAGTTTTGCCTTGAATATGTAATATAGCAAAAATATATTAATAGGGGGAAAAAATCAGTTCAAAGTAAATAATGTTCTTTAAAGTTTGGTATGTAAAGTAAAACATATTGTCGCGAGCATTGTTGTGGCCGGGCGCACAATGGAACAGATAGTGCAGCGTGGACATAAAAGCTTGCCGAAACAGAAGTTTTGATTTCTTGTTTGTTACAGGACGTTCCAGAAATGTCTAGAAATATCAATGAACTATAGAAAGTAAGCCGTGGTTAGTTGGGTAGTCAGTTGGCAATTGGAACTGCGTGCGCGTACACCTGTGTTTTGAAAGTGAACTCTTTTGTTTGTGGGTGTGTCAGACGACCTTGGAGGCTGTATTTGTGTATGTTACATAATTCTGCTACTGTAAGGGTTGACCAAAGTGTATTTCTACGGAAATATAGAACATTTTGAATTTCTGCAAACTGGACTCTTAATTTTACGAACCCACAAAGTCACAATATGTACGTCTGAACCTCATGTATTAAAGCTTTAAATTAATTGCATAAAAACATTATTAACATAATTAGTTTCTGAGAAAAGTTTACAAGAAATAAAAACAATATAAAGCATATAACATTTTCACATCTTAGTTAAATTTGATATACTTCCAGAGAAAATACATTTTTCAAAATAAAAGAGAAATGAAACTTAATGAAGCAATTATATAATTTAGTAGTCACTTATCAGAAAATGAATTAAAAAATAAAATATTTGACACTTTTGATTCATTCATCCAGAATATCCAAGCATGTTTTACAAGCTGTCCATTATGATGAAAGATTTAACAAAACCTGAAAGATGATTTCATCTTCTGGGATAAAATGCAAAATATGTTCACGCTGCACTTAAAAACTGTCTGTGCAAAAGAATACATAATGACTTCACTTGCATTTCAAAGAAATTTGCTGCATTATTGGAACATGTTTTGTACATTTGCTGAAAAAATTAACCAAATGTGAATTTTATAGTGTTAGCTGTTATGCAGTGCTTTAATGATTTTTTTGGCAAGTAGTTCATGCATTGTTACCTGCATGTGTTATCTTACAAGTTTTCCTTAAAGTAATTCACTTGGGTAGGATCATAGAAATCTAGTTTAAAACATAATTTTATATCAATTTCTTCATTGCAATTTACTTTTTGAAGCTTTGAAACATTGAATGCTCAGATATATATTATGAGTCAAATTTAGGGACTTTTTTGTAAATTGACAGAACATGTTGCAGAATAACATACCAGCAAAACACCAAAATAGCTCTTTACCAATGAGTTTAATGTAAAATTGATAGACAATAAAATACAAACATTCAAAAGGGAGGGAATAAATAAACAATACCACAAAACTAACACCCTTGGAATACAAAAAGAAAATGACAAAATTCATATTCCATACATTTTTGCTTAAGTTTCAGATTTTCTCCAAACATAATATAATTGTAGCTCCACGTTATAAGTTCAGCTTGAACTGTTGAGAGCACCTTCCAAACACCTGGCAACAGAAACCTCAAATAATCCTATGAGTAAGGACTATGATACAGTGTAGCACAATTAATATAATTTTGAGTCGAAGTAGTACTCAATGCTCCATTTATTGCTAGTGATTACCTAAAACGCATTTTGTTAGGACCTTCCTAACATCCTCAGTCCTACTGTCGACTATTGAATATTGTTTTGGTGAACTTCTTGTAGGCAATAGGGGCATCTCTGTCGGTATCTTGATGAACATGAAGTTTGGGTTCTCTTCAAAGGTGGTGTCGAAATTGAACAGTTTTCTTTGATATTTCTTTATGAATATTTTTTCCCACTTGGTTAATGTAGTTGGACCATGAACACTTTTTAATAAGTGGATTTCTCATTTTGTATTGTGATTATCACTCAAAAAAATGGTATGCTAGCATTGATTTATCTATTTCTTTGTTGCTAATGTTCCTAAAATACTCTTTAAACCTAATGTTCAAATTCCTTTTACTTTTTCCAATGTAAAAGTTGTCACAGCCTTTGCAGTTTATCCGGTACATACCTGACTTTTTGTCTGTGGGGTATCTCCTTTGTGTTATATGATTTCAAAAGATTTTGTGCACTAAATTTGTTCTGTGGGGCCAAAGTAATGTTATGCTCTTCGAAGACTTTTTGGAAAAGGTATGTAGCTCTGGGATGATATGTAAATTTTCTGTATGAAGTTTTATTACTGATTGGGGAAAGAGTAGTTACTTGTTTGCATCATTGTTGTCTTTTGAATTTATCAATTTTCTTTTTGACCAATTCAGCACTGAATCCATTGTATTCTGAATTATATGTTATTGCAGAATATAATGGATTCAGTGCTGAATTGATCAAAAAGAAAATTGATAAATTCAAAAGATGACAAAGGTACGGGATTTGTGCAAATGAAGTGATGGGTTTTCTCCAGGTTTTTCTGGCTTTGCCCACCATTTATTCCACCCCTGTTCTATAACCTTTTCTTTCATTTCATCTCTTCACCATCACTCTCATACCAGGCTTTGGGTGACTGTCCATCCTGAATATTCTCTTTGATGCAGAGTCTGACTTCTTCTCAAAAGGCACTTGTCGCCAGGCACTGTCTTGTAACTTCTGGGGTGTAAATCCTCCATACAAGGAGGGTAAACAGAAAGGAGAAGGAGAAGTTCTTTTATAGGCCAGTAAATCTATTGACATGGGGGTGCTGCTTTCAAGAACTCTAAAAAAATATCAGCCTGTTTGAAGCTGCAACCTTGAAATCAGTAGGCCAGTGCTTAACCAACTGACTCATCCAGAGCGATGAAAGTGATACAGGTGACATAATATGGATGTGTTCAGATTATTAGTTTAAATGTGAAAACATTGAAATTCTTTTCACAGTCATGTTGTTGTTTTCAAATGCTAGGCTTTGGCAATGAAGCCATTAGCTCTCTTGCTCTCCAATATTTCTGTGTAGTGGGTCCTGCGGGTAGGGCTTCACAAGTTAAAAGATGTTCTTCAGTCATTTCCTCTTCATTGTTGCACAGAGGACAATTTGGAATTGTATAAATTCCTATTCTGTGTAAGTGTTTGGCCAAATAATCATGTTCTGTAAGTAATCTAAAATTTGCTACTGCAGCTTTACGTGGGATTTCTGGAATAATTTCTGGATTTTTAATTAAAATGTTCCATTTTTTATATTTGGCTTTGTTATATATTGATCGGTTTTGTTTGTTTTTATATTTGATTTTGATTAATATTTTTATGGATGTAAAGGGTAAGTTTTTACTTTTGTTATGAATTAAATTTGCACCTTTTTTTGGCAAGAAAATCAGCTGATTCATTTCCAGCAATTCCACAATGTGCAGGTATCCACTGTAATATAATTCTTTTCTGTAATTTTTGAAGTTGTTGGATCATTTTGTGACATTCTTTAATTTGGATTGACCTCATTTTATTTGAATTTATCTATTCTGTATAGAAGGTGTTGGAGTGAAATATGAATAGCTGTTACTTCTGCATCAAAATTTGTTGTGTGGTATCCTGCTGGTTGATAGAATGAGAACAGTGCACACTTAATTTGTGCTGCTTAGTTGTTGTCCAAGTTAGATCCATCTGTGTAGATTTGTAACCATTCTTCAGGTGGGTATCTATTGTTCACAATTTCTAATGCTAGTGCTTTTAGTACAGGTTTGGAAGTTTCAGATTTTGTAACCATTTGTTCTAAATCTAATTGAATATTAATTGGTTCAAAAGTCAGTGGGTTTTCTTTGATTAAAATATTTTCTTTAGAATTAAGGAAGATTCAGATCTGTTTTTAATTCCATAACTTTGTGTAGGAAACTTGTTTGTATTTTCATCTTGATTGGTTGTAACAATCTTTTCTCCCATTTTGTTGTTTTTAACCACAACATTTTCTCATGTTGTATTAGTGCCTGCTCCTCTGAAGTTAGATGTATTGGATAGTTCCGAGTTAAGGAACTAATTATATATTAGTGAAACACGAAAATAGTAGCTTATTTTTAGACACCCTGTATTTTGTATTAACACTATCCAGACTTGGAGCAGAATGAGATAAGAATGTACAAACCTAACCAGCTGATGTACCATTGAAAATGGTACTTGAAAACTATTAATATCAGGACTTGTCTAATAAATTGTTCTAATGCAACAACTTTCTCATGTAGGAATTCTGCAACAGCTAAGAGAAACTAAGTTTAGCTCACATATTTGTAAAATTTTTGTTTTACAGGTCACATTAGCAGCCCAAAACATATTGCAGTAACTGCCGAGAAGTCTGGTAAAGATAATCATATGGTTCTGACTGCTATTAGTATACTGATTGGAGTCATTTTATTGATTGCTATATTTGTTTTTATAGCAGTTGTAAAACTTAGAAGAAGAGGTAGGTATCGTAACTATGAATTTGATAAAGAAGGGTTGCTGAATTCGTAATACATTTAAATTTTGTTATTGTAATGACTTTTGTTTAATTTTGCTTCAGTTATTGTAACAGATGTAATTATTAAGGCTTCAGTGAATTTTATGTTTGATTTAGATGAAATAAAGTAATTTTATTAATTTACTTTTGAGTTTTCATTTGTCCTTTTATTTTATTTGGATCCTCAAACAAGAAAAATGTGTTGGTTCATAAGTTTTACACAGTAACACTCAGTGCATAAGAGTGTGGTACATAATTTGTATAATGATTCAGAATCCATAATTTGTAACAAGTAAATGGTAGTAGTAAACTAGTCTGATACATAAGACACACTTTAGTGAGGTAACTGATCAGAGATAATTAGCACTCTATAAACCCTGAAAGATACTTCAAGGGAAAAATACATAGACAAATGACAAAAAAAGAGGAATGAGAAAGTGTTGCATGGATAAAAGCAAAAGTATGGAACTAAAAGCGCAAAAGCAATGTCCTATATGTGATGGGAATTAAGATCTTTTAACACATAAATTTAAATGAAAAGGAACTAAAATTTGGAGAAAAGAGGATATCAATAAAATGGACAGTAAATAGGATAAAAAAGGAAAATACAGAGTAGAATTGAGGAATTAATTATACTATTTGTAATTAACCTTAGTGTCACTTTGTAATCAATTTTGACCTGGTCTGAACCTATGTAAATTGGTATATAGATTTATATACATTAATAAAAAATAAAATACTGTAAATTATGAATGGTAAAGAGCAAGAACTAAGAGCCAGGACTGAACACCAGTCATATTCACTTGTATACACTTTAGCATGTATAAATAAAGGAGTGAGAGAGATGGGAAGTAAGACTTTTCACTATGCTATGTATGACTTGAAATTGGAACATTTGTATCTTTCAGAATCCAAAAGGCAGTATTTTAAATTAGAAAAATGAGTTATAAATAATTTTTCATTAAATTTCATAGTTACTTAGTTCATATATTCATAATGAAAGTTATAGTCTGTATAAGGTACTAGATAGAAATGATACTTCTTCCTTTTCTTCTGCTCCTCTTCCTCTATTTACCCTACTTACAAGAGGGTATCTGGAGTCGAACACCTTTTGAGAAGTAGATAAACTCTGTATCAGAGAGAGTAACCTTGTATGAGTGAAAAAGGACATGATATAGAATGCGGGCATAATGCACATGAAAGGAAAAGTGATGGTGGAATTAATGGATACCTTGTATGAGTGAAAAAGGACATGATATGGAATGCGGGCATAATGCATGAAAGGAAAGGTGATGGTGGAATTAATGGATACCTTGTATGAGTGAAAAAGGACATGATATAGAATGCGGACATAACGCATGAAAGGAAAAGTGATGGTGGAATTAATGGATACCTTGTATTAGCGAAAAAGGACATGATATGGAATGCAGGCATAATGCATGAAAGGAAAAGTGATGGTGGAGTTAATGGATAGGGAAACCAGAATACTCTGAGAAAACTGTATAGATGTTACTTTGTCCACCAAAATCTCACATTCAGTACCTTGGATTGAACTCAGGATATGTTGGTGAGAGACAAGAGGTACATCTCCATATATATGCACAGTGTCAAATGAGCCACAAAGAACAAAAGAAAAGAGCAGTATTAATTGAATATATGTTATGTTTACCTACTTCACTTACTTTGATAAAGTCAGAACATGACTTCAAAATATGTTCTGATTTTATAAAAGTGAAATAGTGTAATCATAACCATTGTTTAATTAGTAGTATGATTATTAATCTCACTATCCAAAAGCTTCCAATTATTATTGAAGAACAGTACTGCTTACAAATATAACATTTAAAAATGTCTAATGTTACATTAACATGACCTTTTCTTCCTTTTTCAACAAACTCTCGCTAAGAACTTATTATTTTATCTACTTCATAATAATCAAGATAAACATTGTGGAAATGCTTTTATATTGTCTTGTAGACACAATGGGAACAGGCGAATATAGTGAGACCTAAGTGATAATAAATTCTTTTAAGAGCTGGTTGCTTTGTAACTTGAAATTCCATTCCCTTTACAAGATCAGGAGGGAGGGAATTAATGACTTCCATTTGAAAAAAGTAAGTGTTTTAAAACTGAACCCAATAACTAGGAATATCTTGGAAATGTTAACTGTGTGAGAAAATATAAACGTTTTTGGAAATTTTCCAAGTATAGTTTGCAATGAGCGGCGGAGGAGTTCATGTTGCATCCTGGGAAAATGCTGATTTAAATACTACATATGGTTTTAGTTAATTGATGGAAATTAATCATTTCTCCACATTAGCCGTTTATAGGCTAAGGGTTTTTTTATGGATAGAGTCGACATCAAAAATCCAATGCCATGGCTGGGATTTGAACCACGGATCTCCTGGTTTCCGTCCAGTCGCTCTTAACCTTTGAGCTACCATGGCCAATGTGCCGTTCTGACATTAAATTCTCCATTGACTCATATATTTCTACATATTTCTCGTATATTACTACATATGGTATTGAAACAACCTTGTTTGTTTAGTTATGCTGTTCAGACAAATGGACATAAACACACAGACATTTTTCTAAAAATGCTTTTAAGAGGTCCATTGATTCAGGAATCTCAAAACATGTATTTATAAACAAATCTTTTGTATCAACTTTTTTGGGTGGAATTCAATACCTTCTCTATCTGTTACTTATGTAGTAGAGAAAGTAAAAGGTGGAATATATACACTTTACATTGCAAAAATATGTATGCTATTAATACAGAAATATATGGTCCTCTATGTTTAGAAATTTTTATTTTTATTTTATAAAAAAAAAAACAATAACAATTGGTAAATTTCCATAGGCAAACAAAAAACATATAAGTCACATATAAACAAGCTCCTGTAATGTGCCATAGGATTTGTAAAATAGCTTTTGATCCTTTGAAAAAGTGTTAAGCATGGAAAGAACCATATATACATTTACTGCACAAGCAGTATAAATACAGTGTAACATGTATTCTGCAAAATTATTTGTTGAAAAAATTAATATTAAACAATTTGTTCACAGCATTTGAGGGATGTATATCAATACTGCATTGAATATGGGGAGTCACATTTACACTGTAAATATTAATAATTGCATTTTACAACATGTAAATAATGCTAAATATAAATTAGCTATTTGTAGTACTATTTGCAGTTTATTCAACAATTCATGCTTCATTAATAATTAAAGATTGAACTATATCTCATTTGTATATGTCATTAATATAATTTCTGCATTTTGATGTCACAATTTGATGCACAACTCTTAACTTGAATTTTCTTTCCTCTTTTAGATCTTTGTTTTGCTTTTGCTTATGTTTACTCTTACCAATAGCATTAAAGCTACTCAACATTTTGAATATAGAACATAGTTTCCTCCTATTTAAAACAGAAACTTGATTCCCATATCTTAAAAACTGTTTATATATACACATATAGTGTCACGAGCATTGTTGTGGCAGGGTGCACAAAGGGACAGATAGTGCGGCACGGAGTTAAAAGGCTTGCTGAAACAGATAATGCCCGATGACTGAAAGGCTTGTGTTTTGTCTGGTAATTTCTGAAACAGTGAATAGAGAACATTCTACAAATGTCTAGAAATACGAGTGAGTTATAAAAAGGAGCAGCAATTGCCAGTTAGAGTCAGAGTGGTAATTGGATTCATGTGCGTACAGCTGTGTTTTGAAAGTGAACTCTTTGTGGGTGTGGCAGACAACCTTGCAGATTGCATTTGTGTAGTTACGTAATTCTGCTACTGTAAGAGCTGACCAAAATGTGTTTTTACGGAAATAAAGAGCATTTGGAATTTCTGCAAATTGGACTTTTAATTCTACAAACCCACAAAGTCACAATTGATGTCAGGAAGTGGAACATACGACAATGGACGGTGCATTGCAAAAGATTTTAGAGAAAATGGAAGAAATGAAGACGGCTAACGACAACCTCACCGAAGACGGAAGCTGCAAATAACAGCCTGGCCGCGTAAATGAATGCCAAATTATTTGAAATGAAGGCTGTGAACAAAGCCTTCGCCGCCAAATTTGAGTAGCAGTTGGTCGGCGTAAAGGAGGACGTCACGAAGTTGGACGAGCGCGTCGAACACCTGGCGAGCCGCGTTAATGACCTGAGGGAAAGACCGACAGCAACACCAAGTCCCTGAACGCCATGATAGAGGACATCGTCGGCAGGAGGTTGAAGGACTTGAAGGCCGAAGCGCCGGGACGCGACACAACATCTACGCGCGTCAAACCTTCTAAATACGACGGACAACTTTCGAAGTCTTCCGCCGCCAGTTCGACACAGTGGCCAAGCACAACAAGTGGGCACCGGAGGAAGAGGCCGCACAGCTAATAGCCAGCCTCCAGGGACGGGCCGCAGAAGTCCTGAACGCGTACCAGACAGCGGCGGAGCCCAAGGACATCTGGGAGGCCATGGAAAACTGCTTCGGAAACCACCGCTTGGGCACAGACTACCGCAGTCAACTGAAGTCAAGGTCGCAGCAGCCAGAGGAGATGCTGCAGAAGTTCGCCCTGGCAATTGAGCAGCTGGCCAGCAAAGCCTTAGTCGACCTCCCACCCGAGTTCATATGCCGAGAGGCTGCGTACGAGACACCGAGATACGTCGGCGACTACAAAACCATCCATGAGGTGCTAACGGCAACATTGAGGATGAGGCGGCCAAGGTGACAGCTACCCCTACTTCCAGAACAAGGAGTATCCGCTATAATAGAGACCGAAGACTAGTCGAGGAACGCCGGCGAAGACCAAGTGGCGTATATTGGAGGCATGGGCAGCGGGGATAACTGGAGGGAGACCGCCCACACCAGAGAGAGCAGCCGGAAAACGAGTAAAGGCCGTCGTGGCGAGGAGCACGTCGGCGCCATCACCACCATCGCCTCGAGTGACACTGCGCGCCGTCAGCCGACGTATGGATGACAACCTCATCGCGGACAGTTGGGTGAGAGGGAAGCCAAGTCGCGTGCTGACACCAAAGCAGCCGTGACCGTCATCAGATCTGACGTAGCCAGCGGTTTGCCGTCGAGGAAACCAAGCCGACCATTACAGCTTGTGACGGCATGGGGTGACATCTTGCCTGTGGAGAAGGAGGCCTGCTGTGGTTGACCTTGGGACGGAGTGCCGTGCGTCAATGGGTGTTCGTCGCGAAGGTGGCTGAGGAGGTGATACTGGGATTGGATGCCATCAGGAGTCACGAAACGACGGTCGAAGTCGGCAGGAAAGTCTTGCGGCTCATTGGAGAAGAGGTGATACTCCGGAAACCCGAAGAGCGCCTTGGAATCTGTAAGCTCGTCCTGAGGGTGACGTTGTCCCCGCAAGAAGCAAGGTGGTGGTGACGGCGCGACTGGAAGGCCAACGGACGAACATGATACTGGACCAGAAGACCCCTGTGCACGGACTCTGTAGCCAGGACATTGTTGCCGTGCCGAGAGGAGGTGCCAGTGAGACTGCTCAGCCTGACAGACACGATCACGATGTCCAGGCCGGGACGGAGTTGAGGACGTGCGAGCCCGTGGTCAGCGTGACAGCAATCGACAACACCTAGGAGCCGGTGCCGACGCAACACCTGGGGCCCCGGCTGGAAGGCTTACTGGAGAAGGCAGCCGACCACCTGACCGCAGAACAGCTGGAGGAGGTTCGACAACTGTTGAAACGATATCAGCGCGTCTTCAACCAAGATAACACCGACCACGGCCGCACGGACAGGGTGCTCCACCGCATTGACACCGGAGACTCCCAGCCTATTCGACAACCACCTAGACGCGTTCCTTTGGCGAAACGAGCGGCAGTACGGGACATGCTGGAGGACCTGAGGTCCAGGGGAGTGATTGAAGAGTCTGACAGACCTTGGTGTTCCCCTGTAGTTCTTGTGACGGAGAAGAACGGCGAGCTACGCTTCTGCGTGGACTACAGGGAGCTGAACGCTGTCACCAGAGAGGACTGTTTCCCCTTACCCCGGATTGACGACACTCTGGACACGCTTGCTGGTGCTCAGTGGTTCTCAATCCTGGACCAGAAGTCGAATTACTGGCACGTGGCTCTAGACCCGAGAGACAAGGAAAAGACCGTATTTTCGACCAGCCAAGAACTTTGGCAGTTCACAGTTATGCCCTTTGGTCTCTGCAACGCACAAGCTACTTCACAACGCCTCACGGAATCAGTGATGAGAGGATTGACTTATGACGCCTGCTTGCTATACGTGGACATCATCATCGTCGGTAAGACCTTCGAAGACCATCTGGAAAACCTGAGCAAGGTGTTGCAGAGACTGCAGGCGACCAACTTGAAGCTGACTGCGAAGAAGTGCCAGCTCTTCCGCAAGGAAGTGAACTACTTGGGCTACATAGTCTCACCAACCGGAGTGGCCACATACCCGGAGAAGACACCGGCCGTGAGAGATTGGCCTCGGCCAAAGGATAAGAGAGAATTGCGCAGTTTCCTGGGGCTGTACAGTTACTACCGCCGCTTCATAAAGGGGTTCTCCAACATCGCCAAGCCCCTCACCCGCCTGGCAGAAGAGCACAGGCCTTATGTGTGGACGGAGGACGCTGAAGGCGCTTTCCAGCAGC
This sequence comes from Mantis religiosa, assembly GCA_030765055.1. NCBI lineage: Eukaryota > Metazoa > Arthropoda > Insecta > Mantodea > Mantidae > Mantis > Mantis religiosa. The sequence continues at coordinate 77,392,981 of CM060951.1, forward strand.
TGAAGAATACACTTAGTAGTGTCCCTATTCTGGGATTCCCCCAACCAGGTTACGCCTTAAATGTGGACACCGACGCCAGCGACCATTGCATATGAGGCGTCCTATCCCAAGTCCAGGACGCCAAGAGCGGGTGATAGCTTACTACAGCAAGACGCTATCCAAGGCAGAGAAGAATTACTGCGTCACCCGGCGAGCGCTACTGGCGGTGGTAAAGACCTTGGACCACTTTCACAAGTACCAGTACGGTCAGCCATTCCACCTAAGGACTGACATTCCGCCCTAAACTCGCTATTTAGTTTTAGAAACCTGGAAGGCCAGATAGTACGTTGGGTCTAGAAGCTGCAGGAGTACGACTTCACCTCTGAACATCGTAGAGGGAAGAACCATGGTAATGCCGACGTTATGTCCCGAAGATCCTGCCCAGAAGAGTGCCGTCAATAATGCACAAGAGTGGAAGAGAAGGAGCGTGCCGCAGCTGTCGGAGTGGTCACAGCAGTGCCTGCTGACGGCTGGGTTAGCGCAGGCCTGAGGAGGGAGCAGCTGGCGGACGCCGACTTGGGGCCACTCTTGAGGAAAGTGGAGGCAGGGACCTGGGAGGACATCGTACCAAGAAGCGCCACATGTAAGTCGTGCTGGGCCCAATGGGATTCATTGAAGACCAAAGAGGGTGTGCTGTTCCGGGTATGGGAATCACCCGAAGGGAAGACGCAGAGAGAGAGAGAGAGAGAGAGAGAGAGAGAGAGAGAGAGAGAGAGAGAGAGAGAGAGAGCGCAGTTTGTACTTACCCGGAGTAAGGTCCCGGAGGTCTTAGAGGAAGTGCACGCCGGTATTTCAGGAGGACACCTGGAAGCAAACCAAACGGTCGACAAACTCCGACATCGCTACTACTTGCTAAGGCTCTGAGCAGACGCTGAGAGATGGTGCCTTCAATGACACATGTGCGCGGCGAGTCGCGGCCCCCAAACTAGGAGCCGCGTTCGCAAGCAGCAGTACAACGTCGGAGCGCCATTCGAACGGATCGCTGTCGACATAGCTGGACCATTTCCAGTGTCCGACCGAGGCAACAAGTACCTGATGGTGGTTGTGGACTACTTCACCAAGTGACCGGAGCTGTATGCCATCCCGAACCAGGAGGCGAAGACGATCACCGACTGCCTCGTGGAGCAACTGTTCTGCCGTTTTGGGGTGCCGTTAGAACTCCACTGCGATCAGGGCACCAATTTTGAGCCCAGCCTGATGAACGAGGCACTGGAAAGACTTGGGGTGAACAAGACCCGCACAACACCCCTACATCCACAGTCGTGGCATGGTGTAGAGGTACGTCAAGAACTTAGAAGAACGCTTGAGGAAGGTCGTAGCCAGCCATCAGCGAGACTGGGACGTCAAGGTGCCACTGTTCTTGCTGGCTTACCGCTCGTCAACACACGACACCACTGGGATGACGCCAGCCAGCTTAATGTTCGGCCGAGAGCTATGCCTCCCCTGTGACCTGGCTTTTGGGAGCCCCATCGGAAGCAAAACAGCCAGCAACGATGTGGAGAACGTGGTGTACCATCTCCACGACATGCATGAGATGTGCTCCTCAGAACATCCAGAAGGCGAGCGACTGCATGAAGACCCGATACGACAGACAAGCCAACAGCCAAGGGTTCCAGCAAGGTGATCTGTACCGCCCTACCCAGACCAAGGGACGCTGCCCGAGACTTCAACAACCATGGCAAGGACCGTACCGGGTGGTAAAGAGGATCAACGACGTGGTCTATCGCATACAGAAGGTGCCCCGAGGAAAAATGTTAGTGGTACACCTCAATCTTCTGGCCCGCTACGATGGTGCTGTTCGGGACGACCAGCCTTGAGGAGGGAGCAGTGTGGCGAGCATTGTTGCGGACGGGTGCACAAACGGACAGATACTGCGGCGCGGAAATAAGGAACAGATAGTGCGGCGCGGAGATAAGGGACAGATAGTGCAGTGCGAAGTTAAAAGGCTTGCCGAAACAGATAATGTTAGATAACTGAAAGGTTCATGTTTCGTCTGGTAATTTTTGGAACAGTGAATAGAGAACATTCTACAGACATCTAGAAATACGAATGAACTATAAAAAGGAGCAGCAATTGCCAGTTAGAGTCAGAGTGGTAACTGGATTCATGTGCATACAGCTGTGTTTTGAAAGTGAACTCTTTGTTTGTGGGTGTGGCAGACGACCTTGCAGATTGCATTTGTGTATGTTATGTAATTCTGCTACTGTAAGGGCTGACCAAAGTGTGTTTCTATGGAAATAAAGAGCATTTGGAATTTCTGAAAATTGGACCTTTAATTCTATGAACCCACAAAGTCACAATATATATATATTTATTTATTTATTTATTTATTTATTTATTTATTTATTTATTTATTTATTTATTTATTTATTTATTTATTTATAATGAGTTGGTTAAAAATACATTATTATATTTTCCTATTTTACATTCTGTTTTTGTTCTATATTTTCTATTACTGAGATAAGATTTGATTTAATCACTTTTCCTGCTTTACTATAAGAAAACACTTTCTATCTTAAGTGCAAGAAGAAATAATTAAAATACTAAACAAGATGGAATCTTTGGTAATATTTTAAAGTAAGGGACATTTTCTTATAATTAAAGGTCTAAGGTAAAGCCAAATTTAGATAACATACAAAGCATATTTTAATTACCTGCACAGTTAAACACATAATTACACCCTTAAAGGAACTGTGGCCAAAACATAATAATCGAGACAGCCTTCCACATTGGATATGATTTATAGCAATTGTGACACAATTAAACAGGAAATGCAGCATAATCAATTTTATTTCTTAAGATTTAGGTGTAGTACACTTGAAAATGAACAACAGATTGTTTCTTATACAAAAATTTAATTCTTAATTGCCATGTACTCATACTATGAATTACTCATTTTTATTCACATTGTCACTAACTGATTCTGATGTACCAATGATTTGCTGATACACTATGCCATAATTTTGCTTGAATCCACCAAGCCAATGATTGGCAGCAGAAAAATTTAATGTTCAGTTTGACTGCAATTTCTCATGCTTTCACTTGTAGGATTGCGACATTTAATGGTATTGTATTGTATTTTTATTGCATCCTCAGAAACATACACATGTTATGCAACACATAACTAATAATAAATACTAAATATATACAATCATAAACATCCATTTTTACAGATATCTATTATATACACCAAGAAAAAAATTAATACAGATTTAAAAATTCTTCCACACTATAAAAAGTATTATCTTTTAAAAATTGTAATAACATTCTTTTAAACTTTTGTTGTCAATCAATGTCTTTTAGGTATTCAGGAAGCTTGTTATACAGATGTAAGCCAGTATATGAGAAACTGTTCTTGTAGTGTTTCGTTCGATGTGAATTCACAAATAGGTTATGTTTGGCTCTAGTGTCATTTGTGTGAATTTCTGTATTTGTTTTAAATGAACTTAAGTGAGCCTTCATATAAATAAGTATTTCATATATATATATAGGTAAAATATGGTTGTAATATGGTTTACAGATAGCTGAATTTGGGAGGTCCGTTATAATTCTGATTATTTTCTTTTGTACTTTGAACACTTTATCACCATCTTTGGAATTACCCCAAAAAATAATACCATATCCTAGTAAGCTATGAACATATGCAAAATATACTACTCTATTAATTGATGGAAATTAATCATTTCTTCACACTAGACGTATATAGCCTAAAGTTTTTGATAGAGTCAACAAGAAAAATTCAATGCCATGGCCGGGATCTGAGCCACGGATATCCTGGTTTCCGTCCAGTCGCTCTAACCGATTGAGCTACCATGGCCAACATGCCGTCCTGACATTAAATTCTCCATTTGACTTATATATTTCCCCGGTAAACCACTAGGGACTCTTGCATCCGAGATACACTCTGTGTGGCGACTTACTATCGTAAGTACTTGAGTCCCACGCTTCATCATTTAACTCTTATTATCTCGATATCTTATTATTTTAGTTAATTGATGGAAATTAATCATTTCTTCAGCTGTATATAGGCTAAGGTTTTTGATAGATAGAGACAACATGAAACATTCAATGCCATGGCCATGGTTCAGATCCCGGCCATGGCATTGAATTTTTCATGTTGACTATACTCTTCTATGTCTACGCTAGACATGCCTATAACTGTTCTTATTAAGAAGCAAATTTTACTCAGTTTTTTTACTAATGTAGCTATGTGATATTCCCAACTCAAATTTTCATTGACTATTAAACCCAAGAATTTGGCTTTTTAACATAATTTATTTGGCCTTGCCCCAAGGTTACATTTGGTTATATTTGGTTTTTATTTATCTTGTTATGGAAACATAATGCTGCTGTTTTCTCTTTACTTAATATAAGCTTATTAGCAATGAACCAGTGAAGCAGAACAAGAAGACTGTTCAGTCCATTCAATAAGAGTTTTTTTCTTTCTTTCTTTCTTTCTTTCTTTCTTTCTTTCTTTCTTTCTTTCTTTCTTTCTTTCTTTCTTTCTTTCTTTCTTTCTTTCTTTCTTTCTTTCTTTCTTTCTTTCTTTCTTTCTTTCTTTCTTTCTTTCTTTCTTTCTTTCTTTCTTTCTTTCTTTCTTTCTTTCTTTCTTTCTTTCTTTCTTTCTTTCTTTCTTTCTTTCTTTCTTTCTTTCTTTCTTTCTTTCTTTCTTTCTTTCTTTCTTTCTTTCTTTCTTTCTTTCTTTCTTTCTTTCTTTCTTTCTTTCTTTCTTTCTCTCTTTCTTTCTTTCTATGTAATGCTCCATACTTTCATCTGTTTACAACCACCACTTGCTGCACTGGTAATAACATTCCTAGTTTTTACTACTGCTCCTAGACTAGATGAGGAAATTCTTACAGATTTTCAAAAATTTTTTGATTTAAGGTGGAATTTGGGTCATAGTTCTGTTGAATTTGTAATTTATTACTTTCAGAGAAACATTTATGCTTGACCATTTTGAGCCTGTACTGCAACTCGCTACATACTACAGAAAATTCAACAAGAATTAAAGAAACACATTGAATGAGAGCCTTTTAAAGATGTAAATTCTTTTCATGAAAATATATCTTCGGCCGTGCATGGCCAAGTGGTTAGACTGTCACCGAGGCAGCCTGGGTTCAATTCCAGGTGACTGCAAAGTGAGATTTTTGGTGGATAACACAGCGCTGGAGCAGGTTTCTCCGGGTCCTCCAGTTTACCCTGCTAACATTCCATCAATTGGTCCATCAGCATCTTTCCTAGCATTTCATCTTGCCCTCACTCTGTCATCCACTTCCCTCACTCTCATATCAGGCATTGGGCTGATTACCCACCCTGAATTCTCTCTCTCACTGATTCAGAGATTTTGTTCCTCAACCTACATAAGGGTTAAGAGGAACAAGAATACCCTGTGCTTTAACAGGGAAGTTAAAGAAGAAGAAAAAAAGCTAACTTCAAACACCCCATTTTGTGCACCAGAAGGCTTTTCCTGGTAAACATTCAAGCTGCAATGACACAAACTATTTGCACTCTCCATTACACATTTTGTAAATTATGTATGATACCTATATACAATGTGTAATTTTTTACCCAAAAAGCAAGCAGGATTTGGAAGTATTAAAGTGAATAAAATTATAAAGCAATGATATGCAATATCTGACAACAGATAAAGCATAATAAACAAAATATCATTATAATTGGGAGTGTAATCAATGGATTTTATTGTATTTATAGCTTAGATTGGTACTCAACATGGCTTCACTGATTGGTGAGAATACTGAAACACAATATTAAAGATACTGAATATAAACTTAATAGTTGCTAGATGCACTTCAGTGGATGAAGTGCTGCTTAGCTCCTTTTCAGTAAATTATTTTAAAATATGCCACAGTAGCAATAATGTAAAGAAACAGAGGAAAACAAACAGTAAAATAATAAGTGGACATGCATAATATAGCTTAATAATCAGAGATTTTAATTTATATCAGATATAAATATTCGTGTAAAAAATATGTCTCATCTATAATTATATTCTTGTTTGTAGTTGCATTTAGATATAAAATGGATTCAAAATAATGGGAACAACAAAAAGAATGTACAAATGACAGAGGGATTGTTAGCTACAAATTAGTAGGTATATAACATTTCTATTTGTTGCAGAAACAGAATAGCTGGTAAAGACAATAATGTGCCTATAAGAGAAGCATAATATATAAATCCTTAGAATAAGAAGAAGGTTGGATAACTATGCCTAAAATACTGGCTATTGTACATTAAATTGCATTGAATGTGAGTGGCTTTCTGTATGTTGCACTCAAAGCAGACTATTAGGTAACAACTTGCAAGCTCTGAAGTGAAATCTCATTCTTCCCTCCTATATTACTGCCATTATGAATACTTGCTTTGATCCAGGTGGGGTGAAAAAGTCACATGAGGTTCTTTATACAAAATTTGCCACTGTGCCTTCATATACGTATACCAGCTAAAAGTGTTCCTGGATAGACAAAGCATTCTCTCAGCCCACTGGTTAATTCTAGGATATCTGCATGGAGGCATGCCAAGTGAGATGTAATGAGGTGATTGCACATCCTCTCCAAACACCATGCTGGCATTATTACATACTGTAAACCTGTAGACATGGAGGACCTAGGCACATACACATCGCAGTCCAATTAACTCAATACTTCTGGAGAAGTCCCTTCTTAGTCTTGATACAACACTCTACTATCTCATTTACCATTAGTGTAACAGAGTGGTACACATCTTAAATATCTTAAAATACAAGAACAGTTCCTGTATCAAACTGAATTCAAAACTTCTTTTGCTTACTATGCAGCTCTCATGCCAAAATATCAGAGATCATCAGCCAAAGCATTGATAATAATTCAAGCTGTTAAGCTTGGAAACACATGTTTCTTGTACAACAGATGAATTAATTAAATTAAATTAATTGGGAGTCAATTAATAACACAAAACAACACTCACTTTTAAATTTTCCCGGAACCGGTTTCTGAGGCCTTCCCTCTATCTTCAGCCGGACATCGACATGAATTAATATTCCAAGATAAGTTGTATTTAGTAATTTTCAGATAAGAGAAGTCACATTGATGGCAATCTGCTGGAAAACCACTCCAGGCCGGACTAACTGGCAGCACAGATTATCACTAGCTCCATCTCTTACAGATAATCTGCTGGTGCAGGCAGTAAAATCATATAGACTCACAATTATATAAAAATTTGTGATCAATTAAACATTACCAATTCTTCCACAAGACTACATAGTTTTGCAATTTATCTATTGCATCCTCAATTTCGTTTAGTGTTTATTTTGCTGATGGTGATGGATTGTTCGCTATCTAGCAAATCATTAATGGTCTCAAAAATAAAAATTGTAGAGGCCATGATGATATTTCAGATTCTCTCATGAAGGAATGTGGAAACTATTTACTAAAACCATTATCTGATATTTGCAATATGTCTCATGTTAGCGGCTGCCTTCCTGTTGTTTACAAAAGTGCAAAAATCATACCCATTTTTAAAAAAGAAAACAAGACTAATGTAGAAAATTATATCCCCATTTATTTGCTCTGTTTTTTCTAAAATACTTGAAAAAATCATGTACAACAGATTGGTGCCCTTTCTGCTAAAATACTGTATTATCTCCAAATCACAGTTTGGATTTCAAAAGGGCAAGTCAATTAATATGACTATCTTCTCCTTCCTAGAGGAAATCTTTAGTGTAAAAGATAAGAATGAACATGTCTTAGGAGTATTTGTCGATTTGTCAAAGGCAATCGACACAGACCACAACATTTTATTAAATAAGCTGGACAATTATAGCATCAAGGGTGAGGCTAATGACTGGTTTAGATCTTACCTCATAAATAGAGCACACTTAGTGGAAATTAATGGTACACAGTCAAATTTACAAATAGCGCAATATGGTGTCCCACAAAGCTCTTTATTAGGACCAGTCCTCTTCCTTATTTATATCAATGATCTCCCATTATACTTGAAACCTGTTAACACTGACTTGTTTGCTGATGATGCAAACTTTGTTTTCAGGAAGCAGTCTCAAATTTCATTACAATTTACTATAGACAATTCAATAATGAGGGTGTGTAAATGGTTAATTTTGTAACAGCCTTGTTTTAAATGTTGAAAAGTCCATCTACCTAAACTTTAATGCACACTCAAACTCTGTAGATCAGTTCCAGATACTCATTGGAAGTGATGCAATAAGTCAGCAACATTACACCATATTCCTAGGTATTACAATCGACTCAGCTTTATCTTGGAAAGAACATATTCGAGTTCTTAGTAATAAATTAAATCATTTAACATATGCAATAAGAGTGCTAAGTAAAGTCTGCAGCAAGGAGGTAATGAGAGTAGGATATTTTGGATATGTACATTCAATAATCTCTTACAGAATACCCTTTTGGGGGAGCTCTAACCAATCAATAGCAATATTCAAAATTCAAAAGACAATACTAAGACTAATGAAGCAAGTAGCACCCCATATTCCAAGTAAATCAATTTTTGATGAGTTCAACATACTTCCGCTACCATATATATATATATATATATATATATATATATATACGAGGGCTATCCAGAAAGTAGATTACGTTTTGGAATAAAAAGTAAACAAAGTATAGGAAACAAATTTTATTATATACAGATGAAAGCCACACTCAAATACTACTTTTCGACATAGTCACCATTCAAATTAAGGCATTTATCGTAGCGATGTACGAGCTTGGAAATTCCTTCGTCGAAAAATTCGGCCGCCTGCGCCTTCCACTTCGTTACCTCTTCTTGCAGCTGTGCGTCGTCATCAAAACGCTGCATAGCCAGCCACTTCTTCATTGCTGGGAATAGGTGGAAGTTCCGTTATTGTGAACCTTCGATTTTCACGGACTTTAGCATCGACTTTTTCGACAAGTTCGGCAGTCACTATGCTGGGTCTCCCACTTCGATCTTCGTCGTGAACATTGGTTCGGCCATTTTTAAATCTGATGACCCACTGACGCACTCCACCTTCAGTGATAATGTTGTCCCCATACACTTCACAAAGCTGCCGATAGATTTCTATCGGTTTACAGTTTTTTGCAGTCAGAAACCTTATTACTGCACGCACCTCGCAGCTCGCAGGATTTTCAATTAACGCAGACATTTCAAACCGTCACAGTATCTGAACGGAGCACAACACGAACCTCTCACTAGCACGGCTAGATGCCGACTGAGCTGCGCAACGCTCTGACCCCAAGATGGCCGCGCTAGCCCCGCCCCTAGCGGAAACAGACGAAAACGTAATCTACTTTCTGGATAGCCCTCGTGTATATATATATATATATTGGAATCAGTCTCTTTTATCCACAACAATATGCAATACTTCAAAAGAAATCAGGATTATCATACTTACAACACTCATGGAACTGAGGCACTGCATTTTCAATATCACCGACTCAATAGTACTCTCAACAGCATATCCCATAAAGGAATCACTCTGTTCAATAAGCTAGTCAGATCCAGGGAGAATATTCAAATCCAGTGTATATAAATTGTTATTAAAGCACAAATTTTACAGCATTTATGATTATCTCAGTGCAGATATCTAGCTAAGTAGACACTATTTTAGTATGTTTCAGTGTAAAATTGAAAGAAGCGTAGAGACTTTTGTACCTGTTACTTAGTTTAATCCTTAGTTTATTCCTAATACTTAGTTTAATCCTTATCATTTTTTTTGGTAATTTACGTCCTTTAACTTTTTAAGTCATATCGGACAATGAATGGAATGGGTGAAATGATGCTCAAATGGGCCCAGGGTCCATGGAGCTTTAAAATTACCCGACATTCATCTATTAGGATAAGGGAAAACCCCGGAAAAAACCTTATCCAGGTAACTCACCCTGACTGAGATTCGAACTCAGGACCTCTTGAACATGAGGCAGACATGCTGCTCACCTCGGTAGCGTAGATGGTAGCGTGTCTGCCTCACGTTCAAGAGGTCCCAAGTTCGAATCTCGGTTAGGGTGAGTTACCTGGATAAGGCTTTTTTTGGGGTTTTCCCTTATCCTGAAAGTTTAATGTCGGGTAGCTCTAAGTTCCATGGACCCCAGACTCATATGAGCAGAATTTCACCCATTTCATTCATCGTCCGATATGACTTAACGTTGGAGGATGTAAATTACACGGAAAAAAAAAAGCAGACATGCTACCATCTAGCTACCAAGGCGGGCAATCCTTATCTTGCAAGTTATGACGAAACCATATGTACAAATTGTATATCTACGGTGAATAAAACTCTACTCTGCTCTACCCTTCTACTGGGAAACCAAACTTATTGACCAAATCTATTGGCAGTATTTCAAAATTCATCACACGATTATTTATTAAGGTAAATATTTTCTTCCAAACCATTAAATCTATTGGTCATTTAAATGTTTAAATAATTTGACTTCTGGATTTATTTCATGATTAAATGACCAAAACAGATGTCACCACTGACTTATTAATCTGTTTATATTTAATATTCCTAAAGTGTTCCTTCACTCTGGCTTCCAAATAATGTTTCATCCTTCCAATGTAAACCTGATTGCATTATAAACAATTAAATTGATAAATGCCACATCTTTTATCGGAAATTTTATCTTTTTTAGAAAAATGTTCTAAATTCTTTATGTTGTATTTATTTTAAGGAACTAAAATTATACCTAATTATTTTTTTAATTAAAGGTTTTATGAGCCCAAAGATGGTAAGTAAATTGTTTAAAGTTATAATCATTTTTTATTTTTAAGGGTAGAAACATTCATTTACATGTTGTAATATTTAAATTTTTACATTTTTTATGTATAAAATCTGCATTAAAACAATTCTTTAAAGCAGTATTAATAATGTGTTTATATTCTCTATTAAATTCTTCTTTATTTATAACCAGTAAATTAAACTATTAAAAACAGGACATTTATGTGAAAAAGGGTTACAACTTTTATTTTTTATTTAATTATCAGTATGGGTTGATTTCCTATAAATGACAAAGTTTAATTTATTGTTAATTTTTATATCATTAGGTCTAAAAAAAAAAGGCAGCCATTATTTTCAATTTCTAATGTGATCTGTAAATTTAGAAGTTTTAAAACATCATTTATATGCTTATCAGGAACAATACATAAATGTCATCTATGCATTTACAACAAGTTTTAAAAATTAAAGGGAAGACTTTAGTGACTTGCATTTCAAAAATGCTCATAAAAAGATAAACTGGAGAAATTAAGAAAACAACCATGGAGACTAATTCCTATGAATAAGGACTGATACAATGAAGCACAAAATTATAATCATGGAGACTAACTTTAGGCTCCATAAAAGTGGACGAGAATCTTTTCTGAGGAAATATGGTGCAAATTAGCAGCAGTAAAAATCATCTTAAAAAAAGAAATTTAATATTAGTAGGTATCTATAGCTCACCAATAGCAAATATAAAACTGCAATTCCTTTCTTGGAAGTGTTGAAAACAGTGTTGCTATGATAAATTAACTTTAAAGAGAGTGTTGTTAAAGTAAGTGTTGTTTAGTGTCATTAATCGACTCTCTTTAAAGTTAATAAATATAAAACTGTTTAAATATTATTGTAAAAAATAATAAAACTATAGTGTAATTATGTTCTTTATTGGAAGTGTTGAAAAAAGTGTTCTAATAAATTAAATTTAAAGATAAGTTGATTAATGACACTAAACAACACCTTTTAATTTCCTGGGGCTACTTTTGGGGGCTACTTTCCTCCATTATCAACCGGACATTGACTGGTTCTCTGTGGTGTTGCTGGCGACTTTTTGTCTCATGTCTCCTCTGGTGGCAATTCAAGGAACTTGCTGAACATATTGACTTTTAATTCTACGAACCCACAAAGTTTCAATATATTTCTGGGGGATGTAAAAATTAAATACTCTATTTCTAATTTTCAAAATGATTTGTTCCCATGTGGACAGTTCTTGTTTTCCTGTTGTGTGTTTTAAGAAGTTTTGGTTCTTTTTCCAGACATTCAATTTGGTATATACCATATTGTTTATTTGGTGGAATGGCATCTTTGATGTTTGAGCATAGTATGTTTTTTAAAGAGTGGTTGACTGGTGCTATGTAAAAAATTGAAGCTGCTGACAGTGAAGTAAACTAAGCATTCCTTTGTCGCTATAGTGTTTATTTAATGACTGGTGTTAGTTGAATGTTATGTTCTTTGAAAACCTTTTTGAATTTATTTAAAGCCCATGGGTGAAAAATGAATTTTTTGAAAGTCATATTTGTTTCTGTACCTGAGAGGGTTGTAGTTTCTGTTATTAACTTCTTCTTTTTTGCTAGTTTAGAAGTGTCTATCTATTTATCTTTTTGTACAGTTCAGATTATTCACAGATTAATATATAACTTTGAGCAATACTTCATCATCATCACTTATAATTACCATGTTTAAATGTATAACAAAATAAGTCACTTTTTTGCAGGCTTTCTCTGCGAAAGAATGTTTGTATTATTAAATTATTCGTCCAATTTAGGTAAGTAATTAATATATTTTGTCAGCTGCCATACAAGTACTGATGGACGTCAAATATACAAAAATGTTAACAATTATAAAATTCTTGAAGAGAGTAAAAACATTGCTTTGTAAGATAATTCTTTAAACAGGTTTTCAACTTCCTTAAAGATTTAGTATATAAGATGCGTTAAAAAAGAAACGAGCTAGAGACATAATTACAGAAACCAGTACCTGTATGTTAGAAGTATTGGCGTTGGCTGTTGAGACACTTGTCCCACTGTGACACAAGGCAGTGAATGGCTGTCTTATAAAAGTTCCAGGGCTGCGATGTGAGCCAGTTCTGCACGTACAGCTGGATACCATTGTCCGAGGTGAATCGTTTGCCCCTCAGAGCCTTTTTAAGGGAAACAAAAATGGCATAATCCTAGGGAGAGAGGTCTGGACTGTATGGACGAGAACCTCCCATTTGAATTTCTGTAGGAGTGCCATGACTGTGTTGGCCATATGAGGCTTTGCATTGTCGTGGAGCAGAATGACCCCACGGGTGAGATTGCCTGGTGGCAAACATTGGTCAAGGATTGAGAGTAACGCTGGGTATTTATTGTTGTCCTATGCTGCAGGGAGTGTATCAGAAGGGGGCCATCTTGGTCAAAGAAGAATGTCAGCATAACCTTTCCTGCACTTGTGTGGATGGCCTTGGCTTTTTCTGGTGGAGGTAACCCTGGATGCTTACACTGGAGACTTTGTCGTTTTGATTCTGGTTTGAAATGATGACACCATGACTCATCTCCAGCCACCACTAGTGCCGAGAACCCATTCCCTTCCCTACCATAGTGCTGCAGATGACCAAGAGAGTGGGCAATTTAAAATGCTTCCTGGTATGGTTGAAGACTGTGGGGCACCCATTGGGCATACACTTTGCACAGAGCAGTCGTTCCTTCATGATGGTGTGAACACTTCCGACGCTCAATCGGACCTCGGTAGCGATGGCTTTCACTGTCACTCAGTGGTCCTGGGTAATGAGTGCATTAACCAGCTGGACAATGCAATCAGTAATGCAGTGTGGTGCTCCAGACCATGCATCATAAGCTAACAACATCCGTTCTCCTCTGAAGCGCTTGTGCAATGCTGCAAGGGACATGCAGTGTTTGCCGTACACTTGTGACATTCGTCGATGAATGTCCGTTCGCCCTACTCCTTCCGCTGTCAGAAAATGAACAACACCTCTTTGCTCTTCCTTTTACACCTCCTTTTCATTGTTTGAAATGCAACTGGCAGCGTTGGATGATTGATGCATGCTGCTGCTAGCTTTGTATAGTCACATGACGTGCACGCATGACCTCTAGCAATGGACTGTGAACTTCCACGCTCTGGTCACAACAACACTTTGTTACACATGCCACGATATTACCATCCTTTCAACGGTTTGCGCATACCAGACTCCGGCTCTTTTCTTTTTGAATGCCCCTTATACATTATGTCCTTAGGCAGATTATTTACTTATAGGGAAAACTGGTGACTTTATAAATTTAGATGTCCTATACTGTGCTATATATATCACTTTTAATTCTAGTGTGATAATTATGTAGTCTTTATTTATAATAAATAGTTCAGGATTATTCATGTAATATAGACTTATAAATAAAAATATATGTAAGAGTCAAGATTCCAAAATTTCTACAGATATCTCTAAGAGAATCCCTCGGTCTTAAATTAAAAATAATTCTCAAAATTTGTTTCTTGATAAAGAAAACCCTATTAATGTTGCTTGCATTACCCCAGAGGATCACATTATATGTTAAAACAAAATCACCAAGAGAAAAATAAATATTTAATAAATCATCAAAATCTAAAGCTTGTTTAAGACATTTAAGAGCAAAACATACTTCTGAAAGTAATGAGTCGGTAATTCAAACACAAACACCACTTAAATTATCCTTACTTGGTTATGTTTCGGAGAATGGTTTGTCCCCATCGTCAGCAGTTACACGACTGGTTGGATCCATGGTTTCCTGAAGTGAGCTGGTTGTCTGTGGTAGCATCTGTTGTCTGTGAGATGAACTTCCAAAGAGAGTTTTCAGGCGGCAATTCGAAATTTAAAATATACTGTTTGATTTTTATAATTAGCAATTTTTCCCAAACATCAAGTTCGGCTGCATTACTTTTGCATCACACCAATTTTTAAAAGTATACGTGGCATCTTAATACATTTATCCAATTTATCTATAGTACTTGTAAATATAACCATAGAAACATCATCAGCATATATTATTAGTCTATCACAATCAATATATTGATCGAAATCATTAACATAAAGCAAAAACAATAATGGACCCAAAATGAACCCTTGGGGCACGCTCATATTTAAGGGGTAGTCCTTTGACAATTGATTTGACATTTTTATAATTGCTTTACGACCAGAAAGGTATGAGAAAATTAAATTTTTAACGCCCGCCTCGATAGAGTAGATGGTAGCATGTCTGCCTCACGTTCAAGAGGTCCCAAGTTCGAATCTCGGTCAGGCTGAGTTATCTGGATAAGGATTTTCCGGGGTTTTCCCTTATCTTGAAAGACGAATGTCAGGTAACTCTAAGTTGTAAATTACAACAAAAAATTCAACACAACCTCTATACATTATTTATTTAGTTTAGTCATCAAGAAAGCATGATCAACACAGTTAAATGCACTAGAGAGATCAAAAAACACACCAGCAACAGAAAGGTTTTTGTCAAGACAAGCATAAACATGATTTATGAAGGCAACACAAGCCGTTTCAGCAGATCTACTTTGGTAAAACCATGTTGACATTCAGATAAACTATTATTTGAATGCAAAAACGTACAAATTCTCTTATGTAATAATTTTTCAACAACCTTTGAAAAGATGGAAAGTAAAGATATTGGCCGATAATCAACAAAATCAAGAGGATCACCCTTCTTAAAAAGTGGGGTAAACACCAGTTATAAAAACTATATTAATGAGATAACGGTAGAGCAATATCATTTTTTTTTTTTTTACATATTTTAAAATTTTACTAGTTATTTTATCAATATCTAATGAATTAGAGGCTTTCAAGGAGATGTCACATGCGAGTATTTGAACACAATAAATATTACAGTACAATAAATATAGTTGGTGCAATTAATTATATTTTCCTATACAACATTTTTTTTTCCCCAGAGTCAGTCATTAGGTGGCTGCAGTTGATTTCACTGATGAAATATTCACTTCTGACAGTTTAACTCTCCATCATATACAAAATAGAAACTGTGTAAAAGGAATGAGAACAATAATTGAGGTTAAAATTTTCTTAGAACCTGTTACCAAAAATGAAGTAGGTATAAATTACATTATTCTGGTATATGAGCAGTAATGTCATGTTCATGTTTTCACTGAACTTGCAGTTCAAAAGTTTTGCAAACACTATATAAAGGCCTTATTTTAAGAGTACTTTTTAACTAAGTTTTGTTGAATATTGTAATGTAGCTAATGATAAAATGTTTTAGTTGTTTGTTATTCTATGGCAATAAGCTAAGCAAATGTCAGCACAAGATTAAAGTTATATTTGCAAATTTTTCTCCTTTAGAAGTAAGAAACAACAAAGGCCCAGTATCTTGCTCTTAAAAAGTTAAACTAACGAGGTAAAACTAAAAAGTAAAAACATAGTGTGCTCCAAGATGGCACTAACAAAAATTGAAAATGAAGAAGTTGCATGTGTGCAAAAACTTAAAGACTCAAGTACATTTCCTATGTGGGAATTTGAGATCAAAATCCTGTTCACAGCAAAGAAACTTATGAGTGTGGTAAATGACACAGAACAACTGGCAGATGCTGAAGGTGGTAATGAAAGCCAGGAAAAATGGAAAACTAAAGATGCAATAGCCAAGCATGTAATTCTCAGAACAGTAGAAAACAGTGTAAAAGTACATCTTATGTCATGTGAAACTGCTAAAGAAATGTATGATACTATACTGAGGATGTACAAGAAAGAAACAATAAGTTTGTCTTTCACAAACTAATCCACAATTTAAAACATGCATGCCTACTTTTTCCATAACACATATTTACAGTCAGAAGATAGTTTGAGCTACAGTTCAAGTTCACTGCGCTCCTTAACTACAAACCTCACCTTTAGCAGAACAATTGAAGAATATTACATTTTGATTGATTAGAAAGTAGTTATACAGTCATTTCTTTAATGCAGTGGTACTGCTGTTGCTTACCACGCAGAAGACCTGGGTTCACTTCCCGTACCACCATGGAGATTTTCTCCTGCTAGGTGCACTCATCTCATTAGGTCCCTGAGGGGCTAATTAAACCTATGTCGGTCATACCTTAATTTCAAAATGGTCGGTCGCGCGGCATCTAATGGGTGCCAATAATGTTTTAAGTACTTTTATTGATTTTTTGAATGTATATAATTATTTTTAAAAGGGTTCACTAAATTACTTTTTTATTTACATGTTTAATCTTATTAATACTGATGGTAGATTAACTCAAACAACAGTGTAGTGTTAATAAAAGGGCAGCAGATGTTAAAATACAGTATGAAAGAATAAAACAACTTATTACATGAAAATAGAGCATATAAACAATTTTTACTTATTATAACCCATGATAATTATTTATTTTCTTCTTTTTCCTCTCTGTTTTCCTGTTTTATACTATACTATTTTTCCAACTCCAAATTTGCAAAGCACTCATAGCATACTGTTCCACCATGTTCCAAACAAAAGTTCTTTTTCGAACTTCCTATAGGTTATGTGAACTTGTTCTACTTGTAACTCTGGGTTCATAATGCTTTCCCCATTTGTATTTACATCCCTTCGTAACTAAATTAAGGCACCTTAAATAATAGGTTCACCTTCTGTGTCATTTTCCTCTGTGTTAGAATTTTCTTCTCTTCTCTCAGGTATAAAATCATCTACATCTGTATCGTCCTCTTCACTTGTTTATCTAGTTGTCCTACATCAACATTGTTGCCCTGTAGTAAATGGATAACTAATTCTAAGTCATTTGGGTTGCTTAGACCATCTATCCTCTACATTCCAAACATTGCAGGAAGAATGGATGGGTTTGGTTACATGGTCTCTAGTGGATGTAAATGCTGAAATTCACAGCATGTGTAACCCCAATTATAATGGCTTATCAAAGGACCAGCAATACATTGTCAGCCAAGAAGGTAATGAGAACAGTGGCATTTAAAAGTAAAAAATCTAAAAACAGTGCTGGAAAAAGATAGTTATCACTTTCTGGATGCACCGCAACCAACAAAGAGTTAAGGAGATACTTGATTGAGAATAGTGGCCCCTGATTGTGAAGACTACATATACCAGCCAGGTGGAACCAGGACACTGACCATGTCCTACCCACCAGTATTGCATCCCACTCATGACACCTGTGGTGGTCAGAGGTGAGAGACACAGCACGAAGTGCTAGGCTTTGCCTGGAAATACCTTGCTCCTTGGGAAAAGGGGATTAGGAAATAGTTATAGACCTACCAAATTACCACTCAACATTTCCCCTGAATATATTTATCTCAGTGTTTATGACACAGTTCAAACAGAAATGTCTGTACATTATGGGTTTTGTTGGCATTACTTCTTTCCTCATTACTGAAAAATTAAATTAACACTACCTACATAATACTGATTTACCTTAATGTATTTATAGTAGTAAAGACAAGAGATTAATTTTCAAAAATATTAAACTCTGAGGTTCTATAAAATAGAAACCATCTGCTATTTCAATTACATGTCCATTTTTCCCCTACTTCATTTCATTTAAAACTCAGCTAATTTAATTAAAAAAACTATTTGAAGTTGGTTTTCTTAATACTTCATCACTTACATTTTATATTTTTGAGGGACTAGTTTTGGAAGCCATTGCCTCCATTATCAACCTCTTTCCAACTGTCTGTTGTCGTCTGCTTTCCTCTCTCTGGTGGTGGAACTATGAACTTCTTTGTCAAATGTCTACTGGTGGGATTTCAAAGTTCATTATTCGGTCCTTATTTTTCCATATGAATATGAACCAACTACAAATAGTTTTTCTCAATTAATTTTGACGTAACTGTTACTAAATTCCTCCAATCACATCATGCATAGTCAGCTAATTTCCTTACTGGTATGCAAAAAATAAAAAGTTTTCTGAGGCCTTGTTTACTTTCAATTTAACTCAGTATCAATTTTAAGAAAGCACTTTTACAAAAGTGCTGTTAGTGCTCATTGCTCATTGCAATTGTGCTTTTATTTTCATTTTTCCCTAAGTTTATTGTAATCATGGTATTGTTCATTTGTTATTGGGATGGGGGGAATAAATTCTAATTAACTGCATTACAGCATCTGAGGTGTTTAAACAATGTTTAAAAATAGTAATTTCTTTATGTTCATCCATAAAAGATATATTCAGATCATAAAATTGTTTAATAAACACTGTGATATTACCTATACATATTTTGAATAAGGAAAATTCTAAACAATGACTATAGCAAAATATTTGTTCTTCTTCTGAAATATGTGTAAATAATTAATGAATTCCTTGTATATGAATGAAAGAATAAATTTATTAAACTTCATTATATATACAATTATACATTTGTAATTTAATAATATATATACCGCTGCATATCTCTAATTACCTATCAAATTACACCTCTTTATTGAGTTGCTGAATTTCCTTGGGCCCATAAGACTCCAACTCCATGGATTTTGAGCTATAGGACCCTATTTACCACTTTTGGCCCTCAATCTACATTATCATGATTATCCATATTACTAATTTTTCTTAACCATTCATTTCTCACTAAATGTAAGTACTTTCCTATTTCCAATACATTGTTTCTTGATTCAACACTCAGTAACCTTTTAATTAAAATTTCACTAGGTAACATAGTCCACTTCTTTTTGAGTACTTTTCCTCTCCAATTCTTTGTTTCTTCACATTCTATCAATAAATGACACAAACTATTTGTTTTCGTATTACACATTATACACTTTCCTAGTTCTTCTCTCTCTCCACTAATCGTTTTAACCTTGTCACTCCTGTTCTGGTCCATGTGAAGCCTTCTCTTGTCTTTTGTCACAAATATCCACATATTTTTCTCTTTCTCAATTCATTTTTATCTCTCTATAGGTACAGAGTGAGGTTTTGAAATTTAAAATACCCATTATATCCTGCCTTTCTATATCTTCTATCCTCATTTTGAATTTTTCCAGAAACCTTTCTGTAATCTATTACTTTCCCTCGACATATCCCCATATCCTATTTCATTCAGAGTTTCTTGTATACTGAATTCCTTGTATAAATAAATAATTTAATTTTGAGTGAAAGGATAAAAACCTGAGCACCTACAGAGTTGGGGGCACAAATGCAAATATTTATATTTGTAATTCAGGATACTGTAATGAACAATATTATGTCCATATTTATTACATTTTCATAATAATCATTTTGGTTAATGACAGTAGTATATTTTCAGGCTAGTAGCTCCAAGTGTGCATGGTACATACTTGTTTATTTTCCTTAAGAGCATGGGGTAAGTTGTTGCAATGGATACAGCAGAGCAGGCAATTCTTGTGATAAGTGACATTAACGTCAACTAATAATAAACGGAGGAATCAGTCACAGTTTTTACATGCCCAAATATTCATTATTTGTGTTATCTGCAACTTATACTTTAATGGAGACAGAAATGGAAAAAAAAGTTTTAAATACATTATTATGGATTTAATGTTTAAACTTGCAATTCCAATAAATTCAATGTTTAATTTAATGTAACAGTTCAGATGCTTTCTGCAAGGCTAATAACCCCAGACTACCTGGACCAACAAGTGAGACAAATGTGGATGTGTGGAAGCAAAGCGGATGGTCTGTCCTGACAGGCATTATTTATTCTGTGGCACAGTTACAACATATGAAAACATGAAAACATCAAGTAGTAAATTATGTGAGATAAGTTTGTCATAAAATTGTTTAATACACTGAAGTGGATACATATTAAGGTACCAATTATTAAATTATCTGCATTTACACATCTAACCCCACTATTACTGATTATTATTGAACCAGAAAAGGATGTTAACCAAATTATGTACTTAGAGAAAATACATTTTTAAAAGTTCAACCACAATGGTATAACCTATGTTCTGAATGTAAATTGGAACATTCTCTTTTTAGTCATATTTCCTTAATTTTCTTTTTTTTTTTAAAGAATTTTAGGACAGTGTGGGAAATAGTCTTTGCAAGACAACTGCATCTTTCTGCATTGGCTTATGAGTTGTTTCACTTTTTCTGCAGGATGTCTTTTGGGTGCATCTAATCAATACAAGAGATGGGATTTTCCCATTTCCCAGGTGGAAGGATTCAAGTTAGGGCAGTTTTTGGACAGACATCAGGGATTTGAGAAAGTCAGCACAGAAGAAAGTGATGATGAAGGAAGCAGTAACATTTCTGACACCAGACATCGTACCCATTTTGCTTAGCATGCACAATGAGATTTCAAAATATACTCTTTCTCAAAAGTTGTTGACTTCAAAAGACAATGTTTATTTCCTGTATCAGGACTTAAAAAGGTTTTTATTTTTTCACTATGCCTCTCTTTTAAAATATTCTAAACGATGAATCATAATTGCACTAATTTAGAAAGTCAAAGAAAAAAGGAAGGCCTTTGATGTTGATACCTCTTTAAGAAAAGTTGGTACAACATTCTTGAAGTCATAATTTATTCATTGTTTTCACAAGGAAATATGAAATCAGTCTAATAAACAATATATAAATATGTTTTAGAGGTATTTTAGATTTACATATTGGAATCTAAGAAATAATTTTTATAGAGGTAGAATTTACAATTTAGTTCACTTTTATGTCACTGTGCAATAACTAAGATTTTGCATTATTCATTAAAGTATAAAAGAAAAGGTTTTAACAGCTGCTAAACTAATTTGTTCTCACCCTTTAAATATATGCCAGTAAACAATGGATTATTAGAATACAGGCTGGAAAATATATATGATTTCAGTATCTGTTTGAATACATGCTACACATAACATATTTTGTTCTAATAATTGAACAGAATTCATCTGATGATTTTTTCCATACAGTTTTAGTATAATTATTTAATTTTGATTAATACATTGTACTGAAATTGAATTATCCAGCAATTCACTTGTCAGAAGGAACTGTTACTGTTATCATTTTAAAATATAAAAATAAATGTAAAATTAGATTTATAGTAGTATTGTGCCAGTCATCTGAATGCTAAAATAAGTTTTCAAAATCATAATAAAAAAATCACAGAAACAGTTCCTCACAGATGCTGAAGCATATGAAGCTGGTCACTAGTTTTACAAAGGTAGAAACATTTAATGTAATCAAAATACACAAAAGTAGCTTTTGTCTACATTACAGGTTAGCTAGCTTAGGTAGAAACTAGTTTTATTCTAACTCACCAAAGTTAAATATTTTTCTTCACTGCAGTGCATCATCTTGGTCTTTTCCTCTTCTAGCTTTCTTTCTCTATGCATTATTATTGTTAAATTTATGCATTAAATTTCACAGACTTTTAATAGAAACAAACAAGCTATGAATTTAACTTCTTCTTTTCCATTCCTTTACTGTGCAAATCATAACCTAAAGTTATTTTTATACAGGCACTGTTAGTTAAACTTGTTAAATGAATCAAATCACCTCATAGAAAACATAAAAATTCAATGGAATATTACTGCTGTTTATTTATATTGTTCAATCCCTTCCTCCCCTTTACATTCTACCCAGTGGTATAGTGTGATTCACACAGTCAAGGAAGTGCAATCATAAGAACAATACTGCTAATATAACCACTATCAGTGCCACCAATAATAATTGTAATAATATTAACAATAATGTAGTTACTCTGACTTAATTATTTTTAGTGCAACTTTAAACTTTTATCTTGTTGGGAAAGATGTTTGTGAACCTATTAAGACATCCCTGGACATCAATGTTTTAAGAAAGAGATTTTCTACACTTTATAGTGGTAGAGCAAACATTTTTTCCTGGCTTTTGTATTTTGCAAATAGTTTTCAATCTTTTTCATACCAGAAAAGGATCTCTTTGTTGAGGAACTCATTGCCAATATTATCCAAATTAATGTACTCAGCTTGCACATTTCAGGGAACACATCTAACTCTTGAGATCGCAAGTACTCGCAAACACCCGCATCCTTAAAGAACTTGGAATCTATATGGTGGTCATTTCCCTTCTCAAACATATGAAATAAAACCAAGATCTGTAACTTTGCATTAAACTCTTTATTTGTCTCACTTGGAAAATCAATTTTGAATTTATCTTAGGATCAAGAAGACTTGTAAACTTCAGTTTGTCCATTTCACCAAATTGATCAGATATGTTCATAACAAGTACCTCAATTATCTCAAGATACAGCCTTTTATATGTAGACTTTCCATCTTTATCTTCAATAGGATCCATACAGTTTTGTTTCACCAAGCAGACACCAGGAGCTGTTCTCGTAAGTCTATGCCAGATGGGATCAAAGTAGTTTTTGTTTGAGTTGATTCTTAAAATATGCAGTTTTCTTACTGCAATACAAAACATCACTTGTTGTTTGCTGTATTGTTTGAAACAAAGCATGAGATTATGCAAAGATGGATGAGAACATTGAAGAGAATAAACTGACATTGAAATCTCTCAAATGTGTTAGATGACCATGAGTGAAGACTTCATCTCAGGATCCCATTGATCATCATTTTTACTATGGAAATAAGCAGGTTCTTAATATTAGCTTTGTGTTGAACATTCTCCGCTAGTTGATTTTGATAATTCCATCTTGTAGAAACAGATAAAGGTGCTTCTTTTAGTAGGTTTAAAAAAAGACTTAAAAAAACTCAGCTTAGATTGCTAACCTCTATGTTTGACTACCATTACAGTAGTTCATCATATGTTTGTGCCAATAACTTGGTTTCACAATGAAAATTATGCAAGACATTTATTGCATGCAGAAAGAGAGTCTCAACAGCAACTTCTGCCAGGACACTTCGATCCCACTGCCACTGAAGATGTCTGCCGCAGCCGCAGATGAAACCTCTGGAAAGATGAAGAAGGAGCCCAGTAGACCACGGCCCATAAGCCCGGTTAATACTTTATATTATACTGACACAGGCCGTGAAAGCTTACGAATTGTAATGGCATATATAAAATTAGCAAGCATCTTTGTGTTTTTCCTAACTTCATTATGTTGTTCAGAGGAAATCCTATGCTATTCTTTCAGACAGAATTTGATTCTACTTTTTCCAAACCTCAAACTCTCTAAATTCTTCTGACACAAACTATGTGACAGAATATCTATTTTGTGATTTGTGAATATTATGCAGAACATCAAAACCTGAGCATATCCAAGTTGCTTTTACATTTGATATTAGAAAACAAAGCCAACAAAATAATTTTTTTATTTATTACAGTAACATATTCATTTGCAAACAAACATTTCGGGCTACATTTGTTTTAAGGTCCAATTTGGGTTACATATCTTCTATAAATTTAAATTTCTCATCAAAATTCAGCTTGAGGAATGATTTTCATTGCTCAATTGTGCAACCACATGACCTGACTTCAGTTGCTAGTGATGTGTTGCAAGAATCTGAAGTAATTGGTTGGTCAGAGTTTGAATTACACATTGTTAATCCAGCACATAACTCATCGAGCAAGAAAATTCAGACAGTAACATCTGTGACCCACCTTTGGGACGTTATGGGTTTGATTCTCACAGCACACCTTCCTGACCTTGCATTCTTTTGGTAGTTTTCCTGCGTCACTAATACAAATGCTGGGAAGGATATATACTTAATATCCCCCATTTCATTTCCCATCATTTCATTCTATCTGGTTTTCCAGGTAGCAAGTCAACGAAATCACCGATGGTGCTGTTCTGTGGTGGTGCTTGCACGCTGGAAGTATGGTGTTTACTAAGGACAGGCACTGTGGTTGCCAGCTGCCCTTCTTAAAACTTATTTATTTCTTGCAAAAGTAACACAGGTATTGTCACTACTATGTAGCAAGAACATCCGATCAATTTGTGAAATATTTAAATACCAATAAGCAACAAAACTGCTGAAAAACACTGCTGGACCCTGCAGACTTAACCTAAGCATGGGGTATAGGAGAAAAAAGAAATATTGCACTTGGAGCATACTGTCATGCATGCACCTGGCACTGAAAAGAATCCTTGACAGATAAAGCACTGGCCAGAACCAAGGAGATTAATGCAGTGGAAAATTTTAACAGTTGATATATTGAGCATCTCACACATGACAAGCAATAATATTTACGTACGTGATGTAGAGAAAATTGAGCATTATCTTTATTTATGTTTTGATAGGGAAGCTCTGCTACTTGGATGCTACATCACCGATTCTACCCAACAAGAGGATATCATCTCTATGGAGCAATTTATTTTGTTAATGTTTGGAAAATTGATAATAAAGACATACTTATCTTTCTGAGTGTTTATGCTACTGGTCCTTTAACCATGCTTACTGAGCAATTAATTATTTTCCACTTGTATCACTGTTCTAGAGGTTAGTTATCTTCATTTCCAAGAAGACATCTCAAATACAAAGTGTGCAGCAGTGTGAACTATATTTTCTGTTTTCTTCTTCCTTCACCTTTATCTAATTTTATCATTCCTGACTTTTACTGTTAGAAAATAAGCAGAATAAATGCAAATTGTATCATAATAAACATGTTTACTATCATTAGGCTTTCTTCCCCTTCCTATTTTCCATGCCCTTAAGGCAAAAATATTATCATTAATCTTGCATACTCTGTACTCCACCAGTTGATTCCCTCTCTCTGCATCATCACAGATAATATCAGAAGGGAATCTTTTAAAACTATTGATGCATTCTCTTTAGTCAGAAATCTGGAGTCTGTAGCCAAATAATTTAACAGATGGATTTAAATGAGTTTTAAACCCAATACATACAAAAGTTGCAAATAGTCCTTAAATTACTATTCCTCTTGTTCTTTTTCATTCCTTTGTCCTTTCTCATTAGCTGTTGAACAGTATTTATACTTCTACTTTGCTTTCGAGGGTGCATTTGTGACAACTGTAGAACTATACTTCGTTCATAATCTCACTTCTTAACTGCTTTAAATCTTTTCTTTAGATATTTGCCCTATTTGAAGGTATTCTTGTCTAATTAATTAGGAATTGTGAATTAAGTAGGATTTAAGAAACTCAAAAACTGTCCTTTGAAGTAAATGTAACCTATGCGATATGGATACTTTTTATTGGTTTGTGACAACGAATCTTAAGGAATGATGTCATTTTAAAAAAATTCCCTATTCTAAGAAACATCAATGAAGACTTTAAATTATGTTTTCATGATTTTTTAAGTATTTTTCTGCATTCAAAATCTATCTCCTCCTACAAATTGCATATACTCAATTTGCAATTGCAGATTTTAAAAAGAAAGAAAATTCATCTATGGAAACTAAAGCATATGCCCATTGAAACCATAAATGTAAGATATCTAGATGATGAATGGACTCACATCTATACAGATGGCTCTCTTTATAGCCAAGAAGATGGAGCAGGAGAGAGTTACCTGTAAATTATTTTTTTCTATAAACATGTTTGAAATTATTACACAATGTCTGATGGAGAAATTGATGCAATTTATACTTCCTTACAAAATCTATTCACCTGGAAAAATAAGCTTTCCAACAAAGGTTTCTTATAAGATTCCAAAGCAGCTATCCAGGCTATTACTTTAACTGACTGTCATAAACTGGAAAAATACATGAAATTCATAATATGATTAAACATCTCCAAAATTTAAATATATGCATAGTTTTCCAATGGATTTCATTCTACTGTGAAATTTCTGGGAATGGGCAAGCAGACATGTTGGTCAAGAACAGAAACAAAATATCCCCTATGAAACAGTTAAAAGATTAATTAAAACATTTTCACAACCAATTATGACAAATATTTTACTTCCTCTAAAAAGACTTAATTTGAAGAATATTAGGTAATGACAAATGTGTTAAACAAAATTAAAGAAAAGGAGGAGATACAAGCGTAATGGAAAATAAATATGGTAGTACCAATATACAAAGGGAAATGTGGAAAAAATAAAGCAGGAAGTTACAGGGATATAAGCTTATTGTACTAGGTAAAGTATACTCAGGAATATTAGTCAAAAGGTTAAGAGATTGGGTGGAAGCAGAAGGAAAGATATTTAAATTCCAGGCAAGATTCAGAAAATGAAAGCAAAGATAATGCATTTATAATAAAGACAATTACTAATAAATATCTGAGTAGGAAAAGAAGAAGAGTAAATATGTTTTTTGCAGACTTTGAAAAAACATTTGATACAATAAAGAGAGATGCACTAACATACAAATTGAGATTAAAAGGAGTAAGTGAGAATTTATAAATGAAGTAACTAAAATATATAAAGAAATTAAATTTTGTATAAGATGTGAAAGAAATAAAATCACAGAGATGACAGAACAGAAGTTAGGGTTAGGACAAGGCTGTAAACTAAAGTCCCATCTTATTTAATTATTTATAAAAGATATAGTGGATAGAATGAAAGGAAGAAATCAACACTGCCCAGTGATAGTAAATAACAAGATACGAGATTTGATATATGCAGATGATCTAAGGGTAGGAGTGATAACAATAGGATTACAGAGAGCAGTAAACAAAATACAAATGTTCTGCAAATAATGAAGAATTATATAAATAAAAAATTCAGAAGAGACGGTTTTCAAAAGAGGAACAAAATTGAAGAAAGAGGAGCTATGGTACTTAAAGGGGCAAAAGTTAAAAGTTGTGAAAGAATTTGAATACTAGAAATTAGAATGAATAATGTCATATCATATCATCATCATATTATACTTTATTCACCATTTGAATCTTGTACGAGATAAAGGCTTTGTCAAACTAGGAGAATGGGAAGCACATGGCAGGAAGGTGGTAGCCAAAGGAAAGGCAGCAGTGTCAGACATAAGAACATGCAAACGCAAACTTGATATACCAAGCAAATGGTTAGAGAGAATGTATGAAATACTGGTAGAGTCAAAGATGATGTATGCTGCAGAAATACGGGGGATGTCAAAAGTAATAAAATAGATCAGTTATACAAACAATTTGCTAAAGAGATGCTAGGATTACCAAGATCAGCTCCAGGTAGCCAAAAAGTAGAATTAAGGAAAACCAGAAGAAAAGGTACAATAATTGAAAGAATCCTGAAATTTTGGTATAAATGCTTGACAAAAGAAAATTATGAAATTATAAAGGTATTATGAATCAACAAAAACAGAATGGGAAACAGGAATAGATGGTAGTCAGAAACAGGAAAAAAAAAAAAAAAACTATGGTAAAAATAGGAATAGGGGTCATATGGAGACTATAAAATAGGAATGTGGATGGTTTTTGAAAAAATAGAGCCAGAATGGAGGATATATAAAGATAAGAGATATGGGGAGGGCTAGAAAATAGAATTGTATAGGATAATAAAGAGAGAACCAGAAGATAAAGATATGTAGATCAATGTAACAGACAGGAGGGAGAATAAGAATGAGATCAATGTTCTTAAGGGAACTAAGAGGTAGCAGGATAGGAATATGTGAATTATGTGAAGAAACAGAAAGTAAGTTCATATTCTGGCAGAGTGCAAAGAGCTAGCAGTATGAAGACAGAAATTATGGGAGAAGAAGTGGGAAAAGGTGCAAAGCGAGCTGATAGCCATAAAAATGGTTAAGGGAAAAAATGAAAGTAGAAATAAAAATATGGGGAAACTGTTTTGGAAAGCTAGAGAAAAGTGGATGAGAAAAGTAAAGATTGGAAAGGAAAAAAATACTGGGACAACAAGGGGGAACAGAGAGCAAATTAGAGTAAATGATGGAATGGAGACTATGCTACTCAGCACTGCTAGAAGGCCTGGGTGCCAAGCAATGGCACCTGGCAATGTATACAACTAGGTTAAGAAAAATGTAATACATACAGTATATATTAAATAGTAAGTTGTATAAATAAATTCAATTTTATTCTATTCTAATTGAAAGAATCTCCAAAATAAACATCAAAGTGAAAATATCATCTGTTGCAAATGTTCAGATTAACCACATGCCATGATTGTATGAGAGAACATTAGTCCAAGATTGGATTAATGACTTCCCTACTGTTCTTTCTCTGTTATAAAGATAACTTAATGAACATTGATAACCTAACTGTATGTGAAATCCTCAAAATCAGGAAGATCTAGTCTCTAAATACTGGGAAGCAAGAAGAAGAAGAAGAAAAATGACTTTATTCTCAAATTCTGAGAATTAGACATATACTAAACTAAACCCTAGCGCAACAGCCCATAGTGGGCCAAGGCCTACTAACCTGACTGCTGGCCTCATGCCCACTTATGCAAGGCAGAGGTGGGCGATCATCCAACCGATACAGGGAGGAGATGTAGTCAACATCTCGGCAACCCCCAGCTGGAATGTTCGTTTTCGTGATCAGAGCTGCTTACCTAGCGTACGCTCCTCACTTTCCTCACAATGCTGAGTGGGCACTGGTCCTATACCCGGGACTTAAAATCTGCACCCCATGGGTGGGATCGAACATTAGACACATACACACACATTTTTATTGTAGTAAGGTTTTGTCTATCTCTAACAGTTTACAAGTTATGCAAAGGACTTCCAGTATAAAAAGGACTTTTGAGAACATTTCATTTTTAAAAGTATCTAAAATATATGATATTTTAATCAAAATTATTAGAGCTATTTTTGAGAAAAAATGTTTTCAATGGATGTTCCATGTAAACGGGAGGAGGGTATACTTTTTTTTTTTTTTTTTTTTGGTAATGTCCATGCTGAACTTAAATACCAAGTTTGGTTCAAGCTCTGGCAACGATATGTAGATGACATCTTTGCCATAGTACCAAAAAAACACATCAGTGATGCACTAAAACTTTTAAATATCCAAGAAAAAAGCATCAAATTCACTGTAGAAATAGAAAAAGACGAGCATTTACCATTTTTGGATCTAAAAATAATGAGGAATAAAAACAGACTAAACTTTGGCATTTACAGAAAACCAACACAGACAGACAACTACATAAAAGCTAATGGCTACAACCCAAGATCCCACAAACAGGCAATCTTCAATAGTTTAGCACACAGACTGGTAAACATCCCTCTCACAGCAGAAGAATACAAAACAGAATACAACAAAATAATTGAAATAGCACAAAAAAATAACTTTCCCAAATCATTAGTGGACAAAAAAGTGAGCTTAGCAAAAAAGAAGAAGCTACTAAAGGAAACCACAACTCTCTCATCTACAGAAACTAATATGATTTTCAAAAAATTCACTTACCATCCATGGGCCTATGATAAATTCAAAAAAGTCTTCAAAAAACAAAATATTCAACTAGCACCAGTCAACCATTTCTCCTTAAAAAACCTAATTTGCTCAAACATCAAAGATGCTATTCCATCAAACAAAAAATCTGGTATATATCAAATTGAATGCAATGACTGTAGTCAAATTTATATTGGAAAAACAAAAAGAAATTTAGAAACAAGAGCAAAGGAACACTTTAGAAACATAAAATATAAACAATTAGAAAAATCAGCAGTTGCCACACATTTTTGGGAAAAAAACCACAACATAAATCCAGAACCAAAACTACTGAAACATACATCAGGAAAACAAGAACTATCCACATGGGAACAAATCTTCATTTCAAAAAATAGGAACAAAGTATTCAATTTCGACATCCCCCAGAAGGATTTGTTCAGCAAGTTCCTTGAGCCGCCACCAGAGGAGACCTGTGACAAGGTATCGTCAGCTACACCAATGAGAATCAGTCGAGAGCCGGCCGATGATAGAGGCAAAGCCTCTGAAACTAGTTCCGGAAAAAAAATTTAAAAGTAAGTGTTGTCTAGTGTCTTTAATCGACTCTCTTTAAAGTTAACCAAGTTTGGTACTTATTAATTTTTATTTTTGAATTATGCTGTTCATTTGCACACAGATCTTTTTCTAAACATGCTCTTTTTATTCAGGGGATCTCAAAATGTATAATTTCATTGAAATCTGTAATTGAATTTGTGAGTGGAATGCAATGCCTTCTCTACCTATTATGTAGGCGGTAGAGAAAGTAAAAATAAAATATCTGATAATTTATCAAAAAGTTCACAACGTTAATGTTTAATATATTTTTTTTAGTTAATTGATGGAAATTAATCATTTTTTCACACTAGCCGTATATAGGCTAAGTTGGCCATGGTAGCTCAATGGGTTAGAGCAACTGGACGGAAACTAGGAGATCCATAGTTCAAGTCCCAGCCATGTCATTGAATTTTTCATTTTAACTCTATATTATTTTTTGTTTCAAGAGCCAACTATTAAACTTCTTAACATTTTGAAGTTTTATATAGAAGTGAATGGATGTGCAGGATATTTTAAAAGTATTTTGGTAAAAATTTATTGGAGAAGATAGATTTTGACAAAAACGTAATATGTTTTTAGCCAAAAAATCTAATGTGTTGCACTGAAGTGATTTTCTCTCTCTTGTACAAACTATTCTTACAAATACTTATTCCTCTATTTACTTCAAGTTAATGTAGATAACATAAGCAGAAATTATCTTACTGATGATTTTGTTGTAAGCACATAGGAAATATGGGCATCCAGTAGGCTTTAAGTAATATTAACATATTTAAGAGGTCATTGCTAGATGATGGCTTTGACATTTCTTTCTCTATGAATGGCCAGGACATAAAAAAAAAGTAGCGTTCCTATTTGAGAAAGCTATAAGATTTAAAAATTCAAATAAATAACAAGTAGTACCTCAAATATGGTTTACTCCATGCAAAATTGTTTTTGACATAAAGTGTGTGCTATAACCAGTATAAATTTCTTCCATAGTAAGATTTTGCCTGTCTCTTATTGTTTACCCATTATGCAAAAGCCATTCTGAATTAAGAGGACTTCTGATCAGAAAATGTAAGATATACATCTCATTTATCACAGTACTATCTAAAGCAATGAAAATTTTTAGAACTATTTTCGAGAAAATCAAAAGTTTGAAAAATGCTCCATATAAAGGGTAGAATGTGGAGGGAGGATTTCCTTTAAAATCTTTGTGTTACATCCTTGAAAAATACTGAACCAACTTTTTGTTTTTAAATTGCGCTGTTTACACATACATGCACACCTATTTTGGATTCAGGGAATCTCAAAATATGTCTTTCCAATGAAATCTCAGTATAAAATTTTCAGGTAGAATACAATACTTACTATGTGGTAGAGAAAGTAAAAACATGAATAACTTCAAAACTATTCTCAGTAAAAAAACTTAAATACCTTTATTAGTATACTATGGAACATTTGTATGCCAAAAATTAAGCTTCTAGCTCAAATATTATAGAAAATAGAATTTTCATCAACTTCCTTATTTAATTAAAAATTTGTACCTGTAAATATCAATAAGCTTTGTTGTGTTTTTCCAAAAAGAAAAACAAGAATATATTTTCTTAAATCATGACTGATTTGTTTGACAAATATCTCCGAAAGCAATATAACATCCTTAAAGTTAAACATATCATAATCTACATAAAAAATCAAGCTAGTTACAGTGAAGCAACAAATACTACACAAATATAATTATTTGTAACAGAAACTTCACTTATCTTTGAAGAAAATGATGTAAATTTTCTTATTAATTGAGATCGCAATTTCGGGTATATTCACTCACATCTTCACAGTGAAGTTTCTGTTACAAATAATTATATTTGTGTAATATCATAATCTACATCGGGTATGCATATTATTTTAAGTAGAACATTTGGGAGAGGACACATTACTATTCCAATTACAAAGTTCCATATTTTACATTTGGACTCTTGAAATAGATTTTTATTTAAGGCATGTAAAACTTTCAGAAAGCTGTCAAACTCAGGGTTAATAATGAAGTTTATTCTTAAATCAGTCATAGAGCTATCACATCATTCAACAGCTTATTTATGTTCATAATATAACTATGTGAAAATTATAATATAGCCTACAACTGAGAGCATGTCCTTAAACATTCCTGATAGTCTGATGATTACGTAAGTGTTGAAACTCACATAAGAAGATTGGACAAAATATGGTTGAATAATGACATACATAGGTATTATTTACATTTGTTTTCTCTTTTTTGTTTTTAATTTGTTGTTGTTTTCAAATGCTAGGCTTTGGCAATGAAGCAATTAGCTCTCTTGCTCTCCAATATTTCTGTGTAGTGGGTCCGGCAGGTAGGGCTTCGCAGGTTAAAAGATGTTCTTCAGTCATTTCCTCTTGTTTTATCTATTTTCTTTGTTTTTAATTTGTTAATTTCTTTCTCTCATTTGCTTACAACACGAAACATTATGTTAGTCACTTATAACCTCAGTTCCCTCTACTGAGCTGTTTAAGCAAATATATTCATATTCCTATAACTAAGATTAATAATAATGATGATGATGGTAATAATAATAATAATAATAATAATAATAATAATAATAATAATAATAATAATAATAATAATAATAATAATAATAATAATAACAACAACTTTTATGTACTACATGGCACAGCGAGAAAGTGTATCAGAAAAAATTTGCAACACAGAGATGTTTACCTCGGCTTATTGCACATACACAGTTAGTCCAGTGTATGTATACTCCGTTCAGATATAATCATATCTTCTGGACAGCAATGTGTCATACATCAACAGGTGCAAAATATCATATCATATACACACACAGCTTCCAATCGCTCTATTTGTGTTTCATAACTTACTGTACGTCAACTTACTATTATTTCACTCTTTTAATCTACCAGATAAGATCCGATAAGGAACAATCACAGTGCTGGTCACCTGAAGGTTAATACACCTCAATGCTCTGTCGAGTAATACTTTCATCTGGTCTCCAATTACAGCCAGACTGGAACACCTTAGATTGCAATCTTTTAAGACATATTTGATTAAAAATATATTTACTTTTACTCTTCTTAAGTAAAATATTTTTACTTTCTCCAAAGTCTATCATGTTTTCTTAGAAAACTACCATTTATTATATCTTTTATTTTTGTTAGTTTATATTAGGTATAATTTTATTCCTTTTCTGTTTTCTTTCAAACTTCTGTTGTTCATTACTGTGTATAGGCATTCAATATGATTATGAAAAATCAAAAGCAATCAAAATCTTAAAAATTGTTTGATATATAAATGCATGTTGTATACTTATGTGGCAATTAGGTATTGAAATTATGACATACTAAGAATAAAAGATTCTTCTCCCTCTTTTGAACGAGTTAGTGTAATGATGCAATATTTCCTTATACAGGTGTAAATATAGGAAGTAATAAATATATGTATGTGTATATATTGTGCCTTCCATTAATTCACACAGAATTTTTTCATCCCAAAGTCCAAGCAAGCTATCTCCATAAGCTGTAATTAATTGGTGGTACAATAATAATCATGACTATAACATTCAAACTTAATTTGCTTAGAATCAAAGTAAGGAAACAGAAATAAATAGGTATAATAGATTAATATTATAAGTAAAAGAATAAATGTTTACATGTAATTAAACCATAGCATTTCTTAAAAAGTATATCTGAAAGACATGTGGAAACTGTGGTTGACTTCCTATGTTTCTCCAGTTTCCAAACTCATCCATAATAAGTGAAAGGCAGAGTACATTGGTAGAAAAGTACCATTTATAGAAAGGATCATTGAACTAGCTGTTAAGTTTATTTGTTTAAACATCTATTGTCAGTTCAGTATGACACTTGTGACATTTTATATTCCAAAGATAAAATGTTCAGAAAATGTTCATCTACAGAAACAAAATTTTACCACTTAAGAAAAACAATGCTACATAAAATAATTTTAAAGAATCCCACATTATGCAGGTAATGTCATTTCCAAAGAAGAAAGCAAATTTTAATTACTTTGCTACCAACCTATTAGCAAATTTACCTTATTCAAGAGAATTTGGAATTTCAAAAGTAGTTTTAAAGTAGTGTAATCAAAGTGAACCTACTCCTGTGGAACAAATTACTTAATGAAATGATGCAAAAATAAAGTCATTCCTTGGGTATTTGAGGTTACCTTTAATTTTCAATTATTTCTTGATATTACATGCAAAAATTAACAACATTTAAATATGCCTTATACTGATATTTGCACTGCAGAATTAAGAGATGGTAAACCACATCAGAAAACTATAGATATGAAATGTTAAGGTTTCTTGAATTTGTAAAAAAACATTTTCTTTGATGAATTTAAAAACTACACAACTAAGCTATGTCTTTTACCATATTTATTTCCACTAGAAATGTAATGCAACGAAAGCTTGCCAACGGGAGCTGCATGGGACTTCATTACTGCTCAGATAAAATCAATGTCTCTCTCTCACAGTTAAGTACTCCCTAATTTTGATTTTTAGTGAAGTATGATTGTTGTGACATATTCTTAACTAATAAACAAAACTTCACCACAAAATATGACCCAAAACAACAGATCCACTCAATGCAATATACTCATTTACTGCAATATGCACACAGATTGTTGGATACAGAGGACTGTAAAAGGAATAACATTGCCCTGCAAAAGGAGTAATGATATGGTACGCATCAGGTACTTTGGCAAGCTTTCATTGCACCAGCTTTACCACAGTCTGAACTTTATAACTGATGTTAATTTCCTCTAAACTTATTATGTAGCAAATCAAAGATGCATACTATATATCCAAAGCAACTTTAATATATATGTATATCATAATCTTTTGGTTATGCAAAAGTTTGCTTCTGAGTATGTGATAAATTAATCAAATAAAAAAAAAAAAAAAAAAGATAGTATATTTATACATATGTCTTCAAATCAATGTTTTATCATAAAGGGAAAGAAATACAAAATATGTAAGATAATTTATAAGGAAGTAAATGAATGTTATATGGTATTAAAAACAGAAAAATATAACCTATTTGTTTAAAAAAAATTGCTGTTTATGTATTGGTAATTGTTCTTCCTATTCTCACTATAAAGTCAGTGTTGAAAAATACAAATAAGAAGAGATAGCACTTTCTATTGTATGCTCAGTATCTCATAGAGCTATGAAGCTGAAGGGTGCAAAATTATGCTTTCCACCAATTCTCTTTCACATCACCTGTAATCTAGACCTAAAAGAATCTTACAGTTCAAGGAATCTGGGCTAGGAGATCTCTGTAGCTGGGAAAGAGTTATCAAGGAATGTGTGATGTATGATTGAGAAGGGAAGTGGACATAGGTTTCTGACCACAGATTTGATTTAGGTTTGACATACAGTTATTATATTCCACAATGAGAGAAAAGATGCTAATGTTTTAAAAACAGGTAAGATACGATGTTAGAAGAGAAATGTATATTAGTGTGTATAATAAGCAAAAAATGGGAGGGTTTAGATTATGAATTTGGAACTTAAAGGCTATTAGGAGGAATTGAGAATATAGAATTTGTTCTATTTGTGCAAATTTAGAAAATACAGAGCATATTTTATTTGAATGCCCAGGAACAAATGAATGAGATCAACAGATAATATTTGGCACAGTTTTTGGTAAAGACTGTTTGGGCTAATGTGTCTCTGAAGCTTTATTTCATAATTAGTAGATTTGTATATCCAGATATGAGTTGACTCTTTACATTACCAGTTAGTTCATTTCATTCTGTTTATAAATATTTGGTACGCATTTAAAATACTGTGATAAAGTAATTCTAGCAAATTAGTCTGCACTTTGGAAATGTTAACACATGCATCTGAGTACTTGAGAAGCATAATTGATTTCTTGAAATTGTAACAACATATTTCTGTTAAGCTTCATGTGTGCAACTCGTGGTATCCTTTGGTGTTCTGGGACAATAAAAGGGCTCAAAAAAGAATGGGAAAATGCAGATGCATTACACAGGAATTTTTGCAAAATAACCACAGGGTTACCAAGAAGTTCACCAAATGGAGTAACACAAGCAGAACTAGGGAGAGTAGGAGTTAAAGGTAAAATAACAGAAAGAATGGTCAAATTCAGAATAAATATATTAGAGAATTAATATAATTTTGAGTCAAACTAGTACTCAAAGCTCCACTTATTGCTAGTATTTACCTAGAATGCATTTTGTTAGGATCTTCCTAACATCATCAGCTGTTGTCGACAACTCCTTGGAGGTGATAAGGGGATCTCTGTCGGTATCTTGATGAACTTTAAGTTTGGGTTCTCTTAAAGGTAGTGTCGAAATTGAACAGTTTTCTTTCATATTTCTTTATGAAAATGTTTTCCCATGTGGTTAATGTAGCTGGACCTTGGACACGTTTTAATAAGTGGATTTCTCATTCTATATCGTGATTCTCCTTCCAAAAATGGTTTGCTACCACCGATTTATCTATTTCTGTGTTCCTGAATCTTCTAACCCTTCCAAAAAATATAATACACATCCTAAACAGCCTATTCTTTAAAATATTCCATCTGAGGTTAAACTCTATTGTGATTGGGCATGCAGCACAATCACTCAGCCTGCCAGTAGCAGTGAGACAAGACAAGGTGAAATAAGTCAGTCTTGCTCTAAGCCTTGACAATATACTAGTGTCAGCTAGACTGGCCCATTCTCAAGTGGGACAGATTACTTGGACCTATCTTCCCTAAAGCTCTCAACCTGTTCTTTTCGACTGCCACATTCTCCCACTGACTTTGTGATGACTTTTTGACATCCTTGATGGAGCCTCTGAAGATGGTGAGCTTTCACTAGAGTGCTTGGAACTGCTCAGGTGGGGCCCAACCTCTGTGAACCATACTTTTCAAGAAAGCACTTGGGGCGGACACACAATGGCACTACTATGCAAATGAGTTTCCTGGTAAAATATGAACATACCAACATGAACAACATTGAAATTGCAAGACTATACAGCATATATTGCCTACTTTGACATCATTAGCTTGTATCATATGATCACAAGCAGTATTTCCAATGTGGTAGACATCAGTTTTTCATTTCAACAGCAAGCTATCATTGAATTCCCTATTAAAAAGGAAAAATCTGCTGCTGAAATTCACCTCAGATTTCAATGTGCTTATGGAGATGTCTGAATGGGCACCAGCAATGTTAAGGAGATGAGTTAAAAATTTTAAAGATAAAAACTTAAGGATCCACAATGAGCTTTGTAGCAGTTGCAAAAATGCAACAAATAAAGAATTGATGATCTTATTAGAGAAGATAGGAGTGTCAACGTGAATGAAATCTGTACAAATTTGCAGTAATATAGTGTAGAGCAAGAAATGATGTTCTAGCAGAACTATGGGAAAAAGTTGTCGCGTTATCTCGAAGGTTCCACACTCCGTCAGGCTTCAAAGCGACAATCTGTTAACTCTGTTGTACTCATGGATGTTAAGCTAAGGAGGCGCTATTTTTTCAGGATCCGTCTCAACGAGTGTAGGTATCATTACTAAATTATGGAGTAGATGATGTGGTTGGACTGGGAATTGGGGTTTTTCTCCGGTTATTGAACAGAAAGTCTTGTAATACTTTTATATCAGCGCCAAGTTTCAGATGTCTGCAGGTTTTTAATAATTTAGGCGGCACTTGCGAAATATATTTCTAATTAAATATGATCGAAGCTTTAAAATATTTATCTCAATTTGAGAATATTTTGAATATCGGCAGATGAACCTGATGCTTCACTGAATGCAAATTTCTTAATGTCACTTGATGCTGCTGCTATCGGTAACACTTCTCCCTAATGTAGACCTTGCCAGACTGCCACTGTTTCTCTTCAACACTGCCTATTTCTACAACTCCCCAGAAACGGTAAATTCTTTTCTTTGTCTATACAAAAAGGGAAGGCCAATAACCCTTATGGCCATGCTAAGGGGTAGCAACTAACGGGAAGTTGTACCATTATAGTTGCCCCAAAATCTAGCAGACAATCCAGAGAAACTATGCCTGTGTATTTTATTGGTTACATTTTTCAAGGTTTACAACATTTTATACATAATTTATATGTGATACATTCATACAAATATTATTATAAAATCATAGGTATTGCTATTGATATAACTGTTTACAGAATTGATAATAATGTAACTTTGTGGGTTCGTGAAATTAAAAGTCCAGTTGCACAAACTCTAAATGTTCTTTATTTCCACCAAATTACAGTTGGAACACTTGCTGATTACATAGAATTATGTAGCGCAAACAATTACAATCCACCAGTTCATCTGTCACAGGTCCACTCCACACTCACAATTATGTACAACTCCTCTGATACACGTACGGAGTCTTCCAGTCCGTTCGCTAGCACCGCACTCTTCACAGCTGCTTGCCAAGAACTGAACTGACTCGTCCACTGCAGCCCTTATATAGGAAGGTCGCTGTTTCTGGAAGCTTTGCGGATCGGAACATTCTGACTGTTCCAGACGTCGGAGAGGGGAAAGAGATGGTACAGTGCCTAGGGTCACTTTCCTAACTATCCCCTATGTTAGCGCTACAAGATAAATGGGTAGGTGTGGCCTAAATGCCTCCTGTCCCCTACCCAGCTCCAGCTGGTCATGCCTTCCGATAATTGGGTGACAATAATTTCTGAATGAATAACATCTAATAATTTTATTTGAAGCAAAAGGTTAGAAACAGTGATGTATTTAACATTTGAAAGTAATGAGTCGGTAATTCAAACACAAATATCACTTAAATTATCCTTACTTGGACATGTTTTGGAGAATGGTTTGTCCCCATCATCAGCAGTTATCTGACTGGTTGGATCCATGGTTTCCTGAAGTGAGCTGGTTGTCTGTGGCAGCATCTGTTGTCTGTGAGATGAACTTCCAAAGAGAGTTTTCAGGCAGTAATTCGAAATTTAAAGTATACTCTTTGTTTTTTATAATTAGCAACTTTTTCCAAACATCGAGTTCGGCTGCATTACTGGCTGGCTTTAATAGTTTTATATTTGGTACAATTTCATGATTTGTAGACCAGAAATGGTGGGCTATTGCTGATTTTTCTATTTGTTTGTATTTTACACATCTCATATGTTCCTGTAATCTAATATGTAAACTTCTTTTGGTTTTTCCTATGTAGAACTTATTACGGCTCAGACTGCAATTTCCTTACATGTTTGGTACTACAATATTTTCTGTTATTCTAATCTACTTATGTGTGTGCATGTGGGCATGTGCACGAGTATTTCTCTATAGTATTTCTACATTCCTACAATTTGCTTATACATTTTTTACTTTGAGTTATTTTATCTCTTAATCCACCATAGATTTTAACTCCATAATCATCTATGTATAGTGGATCTTAACTTGAATCATAATCCTTTTTATTTTTCTACTTATCTTCCCCTTGCTTTTCCCATAAATTTCCCTACTAAATTTATATCTCCTCCTTTCTTTAATTTCATCTCTGCTTGTGTCACTTAACAGCAGTAGCATGACTCACCTTCACAGGTTTCATTATTACAATCTTTTTCTTTGGCATACCAGGAGAACTTAATTGCTAAACCATTTTTATTAAACAGTTTATTATTTCTGTACATTTCCCAAAAATAATTCTGCTGTTTTCAATGTCTGAGAACAGGAAGACACAGAAAATAGTCAAAGAGTACACTGTCGCCAATGAGCATGTTGAAAAACACTTATTATATGATACTATGTATCCAGTTGTTTTGTATTTTGTAAATATATCCATTGCTAGAAAAGAAGACTGCATGATTTAAACTCAATGTTTATTCCTCAATACAAAAAAGATGACAATTGCTGATATTTTCAAAAATCCACCCAGACACTTTTTCTGTACTAGAAAAGAGGACATTTGATTACATTGATTATGGCATCTTCTATATTATTAATATTTCCTGATAGATCAATTTTACCATTAATATTCTATAAAAATAAAAAAATTAGAAGTGCCATTTTAGAGCAGAAGTGGCTCATCCAGGAGGAGGAAGAGGAGGACGAGGAGATGGAGGAGTAAATAAGTTAATCAAAGAAGTAGATTAATTCATTCCAAGAAAGAAGAACAGCACCTCTTTACCAAGCCAGCAGCATTAATCCACTTATTTAAATACCTTCAATCAACTGAGGATGGTACCTACTGGGTGGTCCCGAAAAATTTCTGTTTGTAATAATGACATGAGAAGTTTTAAGTTTTAACAATGTCTTTTAATGTGAAATAAGCTTCACTGTTAACATGCTTTTATTCAGAATTATTTCAACTCCATTGGTGTTTCACAAATCTGATTTAAATCACTGTACAGCTGTGTATGTTGCAAATTTAAAAATGCTTTTAAAATCAAATGATTTAATTTATTTCCTGAAATTATACACACAGGTAGAATTGAAAAACAAGTTTTTATGTCCTGGTAGGATTGTTGTATCAGAATCAGAATTTATTCACCATCAAATCTTACAAGATATTGGCTTCGTCAATCATTTCTATTTACATTACTTACAATATATATATCCTATATAATCTAAGTACAATGTTTCGTTTTTAAATGTTACCATAATTACATAATTAAGATATCATCAATAATAAATTTATATATATATAATTTATATCATAAAAGGCTTTAAGTTTTAACTATTTACTTAATCACGCATTTGAAACATTTAGTATTCATTACTGTTAATTCCTGAGGAAGTCTGTTATAAAGTTTATGTATGTGGTAGATCTCAAAATAGTTCTCCAACTAAAAGACAACATAATACTTTTTGCACTGATAAAACATTTTTGTTATTTTTTCCCCTACTATAGTGCACAACCATCTTTTGAACCATTTCTTTTTCTGTATTCTCTGTAGTGGAAGTACATTGGAAATAGGGTGCATTTTAATATCTCAATGGGGTGAAGATTAACCTCTAACATTGAATTTTGGGATGTTACAAACTGAAACAGATAACTGACAATGGTTTTAAAGCCTGTGTGATGGTCTTCTTCTTAGCAGTAATTTGTGAAACACAAATAACTGAACATATACATGTCCATCTGTGCATTGCATTCAAGGAAACAACTATCACGTGATCCACAAATTGAAATATCCCATTCACTTCTGGTATTCAGGACACACGTTGATTCGTCTCCTTCCTCTTTAGTACCTGACCTCTCCTTCTCAGCTTTCCTAAGCTTCATGTTTCATTGTCAGGAAATAAACATTTTTATTATCCTTCCATTTCATACACAGCACTTTCATTACAATCCATGACTCTTACTTGTCACCCTACACTTTACTGTAAGAGTTAAACAGACAACATAATGCCCATCTTATTTGTTCTCATGGTAGCAAAACCAATGTTTTTCTAAATTTTTGGAAATTAGTTTTTTGTTCACCATTCTTCTATAGAGATATGGAAGTACTATGAATGCCACATGTTAGTTAAAAATACATCCAGTTTTATCGATGAGGACTCACTTGAAAGTTATGACCATAGAGCAATTTAAATATCATCATTATATGCATTTGGTTTTAGAAGGCATATGAGGTAAGCTAATGATTGATGATAATACAAAAATGTTAAAATTTGCTTATGAATCTGTAAGATTCTGCATTCTTGAAAGGTAGAATCAGAATTGAAAAATTCAATGCCATTTCTGTATT
The DNA here is from genome assembly GCA_030765055.1 of Mantis religiosa. Classification (NCBI taxonomy): domain Eukaryota; kingdom Metazoa; phylum Arthropoda; class Insecta; order Mantodea; family Mantidae; genus Mantis; species Mantis religiosa. The sequence goes on from CM060951.1 coordinate 77,435,192, forward strand.
CCTGTATTGGTCCTGTTCTTTTTCCGAAAGGCTATCAGTGCTGCTGCCTAAATCTTTTTTTCTGATCATCATTCTGATCATCTACCGGTGGTGAAAAGTACTTCCTCAAAGCTTTTGATAGGCCATTCAGGTGTTCTACTATGGCTTCTTCAATATTTTTAGGCAAAGTTTCTTCTGATGAAGTCAGAAATTGTTCAAAAATAGGAAAGGAGCCTAAGGCTTTCTTTTCTACACGACCTTTCCACACTTGAAGTTTTCCTATCATTGCTTCAATTTTCTCATGAAACGTGAAAACATCTGGTTTTGGTCCTTGCAATTTTTGGATTAATTAATTTAATGTGAGAAGATACTAACTAGGTATGCCACTTCGCACAACCACTCAAAGTCACACAGTTGTTCACAGAGGGGAAACTTTTCGTGCCCGCTGTCTTCAAAAAATAGTCTCACTTTATCACGTAATCAAAAAATTGCAAAGGAACATTTCCATAAGAAAGCAAGCGAACGTCTGTGTGCAAGATCAGTTGTTTATGTTTGCTTCCCATTTCTTCACACAGTTTCTTGAATATCCGTGAGTTAAGAGGATGGGCTTTAATGTAGTTCACAATTTTAACCAACTCTTCTAATGTTTCCTTCAAATCTGGCAGATTTTTTTTTTTTTACAACCAACGTATCTCTATGTATCGAGCAATGAGTCCACTTAATTTCAGGGTTGACAGCTTGAAATTGAGCTTTCAATCCAGTGTTGTGTCCAGACATCACTTCGGCCCACTCAATAGCTTGCTCTGAAATAAATCCACCAAGTGTCTTAAAGACATCCTCAGCAGTGTTATGCAACACCTCCCTACAAAACAATAGGTCTTCAACAAGCTCTTTCTTGTGTTCCTACTTCATAGGAAGCTAGTGTACCTTTTTCACTACTGGTTCCAATAGAATTTTTTTTCTATTCTAGATGTACTCATTTTCATTTCTTTACTTTTTATTTTAAAAATAATCAAGTGTCTTCCCAATGCATTCCGGATGTTTCATCTCTAAATGTCTTCACAGCTTACCAGGCTTCATTGCGTCATTGGACAGTACATCATAACACAAAAAACATTGAGGTTCTGGTTCATCTTCAGTTCCAGCTCGAACAAATCAGAAACTTAAATGTTCTTCGCTGTATTTTCACCGTTTTACTTTTCGCAGATTGGCAGAACAGCAACTAGTTAAACTAGTAAGCTCACTACTACAACTTGCCTCTTGATCGCCAGTTATTGTAGGCTTAAGTTTAATTGATCCAGTCTGTAACCAAGGATTCATGTTAAACGATGCGAATAAGTTCTCAAGATTCACAATTACAAACTATCAGGACAGTCAAACACTATCATCACTGGCTTCAAATCAGCGAGAACGACTGGTTTGTAGTGCGTGCGTACGTGTAGCCAGTGCCAGTGACAGTGTTGAATCAGACCTTCGCGCTAAGGTTTGGCTGACTTCACCCACACTGCAGCTAACGCTCACGCTGAGTACGGTTGCGTCGCTGCTATCATAACACTACACTATACGCTCCCAACTGTTACGTTGATTGCACCTCTCAGCTGTGTTACATCCTTACGACATAGCTGCACAAAAAATGTTAAGTAAAACGTATGTAGTTCGGCACTGAGCAGATAAGTGACTCAGTAAATACAATTCTACGTTTTCTAGTTTTAATGACTTCAGGAACACCCTCGCAGACCACACTTTGAGAAACACTGGTTTAGAGCAACTGCACAGAGAGCGGTAGATCCGTGGTTCACATACCAGCTATGGCTTTGAATTTTTCAGTCTGACTCTACTCATTGTAACCAAATTATGTACAGAACAAAATTTCTTCCAGTTTCAAATAAAATATTTCCACCAAACTTCAGGTTTAGCAATGGGCAACCCCCTATCACCCTTCCTGGCCGATTTGCACAAGAGTGCATTAGAAATAAGGATCATCTAAGGTTCCCCAAGGATGTTCAAACTCTGGTAATGATATGTAGATGACATCTTTGCAATAGTACCAAAAAAAATCAGTGATGCACTTAACTTTAAAACCTCCAAGAAAAAAGCATAAAATTCACTGTAGAAATAGAAAAAGACAAGCATTTATCATTTTTGGATCTAAAAATAATCAGAGATAAAAATAGAGTAAACTTTGGCATTCACAGAAAATCAACACAGACAGACAGCAACATAAAAGCTAATGGCTACAACCCAAGATACCACAAGCAGGCAATCTTCAATAGTTTAACACACAGACTACTCAACATCCCTTTCACAGCAGAAGAATACAAAACAGAATACAAAAAAATAATTGAAATAGCATAATAAATGACTTTCCCAAATCATTAGTAGACAAAAAAGCGAACTTAGCAAAAAATAAGAAGACAAAAAAGCGAACTTAGCAAAAAATAAGAAGTTACTAAAGGAAACCACAACCCTCTCAGCTACAGAAACTAAAATGACCTTCAAAAAATTCACTTACCACCCATGGGCCTTTGGTAAATTCAAAATATTCTTCAAAAACAAAACTTCTACTAGCACCAGTTAACCATACTCCTTAAAAACCTAATATGCTCAAACATCACAGATGCCATTCCATCTAATAAAAGATCTGGTATATACCAAATTGAATGCTACACCACTGAGAACCAGTCGATGTCCATTTGACAATGGAGGAAAGTAGCCTCCGAAACATGTTCTGGGAAATTTAAAAGTGTTGTTTAGTGTCATTAATCGACTCACCTTTAAATTTAATTTATAAAGACATGTTTTGAGGGTTGCAGATTACAAATATATATTTAGCTGAGGTTTGATAAACAACAAAATCTCAAAAGATAATTTTGACTATTTAAATTAAAAAATCTCTCAGATAAGAATCCATTGCTACATAATTTTATAACCATTAAAAATCTGCCGAAAGATGAAGGTGTTACTTTCTTGCAAGACAGCACTCACCTCATATACACAATCCTGTAAAGAAACTATTACATACATAATATGGTAGGTAGACAGATACTTAGGTAGATACTAAAACTGAATGGGTAATTTCCGGATGGACTTGTAAAAAGTCAAACAGGGGAAGAAAGCAGGAGGTAATTGTGAAGGATGCTTTTACAATAAATATCCATATTTTAATAAAATATTTAAAAAAAAAAATCTGTATTTTTAATTTTACAAGATTGTACAGTTTAAAAATGTTCTAACAAAAACTTTTCATCTATTGTATTTTACTCCAATAAGAACGTTGTTTCTCGGAGATAATTTTGGATCAAATACTGGCACAGTGATGCTTCTGATGCCTACGGAAAAGAAATAACACTCTGAATAACAAAATGTTTATACAAGAACATAGTGGGATGAAGATGCAGCTTAGCATGTGCATACTTGTGCTATTAATTATTAACTAAGACTGAAGAATTATAGCAAATATTAAAGAATCTGATCCTTCAGGAGACACTCTTTCCATTGTTGCCAACATGAAATTTGTCTCAATGTTTATCCATGTCCAGAAATTGCACACCACAGTGGGCATTCAGAGAGTCATGACAGATTTTATTTCAAACTGTAACCATGTGAACCATAAGCAAGAAATGGACAACACTAATAAAATCCAGTATATAAGGAACTTTGTATAAAATTTACTGAGCTGTTCACTATGAGTTCAGTCTCTGTTTGGAGTCACATCTGGCAGATAATTTTGAAGCAACTCTGGAGAGTTGGTGACAATAACAAACTATTCAATCATCAACAAGATTCACTTTCTGCAGCCATGAAATAGTGACATTTACAATGCTTGTGTATTAAACATTTTACAACCATTCTCTCTCTGAAGTTTCTCCAAATGCTCCATCTTCTCCCACCCTTTAGCATAACCCTATTTAGTAAGGCAACCTATGTAATTAAGTTTTATACAGCACATGCAAAAATTAAACCTTACAGAAACTATTTCCCTGTTTTTCTTATAAATAAAATATCATGGCACTTGCTTCAAACAAATGGAATCAAAATTTAAGCCCCAATTAATAAAAAAGCTTTAGGCGTATAACATATATAAATTACTATGCATTTACTAACCTTTCTCCAATAAACACAGCAGTCTATCCAAGAGAACAACAGTTTCTACCAATGGTGCCAGAAGCAGGCGAAGAGTATAAAATGTGACAACATTTTTCCATTCTTTTAAACTTTTTTCTGTTTCCTCACTGTTCAGGTCACTGAGAGGTAATTCAAGTCCCAATTTCTCTAGTGCCACTTTGCTGTAACTAAAATGAAAGTGTAATAAGAAAGTATTCTATTCTTATTAACAGTATTCTGTTCTTAGCTTATTAACACAAGGAAAAACTACACTTATCTGATGACTGACCAATCAAGTCTGATTTAAAATTATACTCTTAAATAGGTGGATGCTGCATTCCTCATAAGAATATATTATATCATTTCACCTAGATTGCATTTTATCAGTGTAATATGTTGAATTTTCTGTTCAAAGCAGATTATTGTTTACATGCACAAAAGGATAGCTTGGTACGGAAGACCTTCGCTTTTTAACTGCACTAAATGTCTGTATGAACTCATTATCTAGATACTCCTAATAGTAATAAGTAGGGAGAAGACTTTTATGTAAATAAATATTTTAAGTAATTTTGCTAAAAGCTTATAATTTGTCACTTTTCTGCAAAAAACACAAAATTTGTTCTTTTCTTTGTTATAAATTTTAAATTTAGCAAAAAATGTCCTGCATTATTGTATTATGAGAACACGATTTGAATGAACTTCATTCATAAACCTAATGCATAGTGAATGACCTCCACTACACTTGCTGCCTCGCTATCTGAAACGGGAATCCCTTATTTTATGATGTGGACGGCTGAGGCAAGATATACAACAGTCTTCAATCACCATCTGAGTCTTGAAAAGCAATGTGTTTATACAGTATGGGTTCTTAAGTGAAGTGATTTGTGATATAATGGCGAAAGTGAAGTCGAGTGTTTGCTCTCATTTGCAACAATATGTTGTTGAATTCAGTGGCATCTTTACGAGTGATGGAAGAATTCTATTCTGCAAAAACTGTGGGAAGGCAGTAAATGAAGACCAGCGATCGCAAGTCTTGCTGCAAGAATAAACATAGAATTGCCACTTCACATATAAGTTCTAGAAAAGTTCTTTTAGGCAAAGTAGCTTCTTCTTCAGAGACTTCATGTACCCTTGTTTCAAACTTCCAAATACTGTGCAGATTTATGCAAAACTTATCTTTCTTTATTTCATACAAATTGAAAAGTCCAGAGGTCAGAAACTTTCTTATGAAGTAAACAAAGTTTCAAACACCAGAAGAATCAACATTAAGAAAACTGTATGCCCCTGCCTGTTACAAAGACATTCTAAGAAAGATCAGAGCAGAATGTGACAATAAAAAGATACCTATGGGTAAGCATTGATGAATCACCCGACTTTAGCAGTAGGAAAGTGGAAAATGTTGTAGTAGGTGTGCTAGAAAATAATGAAATAGCTTCCAAGTGATGTTTTCTGTTAGCATACAAAGAAATAACGAATGGGGTGAAATTTGATAGTGTTTTACTTTTACTCACAGATGCTGCTCCATATATGAAGAAAGCAGCCAAAGGTCTCTCTCTAAGCTTCCCACACATGATATATGTAACTTTTATTGTACATGGTTTACGCAGAGTACGTAAGCAGATATGTACATTGTATCCTAAAGTGGACAAATTTATCTCAAATGGAGAAAGGTGCTTGTGAAAGTGCCAACAATTGATTCTAAATTGATTTATTCAGAACCAAAAATCCAGATCTTGCTCTTCCACCTAGACCCACAGTTACTCATTGGGGGATATGGTTCGAAGCAGCTGTGTATTAAGGAAGCAATTTTGAAAATTTTAAATCAGTGATTGATGAACTATAAGGATGATGCTTCTTCAATTGAAATTCTTCAGAACTTACTCAACGACAGTACACTGAAAAATGAATTGTCTTACATATCTGTAAATTTGAGTTTCTTGTTTCCTTCTATAACAAAATTAGAAATATCAACCAGCTTGTTAAATGAGACAGTTACTAAAGTGTATGACATTGAGAAAAAAATTAATTCACTCGAAGGTTCATTAGTGGAAGCTATTAAACGGAAATTGAAAAGTGTGATTGAAAAAACTGGTGGATTTCATACTATGTGTAAAATAGTGGGGAAGTAGACGGTGAAATTGAAAATGTGTGTGCAAGTGACATTCCTTTGATGAAATATGCAAGTCTATCGTCTTGTGATGTTGAAAGGTCTTTCTCGTGCATTGTTTCGAGACAACCGACATTGGTCTGTGATGGAAAACTTGGTGAAAATGTTTGTGGTTCACCGCAACAGTGAGCTCTTTCAATCCAGCACTGCCTCAGCATGACTGGTGAGTGATTTTTTAGCGTAAGTATTTGTAGTTGTGTAGTACTGAAACAAAATAGTTTTGCATTTTTTAAGCATATTGTCATATTTTTCCTACATAAAAAATAATTACACTCTTCATGGTCTACACCTAAATTCTAGAGGCAAAGAGAAGCTGTCACTTCTAATTGCTGACAGAATTAAGGGCAAAATTCCTGTTGTTGCAAGTAGGTCTTTTTTAGGTTAAACCAATATAAGCCCAGAAACTCAAGGCAAATTAAATCAATCATCCCTAATAGCTTCATGCCAATAAATTCAATTAAAAGTACTCCTCTCAAAAGCAATAGTAATGATAATAATATCAATAATAATCACTGTATATCTGTATTTCATCAAAACATAAGAGGCATAAGAAACAAATTAGATGAACTAGCTATTAATCTGCATACTGAAATTCAACTACCACACGTTTTATGCATTTCTGAACATCACTTGACACAGCAGGTATTTAAACCAATTTCATTGCAAGGGTACTCTTTAGCAGCAGAATATAGTAGAAAAAAATTACATAAAGGTGTGTGTGTGTGTGTGTGTGTGTGTGTGTGTGTGTGTGTGTGTGTGTGTGTGTGTGTGTGTGTGTGTGTGTGTGTGTGTGTGTGTGTGTGTGTGTGTGTGTGTGTGTGTGTGTGTGTGTGTGTGTGTGTGTGTGTGTGTGTGTGTGTGTGTGTGTGTGTGTGTGTGTGTGTGTGTGTGTGTGTGTGTGTGTGTGTGTGTGTGTGTGTGTGTGTGTGTGTGTGTGTGTGTGTGTGTGTGTGTGTGTGTGTGTGTGTGTGTGTGTGTGTGTGTGTGTGTGTGTGTGTGTGTGTGTGTGTGTGTGTGTGTGTGTGTGTGTGTGTGTGTGTGTGTGTGTGTGTGTGTGTGTGTGTGTGTGTGTGTGTGTGTGTGTGTGTGTGTGTGTGTGTGTGTGTGTGTGTGTGTGTGTGTGTGTGTGTGTGTGTGTGTGTGTGTGTGTGTGTGTGTGTGTGTGTGTGTGTGTGTGTGTGTGTGTGTGTGTGTGTGTGTGTGTGTGTGTGTGTGTGTGTGTGTGTGTGTGTGTGTGTGTGTGTGTGTGTGTGTGTGTGTGTGTGTGTGTGTGTGTGTGTGTGTGTGTGTGTGTGTGTGTGTGTGTGTGTGTGTGTGTGTGTGTGTGTGTGTGTGTGTGTGTGTGTGTGTGTGTGTGTGTGTGTGTGTGTGTGTGTGTGTGTGTGTGTGTGTGTGTGTGTGTGTGTGTGTGTGTGTGTGTGTGTGTGTGTGTGTGTGTGTGTGTGTGTGTGTGTGTGTGTGTGTGTGTGTGTGTGTGTGTGTGTGTGTGTGTGTGTGTGTGTGTGTGTGTGTGTGTGTGTGTGTGTGTGTGTGTGTGTGTGTGTGTGTGTGTGTGTGTGTGTGTGTGTGTGTGTGTGTGTGTGTGTGTGTGTGTGTGTGTGTGTGTGTGTGTGTGTGTGTGTGTGTGTGTGTGTGTGTGTGTGTGTGTGTGTGTGTGTGTGTGTGTGTGTGTGTGTGTGTGTGTGTGTGTGTGTGTGTGTGTGTGTGTGTGTGTGTGTGTGTGTGTGTGTGTGTGTGTGTGTGTGTGTGTGTGTGTGTGTGTGTGTGTGTGTGTGTGTGTGTGTGTGTGTGTGTGTGTGTGTGTGTGTGTGTGTGTGTGTGTGTGTGTGTGTGTGTGTGTGTGTGTGTGTGTGTGTGTGTGTGTGTGTGTGTGTGTGTGTGTGTGTGTGTGTGTGTGTGTGTGTGTGTGTGTGTGTGTGTGTGTGTGTGTGTGTGTGTGTGTGTGTGTGTGTGTGTGTGTGTGTGTGTGTGTGTGTGTGTGTGTGTGTGTGTGTGTGTGTGTGTGTGTGTGTGTGTGTGTGTGTGTGTGTGTGTGTGTGTGTGTGTGTGTGTGTGTGTGTGTGTGTGTGTGTGTGTGTGTGTGTGTGTGTGTGTGTGTGTGTGTGTGTGTGTGTGTGTGTGTGTGTGTGTGTGTGTGTGTGTGTGTGTGTGTGTGTGTGTGTGTGTGTGTGTGTGTGTGTGTGTGTGTGTGTGTGTGTGTGTGTGTGTGTGTGTGTGTGTGTGTGTGTGTGTGTGTGTGTGTGTGTGTGTGTGTGTGTGTGTGTGTGTGTGTGTGTGTGTGTGTGTGTGTGTGTGTGTGTGTGTGTGTGTGTGTGTGTGTGTGTGTGTGTGTGTGTGTGTGTGTGTGTGTGTGTGTGTGTGTGTGTGTGTGTGTGTGTGTGTGTGTGTGTGTGTGTGTGTGTGTGTGTGTGTGTGTGTGTGTGTGTGTGTGTGTGTGTGTGTGTGTGTGTGTGTGTGTGTGTGTGTGTGTGTGTGTGTGTGTGTGTGTGTGTGTGTGTGTGTGTGTGTGTGTGTGTGTGTGTGTGTGTGTGTGTGTGTGTGTGTGTGTGTGTGTGTGTGTGTGTGTGTGTGTGTGTGTGTGTGTGTGTGTGTGTGTGTGTGTGTGTGTGTGTGTGTGTGTGTGTGTGTGTGTGTGTGTGTGTGTGTGTGTGTGTGTGTGTGTGTGTGTGTGTGTGTGTGTGTGTGTGTGTGTGTGTGTGTGTGTGTGTGTGTGTGTGTGTGTGTGTGTGTGTGTGTGTGTGTGTGTGTGTGTGTGTGTGTGTGTGTGTGTGTGTGTGTGTGTGTGTGTGTGTGTGTGTGTGTGTGTGTGTGTGTGTGTGTGTGTGTGTGTGTGTGTGTGTGTGTGTGTGTGTGTGTGTGTGTGTGTGTGTGTGTGTGTGTGTGTGTGTGTGTGTGTGTGTGTGTGTGTGTGTGTGTGTGTGTGTGTGTGTGTGTGTGTGTGTGTGTGTGTGTGTGTGTGTGTGTGTGTGTGTGTGTGTGTGTGTGTGTGTGTGTGTGTGTGTGTGTGTGTGTGTGTGTGTGTGTGTGTGTGTGTGTGTGTGTGTGTGTGTGTGTGTGTGTGTGTGTGTGTGTGTGTGTGTGTGTGTGTGTGTGTGTGTGTGTGTGTGTGTGTGTGTGTGTGTGTGTGTGTGTGTGTGTGTGTGTGTGTGTGTGTGTGTGTGTGTGTGTGTGTGTGTGTGTGTGTGTGTGTGTGTGTGTGTGTGTGTGTGTGTGTGTGTGTGTGTGTGTGTGTGTGTGTGTGTGTGTGTGTGTGTGTGTGTGTGTGTGTGTGTGTGTGTGTGTGTGTGTGTGTGTGTGTGTGTGTGTGTGTGTGTGTGTGTGTGTGTGTGTGTGTGTGTGTGTGTGTGTGTGTGTGTGTGTGTGTGTGTGTGTGTGTGTGTGTGTGTGTGTGTGTGTGTGTGTGTGTGTGTGTGTGTGTGTGTGTGTGTGTGTGTGTGTGTGTGTGTGTGTGTGTGTGTGTGTGTGTGTGTGTGTGTGTGTGTGTGTGTGTGTGTGTGTGTGTGTGTGTGTGTGTGTGTGTGTGTGTGTGTGTGTGTGTGTGTGTGTGTGTGTGTGTGTGTGTGTGTGTGTGTGTGTGTGTGTGTGTGTGTGTGTGTGTGTGTGTGTGTGTGTGTGATATCTCCCTAAGGAAGTTCTCAAATTTTTAAAAATCAATTAGAATATGCTCTGAACTTTCTATTTAAAACAAAAAGAGAAATAATCATTTTTGGTGACATAAATGTAGATTATCTGAAATCGAGTCTTCAAAGGGAACAGCTTAGCTCTTTATTTACCACATACCACATGACACATACAGTTAACTTTCCAACAAGAATCCAAAATAATTCATCCACAGCTATTGATAACATATTTGTAAATTCAGATATAACTAAATTTTGCTCTGTCTCATAAAAAACTAATGGACTATCAAATCATGGTGCACAAATTCTAAGGATTGATAAGATAAATTTAAAACTCAAACCTAAATACACACATATGAAATATAGGGAAATAAACGAAAATACTCTGAATGAATTTAGTAGGAACCTTAAACTTGAATCTTGGAAACAAACTTATGACATTAATGGAACCAACAATAAATATAATAGCTTTCTTCAATGCTTCAAAACTCACTTTGAATTTTGCTTCCCATCTATATATAAAAAAAAACAAAAAACATTTAAATTTAAAAAAGACAATTCCTGGCTCACTTTAGGAATTAGAATCTCATGCAGGCGTAAAAGAGAACTATATCAGCAAGTTAGAGTCAGTAACAATTTGTATTTAAAAAACTACTACAAAAAGTATTGTAAACTTCTAAAGAAGGTAATAATAGCAGCTAAAGTATTGCATTATAATAAACTAATTCAAAACTCAGACAATAAAATAAAAACCACTTGGAATATAATAAAAAATGTGACACATAAACACTCATCAGAAAATTGCCCAATAACACTCAATGTTGACAATCATGAAATTGCCAAACCTCTTGAAGTTGCAGAATTGTTTAATAAATTCTTTTTGGATGTAACAAAAAAATTAAATATTAATTATGGAAGTAAAGATGCAGCACTAGAATTTCTAAGATCAAGTTTCACAAACTCTGTACCTACATTTAAAGTCAGTTTAACTACACCTTCCGAAATAAATAAAATTATTGACTCTTTAAAAATGAAGAATTCTTCCGGTTATGATGAAATAACTACAAAAATCCTAAAATCTTGCTCCTCACAAATTAGCATTTCCCTTAGTTTTTATGTAATGAGCCTCTAAAGACTGGTATTTTCCTTGACAGAATGAAATACTCAGTTGTTAAACCTCTTTTCAAAACAGGCAAACACAATAATGTTTCAAATTATAGACCAATATCTCTCTTGCCAATTTTTTCAAAAGTTCTTGAAAAAGTAATGTTCACCAGACTGTATAAACACCTTGAATATAACAACATACTTGTCAGTGATCAGTTTGGATTCAGAAAGGGAATATTGACTAATAATGCAACTTACAAACTTACACATGAAGTGTTGACTGCCTTAAATGATAAACGACATGTAGGTGGAACTTTTTGTGATCTAGCGAAGTCTTTTGATTGTGTTAATCATGACATTCTTATAGCAAAATTGGAATTCTATGGGCTAAAAAATGAACATTTAAGATGGTTTGTATCATATCTAAATGAAAGAAAACAGAGTGTTGAAGTAGCTGTCAGTGATATTGGTTATGAAAAACAAACTTCGAGCTGGAAAGTAGAAACTCATGGAGTACCCCAAGGTTCCATGTTAGGGCCTTTATTATTTCTGATCTATATAAATGACCTCTCACTTTATATAAAGGACATTGCAAGTACAGTTCTTTTCCCTGATGACACTAGTGCCCTGGTGACCAGTACAAATTTAAATGAGTGTATAATTAAAATGAATTATGTTTTGAACTGTATGTCATGCTGGTTTAAAGCGTACAAATTATCTGTGAATCTAGACAAAATAAAAGTGGTCAAATTTATAGCCTGTCGTAAATCACATACTGAAATAGAAATCGGGATTAATGATATGTTATTAGAAGAAATTGACAGCATAAAATTTCTGGGCCTTCAAGTGGACAGATGTTTAGATTGGAAAGCTCACATAAATTATATCCTACCTAAACTCAGCTCTGCCTGTTATGCTATCCGAGAGCTGGTTAATGTGAGTTCTATTGACACACTTAAATTATTGTATTATGCATACTTTAACTCTATCATGGAATATGGAATATTATTTTGGGGCAACTCAGTAGAAAGTAAAAAAAAATATTTTTTATGCAAAAGAGGGTTATAAGAATCATTACTAACACACAACAGATGCTCCTGTAAAGATTTTTTTACAAGATTGAAGATATTAACACTTCCTTGCATGTATATATTCTCGATCCTAAAATTCTTTGTATGCAATCGTGCCTTATTTGCAACAAATAATGTAATTCACAAAATAAACACTAGACAAAAGTATAATATCCATTATCCCAGTGCTAAACTTTTTTGCTTCCAGAAAGGTGTGCATTATGAAACTATCAAAATATTTGGAGCACTTCCTAATGTTCTTAAAGAAAAAATTGATAATTTCGGTGCTTTTAAAAAAGCTGTTAGAGAGTACCTTTGCTCAAAATCTTTTTATTCTGTACAAGATTATCTGAATGACAAATTATCCTGATAATGCTTCTGTAGCTCTATAAGTAGTATCTAACTATTCCAATGGAAAGGTGTGCATTATGAAACTATCAAAATATTTGGAGCACTTCCTAATGTTCTTAAAGAAAAAATTGATAATTTCGGTGCTTTTAAAAAAGCTGTTAGAGAGTACCTTTGCTCAAAATCTTTTTATTCTGTACAAGATTATCTGAATGACAAATTATCCTGATAATGCTTCTGTAGCTCTATAAGTAGTATCTAACTATTCCAATGACAAATCATTACTATTAAATATTTGATGCAAGTTGAAAGTTTATTTTTAATGTATATATATTTAATAAATAACACTGAATGGTATCCATTGCAAAAAGGTTGAGACGTACTGGCATAAGCCAAGTGAAGCTGGTTTAAAAAGTGTTTCATTCTGTATCATATATAATTATCCCTGGGCCGCGCCGTGGCTCAGTGGTTAGACCGCTTGGCTCTCACCAAGGCAGCCCGGGTTCGATCCCAGGCGACCGCAAAGTGAGATTTGTGGTGGACAACACGTCGCTGGGCGGGTTTTCTCCGGGACCTCCGGTTTCCCCCGTCATCTCATTCCACCGGTGCTCCATCTTCATCTCATGTATCATCAGTGTCATCGCCTGCAGTGCCGTATGTAGTAAAAGCGGGCGTTAAACACTACACATTTCATTTTTTATAATTATCCCTGCTTTGTTTTCCATATTGTCCTTCATATTGCCTGTATACTGTAATATGTGTCTTATGTTAACTTTTGTACATATATATGCTATTAAACTTTATACCTCTGGACATGTTCAATGTTCACAGCCTTTTCTGGCTACAAGTGAACCTATTAAATGCAAATCAATCTAATCTAATCTAATCTGAAATATTTTAAAGTTTTTTAGCACTTAAAAAACTGCTCGATAGTAATGAGTATCAATTGAATCTTTCTGTTCATGTTATTTATGTTCCTGATCAGTACACTGTTAAAGGACTGCTTCACCCTTCTCATAACTATATGCCAAGTTGTTACAGGTGAGTTTATAACAAGATTAATGATTAACACATTTCATTCACAAATGTCATTCCTGCAGACAGCATAGTTTATTACTTATTTGAAAAAACTTAACTCCATTCTAAAAGAGCCAAATATTTGCTTTTTTATATTTTTTAGTATTTTTTTGGGGGGGGGGGAGAGGATCAATTTTAACAACCTTTAACCCAAGGCTACATTAATTATAAGATTCAACTAAGGTTCAATATAAAATGTATGTATAATGGAATTTTGGTATCTAATACACTGACGGTCTGGTGCAAATTTAAGGAATAATTGAAAAGCCTAAATAAAAACCTTAGCCAGATAATTTAACATAGCCACCTTATGAACCTGATCTTGCTATCATGTATACATAACAATAATTTTGCAATGAGGAGTTCCAAAAAAATTATATATAATATTATAGATAACATGCGCTAAGGCAGCATTCCTTGGTCCTTGGCTACAGAAAGCGGCCCGGGTTTGATCCCACCCAGGGGCTGTGGATTTTAAATCCTGGGTATAGGACCAGTGCCCACTCAGCATCGTGAGGAAAGTGAGGATCTCACGCTAGGTAAGCGGTCCTGGTCATGAAAACTAATGTTCCGGCTGGGGGATGCCAAGATGCTGACCACATCTCCTCCCTGTATTGGTTGGATGATCGCCCACCTCTGCCTTGCGTAAGTGGGCGTGAAGTCGGCAGTCAGGTTGGTAGGCATTGGCCCTCTTAGGGCTGTCGCGCCAGGGTTTATTATATATGATATGACATGAATGAATGCGTGCTTGCAAGAATTTACCAAATGAGTCACCCATCACTCAATTTCATTGTCTGTTCATTTCCAAAATTGAATTTGCAGATTGATCTTGTGGAAGACAATGAACCATATCTTTTAACTATATATGAATGCTTCATCAAGCCTCAAATGAAGTTATAAAAATAAATATATTTCATATTTGGCTGAAGTTTAAGTGTCAAAAACCAAAGTAATTTTTATATTTCAAATAAAATTCTAGGAGCTTGTGATCCATGCAAATGATAAGATAGCTTTTCAAGTAATTATAAAATTAACAAACCTCTTTCTCATTCCAAAGATATATGTCACCTAATTATCGGAAGGCACAGCCAGCTAGCAGCTGGGTGGGCGGCAGGAGGCGTTCGGACCACGCCTACCCATTTATCTTGTAGCGCTGGCGAGGGGATGGTTGGAAAGACATCACTGGCCGTCTCTTTCCCCTCCCCTGGGGTCTGGAACGGTCGCGATATTTCATCTAGCCTGGAACCTTCTAGATAGGTCAGTTGATCTTATATAAGCAACGTGCCGGGCTGGACGGAGTGAGTTCTTGGCGAGCAGCTGTGAGGAGCGCCGATTGAGCGGACGGACTGGAAGACGGTGTACGTGTATCAGAGGAGTTGTACGTAACTGTGAGCGTGCAATGGACCTGTGACAGACGAACTGGTGAATTGTAATTGTGTGCGCTAAGTAATTTGACCACGGAAATTAAAGCGGCAAACGAGGTCCTCGCCGCAAAATTTGAAGAGCAGTTGGCCGACGTAAAGGAGGACGACACGGAGCTTGGTGAGCGCGTCATAGACCTGGCGAGCCGAGTAAACGAGCTGGAGGGAAAGGCCGACAGCAACACAAAGTCCCTGAACGCCATGGTGGAGGACGTCGTCGGCAGTAGGTTAAAGGATTTAAAGGTCGACGCGCCGGGACGCGACACATCTGCGCGCGTCAAACCTCCTAAATACGACGACGGGACAACTTTCGAAGTCTTCCGCCGCCATTTCGACGCAGTGGCCAAGCACAACATATGGTCACCAGAGGAGAAGGCCACACAGTTTATAGCCGCCAGCCTCCAGGGACGGGCCGCGGAAGTCCTAAACGCGATACAGACAACGGCGACGCCCAAGGACATCTGGGAGGCCCTGGAGAATCGTTTTGGAAACCACCGCTTAGCCGCAGCGTACCGCAGCCAGCTAAAGGCAAGGTCACAGCATCCAGGGACACGCTGCAGGAGTTCACTCCGGCAGTTGAACAACTGGCTAGCAAGGCCCTAGTCGACCTCCCACCAGAGTTCGTATCCCGGGAAGCTGCCTACATATTCGTTGACGGGGTACGAGACACGGAGATTCGTCGGCGCCTAATGCTCGGCGATTATAAAACCATCCACGAGGCGCTAACGGCAGCATTAAGGATGGAGGCGGCCAAGGTAACAGCTATGCCGACGTCGAGAACGAGGAGTGTCTGCTACACCGGAGACAGAAGACCATCCGAGGGACGCCGGCGAAGACCTAGTGGCCTGTGTTGGGGATGTGGACAGCCGGGACACCTAGAGAGAGACTGCCGACACCAGGAAGGGCAGCCGGAAGAACGAGTAAGGCCCTGCGTGGCGAGGAGATAGTCGGCGCCGTCCACACCATCTCCTCGGGTGACACTGCTCGCCGTCAGCCGGCGGATGGACGACAGCCTCATCGCGGACGGCTGGGTGCGAGGAAAGCCGTGCCGCGTGCTGGTGGACACCGGGGCGGCCGTGACCATCATCAGACCTGACGTGGCGAAGGGCTTGCCGACGAGGAAGCCCAGCCGACCATACCAGCTTGTGATGGTTTCGGGCGACACCTTGGCTGTGCAGAAGGAGGCCCTATTGAACTTGACCTTGGGACGGAGTGTCGTACGTCTGTGGGTGTTTGACGCGAAGGTGGCTGAGGAGGTGATTCTGGGACTGGATGCCCTCAGGAGCCACGAGCCACAGTCGACGTCGGAAGGAAGGTCCTGCGGCTCAACGGAGAAGAGGTTATAGTCCGTCAACCCGAAGAGCGCCTCGGAATCTGCAGGGTCATCTTGAACGAAGATGTGGTTGTCCCCGCGAGGAGCGAGGTAGTGGTGACGGCGCGTCTGGAAGACCATAGAACCAGGAACATAATGCTGGACCAGAAGACGCCTGTACACGGACTATGTGTAGCCAGGGCATTGTTGCCGTGCCAAGAGGAGGTGCCAGTGAGACTGCTAAATCCAACGGACACCGATCACGACGTCCAGGCCGGGACGGATTTGGGAACGTGTGAGCCCGTGGTAAGCGTAACAGTAATCGACAAGACACAGGAGCCAGTGCCGACGCAAAACCTGGGGCCCCGGCTAGAAGGCCTACTGGAGAGGGCGGCCGACCACCTAACCGCAGAGCAGCTGGAGAAAGTTCGACAACTGCTGAGACGATACCAGCGCGCCTTCAGCCAAGGTGATAGTGACTACGGCCGCACGGACAGAGTGCTTCACCGTATCGACACTGGGGACGCCCGGCCTATTCGGCAACCACCTAGACGCGTTCCGCTGGCGAAGCAAGGGGCGGTACGAGACATGCTAGAGGACATGAGATCCAGGTGAGTGATTGATGAGTGCGACAGCCCTTGGTGTTCCCCTGTAGTCTCGGTGACGAAGAAGAACGGCGAGCTACGCTTCTGCGTGGACTACAGGAAGCTAAACGCTGTTACCCGGAAGGACTGTTTGCCATACCCCGAATTGACGACACCCTGGACACGCTAGCTGGTGCACAGTGGTTCTCGACCCTGAACCTGAAGTCGGGCTACTGGCAGGTAGCTCTAGACCCGAGAGACAAGGAGAAGACCGCATTCTCGACAGGCCAAGGGCTCTGGCAGTTCACAGTTATGCCCTTTGGCCTCTGCAACGCACCAGCTACCTTCCAACGCCTCATGGAGTCAGTGATGAGAGGACTGACTTACGACGCCTGCCTGCTATACCTGGACGACATCATCGTCGGTAAGACTTTTGCAGACCATCTCGAGAATCTGAGAATCTGCTACAGAGACTGCAGGCGACCAACTTGAAGCTGAACGCGAAAAAGTGTCAGCTTTTCCGCAAGAAAGTTAACTACTTGGGCCACATAGTCTCAGCAACCGGGTGGCCACAGACCCGGAGAAGACACAGGCTGTGAGAGATTGGCCTCGCCCAAAGGATAAGAAAGAGTTTCGCAGTTTCCTGGGGCTGTGCAGCTATTACCGACGCTTCATAAAGGGGTTCTCCAACATCGCCAAACCCCTCGCCCGCCTGACAGAGGAACACCGGCCTTATGTGTGGACGGGGGACGCCGAAGACGCTTTCCAGCACCTGAAGGAGACCGTGTGCAGTGCTCCAATTTTGGGATTTCCACAACCAGGTTGCGCCTTCGTTGTGGACACCGACGCCAGCGACCATTGCATTGGAGGCGTCCTATCGCAGATCCAGACGCTATCCAAGGCAGAGAAGAACTACTGCGTCACCCGGCGAGAATTACTGGCGGTAGTAAAGACCTTGGAGCACTTCCACAAGTACCTGTACGGTCAGCCATTCCACCTGAGGACTGACCATTCCGCCCTAACCTGGCTATTGAGCTTTAGGAACCTGGAAGGCCAGACAGCACATTGGGTCCAGAAGCTGCAGGAGTACGACTTCACCTCGGAACATCGCAGAGGGAAGAGCCACGGTAACGCAGACGCTATGTCCCGAAGACCCTGTCCAGAAAAGTGTGGCCAGTGCACAAGAGTGGAAGAGAAGGAGCGTGCCGCAGCAGTCCGAGTAGTCGCGGCAGTGCCTGCGGATGGCTGGGATAGCGCAGGCCTGAGGGAGCAGCTGGCGGACGCAGACTTGGGGCCACTCTTGAGGGAAGTGGAGGCAGGAACAAGACCGACCTGGCAAGACATCGCACCGAGGAGCGCCACCTACAAGTCGTACTGGGCCCAATGGGACTCGTTGAAGATTAGAGAGGGCGTGCTGTTCCGGGTATGGGAATCACCCGATGGGAAGACGCAGAGAGAACAGTTGGTACTTCGCCGGAGTAAGGTCTCGGAAGTCTTGGAGGAAGTGCACGCCGTTACTTCAGGAGGACACCTGGGAGCGAACCGAACGATTGACAAACTACGGCAGCGCTACTACTGGCTGAGGCTCCGAGCAGATGCTGAGAGATGGTGCCGTCAATGTCATGTGTGCGCGGCGAGTCGGGGCCCCCATACTAGGAGCCGGGGTCGTATGCAGCAGTACAACGTCGGAGCGCCATTCGAACGGGTCGCCGTCGACCTAGCTGGACCATTTCCGATGTTCGACCGAGGCAACAAGTACCTGATGGTGGTCGTGGACTACTTCACCAAGTGGCCGGAGGTGTATGCCATCCCGAACCAAGAGGCAAAGACAATCACAGTCTGCCTCGTGGAGCAAGTGTTCTGTTGATTTGGGGTGCCGTTAGAGCTGCACAGTGACCAGGGTACCAATTTTGAGTCCAACCTAATATAGGAGGCACTACAAAGGCTTGGGGTGAACAAGACCCGCACAGCGCCTCTACATCCCCAGTCGGACGGCATGGTCGAGAGATACATCAAGACCTTAGAGGTACACCTGAGGAAGGTCGTGGCCAGCCATCAGTGAGACTGGGACGTCAAGGTGCCACTGTTCTTGCTGGCCTACCGCTCGTCTATACACGACACAACTGGGATGACGCCATCCAGCTTAATGTTCGGCCGAGAGTTACGGTTCCCCTGTGATCTGTCTTTTGGAAGCCCTCCGGAAGCGAAACAGCCAGCGACCGAGTATGTGGAGAACCTGGTGGACCACCTCCACGACATGCACGAAGTGACTCGCCAGAACATCCCGATGGCGAGCGACTGCATGAAGACCCGATACGACAGGCAAGCCAACAGCCAAGGGTTCCAGCAAGGTGACCTGGTCTGTTTGTACCACCCTACCCGGACCAATGGACGCTGTCCGAAGCTTCAGCAGCCATGGCAAGGACCGTACCGAGTGGCGAAGAGTATTAACGACGTGGTTTACCGCATCCAGAAGGTGCCCCGAGGAAAGATATTGGTGGTACACCTGGATCGCCTGGCCCGCTACGTTGGTGCTGTTCGGGACGACCAGCTTTGAGGAGGGAGCAGTGTCACCTAATTATCGGAAGGCACGGCCAGCTAGCAGCCGGGTGGACGGCAGGAGGCGTTCGGACCACGCCTACCCATTTATCTTGTAGTGCTGGCGAGGGGATGGTTGGTAAGACATCACTGGCCGTCTCTTTCCCCTCCCCCGGGGTCTGGAACAGTCGGGATATTTCATCTAACCCGGAACCTTCTAGATAGGTCAGTTGGTCTTATATAAACGACGTGCCTGGAAGACAGTGTACGTGTATCAGAGGAGTTGTACGTAACTGTGAGTGTGCAATGGACCTGTGACAGACGTACTGGTGAATTGTAATTGTGTGCGCTAAGTAATTCTATGTAATCGGCAAGTGTTCCAACTGTAATTCGGTGGAAATAAAGAACATTTTGAGTTTGTGCAATTGGACTTTTAATTTCACGAACCCACAAAGTCACAATAAACAGTATTTTTTTTTAGTTTCTTGATACACTTTAACCTCTTAACATATGTATTCATATACAATATGGTTCTTTTAACACTTATTTTTTATTGTCAAAATGAAATATTCAATACAGTACAATAATGACTGTAACAATTAAATTGTTTTTTAAGTGCTCAACAATGGAAATTTTCATCGCTGAATATCCCTTAGTTTATAATCACGAGTATACTCGTGATATGCTTATCCCCTTTTTCTTTTTGAAATTACATTAACAAAAGTGCAAAAGTGAATTCCAGGTGTCAAAGCCTAAAAAATGAACAGCAACACATTTAGAGCCATTATTTACATGTTTGTGGCTGTGTGGAATACTCTGAAGCAAGAATAAAGCTACTCCACAATCTTTACACATGTATCTAGATTCCCTTCATGCCTTCTTTCCTTTCGCATCACGCACACTACTGCATATCCTACACGTTCTTATTGGATTCTGCTTCTTCTCAGTCAGAGGAACTGCTGATGGAAAAGGATGTGCAACAAGTTGAGTTAGAGTTGCCTTTGCTGATGGACGGCCCGCTGCTTTTGGTGACAATTCCTTCCTCTGGTGTTTTTCAATGAGCTGCCCAACGACAGCCATGCAAAAGTCAAGGGCACTGTGCTTTCCGCCATGTTTTTTATACAGGACAAAGGCATTCCATTCAGCCAATTTCAAAAGATGAAAAAATGTCTTCATGTAGTACTTCTTGCCCCTCTTGCGTGGCAATGGATTGTTTGCGATGTGCTGATCTACTTTATCCACACCTTCCATTGTGTCATTATAAGTAAATGCAGCCACTGGTTTGACAATTTCTTTGTTTCTTACTTTCCGTGTCTGCATTTCTGCATTGTGGATAGTGGACAGCATGCAGATGTCCCTCATATCTTTCCACTTCAGTGCAGTTAGTTTACCTCGCTGAAATGCTGCAACTTCCCCTTTCTTTAGTTTCTTGGTCCAGAAAGAAGACAGCATTTCTTTTCTTGTTTGATGCACAGTGCCATACATATCAGTTCTTTTGGTCAGCAGAAGGTCAGCAGCTGGGGAGAACTACAATAATTATCTAGAGTCAAGCAGTATCCCATGTTTAGCAGGGGTTGCATTGGCATCATTACAATTTGTGATGATATTGGCAGATCATTGTATTCATAAATTTAATGCCCTTTCCTATGTAAATAATTAGGGATCAAACATACCCACTCACTGAAACACAATATGAATGTTTTGATGCCAAACCTAGCTCTCTTGAGTGGCAAATACTGGATCCATCCCAGTTGCCCTTTATATAGTGTGACTTTGTGGGTTCGTAGAATTAAAAGTCCAATTTGCCAAAATTCTTAATGTTCTTTATTTGCATACATAACATCTGCAGTTTCACACCATTTTTGGCCAGAAAACCACAACATTGGCCACAACATTAAACTGTTAAAATCTTTAAGTACACCCATAGAATTGGATATTTGGGAAAAAATATTCATAAACAAAAACCTGACAAAGTTATAAATTTTGAAATACCGGCATTAAATGAAGTATTAAAACTTAGTGCCCCTAACACCAGATGGCAGAGTGATCGGAGCTCTGTAGTAGTGGAAGAAGAGGAAGGTTCATTTAGTCACCAAACAACTGAGGATGAGATCGAATGATCTTGAAAACGTTTCAATTATACAACAACAAGTAAGTGAAGTTTGAGTGCAAACATAGTGACTCATAAATCAAACTCAAATATGAAGAATACTTCACTGTTAATACTGCTTCTGCTTTTAATATTTATTCTAAATTTTCTAATAAATTGACATGTTATTGTTTAAGTGAAACAATAACTTTATATAAAATAAACAATAAATTGAAAGTATATTTATTTATTTAAAAAGTTGTCTTTTTCAAGACCAATCGCCCTGTAGATGCAATAGAACTTATTGCTCTTAATTAAAAAGAAATACTTTGCAGCTTGAACCAAGTATAGAACTGAGCTACAAAACATTTACAAATAATCGCTGTAGCTTCTGCAGTATTCTGTTTCTTTGCTCAATGTATGTTTACATTTAGCTTGTACTTACTTCTTAAAAGTCAAATTATTGCTATGCTTGATGCTCTTGATGGCAGTGTGTTTCAAGTGAGGCCAGTGATTTACAAGTATTTTTTCTAACAGGGCTCTATAGCAATGTACCTGAAATGTAAAGTGGGAAGAATGTTCATTCCAAACCGTGTTATCATTAACATTTGCAATAAATCCATTGCATTTTATTTCTAAGAATAAAAACAATAATGACCACTGTTAGAAATGCAAGAAATGCATTTACCTTTAGATCATCATACTGGCCCAAATTCAGTCGCTCACTGTACATTTCAACTGCATGGCAGGCAACTTCTCGGGCTTCAAAACTTAATGAATGTGGCAATGTTCTCACATAATTACTCAAAGGGTACCCACAGAATTCTGAAACACTTCAAAAGTTTCAGAATAAATGTTTGTTAATATAAAATTTAACCGATATACTTGCAAGTTCTTCAAAATGTGGTTTAAGTTGCAAGCGGATAAACTTTATGCTAAGGTATAAATCTTTATGCATAAATATGGTTACTTACACTATAGTAAAATATGAGGAAATGCATAATCACTGTAATATACTGAAATGTGTAAAATACTCTAACAATCTTAGGTCACAAATATAATTATTTATAAAAAAAAGGCTTCACTTATCTTAAGAAAATGGTGTTAATTCTTTTTTCTAATGGAGATCGATTTCAAAAACAGATTGTTTTCATCATCAGTCAACTTTGTAGTCAAGGAATTCTGGTTAACATGCTTTTCTTATGTTTTTTTAGTATTACCAACATCTGAAAATGAAACAAACCTAAAAACAGAATCAAATGCTGGTATTTCAAAATTCATTACGCGATGTTTATTTTTTAAAATAAATATCTTTTCCCAAAACATTAAATCTAGCGGCCCATTTAATTGTTTTAACAATTTAACTTCAGGATTTATTCCATGGTTAAATGACCAAAAATGATCTGCTATGGCCAATTTATCAGTTTGTTTATACTTAATGTTACGAAAATGTTCTTTCATTCTGGTTTCCAAATTACATTTCGTCTTTCCAATATAAACCTGATCACAATCTAAACAATTAAATTGAAAAATACCAGATTTTTTATTATTAGGAATTTTATCGTTTTTAGAAAAATGTAGTAAATTTTTAATACTATATTTATTTTGAGGAACTAAATTTATTGACCCAAGGATGGTAAGTAAATTTTTTAAAATTATAATCATCTTTTATTTTTTAAGAGTAGAAATATCATTAACATTTGTTTGATATTTAAATTTTTCAATCTTCTTTTGTATAAAGTCTTTATTAAAACCATTAATTAAAGCTGTACTAATAATAGGTTTACATTCTTTATTAAATTCTTCTTTATTCAGGGGTATACTTATTAATCTATAAATCAAACTATTAAAAACAGCAAATTTAAGAGAAAAAGGGTTTAAACTTTTATTTTTTATGTAATTATCAATATGAGTAGACTTCCTATAAATACCAAAATCTAATTTATTATTATTTCTTATCATCTTCAAATCTAGAAAAGGAAGAAATCCATTAATTTCAGTTTGTAATGTGAATTTTATAGCTTTATCTTCTGAATTTAGTAATTTTAAAGCATCGTTAATGTGTTTATCAGGAACAATAGCAAAAATATCATCAACATATCTATACCAGGTTTTAAAAATCAAAGGATAAGCTTTAGTTACTTGCATTTTGAAAAAACGCATAAAAAGATCAGCAAGAAAAGGTGAAAGAGGATTACCCATTGCTAAGCCAGAAGTTTGTTGAAAAAATTCACCATTAAAAGTGAAAAACTTTTAATCCAAACAAAAATCAGTAAGTTTAACAAAATCAACTATTAAGTCCTCATGTCAATTTATTGAATTCAACCAATATTTAAATAAATTAAAAGTTTTTCTCTAGGAATACTAGGAAATAAGGCAGTTACATTAAAAGAAATAAGTTTATCAGTTTTAGATAATACAACACTATCAATCTTTTTTACTAGTTCAAAAGAATTATTAATACTTAAACTTTCAAATTTATCAAAATTACTAAATGTTTTATGTAACTATTTAGCTAAATTTAAGTTGGCGAGTTTACACAATTAACAATAGGTCTCATTTTATTTCCAGGTTTATGAATTGCTAAAATTCTAATTTTCATTTTCTAATTTTTGTTTCGTTTTCAGATGTTGGTAATACTAAAAAAAACATAGAAAAACATGGTAACCGGAATTCCTTGACTACGAAGTTGACTGATGATGAAAACAATCTGTTTTTGAAATCAATCTCCATTAGAAAGAAGAATTAACACCATTTTCTAAGATAAGTGAAGCCTTTTGTTACAAATATTTATATTTGTGTAATATTCATTGCTTCACTGTAGCTAGCTTCATTCTCTACGTAATCTTAGGTCTTTGTACAGTTCACATTTAACATTAAGGAGCAAGAGACTACTGATGTAGAATTCTTGTTACTGCCTGCATGTGGTGATCTTGAAGTACTGCATCTGCTAGAAGCTTACTTCATACCTAGTGTTATGAATTAAGAAAGTGTAATAAGAGGTGATCATTGATGCAATCAGTCATATTGCAGTGATTGTGTTGCTGAACCAATCATTACCTGCTCTTCGTTAGACAGAAAACCCATGCTACTTTTCAAAATAATCTAGAACCTGCTTAATAAGTTTATTTTCCTAGAAGTTTGCACAATCAAGTGTCAGAAGAAAGAATAATCCAAACCTTCTTTCTAAAAACTGAGAAGCATAAATTTAAACCTGCCCTAATCAGAAAGACTCAATGAGTTACCAGATTTTAAAAAAGTATTAATATTCAAGTTAAATGATGGAAATTAATCATTAAGAAATTAATAATTGATAGAAGAAATGATTAAGAAATGATTTATTAAATTATTATTAAATGATAATTAAGAAATGATCAATTTCCACCACTTAACTTAAATAATAAGAGTTTATGGTGAAGCCTGGGATTTAAGTACTTACGATAGTAAGTCGCCACAAACGATGTATCTCAGATACCAGAGCCCCTAGTGGTTTACCAGGAAAATACGAGTCAATTGGAGAATTTAATGTCAGTACGGCACATTGGCCATGGTAGCTCAATGGGTAAGAGCGACTGGATGGAAACCAGGAGATCCGTGGTTCAAATCCCAGCCATAGCATTGAATTTTTCATGTTGACTCTGTCTATCCAAAAAGTATTAATATTGTTTCTTTTTTGTCAATATCTCTAGTTATGAATTAAGATGCAGCTGAATTTGCAATGTTTATAGGGTTGATTTGGCTAAAAAATTATCGAACATTCCAGCTTCATCTGCACAAGTGGGGAGGATATTTTCCAATTGGCTTTTTATCCACAATGCTATCAAAAACTTCCTTCATTTAATAAATCAAGGAAGCTAATATATATTTATTACTCATATAAAATAAAAGAGCAAGTATGTGATAATTATTGACTGAATAACAAATGTGTAATGCTCTGTTATTTTTTTGTTTTTTGTTTGTTTGTTTGTTTGTTTGTTTTGAATTTACAGTCATAGAATGCTGGGGTTCTTGTGACATTTAATATGAAAGAATCACTCTGAGAATCAATGGGGACCAAATTTTTATGTATTGTAAATATAATGCAATGATTCATCCTCTGATCATGATACGTAATACTGGATATGTCAATGGCAAGAATAAAAGAGGATACAATAATTAAGAAAGAATACAATAAGTCAATAACTAAAGGATACAATATAGGGACTAAAAGAAAACTACCCTTGCAAAGAAATTGGGGAAACTACAGAAATTCAGTCATACAGAAATCAAGAAATACAATTATATCATAATTAAAATACAGGAATATATCTGTAAAGCAGAGATAAAACCATAATAATCATTCTTTATTCAATTATAAATATTTCTCTTCACTTCTAACAGTTTGACTCTCACAACATTTATCAACTTAACTACACCAATACATTTAATTAGCTATTAAACTAAGTTTAGAAACTCATGTATACTGTAAAAGTCCCTGTAGCAAGCAAAAACATGTAGATATAAATAAATATCAGTTTATCATGGGTAAAGTTCTTCATTTGGAAGAACAAGGGAAGTATTCAATTTTGATATCCCATAGAACGACTCATGTACAAGTTCTTGGAACCACAGTCAGAGCAGTTTATGAAAGGACTAATGTCTATAAAAACGTTCAGTTGATGTCTGGTTGATAATGTAGGAAACTATCCTCTGAAACATGTTCTGAGAAATTTAAAAAGTGAGTAAGGTTTAGTGTTATTAATCAACTCATTTTCCATTGTAACATATGCAGAGCCTACAAACTGATCTTCAGACCTGAAAAATCAAACTAAACATGGACTCATATAAGGAGTTATCTTCTTTTATACAAATTACATGCTTAAGCAAGCCAAAAGCAGGAAGACATTCAAAATAGAATTATGGTGCTTGCTTTAAAATAAATAGCAGCAATCATACACTGCATTTTAGTAAGTACTTTTGCAGCCCATACTGCCAATAAACAACTTTCTTCCAGCTCGTGCTTTTGTTGGTTGCTATGCAATTAACCCTCTCTTGATTTCCAGAGATTATGAAATATGAACAGCAATTCACCAATTAGGAATATATTAGAATAATTCTGTGAAACCAGAAATGAAGCATAGAACAACAATTAGTTTGAACAGCTGATTAGACAATAAGTTCTATTTATGCTGGCTTGTGTTTTGTCAATAGTGAATATCTCAACTATCAAAGAAAAAAGCTGTGGCAATTTCATTCCATTTCCAATCCCAAAAAAGAGGACATAATACTGTAACTTCCAATGCATAAATACTATACATACTATATACATACTATCTATGATTATAAATCATATTTACAGATTCTAAATCTGTTGCACTTAATTCTGTCAAAATAGTTCAATTTATTAATATTCAGTGCCAAGAATTCTTTTCCATCCTCAAAGCACAAGTATTAGAGAAGAAACTGGCAGCATTGTTAACCTTAACATTTCAAATTGTTTTAACCCTGCAGTGGTCGCGCGGGATATTGTTTCATTGTTGGTCGCGTGGAGTCTCACAGACGCCAACAGCATTCTTGCGTTAACAATGTATATTTTGTTAAATTTGTTTAGATGTATAATTGTAAAAGTACTAATTCGGTAAATTGAAACAGATGTACACATTATGAACAATGTAATATATTTTATTTTTCTGTGTTTTAAGTATAAATATATTCCAGAATTCTGTTGAGTACATTACATAAATTTTAATCTCATTCATCAGAAAGGTGAAAAACCATTATCACACACTTTTTAGAAAATAATATTATAGTCCTTATATGGAAACATTCTTATTTAATGCAATGTACAGTTTATAACAGACATATATTTACTCAGCACTACAATTAACAGTCAGCGCATACTTGCTGTGCATGTTCGAAACAAAGAAATTTCTTGCAGCTGCGGCATCTGTACTTTGTATATCGGTTTTTTGAACGACCACATTCACCGCATCTGTCTTTTTGCGCCTCGGTCCTCTTGTGTGGATTGCGCTGCACCTTCATCTGGAAAAAGACTGAATATCTCGTTTGAGATTTCTTGGCAATGATGAACACTCAGAACGTCGACGCAAGTAATCGTGAGCTAGATTACGTGCTAGAAGTTTCAGAAATTCACTACACCTTGTGCTAGCATCAGTATTGTTTGCATGGTATATTATTTGTGCATTTATAGCTGCAATGTTCATCATGCTATAAAAAATAACCATCAGCCATCTGTTAGTTTTCCTGGACAAGTTATACGTACTGCACAGCTGATCGACAGTATCGACTCCTGATTTGGTTGCATTATAAAATGTTACCATTTCTGACTTTTTCTTATCACCAGATGTGGCATCAATTGCATCATCGTGATGCACTGTGGAGAGTATCAGAACCGCCTTATTTTTCTTGGCAACATATGACATTAGAGTTGAGTTTTTCTGAAACCCAAACAGTGTTGTTCCCACCTCCCGGTTGTTTGTTTGTGTAAACTCTGGCGGAATTTCAGGTTTATTCTTTTTCATAGTTCCAACCAGAGTAAGATTCTTCTGAAACAAGTGATCAGCTAATACTAAGGAGGTGAACCAATTGTCTGTGGTTATATTACGCCCAGTTCCTGAGATCACAGAAGTGAAACGTTTCACAACATCTGTTGGTTTGTTGCTAATTGCAAATGGACCTGCAGGCTGTTTACCAGCATATATTTCTAGATTGGCGGTGTAACTCATCCTAGCATCCACCAAAGCAAATATTTTTAGACCATACTTACTTGGTTTGCTAGGGATGTACTGCCTGAAGAAACAGTTGCCCCTGAAAGCTTCTAGCTTTTCATCAATTGTGCAGTACTCTCCAACTGAATAGGCATTTTTACAATTTTCCACAAAGGAAGTAAATATCTCACGTATAGGAGCTAAATTATCAACCTTCTTTCTTTCCTCTAGGGTATCCCTGTTGTCGAACCTCAAACAATATAAGAGGAACTTAAATCGTCTTTCAGTCATTATCAGACGGCATAACTCAATTCCCATTTTATTGGAGGCCCATATACCTTGGGTGCGTGTATGGTTGTCTTTTCTTGCTGCACATAAATACAGTATTCCTAACAGAGCTTTTATTTCAGTTGCGTCTGTCAGATGAGCATCCCTTTCTCTGGAATAATGTCCCTGTACTTCAGATATTTTCTTATTAGTGTATTCAACAATGCTAGAGAGCAAGTCATTGTCAAAAAAGCATTCCCAACATTCTGCTGGTGTTTTGGCGTTCTTTGCGGCACCTTTCACACCTGGTAAATGACTGACAATGTTTTGTCTTCCAGTGCGAACATTTTTTGGTGGACACACTTTTGACCATTTTGTGTAAGTGTTCCTACCTAGAAAACATTCGTCAACCTGATTATCACTATCACTATCACTGGAGTCTGCTTCTTGCTCAGTGTCCGTATTTTCTGCTCGTGTTTCCATACAGTCTTCTTCAACATCACTATAAATGCCGAAGTCATCACCTGATTCATCATCTTCCTCCAACAGCCGGAGTACAATTTCCCTGTTACGTGGATTTTCCAGATTGTAGGTCTTCTGTGAGGTCATATTGGATCTGAAGATAAATAAATACGTATTAGCAAGAGTCATTGCTAATAAAGAACAAACACTACTACATTAAACCAACCAAAAACAAAGAAATAAAATATTTACCTTCAGTAACACCGAAGGTCGCGTGGCGTCTGCTAGACTCCAGCGATGCAGCTTTGGTAACAACCTCTTCCCTCCAGCACTGTAGTGCAACCAATACGGTGCTGATGAGGAAAATATGTTAGTATTTAGATAACTGGAAGGTAGACGGCGCCACAAGCCCACCAGTGTATGTGTTCAGCAATAGTGAGTAAATAAAGTGCACCTGGCGTCTGTGAGACGCCGCGCAACCACTCCACGGTTAATATAATGTGCTTTGTATTACTGACTTCATATTATTTTATGGTATCCGTTTACTATTTAAATTCTACTTACTTTGTGGTTAGCTTCATATAGCAACATCCAACAATACCAATAAAAGTAGAAGCAGGAGAATTTATAAAAAGATCAATTAAAATTGGTGCCAAATCTCCACATGGATGCAGTCCCACAAGACCATATCTAAAATTACTCTCAGAAGGTTTAAATGAGGATAACAGCAACTGAAAATTAAAAGGAAAGACAATTAGCATTTAAAGCTTAAAGAATTCTCTTGTGCTTTTGTTTTGGACAGCATGGGAGGGGATGGAAAGTAAAAAGTGAGTTAATTAGCACAGGAAAGAAAACAGGACAGGAAAGAGAAATAAATGGAAAGGAAGATGCAGAAAGAAGAAGGAAGGAAATCGTAGAGTTAGGGCAGAGAATGATACAATCCAAAGAAAACTGGAGAAAAGAAATGGAAGACTTAAAACAAAGCTTACTACAGAAAATAGAAAACAGTAAAAACACTTAATATGAGAAATCAAACAGAGCTTAGGATTGAAAATAGACCAGGAAATTAAACAAAAAGAGAAAAGCTAGAACAAACAAAAAATGCTTTAGGGCAGAGAGCAGAAATATGTAGGAAAGAAGTGAAATTAGATTGAAGAAGGAAAATAGGACTAGGTAGAGAGGAATGTAAGAGAAACATGGACATGATGTAAACCAATTTAAAATATATACAAAGAGAAACAAATGAAACTAAAAGTTCTTTGGAAAGTAAAATGGAAATCTTGAGTAATAGAATGGGTGTTTTGGAGTTTGAAATAAAAGAATCAAAATAGAATTAGAAGAGGATATAAAAAATGCAAAAGTGAAATTACAGAATATAGGGCTAATCTAGAAAGCAATATTGATAATTTAAGCAAAAACTTACTGTAAAAGTAGAGAAAATAAAAGCAAACCAGAATTATTTGGCAATAAAACAGACAGTGAAGAATATGTGTGTTTGGAGGAATTTAGTAACAGTGACGTCAAAATTAATCTCAAAAACTATTTGTAGTTGGTTTATTGATACACGTCACTTACTTGTTTATATTAATGAGAGATTAGTTTCAAAGGCATTCGCCTACATTTTCAATCTCTTTCCAACTGGCATCTGTTGTCTGCTCCCTCTCTGGTGGTGGAACTATGAACTTTTTTGTCAAATTATCTACTGGTGGGATTTCAAAGTTCATTACACGATCCTTATTTTTTCATATGAATATGTTATCCCACGTTGTCTATTTATTTTGGTTTATCACTCCTTTTAATACTTTTGGATTAGGATCAATGTCATGATTTTCATTCCAAAAATGAAATGCTACTGCTGACTTATCTTCTTGTTTCAATGATGTTTCTAAAGTGCTCTTTGACTCTGGTTTTTAGATTTCTTTTAGTTTGACCTATGTAGCATTTCTTACAACTTATCTGGTATATTCCGGATCTGTTAACTGATGGGATTTCATCTTTAGTTTTTGAATTTAGCAATTTCAAATTTATTTATTTTGTTTGAATTAAATTCAAACAAATGGACAAGTCGGCCGTAGCAATCACTTTTGGTCTGAGAATCACAACATAAAACAAGAAATAGAACTGATCAAACAGGCAAAGAAACCTCTGGAACTACAGATTTGGGAAAACATATTTATTACGAAGAAACAGGACCTCTTGATGAATTTTGAAATTCCCGCGGTAGATGACGTCATCAAACTTACCAGGACATTAGATGGCAGCACGACACCAAGCCAGATGCAGACACCGGATGCATCAACAGTCAACCACAGAACTGACGATAGGGGAGAAGTCCCCAGAAACTAGTCTTCATAAAAACTTGTAAGTGGAGAAAAGTATATACAAGGTTGACTCACTTGCCTAATTTTAGTAACAATGGCACTCCACTTTCTGAAATACTTCTTTTTATTCTATATAATAATTCTGTATACATTATGCAGTATTACTCTCCGATTTGACCACTGATCCAAACTAAATTTACAGACACTGATAGTTTGGGGATGTTTTATAAGACAAATATATGCTAAAACCATGGAACTCTGATGAAAATTTGTGTATCTTATCTGAAAAATATATGCATGAACTAACTTGAACCTACCTCTGTTAACTGATCAGCAGTAACTTCCCTCCCAAGATTCAAGTTTAAATGTATTGGACGATAGGCTTGTATTGTTTCACTTTGTCCTATACTCTTGATAACAGATGTTTCCAACTCTAGGTCCAATAACCTGAAATTTGACAAACTCCATCACTTTTTATATAAAACTCGGATGTATGTAAGGTGTAACTAAATTAAGCAATAGTTAAATAATGGAAGATGATGATGATGATGATGATGATGATATGATGATGATGATGATGATGATGATGATGATGATGATGATGATGATGATGATGATAATTTATTGTCAATAGACTTTGCAGTTTCTGACATTATACATATAAATACATATATAAATACAATTGTTTTTAATTACAAATTAAGGAATAAATTTATGTGGTACAATGATTATATAGAAAAATCAAAACTCTGGTTCAAAAGCAATGGGTTTTATATGAATGAAAGCAAATCACAGAGTATTTTATTTACCTTAAAATTGTTGAACAAGATGAAAGTCTAAACAAAACAGTTAAACTCTTAAGTGTAGTTATAGATAAAAAATTAACCTGGAGTCCACATATAGACTAAGTGTGTAAAAAATTGTCATCAGTGGTATTTTTGTTAGCAAATTTAAAAAGGGTAGTTCAGAAAAATTTGTATTAATGGCTTATTACTCATTTTTTCAAAGTGTTTTTAGATATGGGTTAGTTCTATGGGGTAGCAATTCTAGAATAGTTGAAATTTTAAGAATTCAAAAGAAGATTGTTAGAATACTGAAAAATTCAAACAAAACTGAACACTGTAAATCATTATTTGTTAAATTGGGAATTCCAACGGTGGTAAATTTATATATCTATGACATATTGGTTAAGATCAAACAGGATCTACATGATTATAAAACTAGAAATGGAATACATAAACATGAGACAAGAAATAATAATGTAATTGATATGCCATACCATAGATTGCAAAACACATTTAACAACCACAAAGTAATTGGTATAAAAGTTTTCAATTCGCTTCCACAAGAAATAAGGAGTTTGAATATTCTAGCATTTAAAAATAGATTGTACAAATGGCTGATAAGAAATCCGTTTTATTGTTTGCTCGAGTTTTATGGACACAAGAGAGAATTGTAAATTGTATTCTTAAGTGTGTGTGTGTGTGTGTGTGTGTGTGTGTGTGTGTGTGTGTGTGTGTGTGTGTGTGTGTGTGTGTGTGTGTGTGTGTGTGTGTGTGTGTGTGTGTGTGTGTGTGTGTGTGTGTGTGTGTGTGTGTGTGTGTGTGTGTGTGTGTGTGTGTGTGTGTGTGTGTGTGTGTGTGTGTGTGTGTGTGTGTGTGTGTGTGTGTGTGTGTGTGTGTGTGTGTGTGTGTGTGTGTGTGTGTGTGTGTGTGTGTGTGTGTGTGTGTGTGTGTGTGTGTGTGTGTGTGTGTGTGTGTGTGTGTGTGTGTGTGTGTGTGTGTGTGTGTGTGTGTGTGTGTGTGTGTGTGTGTGTGTGTGTGTGTGTGTGTGTGTGTGTGTGTGTGTGTGTGTGTGTGTGTGTGTGTGTGTGTGTGTGTGTGTGTGTGTGTGTGTGTGTGTGTGTGTGTGTGTGTGTGTGTGTGTGTGTGTGTGTGTGTGTGTGTGTGTGTGTGTGTGTGTGTGTGTGTGTGTGTGTGTGTGTGTGTGTGTGTGTGTGTGTGTGTGTGTGTGTGTGTGTGTGTGTGTGTGTGTGTGTGTGTGTGTGTGTGTGTGTGTGTGTGTGTGTGTGTGTGTGTGTGTGTGTGTGTGTGTGTGTGTGTGTGTGTGTGTGTGTGTGTGTGTGTGTGTGTGTGTGTGTGTGTGTGTGTGTGTGTGTGTGTGTGTGTGTGTGTGTGTGTGTGTGTGTGTGTGTGTGTGTGTGTGTGTGTGTGTGTGTGTGTGTGTGTGTGTGTGTGTGTGTGTGTGTGTGTGTGTGTGTGTGTGTGTGTGTGTGTGTGTGTGTGTGTGTGTGTGTGTGTGTGTGTGTGTGTGTGTGTGTGTGTGTGTGTGTGTGTGTGTGTGTGTGTGTGTGTGTGTGTGTGTGTGTGTGTGTGTGTGTGTGTGTGTGTGTGTGTGTGTGTGTGTGTGTGTGTGTGTGTGTGTGTGTGTGTGTGTGTGTGTGTGTGTGTGTGTGTGTGTGTGTGTGTGTGTGTGTGTGTGTGTGTGTGTGTGTGTGTGTGTGTGTGTGTGTGTGTGTGTGTGTGTGTGTGTGTGTGTGTGTGTGTGTGTGTGTGTGTGTGTGTGTGTGTGTGTGTGTGTGTGTGTGTGTGTGTGTGTGTGTGTGTGTGTGTGTGTGTGTGTGTGTGTGTGTGTGTGTGTGTGTGTGTGTGTGTGTGTGTGTGTGTGTGTGTGTGTGTGTGTGTGTGTGTGTGTGTGTGTGTGTGTGTGTGTGTGTGTGTGTGTGTGTGTGTGTGTGTGTGTGTGTGTGTGTGTGTGTGTGTGTGTGTGTGTGTGTGTGTGTGTGTGTGTGTGTGTGTGTGTGTGTGTGTGTGTGTGTGTGTGTGTGTGTGTGTGTGTGTGTGTGTGTGTGTGTGTGTGTGTGTGTGTGTGTGTGTGTGTGTGTGTGTGTGTGTGTGTGTGTGTGTGTGTGTGTGTGTGTGTGTGTGTGTGTGTGTGTGTGTGTGTGTGTGTGTGTGTGTGTGTGTGTGTGTGTGTGTGTGTGTGTGTGTGTGTGTGTGTGTGTGTGTGTGTGTGTGTGTGTGTGTGTGTGTGTGTGTGTGTGTGTGTGTGTGTGTGTGTGTGTGTGTGTGTGTGTGTGTGTGTGTGTGTGTGTGTGTGTGTGTGTGTGTGTGTGTGTGTGTGTGTGTGTGTGTGTGTGTGTGTGTGTGTGTGTGTGTGTGTGTGTGTGTGTGTGTGTGTGTGTGTGTGTGTGTGTGTGTGTGTGTGTGTGTGTGTGTGTGTGTGTGTGTGTGTGTGTGTGTGTGTGTGTGTGTGTGTGTGTGTGTGTGTGTGTGTGTGTGTGTGTGTGTGTGTGTGTGTGTGTGTGTGTGTGTGTGTGTGTGTGTGTGTGTGTGTGTGTGTGTGTGTGTGTGTGTGTGTGTGTGTGTGTGTGTGTGTGTGTGTGTGTGTGTGTGTGTGTGTGTGTGTGTGTGTGTGTGTGTGTGTGTGTGTGTGTGTGTGTGTGTGTGTGTGTGTGTGTGTGTGTGTGTGTGTGTGTGTGTGTGTGTGTGTGTGTGTGTGTGTGTGTGTGTGTGTGTGTGTGTGTGTGTGTGTGTGTGTGTGTGTGTGTGTGTGTGTGTGTGTGTGTGTGTGTGTGTGTGTGTGTGTGTGTGTGTGTGTGTGTGTGTGTGTGTGTGTGTGTGTGTGTGTGTGTGTGTGTGTGTGTGTGTGTGTGTGTGTGTGTGTGTGTGTGTGTGTGTGTGTGTGTGTGTGTGTGTGTGTGTGTGTGTGTGTGTGTGTGTGTGTGTGTGTGTGTGTGTGTGTGTGTGTGTGTGTGTGTGTGTGTGTGTGTGTGTGTGTGTGTGTGTGTGTGTGTGTGTGTGTGTGTGTGTGTGTGTGTGTGTGTGTGTGTGTGTGTGTGTGTGTGTGTGTGTGTGTGTGTGTGTGTGTGTGTGTGTGTGTGTGTGTGTGTGTGTGTGTGTGTGTGTGTGTGTGTGTGTGTGTGTGTGTGTGTGTGTGTGTGTGTGTGTGTGTGTGTGTGTGTGTGTGTGTGTGTGTGTGTGTGTGTGTGTGTGTGTGTGTGTGTGTGTGTGTGTGTGTGTGTGTGTGTGTGTGTGTGTGTGTGTGTGTGTGTGTGTGTGTGTGTGTGTGTGTGTGTGTGTGTGTGTGTGTGTGTGTGTGTGTGTGTGTGTGTGTGTGTGTGTGTGTGTGTGTGTGTGTGTGTGTGTGTGTGTGTGTGTGTGTGTGTGTGTGTGTGTGTGTGTGTGTGTGTGTGTGTGTGTGTGTGTGTGTGTGTGTGTGTGTGTGTGTGTGTGTGTGTGTGTGTGTGTGTGTGTGTGTGTGTGTGTGTGTGTGTGTGTGTGTGTGTGTGTGTGTGTGTGTGTGTGTGTGTGTGTGTGTGTGTGTGTGTGTGTGTGTGTGTGTGTGTGTGTGTGTGTGTGTGTGTGTGTGTGTGTGTGTGTGTGTGTGTGTGTGTGTGTGTGTGTGTGTGTGTGTGTGTGTGTGTGTGTGTGTGTGTGTGTGTGTGTGTGTGTGTGTGTGTGTGTGTGTGTGTGTGTGTGTGTGTGTGTGTGTGTGTGTGTGTGTGTGTGTGTGTGTGTGTGTGTGTGTGTGTGTGTGTGTGTGTGTGTGTGTGTGTGTGTGTGTGTGTGTGTGTGTGTGTGTGTGTGTGTGTGTGTGTGTGTGTGTGTGTGTGTGTGTGTGTGTGTGTGTGTGTGTGTGTGTGTGTGTGTGTGTGTGTGTGTGTGTGTGTGTGTGTGTGTGTGTGTGTGTGTGTGTGTGTGTGTGTGTGTGTGTGTGTGTGTGTGTGTGTGTGTGTGTGTGTGTGTGTGTGTGTGTGTGTGTGTGTGTGTGTGTGTGTGTGTGTGTGTGTGTGTGTGTGTGTGTGTGTGTGTGTGTGTGTGTGTGTGTGTGTGTGTGTGTGTGTGTGTGTGTGTGTGTGTGTGTACGCGCACGTGTCCTTGTCTGTGAGTAATGTGCTTATGTATATAATTTGTTTATATTTATATTCTGGATGACGAAGTCTATTGCAATCGTTTGTAATTACCAAATGACGAATAAACATTAAACATTAAATAAACATTAAACCTGTTAACCAGGCAAAAAGAACACCAGAGTAACATAAAGTTGAAACAAACAGAAAAATCTGCAGTGTCACACCATTTTTGGACACAGTTTTATGTTATGGCCAATGTTAAGTACACCCATAGAATTGGATATTTGGGAAAAAATATTCATAACCAAAAACCGGGATAAAGTTATAAATTTTGAAATCCCGGCATCAAATGAAGTAATAAAACTTAGTGCCCCTAACACCAGATGGTAGAGGGATATGAGCACCATAGTAGTGGAGGAAGAAGAATGTTCATTTAATCACCAAACAGCTGAGGATGAGATCGAATGATCTTGAAAATGTTTCAATTATACAACAACATAATAAGTGAAGTTGAGTGTAAACATAGTGACTCAAAAAAATCAAACTCAAAAATGAAGAATACTTCACTGTTAATAATGCTTCTGCTTTTAATATCCATACACTAATGTTTGACTAGTTCGTATGAGAATTTATATCTGCTAGTATATACAATTATGTCTGTTCTCATGGCCAGACAACTTGAAACAGCATTTATCAGATTAGATATTTTAATATGAAACTTGATATTGTAACTTAACAAAATTGCAGCAAGCAATCACCTTTTAAAACACCATGTAAATATCTTGGACATTAAGGCTTCAATTTCAATTTATGCATTAAGCATTGCAAGGAAGTTTTTAATATACAAAATTCCTAAGACGCACAAAAAGAGACTTTTTGGATTGAAGTAGTTTGTCAGATGTTTTAAAGAGCTTTAGAAATTCCAATAAACTATCTGTTTTGTAAAAAGTAAATAAAGTACTGTGAGTAAACAGACAATTATACTTTCTAGAAATTTGTTGGATTATTTGCAAATGTCATCTCATTTTCCTCAGTCAAAGGTATCACAGGACGTTCCAGATTTGGGTGAATTTTTTTTACAGAATATGTTATTTAAAATTATCTCTGAAATGGCAAAGTATCAGGCATGTACTTGGGAGAGTGTAAAATTATACTTGCCATGCTGTGAGGATCTTTCCTGTATTTTGAGTTTTTCCAGTAGTACTGCTTTATAATCAATTTTCTTATTTCATTATTGAGAATCCCAGTAAGCTTCTCGTTAACTTTCCATACACATAACATTTGCAATCTGAGGACATGTTACACAAACTATTGTTTGCATCATCGGCTCTAATGCCACTAAAGCTTGATCCAGTGGTGTATGGTGTGGGTAGGTCTGGAGTTACTGCTGCCATCTGTTGATTTTGTGATGAATTTACAGGTGGCATTGTCTTCTGGCGGGATGTTTTCATCTTCAGACTGTCAAGTCGCCATTCAGTGAAGGATATTTTTAAACAACAATACATTCTAACTGTGGTATCATTGTTTGTGTACAAGGTTATCGTACTTGTTAGGACTAACAGTAAGTTCACATCATTAAATAGGGAACATTATTGTTATAACACTAGGGAAGTAAACAACTACCATAGAGAATATAAAGCAAAAACCACTAGCAACAAAGACCCATACATTGCAGGTATCATTTTATACAATAAACTTCCTCCATATATTAAATCAGCACAAGGCAATATATTTAAAAATCTCTTGAAAAAATACCTTATAGAAAAATGTTTATACAGCCTAAGTGAATTATAATTGTCTTACATTTTTGTTGTAATTATTATACTTATTTCTTATAGATAAATCTTTGTAAAGTCCAAGGGAACTAGAATTGTATTATATTATTATTACTTTTATACTGCTGTTGTTATTGTATACTTACTAGTACTAGGAATATGTTAGCTAAAATAACTTTGTATGCAAGTTGTACTAATTATGTAACACAGTAATTGTAAAGTTTAATGTTTTTTTTTTGTTTTTTTTGGTAATTTACGTTCTCTAACGTTAAGTCATATCGGACAATGAATGGAATGGGTGAAATGATGCTCAAATGAGCCCGGAGTCTATAGATATTAGAGTTACCCGACAATTGTCTTTCAGGATAAGGGAAAACCCTGGAAAAACCTTATCCAGGTAACTCACCCTGACCGAGATTCGAACTCGGGACCTCTTGAACGTGAGGCAGACATGCTACCACCACACTACCAAGGCTGGCTAAATGTAAATGGAAACTCAAACAAAGCTAAATTCTTATGTACATACTTTAGAATGTGACAATGTCTAATGCTTGTAACCCACAAGTTTACAGACAATAAAGACATTGACATTAAATTCTCCAACTGACTCATGTTTTTTCCCAGTAAACCACTAGGAGTTCTCATAAACACATGAGACAACTACCTTAATGGCGACTTACTATGCTGTAAGTACTTTAAGGCCTGGTCTTTTATAGTTCGGACCACTATTAGGTACAATTAATGGAAATTAATTGTTCTTTCACACCAGCCGTGTGTAGGACGCACTATGAAAGGGTAGAGCCAGACTGAAAAATTCAATGCCATAGCCGGGATTTGAACCACGGATCTTCTGTTTTCCATCCAGCCGCTCTAACCATTTGAGCTACTATGGTCAACGTGCCAACATGACAATAAATTCTCCAACTGACTCATGTTTTTTCCCAGTAAACCACTAGGAGTTCTCATAAAAACATGAGACAACTACCTTAATGGCGACTTACTATGCTGTAAGTACTTTAAGGCCTGGTCTTTTATAGTTTGGACCACTATTAGGTACAATTAATGGAAATTAATTGTTCTTTCACACCAGCCGTGTGTAGGACGCACTATGAAAGGGTAGAGCCAGACTGAAAAATTCAATGCCATAGCCGGGATTTGAACCACGGATCTTCTGTTTTCCATCCAGCCGCTCTAACCATTTGAGCTACTATGGTCAACGTGCCAACATGACAATAAATTCTCCAACTGACTCATGTTTTTTCCCAGTAAACCACTAGGAGTTCTCATAAACACATGAGACAACTACCTTAATGGCGACTTACTATGCTGTAAGTACTTTAAGGCCTGGTCTTTTATAGTTCGGACCACTATTAGGTACAATTAATGGAAATTAATTGTTCTTTCACACCAGCCGTGTGTAGGACGCACTATGAAAGGGTACAGCCAGACTGAAAAATTCAATGCCATAGCCGGGATTTGAACCACGGATCTTCTGTTTTCCATCCAGCCGCTCTAACCATTTGAGCTACTATGGTCAACGTTTGAAAGGTGTATCAGATGAGGAGTTACAAGAAAATATTTATGAACAAAACCTCATAGACGAGATGACGAAAGAAGAGTTCAGTGAACAGTTTGTTTTAAGATTTAAGACTGGTCCGAGAAATAGAGCTACAGTTCATCATGTGGCCGAAGTTTCTCCAATATTGTGGAAAAATCTCATTCAATCAGGAAGAATATATGCAGGTTTTCAAGCGGTAGCAGTAAAGAATTTCATCTCTGTACCGAAATGTTTGAATTGCTATAATTATGGTCATGTCAAGAAATCCTGTAGGGAAAATAATAAAGTGTGTGGAAAATGCGGAGAAATTGGACATCTGAGGAATGAATGTGAGAAAAGAGAAGAATGTTGTATTCCTTGCAAGAGGAGAGGCAAGATTTGCGGAGGCAAGGGGAATTGTTCAACTTATAATATGATGTTAGAAAGATTTGTTTCCCGAATTGATTATGGTCAACAGTGAAGAAAATATTAACTTACCAATAAAGAAGAATAAAAAGAGGAATACAAGAAGGAATGTTGAAATAAATTATGATGAAATAATATATGAAAAAGTAGGCGAAGAAGAGGAAAGAAAGGAGAATGTTCAAGTTGTAGACGAAGTTGAAGAAGTTGAGTTTGTGTTTGAGAAGGATAGAGAACAGGGAGAATGGTCGTTAATAAATCAAAAGGATACGAAAGAAAAGACCGAAGAGTTTAATATTAAGGAAATTTATAATGATTTTGAAAAAACATTGAAGTTAAGTAGATTAGAAGAACCCAAGACACTAATTGCGGCATTAAGATATATTACAAGAAGAGCTCATGAAAATGGTGATAAAATTATGATTCCAGTTCCAAATGCAGTTGAAGGGATGGATTCAAGAACAAAAAATCTACCAACAGATCTAGAAGAATTAATGTTGTTGTTAAATATTGTTTCTGAGAGAAGGGGAGAGGTATTAGATCTAGAAGAATTATATAATAATCTTGTTCTATGTTATGGTCGAGTTGTATTTGATTCAGCAGCAAGCTGGCCACATTGTTATGCACAAATTAGACATTCAGGATTAAATAGATCGGAGATTGTTAAAAAAGATGTCGTAAAGGATAATGTAGTAAAAACCGCCAATTTTAATCCTAGCTTTAAGACAGAAACAACGTTTTATAAGACCAATGCACAAAAAATTCCAAATAAATCTAATAAATCGGAAAATATTATAGCAACATGTTTATCAGCTGTAAACACAAATAAATCTATAACTTCTAAACAAAATAAATATAAAATAGCCCAAGTAAATAAATTTAAGGACAATATAAGAAGTTTCAATCATAATATGGCAAAGGAAGTAAATGAAAATAGAGAGAATTTCGCAAAAGTAAGAAGAGATGTATTTGGTGGATTAAATTTAGGAAGTAACTCATGGAGGAAAGCTTAAGAATTGCACAGATAAATGGGCAAAGAAGTAAATTGGTTATGGCGGAAATAAGAAAAATTGCAGAAGAATTAAAATTAGATATTATCTGTATTCAAGAACCGTATGTGGTAAATTTCAAAATTCCATATATGCCGTTAAGATCCCGACAAATCTTATCTCAGGAAAAGGCAATGGCAGCAATAGTAATTTTCAAGCAAGATTTGCAAATAGTAAACATAGCGCAATTTCTGGATACGCATGTTAATTGCATTGAAGTTATAACAAAGTATGGAAGTTTTATATTGGCAAATTATTATTTTTCAATATAGTTTGGATATTGAACCCTTTCTATATAAATTACAAAATATTCATAATAAATTCAGAAATAAAGAAATCATGCATGTATGTGATTGTAATGCAAAATCAACTTGGTGGTTCAGTAAAAGACCAGATGAAAGAGGGGAGAAACTGGAAGAACATATCTCGGAATTAAATTTATATGTAATAAATAAAGATGGTAATCCACCAACCTTTCAAAATAGAGCAGGTGCTGAAGAAAATATAGATATTACTTTAGCGTCAGCAACAGCGGAGAAGAAGATTAGAAATTGGTGGGTCACACAGGGTCAGACCACAAGTGATCATAATTTGATTTATTTTGATTATATATTGAATAGGGAAGTAATTCAAGAAGAACATGAAATAGAATTACGTTATAATTATAAAAGAGCAAATTGGGATAAGATGAAGCAAATATTTAAGGATTTAAATTTACAGTATACGGGAATATCAGTGGATTTGGATGCAATAAATTTAACACAAGCAATAAAAGTAGCAGTATCAAAATCCGTTCCAAAGATAACAATTTCTAATAACAAGGATAAAATAAAATGGACAGATAGATTGCAGAAGCTGAGATCGTTAGCAAGGAAATTAAGAAGAATTTATCAAAAATCAAACATACATACGGAAAGAGAAGAGAACTTAAAGAATTATAGGGAGGCCAAACAAAAGTATAAACAATTATTAGAAGACACCAGAAAACAACATTGGGAACAGTTCGTTGAAAATAATTTAAAACAAGATGTCTGGGGACAACCGTATAAAATTATTATGGATAAAATTAAGAAGCCAGAAATCTTAACCACATTAGATAAGGGTAATGGGGAGATGACAGAAAGTGGGAAAGAATCGGTGGAATTGTTATTACATACGTTATTGCCAGATGATAAAGAGGAAGAAGATGATGATATTCATGTTGAAAAAAGAAACCAGATGATGTTGCAGTATACAGGAAATCCTGTTTATCCCTTTGATATTACAGAAATAAAATTAATTCTGCAGAAGTTAAAAAAGAAGAAGGCACCTGGTCCAGATGGTATTATAAATGAAGTCT
Source organism: Mantis religiosa (assembly GCA_030765055.1). NCBI lineage: Eukaryota > Metazoa > Arthropoda > Insecta > Mantodea > Mantidae > Mantis > Mantis religiosa. The sequence goes on from CM060951.1 coordinate 77,477,343, forward strand.
TGTATAATCTACGAGAAGAAATTGTCTTGTTTTTGTGTTTCTTGTTTAATGATTGTTTGGCAAGAGGGAGATTTCCAAACTTGTGGAAGGAGGCAAAGGTTGTAATTTTGTGCAAAGGAGCAGATAAGGACAGAACGCAACCAAAATCTTTCAGACCAGTATGTTTATTAAATGCTATTGGCAAGATCTTTGAACAGTTAATATATAAAAGAATAATGGAAAATAGGTTGATGCTGGGTATGAATAATAAACAATTTGGTTTCAGAAAGGGATATTCAACTGAGGATGCAATATTAAAAATTCAAGAAACAGTGTCAAAAAGCCAAAAGAATTATGTAATTGGATTATTTGTGGACATATCGGGCGCTTTTGATAATTTATGGTGGCCGTATTTTTTCGGCATTTTAAAAGACAAGAAATATTCAAGTACTATTTATAATTTATTCAAGGATTATTGTTCCAATAGAGAAGTATTCATTGGTGGATCAAATTTTGAAACTAGGAAGAAGATAACCAAGGGTTGCCCTCAGGGTTCTATCTTGGGGCCCCTCTTTTGGGATATTTTATCAGAAGATTTATTAGAACTACTGGAAAGAGATCATAAGGTTTTGGATGTAATAGCGTATGCTGATGACATAGTCATAATGATGGATGGACAGAGCAGACTAGAGCTAGAAAATAAAGCAAGAGAAGTTACAAATACATTATCAAATTGGTGTTTCAGAACAAAACTAAAAATTGCACCAAACAAGTCAAATTATGTGCTTTTTAAGGGAAATTTAAAGCGGGATCCTACAGTGAAGATAAATAATCAGAACATTAAACGGGAAAAAGAGATGAGATATTTGGGTATCATGATAGATGAAAAATTTCATTTCAGAAAACACACGGAGTATATTAGGCAGAAAACAGAGAAAATAATGCTTAAGCTAGCAAGAATAACCAATTTAAATTTTGTACTTCCATTGCGTAACATACAGATATATCATAACACCATTTTTGCTTCAATTATGACATATGCGGCAGCAGTTTGGGCAGAAAGGATGGATGATGTACAAATAAGAAGATTGTTGAGAAGAACGCAAAGAAAAGTATTATTACGTCTGACAGGAGCTGTAAAAACAACACCAACTATGGCATTGCTAGTAACAACGGCCATTTGGCCGATTGATTTATTAATAAGATTGAAGGGCGCAAAATTTTGGGCGAAAAAAGGAAACTTAGAAAAAGTTTATAATATAACTGGAGTCAGAACAAACAAATCTTGGGTGATTAAAAATAGTTTAAAAGATAAATGGCAAAAAGAATGGACAGCCAGTCTAGAAGGTAGAAGAGTGTTTGAAATTTTTCAGAACGTCAAAGAGAGACTAAAATTGAATTTTATTCAACCAACAAAGGGATTTATACATTATATAACTGGACACGGACCTTATAAGACCTATTGGAAGAAAATCAATAAAACTGAAAATGATATATGTGAATTATGTAACAAACAAGATAATCCTGAACATGTAGTATTTGAATGTGGAAGATATGCAATTCACCAACAAGAAGAGAGGCATGCGCTAGCAGGATATATCGTATATGACATAATTCGAGATCAACAATTGGTAAATAAATTACAAGTTTTGACTAACTTTGTAAGTAAGAAAGCATGGGAGGTAAAAATATTCAAAGGAGAAAGAGTTGATAATAGGCGAAGAATAGTACAAGATCCAAGAAGGAGTTCTAGAATACAAAATAGGATAAGACGGGAAGAATTATTGAATAATCTAACAATGGAGTTGACTGCATGGGCGGCGGAGGGAGAGAGTGATGGCAGAGGCCATGGTGGACTACAAAATTAGTAGATTTAGATATAGATTTAGGAAATAAGGATTTTGTAATTTTTATAGTTGTTTTCTTTTGTTTTTTGCTTTTTTGTGTTTATTTCTGTTATTTTATTTCATTTTATTTTTGTAGAGTAGTTTTCTGAGAGATTTGTATAATTATAACATTTGTAAGGATTTTATGGAAAAATAAAGAGAAAATTTGGATATATGCCCCGGTATAGTTGTCTAGGTGCCGGGGTAGAATATTCAGATTTTATTTATTTATTTATGGTCAACGTGCCAACATGACAATACATTCTCCAACTGACTCATGTTTTTTCCCGGTAAACCACTAGGAGTTCTCATAAACAAATGAGACAACTACCTTAATGGCAACTTACTATGCTGTAAGTACTTTAAGGCCCGGGCTTTTATAGTTCGAACCACTATTAGGTACAAGTAATGGAAATTAATTGTTCTTTCACACTAGCCGTTTGTAGGACGCACTATGAAAGGGTCGAGCCAGACTGAAAAATTCAATGGTATAGCCGGGATTTGAACCACGGATCTTCTGGTTTCCGTCCAGCCGCTCTAATCATTTGAGCTACTATGGCCAACGTGCCAACATTGGAGAATTTAATGTCATGTTGGCACGTTGGCCATAGTAGCTCAAATGATTAGAGCGGCTGGACGGAAACCAGAAGATCCGTGGTTCAAATCCCGGCTATGCCATTGAATTTTTCAGTCTGGCTCTACCCTTTCATAGTGCATCCTACACACGGCTACTGTGAAAGAACAATTAATTTCCAATAAAGATTAATGTATATGGGATTTCAAAGTTCATTAGTTGGTTTTTATATTTTTCTATGTATATTCTCTCCCATATGACGAGTTCACTATGTTTTTGTACGTATTTTAGTAATTTGGTGCTATCCTCAATTTCATGATTTTCAGATCACAAATGAGCTGCTATTGCAGACTTATCAATATTTTTGTATCTTAAGTGCCTAAAATGTTCTTTCTTTCTAGTGCCTATGTTTGTTTTTATCCTCCCTATGCAAATTTTTTCACAGTCTTTACACTTAATCTTGTAAATGTCTGACCTTTCTTCTGGTTTTATCTTATCAGTATTATTACTGTTAAGTAGGCTTTTAATGTTGTAATTGTTTTTGGTGCCAATGTTATATTATATTCCTTGAATATTTTTTGGAACCTTTTTGTGGCCCAAGGGTGGTAAGTAAATTTAGCATATCTAATTTCCTGTTTCCTTGATGAAAGAGCTGTGATCTGTTTTAATCTTTTTTGAAGTTTGAATGATTTTATTTTTTTATCTACAAGGCTTTTTCCATATCCATTTTTAATTGCAGTTTTTAAGATTTTATGGTATTCTTTTTGATATTCTTGCTGACTGAGGGGTAGGTTTACTAATCTGTGTATGAGACTGTTGATGGTGGTATGTTTGTGAGGAATTGGGTTGAAACTATTTGCTTTGATGTAATTATCTGTGCGTGTTGCTTTTCTATGAATACCAAATTTCAGTTTTTCATTTTTTTTTTTTTTTTTTTTTTTTTTTTTTTTTTTTTTTTTTTTTTTTTGTGATTTTAAGGTCCAAAAATGGTAAAGTACAGTCATCTTTAGTTTTTATTGAGAATTTTATGCTGGGTTCTTGAAGGTTGAGTAGTTTCAAAGCATCATCCATCTGTTTGTAGTGTACTATTGCAAAGATGTCGCCTACGTATCTGTACCATGTTTTCAAAATATGGGGAAAGGCTTTAGTTATGTGTTTCGAAAAATACGACTCATCTATAATTTAATAATTAATATGTACTGTATAACTACTTTTGGGCCACTTTATATATTCAAAACACAATGTTATACCGGACCATCCCTTAGTTTATATGATGATGTAAACACAGGCGACTGTGATTGGAGGGAATAGTCACACAATTTTATCAACCACATGTTGATATGCGCTGTCAATGAACCTGAAAAGTTTTTAAATTAAATGGGAGTCGATTAATGACACTAAACAACACTTAAAATAAAAATGTAAGTGTTGTTTAGTGTCATTAATCGACTCCCTTTAAATTTAATTTATTATAACAACACTGTTTTCAACACTTCCAAGAAAGGAACTGAAAAGTTTTGCTTGCTATTTATCGATGTTTGAGTAGCTTATGTGGTACCACTTTTACGTTAAGAATAAATGCAAAGGCATGTCTACTGTGTAATATATTTTTCCTTTCGTACACTAAAAAGTGACTGAATACTTACAACAGTTACTCAAATATTTGATTTCATCACATAACCTCACCTCATTTATAAATTAAAACTTAATGTAGGGTCTTTCTGCGGAATAGCAGTGCTAAATATCTGTGAGTAGCCACTTTGGCAATGAGTTGAAACTGTTACTGGTATGCAACTGAAAAAAGAAAAAAAATTGTATGTACCTAATTGGAATCTGACAACGGGCGAATTCCTTAAACGATTTCCACTTCCAAACTTTTGTTTGATAATTGCCTTAAGACAGCAATATATCTTCATGCTCAACAATAATATTTTTTCTGTTTCTGTTCAAAAATTCAAAACCTATGTCATGAAGAATGGTATAGAAGCTCGTTTTTTCAAAGCTCAGCTAAATGGGATCACTATTTACTGCTTGAAGCACTCTTGTAATTGCGGTGGCTTGTTTCTTTCAAAGAAGCCATGAACCTTGTGACGAATAACACTTTTAACAAATAATATTCATCACATTCACTTTCCATAACTGGCTTCATTCTTTTTTGGTGTTTTTTCTGGAGTGGAAAGCCTGCCCATTTTCACAACTTCACTTTGAGCAGCATTAATACTTGGCACTGAAGCACTGGTTAACTCTGCTGAGAAATTAACATCCTCCATTGCTAAGGTTGGGTATTTTTCATACAACTTCCAAAACACATTCAATATAAAGTATAAACTTGGAAGAAGCGTAGGGACAGTGAAGCACAAATTAGTACAAAAGTGAATCGAGAAGATATTGACACATTGCTTCACTCACACTGTTTATTCACAGGACATGTTTCAAGAGCTCTTGCTCCTATCATCAGCTGATACTCGACTAGTGCAGGTTGTGGTGGTTTCCTCTTTCTCCTTTTTGTCAATAGATGGCGTGATGTACTTGTCAAAGATGTCCGGTGGTGGAGTTTCAAAATTCATGACTCTATGACGATTTTTGTTGATGAAGATTTTTTCCCATACGGAAAGGTCTATGGGGTGATTAACATATTTTACTAGAGATGTTTCCAAGTTGATGTCATGTGTAGTATTCAAAAAATGAAAAGTCACTGCTGATTTTTCTGTTTCACCATTTTTAATGTTTCTTAGATGTTCTTTAGTTCTGATGTTAATATTTCTTTTTGTTTTTCCTATATAAATTTTAGGGCAAGTTTCACATTTGATCTCATAGATTCCTGGTTTTTCTTTGGTAGTGATTGAATTTTTGGGAGGGCCTTTTAACAAATTTCTGATATTAAACCTATTTTGAGGTGCAAGAGTTATGTTGTGTTTTGAGAAGATTTTTTGGAATTTGTTATAGGCTGATGGGTGGAAGGTAAATTTTTTAAAAAGTTTTATCTCTTTTTCTCCTGTAGGTTCTAGGGTGGTGGTTTCTTTTATTTTCTTAGCTTTGTTGAGTCTGTTAACTGTTTTGTCTATTAAATTTGGGTTGAAACCGTTGGATATAGCTACTTTTTTTATGTGTAGGTATTCTTCTTGATAATCTTCTCTGTTTAGTGGAAAGTTGATCATCCGAAAGATTAAACTGTTGAAAATGGCATGTTGGTGTTGTTTTGGGTTGAAACTGTTGTTCTTGATGTAATTATCTGTGTGTGTCGGTTTCCTGTAAATACCAAAGGTGAGTTTGTTGTTCATTTTTTTGATCTTGATGTCCAAAAAGGGGAGCACACCATCCTCTTCTGTTTCCAATGTAAATTTTATAGCTGGATTTTGTATATTCAAAAGTTTAAGACCATCTTGTATGAGTTTTTTAGGTACTATTGCAAAAATGTCGTCAACATAGCGATACCACACTTTGAAATAATTTGGAAAAGTTTTTGTGATCGCTATGTTGACGACATTTTTGCAATAGTACCTAAAAAACTCATACAAGATGGTCTTAAACTTTTGAATATACAAAATCCAGCTATAAAATTTACATTGGAAACAGAAGAGGATGGTGTGCTCCCCTTTTTGGACATCAAGATCAAAAAAATGAACAACAAACTCACCTTTGGTATTTACAGGAAACCGACACACACAGATAATTACATCAAGAACAACAGTTTCAACCCAAAACAACACCAACATGCCATTTTCAACAGTTTAATCTTTCGGATGATCAACTTTCCACTAAACAGAGAAGATTATCAAAAAGAATACCTACACATTAAAAAAGTAGCTATATCCAACGGTTTCAACCCAAATTTAATAGACAAAACAGTTAACAGACTCAACAAAGCTAAGAAAATAAAAGAAACCACCACCCTAGAACATACAGGAGAAAAAGAGAAAAAACTTTTTAAAAAATTCACCTTCCATCCATCAGCCTATAACAAATTCCAAAAAATCTTCTCAAAACACAACATAACTCTTGCACCTCAAAATAGGTTTAATATCAGAAATTTGTTAAAAGGCCCTCCCAAAAATTCAATCACTACCAAAGAAAAACCAGGAATCTATGAGATCAAATGGGAAACTTGCCCTAAAATTTATATAGGAAAAACAAAAAGAAATATTAACATCAGAACTAAAGAACATCTAAGAAACATTAAAAATGGTGAAACAGAAAAATCAGCAGTGGCTTTTCATTTTTTGAATACTACACATGACATCAACTTGGAAACATCTCTAATAAAATATGTTAATCACCCCATAGACCTTTCCGTATGGGAAAAAATCTTCATCAACAAAAATCGTCATAGAGTCATGAATTTTGAAACTCCACCACCGGACATCTTTGACAAGTACATCACGCCATCTATTGACAAAACGGAGAAAGAGGAAACCACTACAACCTGCACTAGTCGAGTATCAGCTGATGATAGGAGCAAGAGCTCTTGAAACATGTCCTGTGAATAAACAGTGTGAGTGAAGCAATGTGTCAATATCTTCTCGATTCACTTTTGTACATTCAATATAATTTGCTTTTTGCCACTTTTTAAAGCTTTCCCTTTGTGATGTTTTACATATTGCATGGAAACCGCCATGTTTAAACTCATTGTCTTCCCACTCCCTCTTAAGCTGCGCAAGTGCAGCATGCACTCTGATTAATATATACAAATTATACTTACATTTGCCAAATAAAATACTAATTAATTACTGTTTGACTGCTGTATTTGTAATAGTGTGATGTTGTTTATATGTTTTGCATTAGGTGTAAAGTCCTTAAAATTGATATACCAACTATATTTTTCATCCACAGAGAGTTACAAGACTAAACAGTCAATGATGTCACACATGTACACGTGCTTCTATTTACGTTGCCATATAACTTAGGACAGCTGCAGTACCATTTTGGATATTTTTTGAAAACAAAGCATGATGCTATAATAAATTCAGACACTTAACTTGACATTTACAAAATGAAAACACTTAAAAATTTTGGTAATCCAATGCAGCAGTGATTATTAGCAAAGCATTCCCTGATTCACTATTTTCAAAGACTGATAAGACTAAATAGGACTAATGTATGTATGTTCAGTTACCTTGAAGACATATCTTAACATAAAAATTAAAAATACCTTGCTTGAGAGGTAAGAGTTTGATTGGCTTCCAAACAACAAACTTTGAGTCCATAGCCATAGGCCAGCCATCTTGCTAGATGTCCCAAACCTGATCCTATATCCACAATGTACTGGCAGTCCTCTTCTTGAGCAATGGAAGCTATTAACTACAAAACAAAAAAATAAAATAGTATAAACATATATATCATATCAACAGGTGACACTAAATACTGATCAAGACACACAATAAGTCTCAATGATGTAAGTATCCAGTATGACTTAATTATACATAATTTTAAACCTATTTTGTGTATGCATGTGCATATATATATATATGGGATTATCATTTATTAAATATTTCAATGAACCACAGAGATTTTCAGTTGTCTGGTTACTCAGAGTTACAGTAATGATCAGTCATATTTGTAGAGTTTCTTTTTGAACCAATTAGCTGAGTGATATTTTGATGTCATATACAAAATTATGTGCTTCGGTGAGAATAAGTAATATACCTTTTATCCTATATTTGGATCTCTCTTTGTAGCGTAGATGGTAGCATATCTGCCTCATGTTCAAGAGGCCCCGAGTTCGAATCTTGGGCAGAATTAATTATCTTGATAAGGTTTTTTCAGAGGTTTTCCCTTATCCTGAAAGATTAATGTCAGGTAACTCTAAACTCTATAGACCCTGGACTCATTTGAGCATTATTTCACCCATTTCATTCATCGTCCGATATGATTCAACATTAGAGGATGTAAATTACATAAAGAAAAAAGAAAGCAGGGCTCTGCACCTAAAGAAATGAGAACTGTCCAGAAATAATATAAATAAATGCTTGAAAGTGCCAGAAAGGTGATTATATTACAGCCTGCCTGATCTTACATATGTACCTTAAGAGCAATGTGCAAAAACAATCATCACCTTAGCCATAGTTGCTATTTCATGGCGCTTCTTGGGCTTCACATGTTTTGTAAAAATGTAACTCAGCTTTGGATGCATTAAACATGAAGTTCCCTTTGGATCACCATCTTGCTTATATAAAGCATTGTTGTAAAAATGGCCTGAAGTACATGATAAATCCATGTCACTTTGGTGCTCATGTGACATCTGTTTATGGTAACATACATTGCTCACTTGTTTTCTAGAAATTGAGTATTGCTGAGCTGCTACTGAAAGAGCAAGCAACGACAGTGGCCAAACTCGTGGATATCTGTCAAAGAAGAAGCAACAAAAAATATTAGTATATTACTTATGTTTTTAATTGTTCTATTTCATCTCAATATGAGGTCTAACACATACAAATGTAGCATATCTTTCAAAAAGAATGACATAATATTAGTCGACTACTGGTATCACATAGAATATACTGTTTCTAAAATTGCTTTGATTTTCATTTCAAGAATCTTAAATATTAATGGTGATATTGGATTCTGTATTAAATGCAGTACCTCCTCTACCCTAGGTAAAGGATGGGCAAACTAAAGATAGCAACATTAGTCAGCAATCACCTTTTTTCAGTATTGCATTGAAAACATCATTATGCTCAATACATTTCAAATTCCAAATTAAGCTCAGTATGATGCTGGTCCTCCATATTAAAAAGAAAAGAAGTTAAAATTGTTTTGGTGGTTGGGAATTCTTATGGATAAAGTGTGCAAGGTAAAATTCACATAAAGTGTACTGCTTTCCTAGTATTAAAGTGATGGAACCTCTAAATCAAAACAAAGAAGTAGACATGTGTAAATTAAGTTAATTGGGAGTCGATTAATAACACAAAACAACACTCACAGACATGTGTAAGTTGAAGCCTGATGAGGAAAAATATATAATTCCTAATAATAATAATAATGATAAAAAAAGCAAATAAAGTACAAAAAAGTAAATACCAGCCTGGAACTGCTCAGAATGATACCCTCGCCCACACATTCAGAAATGAATAACATCAGACATCATGGTATCATGCCTCAAGAAATAATTGTTATATACAGAGTCAGGCTGAAAAATTCAATGCCATGGCCGGGATTTGAACCATGGATCTCCTGGTCTACGTCTGGTTGCTCTTAACCATTGAGCTACCATGGCCAATGTAGAATGGGAGATCTGTGCTTCAAATCCAGGCCATGGCATTGAATTTTTCTGTTTGACTCTATCTATCCAAATCTTAGCCTACACAGGGTAGTACGGAAGAAAAATTAAATTTTCGTCAATGGGTGTGTGTATTGTCAGTGAACAAAATAAGGGAACAATTCAATGAGTTAAAAATAGTTGTAAGGTATTATATGTAGGTGAGATACATGTACTTCAACGCTATTTTCAAAGTCACCCACTAAGGCACAGTAAAACAGAAGTGAATCGTTATGGCCAGTAAAAACTGTCCGATGTTATATACAAAATTTGATGGTGAATTTAGTTTTGACAGAGATGGGATTCACCTAAATAGAAAGGGCTTACAAAAGTTTGGAAAATTAATAAACAGGGCTATATTGCATTGCAAAACTAAGTTTCCATTGGGAAACTAACGAACCAAAGGGTGAATATGGTGATAAATTTTGCAAATTTTTTATTCTATAGTCTGGAACATGGTAGAAGGTGATACATATGCAAGTTGAAAATCATGCTGTTAAAATAAGAAACAAAAAAGTACAGCGTTGAAGTGTTATTATAATTTTACATGAAAGATTTAAGTGCAATATGCCTAATTAAACATGGCTGGATGAAAGTGGAATAATTTATTTTCCTAACGTCACACTAGCTGGAAAATATTGTAGAAAAAATAAGAATATTGGGGTCCTTGTCTGCATATTAAATCAACTTTGCATGTAAACTTTAAGAAAATTTATAATTGTGAATACCTAAACCAGGAAGAAAATGATGCTTTTATCTGTATATCCATTTATTTGTAATATTATGGTTAGTGCAGTTATCAAAATGACCACGCACTTAGCCCAGGATCTCGACAGTCATATCCAATTACATACAATTTATAATTGCTTCTTACACTACCACAGTTTTGTAATATCATTAATGTTGATGCTAAGAGGATTTTCAACCTTTTCAAATAGTGCAACAGCTTAACAGATAAATCTTTAATAACTTTGAATGAGTCTTAAACTTAAAATTAAATTACTTTGTGCTTAATTGTGTAAGAGTTATTATAGGATGTTAAAGAAAAATGTACTTGCATATTTTATTTGGATTGTTCTTAAGGAGGTTATTCTGGATGTATTAATTGTTATTTAAGTTGTATACTTCTTGCTTATTGTTGAATGTATTTTGGAAGTATACACACATGTTACAAATGGTGGCCTCAAAATACAAATAGTCATTTTGTAAGTCATGACAACTATTTTATATATTCCAAATAACCAAAAAAGTGTGATATTGCACTATATTTGAAAACATGGGATACACAGTAAAGATGCCACCACCAGATAACTGAGTACATTGGCGGCTAATAGACAACAACGTTAGTATCCTAGAGGCCATGTTCTAATATGGATGTCACTAAAGTGGAACAGCATACATGTGTAAAAATTGCATTTCTGCATGGAAGAAATGCTTGTGAGTATCATACTGAACTATGAGAAGCAGTGGGTGATAGGGCATTGCCTTTCCGGATTGTTGCACATTGGATGAAAGCCTTCAAATGTAAATGCGTAGCAACTATTGAGCTATCACACAGTGGACCTCCAGAGTCTGCTCACACAGAGGTGCAAGTGGCTGTTATCAAACACTGTTTAACAGATTATTGGTACCGGACTGTAGCAAAATTAGCTGCCCACACTGGTATGTCTGCATTGACAGTTTTCCACATTTTACAGAATGATTTAAAGATGTGCAAGGCTTGTGTAAAGTGGGTGCCACATGCTTTAACTGAGGTGCAAAAATGGATTCAATACAAAACATCATGCTGTATCAATCTGGAGCAATTCCATCATGAAGGAAATGAAATGTGAATCGAATTATTGGAATTGATTAAACATAGGAAAGAGCATATGAACCAGAACTAATGAGGTAATCAAATGAATGACACTGTCGTGGTTCACCACAAAGATACAAGTTTTGACAGAATCCATCACCCACGAAAGTCATGCTCATTTTCGCTTATAACAGTCAAGGTATTCTACTGTGTCATTGTTTGTGAGGACCAACTGTCACTGCCACATACTAATTCCTGCTGCACACTCTTCATGGTACACTGTGGGGGAAACGTCCAGAGTTTCTGAATAATGCAATAATCCTCCATAACAATGCAATAAGCCACAATGTAGCCTGTGTCTAGAACCCTGTGCAGCAGTGGGGTGGGAGATCTTGGAATACCTTCGAAGCTCAGCTGATCTCAGTACATGCAACTTTGATCTCATTTCAAAAATGAAGACATGCTGTGTGGGATGTGGTTTGCAAACAGGAAGGTCATCATAACAGTTCATCGATGAGAGGTGGCATACATAAATGATCACAGCTGATGGTATTCAGTACCTTCATCATCATTGGCAAAGACGTGTGGAAGCCTTAGAGGACTATTTTAAAGGTTGTTAGCTTGTAGTAGTATTTTGCATACATATGCATACTGTTTTGTGCATATACTATAATATGATATATAATATGAATAAAACAATAATCTCTATTTATGCATCTTCCAATGTCCCCTACCCATTGCCTCTTGTACCCAGATACCAATTTAGTACCAGCACTGCAAAGAATATTCCAGAGCCTTTCAATCATATATCCTGATTTTTGTTTCCTGCAGCTTTATTGATGATAAAAAATAGCATAATTTCAAAATGATCCTTGTATAACCTCAAAGTATGCATCGATACGGATGGTTTTGTCTTCAGTATGTTATTCTATCACTTTATTTACTTTCTACAGAGTGGACAGAGGGTTCTAATACAAAAATGATACCTCTTCATTTCACAATAAAATAGGCTTCCTAGTATCCTATATTCTGTAAACAATTACTATGCTTGGTTCTATTGCTAATAGATGCACAGAGCTTTGAATAGCCTTGTAACTTAATTTTAAAAGTTTTTAATAAAATGGAATTCTCACAAGGATACAGTGTAAGCATGAATTGTTGCTGATAAATAAAAAGATAAATTCTGAAGGAGGCCAACATCCCTGGACGTAACCTTGTAACTCACTAATGCTTGTATATTGTAATTACATTGAAACCAAATTTTATAACCAACAATAAGATTTATACTGTAGTACTGAATTTCACTTTCATAAAGTGAAAGCAAAGCAAAAGCTTCTAATACAATAATGCAGTTCAACAACTCAGAAGCAGGCTTCACTGTATAGTATTATCAGAAATTATATTTAGTGAATATTCTTACTTCAGCGGTCCAGCATCTGGTCTTATTAAACTGCTAAGCTCTTTAGGATCAATATCTTTTAGAGCTTCTTGCCAGCAAATGGGTAACCTTTTCCAGTGGGCTTCAGTGAAGTAATCCTGCAATCAACATTAAAAGATACATTTTTACAAGCTGCATATCTGCAAGGAAGTGTTTTATTTTGTATCATGCATATTATCTCTGCCTGGTTTTTCATATAACCTATATATAATGTGTCTTTGAATATTCAAGTATATTTTCTACTAAACTGTACACTTCTTTGACGTGTTCAATGTTTACAGGCTTTTGTGGCCTACTAATGAACTCACTGAATGCAAATCACTCTAATCTAATATAATAAACTATTTGGTTATACATTAGGCAAATAATAAATAAATAAATATGAAACAAAGAAATGAAGTACAAGAAATCAACAGTATTTTTACACAGAAGATTATAAGAACTTATTCTAAATGTTCAGAAGATTCCCTTACAAACTCCTAAAATTTGTACTGAGGACTAAGTAAATGATATTTTGAGTATAAACCTGTGTTCAAAAATGTTTAGTTTCCATGCTTATAAGTATACTAATTTCAAACTGTGTGTTTAAATTTCCCATTACTTTCAGGTGATCCAATAATCATTATCAATTCTGCTATCTCACTTTGCAATTACTATTCAAGATAATCAAGTTTAGGTAAAACTGAAAAGATCAACGTGAATCAAATCTCCCTATATGCAAAGATAAAAGCTCTTTGCAAAATTTTGTCTTTTTTTTTTTTTTTTTTTTTTGTAATTTATGTCCTCTAACGTTAAGTTATATCGGACAGTGAATGAATTGGGTGAAATGATGCTCAAATGAGCCCAGGGTCCATGGAGCTTAGAGTTACACGACATTCGTCTTGAAGGATAAGGGAAAACCCCGGAAAAAACCTTATCCAGGTAACTCACCCCTGACCAAGATTCGAACTTGGGACCTCTTGAACGTGAGGTAGACATGCTACCACCACGCTACCGAGGCAGGCTAAAAAAAAAAAAATTGTCTGTATACAAGAGATTCAAAATATAAGTGTGACTGAATGTATATACTATAAAATGAATTATTGTATAACATCTTAGCATCAAACACTGTATCATGATGTTAAGCACCATTTGAAAAACTTGAGTTTACTTGGAAAACAAAATGTTAATGTTATAAAATTAATACATGTAGTTTATCTTTTCTGAAATTGGTGAATCAGTAATACTGAATTTGTTAGGACTGAATTAGCTTATCAGTGCTAAATTACTATCGTTCTAGCTGTACATTAGAAGCACGAGCTTTAAACACATGCTTTGAAATTTTATATTTCCAAAATGGAGATACTGCACTTCCATGTTTAAAATATTATCTGCTCATTTCTGGTACTTTGTTATGGAATTTCTCAAACGGCCTATATATGTTACACATGTACTATTAAGTTAATTAAGACACATGAAGTAATTTAAGTTTACAAGAAAGCTTATCTTGGAATCTTATCATAGATCCTAGTTAAGATATGCAAATATATTAGGCCATTAGTCGCTTTGTGTGATTTTCTTTTGTTAGGCCATTTTTTTATTTTAGGTCATAATTTTCTAATTTTTTGCCCATTGTATCTTTATTTATTATTTTTTGCATTTACATTCAGTATATAAAGAGTTTTCTATTAATGTTATTTTACAGAAGGACAATGTTTAAAACATTAGAAAATTTCCTATTTGACTGAAAAATAAGAGTAATATTATATGTGTCTGGAGGAATTTAGTAACAGTGACGTCAAAATTAATCACAAAAACTACATGTAGTTGGTTTATTGATACTCGTCACTTACTTTTTTTTTTATATTAAAGAGAGACTAGTTTCAATCTCTTTCCAACTGCCTTTGAAACTAGTCTCTCAATATAAAAAAGTAAGTGACGAGTATCAATAACCCAACTACAAATCGTTTTTGCGATTAAGAATAATGTTGTACATTCTTTTAGGTGGAAGGGTGACTGTTACCAAGGCAGTAATTAATGAGTAGTTATGAACTCATGTCCGAAACTATGGATGAGATGGTCAGTTTTCCAACCTTTGCGTTAATGACTGCATAGTTGCTATTGTCTAAATCTTTCTGTCATGTCATAGGCTGCAAACTTCTCTTCATTTACAATGTATTTTCTCTGGGAACTGAAGGGAATTAATGCCACAGTTTTATAATACCAGCTTCAAAATAAATTGTGTAAACTTTCTTTCAGGTTCTTCAAACAAGAACATGGAACGAATATATTCAAAATTAATTTTCTAAGTTATTTTATTATATTTATATACATACGTTTTGTACTAGTACTGCTGTTACACCTAAGTATAAATTAATATATAATTTCTACATTCATTTTGATAAATAGATTAAATCAAGTTTTAGATCATTTTTGTAAACATTATTCAATTTTTAAGAAGTATAGAGAACAAATTTTAAAGGTCATATTTGGAACATTTTAGATCAATATCTGGGTCCCCACTAATAATTACGCTACTCAGCATTTTGAAACTTTTTTTCTTGCTGCAAGGGATGTGACATGTGATCTTAACTAATTCTGGGTCACTGAAGAACACGAATCCATTATTCATTTCTACATGTCATGTCAGGTTTTCTTGCAATAGTACTCCCAAATAAGAGATATAGGAATAAAAAGTACTAAACAAATTAAGATAAGTTTGGAAATATCCTAGAGAAAATATAGTGATATTTTGTAAACAGACACGACATGTCTATTCCACTATTTTTCTGAGGGGGAGGGACCAAATAAACACAAGTTTCATCTATGTAAGTGCCAATATCTAGGGTCGAACTAGGGTTTCTTGGTTCACATATTGCTGAAACACACAAGTTCGTAATTTCTGTGTTCCAGTTTTGATAAAAATGTTACTTATACAGAAGCAAAGCGCTGATTTCGAAAATGGTAACAGTTTTGGCATAACACATACCATTTTAATGAAATTCAATACTTTTTGTATATTGAACACTATATATAATTGTGATTATAAATACTGTATTTACTCAAAAATAAAAACCCCCAGATTATAAGACCCACCAAGTTTTACGAGCATAATATAGGGGGGAAAAAAATATGTATGCAAATGTTAGACCCGGTCCGTCAATTTGAGACAGGCTGTTATTTCAAGAAAATCTGATCTTCAGAATTTCTTTGATACTGTACATACAGTTATCGGTACATGGTTGATCAAGGATAAGTTCTACCCTTTCATTTGTTTGCCAAGGAGCAAGTAGCTGGGGAGAGGGGCTGAGACCTGACTTTCACATACCAAATAGCAGCACCTTTCAAATTACCCAAGGTACGTAGAGGTTACTACATACTTCTTACCATTTTACTAAAATGAGATGTTTGGTTAAAACAGCAGCAGCTTTACTGAAAGTGAGTTTCTCTTGTGTTTTTTCTCTGTTATCGGCAACATGAATTTGCGAAAAAGTTTAACTATAGGTTTTAAGTTAGATGTTTCGGACTTTGTTGAAAAAAATTGTGTATGAACAGCGGGTCGAAAGTATTCGGTACAACCAAAATGATACTTACTGGCAATACCAGAGTAATAAACTTAAGGCCATCAAAAGAGCAACTCGATCTTTCTGCAGCCCGAAGTATGCGACTGTAAGACTCTCCTGATTTTTCGGCTATAATATGGTTAAAAATAGGTGGGTTTAATAAATGCAGTATATATATAGTTCAGTTTCTGGGTCAATAGAAAATTGCAATACAGATAAGGATTGATGGAGTCGGCATGAAAAATTCAATGCCAGGGCCGGGACTTGAACCACAGATCTACCGGTCTCCGCCCAGTCGCTCCCACCCACCGAGCCACCATAGCCAACCCAATGGAAATTAAAAAAGTTTGCAGGGGCCAGGTCTAAAGAGTACAAAGGATGAGGCAGCACAGTGATTTAGTTTTTTGAGCAATAGTCATGCAAAAACCAAGATGAATGTACTGGTGCATTATTGCAATGCAAGAGCCCTGAATTGTTTGACCACATTTTAGGTCATTTCCAATCACATTTTCTTGTAGGCATCGCAACACATCCCAACAGTACCAGCCCGCCTCAGTAGCGTAGATGGTAGCGTGTCTGCCTCACGTTCAAGAGGTCCCGAGTTCGAATCTCGGCCAGGGTGAGTTATCTACATAAGGTTTTCTGGGGTTTTCCCTTATCCTTAAAGATGAATGTCGGGTAACTCTAATCTCCATGGCATTGAATTTTTCATGCCGACTCTATCAATCCAATACCTTAGCCTGTACACAGCTAGATTGAAGAAATGAATCATTTCCATCAATTAACTTAAATAAACAGATACGGATTTCTCAGCATACAGACAAGTCACAGCATTTTAGTTAAGAAAAGTTGAACAATTTAGTAAGAGACTTAGGTCTTACAAAAGAGAAGAGCAAATTACTTGGATCAAGGTTGAAAGAGAAAAATATGTGAGCTCCAGATACTGCATTTTCCTGGTATAGTAATAGAGACAAAGAATTTACCAAGTTCTTTAAGATGCAAGACCAACTTGTTTATTGCTGTGATACAGCAGGTTTAATTCAATAACTGGGAAGACCAACATATGATAACAATGACTGGCATTTATTTATTGAAAATTCAAATAGAAGTCTAAAAGTCATTTTATTGCACAACAGAAGTGAATTTCCCTCAATACAAGTGGTATGTTTTTCTAAAAGAATCATATACAAATTTTCAAACCATATTAGAAAGAATTTATTACAAGGAACATCAAAGGCTACTGTGCGGAGACTTTAAAAAATGTCATTTGTGCTAGTCTAGTTGATCCCCTTTGCATATAAAATTAGTTATTATGAAACAATTCCTGAAAGCACTGAACAAGGTTCTTGTTTCAAATACGAAGCTAAGATAAAAGAGGGTATATTTATGGACCTCAGATAAGAGAACTAATGAAGGATAGTGCTTTTTGGATACCATGAATGATAGAGCACTGCAAGCATGGCGTGCTTTCGAAGCGGTAGTCAGTGAGCTTCTCGGAAATATAAAAGATCCACAATACAAGGAAATTGTGATAAATATGCTACCAAAGGTACGAGCTCTTGTGTGTAACATGAGTTTAAAGCTACAGGTTTTGAATTTACATCTAGAATATTTTCCTGATATTTTGGGATCCCTCAGTGATGAACAAGGTAACAGATTTCATCAAGAAATCAAGGAGATGGAGAGGAGATATCAGGATCGGTGGAACATTCAATGTTAGTGGACTACTGTAGGTGCTTGAAAAGAAAAGTTCCTCAACCAAGCATAAATGTAAATTAATATGGCCATCCTTCCTGCCAAATAAAAAGTAATTTCATGTCTTCTTTTGAAGGTATGTCAGTGTTTGTATGTGATTATTACTGAGAAATTTTGCATTCTCTATTTACCTTATAGTGCATTGCTTTTACACCAAAATTGCTATTTTCATAATTTATTTTGTAATTTGAGAGAACATTTTATGTGATAGAAAAAAATGGAAAGCACCATTAATTTAGCAAATCTAAAGTTAGTTAATATCACCTTTCAGATCACAAACTGGCAAACACAAATTTTATTTTGCAGGACAATGTTATCAGTTCAGAATAATGTTTGTATAACAGTACTCAAATTAAGATCTCAGAGTATAAATAGGTATAAAATAATGTAATTCCAACAATTACATAGTGCAATGCTTGTTTATATCTTGTGTCCAATATTGAATGTACCTTGCATAAATCAGTACCTCTGGATCAATAAAAGATCATCATTGTCAGCATCACCATCATCATCATTATTATTATTTGAGATAATTCATTAATCTTTTCAGTCACCTGGTTTGGGCCAGTGGACATCCTGCATTTTCAATATTATTTTATGCCATTGTTTTATACCCTTAAGAAACAAGGCAATACATAGATATATCTGCAAACATAATGAATCCATATTGTACCTTTAAGACCAATGGCAATAAAAATATAATATATCATTGATCTGAGTAGAAGTATTAGAAACAATGATGTATTAATAATTTATAAAGATGAAATGAATGAGAAACACTACACATCTTAACTGAAAAAGCTACGTGAACATGTTTCAAGGTCTAAAGGTCTTGTCCCCATCATATATGTCCAACTGATTCTTGATCCTGTTGACCTTGGCAGATTGGTTTGGACTGGCAAATTAAAATTAATGAAGTGATAATTGTGCTTTAATATCTTTGTTTTCCCATACTTTTAGTTCAACTGGAAAACTGGTGGCTTTCAGTAATATGACATTTGGGGCCATGTAATGATTGGTAGACCAAAAATGATAAACTACTATAGATTTATTAAATTTAAAGGGAGTCGATTAATGACACTAAACAACACTTACTTTTAAATTTTTCCGGAACATGTTTCAGAGACTTTGCCTCTATCCTCAGCCGGCCATCGACTGGTTCTCATTGGTGTAGTTGATGATATTTTGTCACAGGTCTCCTCTTTGGCATTTACAGAAAACCAACACAGACAGACAACTACATAAAAGCTAATGGCTACAACCCAAGATCCCACAAACAGGCAATCTTCAATAGTTTAGCACACAGACTGGTAAACATCCCTCTCACAGCAGAAGAATACAAAACAGAATACAACAAAATAATTGAAATAGCACAAAAAAAAAAAACTTTCCCAAATCATTAGTAGACAAAAAAGAGAACTTAGCAAAACAGAAGAAGCTACTAAAGGAAACCATAACCCTCTCAGCTACAGAAACTAATATGATTTTCAAAAAATTCACTTACCATCCATGGGCCTATGATAAATTCAAAAAAGTCTACAAAAAACAAAACATTCAACTAGCACCAGTCAACCATTTCTCCTTAAAAAACCTAATTTGCTCAAACATCAAAGATGCCATTCCATCAAACAAAAAATCTGGTATATATCAAATTGAATGCAGTGACTGTAGTCAAATTTATATTGGAAAAACCAACAGAAATTTAGAAACAAGAGCAAAGGAACACTTTAGAAACATAAAATATAAACAATTAGAAAAATCAGCAGTTGCCACACATTTTTGGGAAAAAAACCACAACATAAATCCAGAACCAAAACATACATCTGGAAAACAAGAACTATCCATATGGGAACAAATCTTCATTTCAAAAAATAGGAACAAAGTATTCAATTTCGACATCCCCCAGAAAGATTTGTTCAGCAAGTTCCTTGAACCGCCACCAGAGGAGACCTGTGACAAAATATTGTCAACTACACCAATGAGAACCAGTCGATGGCTGGCTGAGGATAGAGGCAAAGTCTCTGAAACATGTTCTGGAAAAATTTAAAAGTGTTGTTTAGTGTCATTAATCGACTCCCTTTAAATTTAATTTATCATAACAACACTGTTTTCAACACTTCCAAGAAAGGAATTACTATAGATTTCTCAGTTTGTTTGCACTTTATGACTCTCATGTGTACTTTCAATCTGATGTTTAGGCTTCTTTTCATTTGAACAGTATTTATTTGGTTGCAATCAAAGCAATTAATCTTACAAATGCCTGACATCATGCTGTTATAAGCTGATTTATTCTTATTTGTACATTACAATTTTTTGTATACTGTAATTACCTTTTACAACCTAGGTTATCTTACATTTCCAGAAAATCTTGCTGAATTTTTTATGTACACTGCTTTGGTTCTTTTGGTTGGTTCAGTTTTATGGTGTCTGTTACTCCTTTTTTTCTCTTTTGTACTTGGTTATCTTTCTACTATTCAATCTTTGTTGTACCCATTATTAGCTGCAGCTGGGAAGCTGTGTTTATATTCTTCTCTGTATTCTTTAGGTTTTGTGGAGATGTTTACTAGTCTATAAGACAAACTATTAAAAGTTGCAGTTTTATGACCTGAGGGATTGAAGCTATTGTTTTATTTTTTCCCCCTAATTAATACCCTCCAACTTTAAATCATATTGGATGATGAATGAAATGGGTGAAATGATATTCAAATGAGCTCTGGGTGAGTTACCCAACGTGCATCTTTCAGGATAAGAACTAATCCAATAACTCATCCTAACCGAGATTCAAACTCGGAACCTCTTGAACGTGAGGCAAACATGCTACAACCTACACTACAGAGGCAGGCTTATGAAGTTGTGTTGGTTGGTTTTCTGCAAATCCAAACGTAAGGTGTTGGTTTTCTCAAACAATTTTAAGGTCAAGGAATAGAGAGCACATCAATAATCTCTCTTCTGGTTCTTATTAAGGATCCACAAAAGAAATGTTCCTTTATCTATCGCTACCCACTGCTATCCTCTTCTTCAATACACAGCATATTACTACCATTTAGTAATATTCTGAATATGTACAGCTTTCAGTATTCTCCCCTCCCTCACCTTGAATTTGAATGTGTATCTTCTTTCCAAGTAAATGTGAAATAGCATAAGCAATAACCAAATGTACATCTCTCTCTCTATTTTAATTCCTAATGAATATCTTCTAGTGTGATTAGTTACTTCACTTACAGACTATCCAGAAGCCTTCTTACCTTTCCAATCTATCCCAATCTTGCTTTAAAATTTTTGTAAAATTCTTTCAATTTGTTTTTGAAAAATTCCTATTACTGAAATGAAAACTAAATTGGCACTGCAGAATAAGACTATAGTATTGAGAAGCTATAAAACTTCATGATCCAATATTTATTAAAACTTAATCCAAAAAGTGTCTGGATGAGCGTAATTTATTTATTTGCATAGAAAGTCCCAATGAGCATACTGCACTAGGTAGAAACTGCCTTTTGCAGGCGAGATGATAAGCAAATTATGTAGAATAATAGGTATAAAGGAGTTCTCACGGGGCAAGGGTTTTGACCCCTTTAACTGCTGTGGTACAGAGGCTACACCGGATTCTGCAGACCATTTCTAGGGGAGGAGAACTCCAACCCCTTCAGCTGTTGAGGTGCGACCGTTACAGTGGTCAGGGCAGTGATTCCTGACACCCATGGGTATTGGGTAAATCTGGCCTGGCTGTCCAGATGGAGTTGAGGGATGCCGAAAAAGTTCCAGGTACTAGCCTGCAGAGCTAGCAGCATGGTGAGCTAGAACATGAGCTGCCTCACCGAGGTTGTTCAGTAGTCTTCCCTTCAGGGTTGATGCGCATAAGTGACATATCCATTTCCACATGAAAGGGGAGGGGAACTATTTTAGGTAATAAGATACTGCCCTAATGGAAGACCCTATGGAAACAATAGTTTTCCTGGTCTACAGGTGAGTCACGACTTCGGGTAGTCCTCGCTCTCAAATATATAAAAGAATAGGTATGCAAGTATACAAATATATATACATATATAGAATAATACACATACAAGAGTATGTATAAAAGTATAGAAAACAACATATATAAACATCTATATTAACAGAATATCTGGTTTGAAAATAGGTTTTAAGATTCCTTTCTTGGAAGTGTTGAAAACAGTGTTGTTATGATAAATTAACTTTAAAGAGAGTCGATTAAAGACACTAGACAACACTTACTTCTAAATTTTTCCGGAAAATGTTTCTGAGGCTTTGCCTCTATCATCAGTCGAGAGCCGGCCGATGATAGAGGCAAAGCCTCAGAAACATTTTCCGGAAAAATTTAAAAGTAAGTGTTGTCTAGTGTCTTTAATCGACTCTCTTTAAAGTTAATTTAGGTTTTAAGATATCATGATTATAGCTCTTGTTATGCTCAATGACTCAACACATTCTATTATTAACTTTCCAAGCCACATCATGGACTTTCAGAACCCACACTGATATTTCAATCCCTTGCCCATGAACATTTGCTAACTTCAAATGTTTTAATAAATTTAAATTTTTGTTTCCTAATCATAACATTACTTCTTCCTTATAAGATTATTTCAATGTCTCACTCTTCTGTTCTTATTGCCGTATACAACCATCCAGATCTATTCTTACTGGCAGCGTTGTTCTTGCTATCCTTTGTCCAAGAGTCAGCCTTTTATTTAAAAAAGCTTTAAAATAAATTAAATAAATGTTTTGCAAGCAATACAGAGATTTTCTGTGTGGCTATTAGGTGTTACAGTATTGCTCAATTAAGTATTTAACAGAACACCGAAGGAACATAAAATATAAACAAACAGAAAAATCGGCAGTTGCTTTTTATTTCTGGAATGATAACCCCCACATCGGAGAGGAGATCAAACTACTAAAACCATTGTCAGCAAAACTTGAACTTACAACATGGGAAAAAACTTTTATTATTAAAAACGTTCCACATATTCTAAATTTTGATGTGCCATCAGTAAGTGGTCTACTGAACTTATGTAAAGAATCTTCCGAGAGAGGGAGCCAATTACAAGAGATCCAGACAACAACCAACTGTGATAAATAATCAGCTGATGATGACACTGCAACAGTTTCGAAAACGTTCCTGATTTTGTAAAAGGATGTGAGTGAAGTTACAGGTTTTAAAAAGGTATCACTCAATTTTAGTCTTTATACATGAATTAGCTTCACTGTTAACAACGCTTTTATTTATAACTATTCAAAGTATTTAAGAAGTTTAGTTTTGAACTGAAGTAAGTTGAATGACAATTTCATGTCTGTTGTATGATTTGGTGGCAATATGCAATATATCTTTTATCCCATATTTGGCAGAGTTAACTGATTCTATGGAAATTTCATTACCCAATCTTATTTTGTGGTTAACAATTGCATTCTAATTTTGAAACCATTTCAAGGATACATCTGTTTATCTACAAATGTTACTTTTCAGATGTTAATAACATGTTTCAAATTACTTTGTTGTATTCTTTCTTTTTTCTATGCATATTAAATCTTACATTTAACCATAGAAAGTTAAAATGAACTCAGGGACCTAATTCACTAAGGTTACATGACATTCATTCTAAGAAGTTGAGGTATGCATTGGTCTGACCTAAGGCTTCAACAAAAACCAAACCTGGCACCACATTACCTAATTTTTAATTTTTGAGAGACTAGTTTTGGAAGCCATTGCTTTTATTTTTAACCTTAAAGGTCTGGTGTCAGTTGTAATTGCTGCCGCTGTTTCTCTGGTGGTGTAACAATTAACTTCTTTATTAAATTGTTGACTGATGGGATTGTGAAATTTAATGATGATACATGAAATGAAGATGAACAACTGGTGGAATGAGACGGTAGGGGAAACCGGAGCACCCAGAAGAAACCCACCTCTATGCCATTTTGTCCACTAAAAATCTCACATGCCGTCACCTGGGATCACACCCAGGTGATGAGAGTCGAGTGATCCAACCATTCGGCCACAGTGCAGCCCTAAAGAGAAAAACTACAGACAACTACAACCGAGTCAGACCTTCAGGTTGAAAATAGAAGCAACTGCTCCTGAAACCAGTCCCTCAAGTGTAAAAGAAAACTCACTTCAAAATGTTATTAATGTACAAACCTCTTGAATTTTAATTGAAACAGATCTCTAGTACAGGGAAAAGGAAACCCAGAATAAAACATCGCCAATAAGCTTGTTGTATTTCTTATTTTACCCAACCAAGAATAGGGCTAGGAGTATAAAATTAATTTTAAACCAATCAAAATTCATATGCCAAATAAATATAATAATGTTCAAATTAAAAATATTGATTTTTGTTTTAAAAGCACTGTAATCGACAATTTCACATCCTTCAAATTGCATTTTAGTTCTGAAAGAGAATTTTGGAGTATTACAATGGTGCCCCTGCATGCAATAATGGGGTAAGTCTGGTTACCCCATTTATGCCTTTTATATGAAATTCGGAATCTTCAATGTCTGTTCTGTAATAATGGGTCAGCATTATACTTCTAGAAACAGATGAGAGAATGTAGTATGTGTTTTGTTACAATGCTGCATGGTTTCTACGAGTTATGCGCTCAATGTTTCATTATATTTCTAAGAAACAGACGATAGATTGCAGTACATGTTTTGCTACAACGCTGCATGGTTTCTACGAGTCACAAGCTCAAAGTTTCACTGTCCAGCACCCGATTGTTACATAGTCGTAACAAAGCAAAATGAGCTAAGATTCAGATTTTGTAACTAATTTGTCCCTTGCTGAAAAAAGAGAAAAGAAATAGGGAGAAAGGAAGGAAAAGGTTGGCACATCCAAGACTTTGGAAGAGAAATTAAATAAGAAACTAAGAACTGAGGTAAAAATATATACAATATAAATTTTGTTAATGAAGTAACATGTTAACCATACTGGAATATAGTAATATAATTTAATAAATATCCTTACAAGGGAAGCAGTATGGTGGAATCCACAATAATTTACAAAGTAGAACAAGTTAATTAATTCCTTGAAGAAGTCATAGACCATAATGTGCATAGTAAGAAAGTTGAAGTTTATCAACAAATGAAAAAGGACCTGCTGAAACTCGATGAGAAAAATTTAATATTGCAGTTTTATTATGCCTTGAACTTGTCACTGCCTTGTATCTTTATCATTGTGCATGTGCATTTGTTTTGTGGAGGGTGAATACAAGAAAGGAGCCAAAAGCATCTATTCCTTTGTGTTTCATGTTTTGCAATAGAAGCTTCTACATCAAACAAATTTTACGGTATTTTCTAATGCATGCAGTGAGCAAAACAGGAATCAGACTGTACATTTCTGTGACATTGGGAATTATCATTAGACATGTTTTCCTGTTTGGGAGCATAGTTACTGCCAGTGAGATCAAAATTTTGCTACACATTCACAAAAGATTAAGAAAACAGAAGTCATCGAGACACCATGATGATTACATTAACATAATATGAAATGCTAAGAAGACTTCCTTCACTGTCCTCAATCTCTTCTTTTTTTGCAATTTACGTCTTCCAACGTTAAGTCATATCGGACGATGAATGAAATGGATGAAATGATGCTCAAATGAGTCTGGGGTCCATGGAGCTTAGAGTTACCCGACATTCGTCTATCAGGATAAGGGAAAACCCCGGCAAAATCTTATCCAGGTTACTCACCCTGACCGAGATTCGAACTCATTGTCCTTAGGGGAATTGTGTTACATTAGATACAGCACTAAGGCAGAATAATCAGTTGAAACTACCAAGTAAAGGACTTGATCTTTCCAAGGGTCGAATGATATCCTACAACCCTGATGGTCCTTTAGTTCAAGAAAATTACTCTGACATAGGATTATTAAAAACATACAAGATTATTAAAAACATACAAGATATGTCCTTCGAGCTATACAATTTATGACAGTTCCGAATATTGGAGTTAAGAGGGCCAAATTACATGGTCTATCCTGTTACTTATCAGAAACAGGCAAAATATTTACGAGCAAATTTACTGAACAAGCAACTAAACTTCAATCACAACAAGCTGACTGCAGTTCAAGTGAGAGTGACTAGTGAGGCATGTTTATCTGACTAGTAAACACATAAGATTAATAGGTGACTGAATTATAATATTATTTTTGCATGTAAATAAGTTTCTTGCTTCCAATTGGTGGTGAAAATCAAAGTATATCTAAAAGCGCAGTGAAATTACAATGCTTGATTTCATTATTTTGAAGTTAGATTTTTCTGAACATTCCACGCAATGGGATGTCATTTTTCACTGTTATTATTATTATTACTATTATTATAATGATTATTATTATTATGTCTTACAATTCATTTCAGGTACCATTAATATATCAATAAATACATTCCCAAATGTTGCCAGTTAAAGACTTGCATGGTCTCGAAATATTATAGACAGCTGTTATTGAAATGTTATCTTCTGAAACGTTTATTTGACTGTAGCTCTATTAGATGTTTTGTGATTTACCCCATTATTGCATTCAGGTGCCCAACTGTCTTGAGCATACTTAAATTATAAAGTTTATACAAACACGGAATGCTGAAAGTTTTAATACTTTTTTTTTTTTCAATAAGCTCCTCTAAGTGCCCATATTTTTGATGCCAAATGTTGACAGATATTGGTATTTTTATAGCAGGTAGACATGGGGTATGTGTCTCAAAATTTATTTATGATTTTTAGTAATTTTATTCAATAATAATAGAAACCTTTTAAGTGTTATCGTGTAATCCAGCCACTCTTCTATTTAGTTTTTTTTTTTAATCACAAAATCATTATGTGAAGACTCTAAACCATACTAATTGAGTCACTCTGGGTGGTTTAGTTTTTAGATTTTGGACTACTGATGCCAAGATCCTGCATTCAAACCCAGTCTAGACCGACAGTTTTAATTGCACTTAAAAGTGACATCCCTATGTTTGAAGATTTACTGGAACGTAAATGAACTTTTGCTGGACGAAATTCCGGAACATCTGCGGCGCTGATATGATCCTGGCAAATAACAGGCTTTGTTAAATATATTTATTTAAGCTATGTTGATACTGTGCATGCGCTGTTCAGTACCGCGCTAAGGGAGGGCGTATAATTCATTATAAATTGCCAAAATTTATGACTTTGGTTTCACAGATTTACGTATAAGTATGGTTACTGCACTTACAGCCGTTCATCGGTTCTTACAGAAAGATCCCTGTGCTGCACTTTTCAGATTGGAGCTCTAAATGAATCGTTATTTGCGTTAAGACGATGGGATGTTTCTCCTATTTTGGCAGTTTTGCCTATGGGCACAAAGCATTGAGTAGCGTAAACAAGGGAATAGTGGATGAAGCAAGCACATTTCCTTCCATTGGGTACAGTACGTTTGCATTATAAGTTAAATAAGATACCTAGTGAAATTCAAAGTATAAAATTAGAAAGTATAAGCCACTGGAGCATCCACCAAATTCCTTATTATTTTCTAATTTGGCAATTCAATAAGTACACACCAAAACATATGAATCCAGCAACCATTGATAGTTTTCCAAAACCTTTAAAGCATATTGCACTTTCTTTTTGCCTCTGGCATAGGTGCAGTTCACTGTGTTTTCTTGCATTTTTCAATTGCGATAGATTAATAAGTAATAGTGTAACAAATAAAGGAATTGCACTTTATTCTTGAATTCATTATCTTTTTTTGCGCTTTTTAAATTGTAAGCTGTGTTTTGATCTGTGTTAACAACTGACACTACTGCCAACCATCGGCTATTTTTCTGTCACTAGTGCCAATATTCATGACCATAGCACAAATAACTACAGAGAGCAAAGAAACTAATCGATACTGTGATTCGGACATCACTAAATCTATAAAGAAAATCGATACTCTGAAGAATATTTTTAAGGAAATAGCAACCTTCATTGGACCGACAGACGGCAGCTTCAATATCATTTTATTTTCTATACGAATACAAATGTAAAATGTCTTTTATGAAAATAAAACAAAATACATATTTCGGAGGCAAATAAAGTTGTGATACACTCCAAAAGAAGTGCGGATTATTAAAACAAAAAAAAAAAAAAAAAAAAAAAAAAATGTCAGCATTGAGTATTCCCTCCGGTAGGCCTTACCTTGAATTATAGCTACTAATATTCCTGGTAGTAAATGGACAAGTTTTTTAAATTCTGTGTTTAGCAGGGGTGGACTGTCATTAAGGACAAGTGGGACAGGCCCCACCTATAATATCATGCAACTTATATACGTTTTTTAATCTGAAGAAAAAATTGTTTTATATACTATTCAATTGTAAAAATCATTGCAAACAAGTTATTATACCATGATTCTTAATGATTACTGTAGCTTACAACACGCAGTAATGTACAAGACAACCTCGCCAGACTCCTACGCTTAGCACAGAACATACTATCACCCAAACGTCGGAACTCCCTATAGAACCGGCCGGCAGCAGCAGGAGACGGTAGGCGTTCGCTAACGCCCACTCATTTGTCCTAAAGCGGTAACGAGGGGTGGCTGGAAAAACATCACTGTACCGTCTCTTTCCGCTCCCCCTGAGTTCTCGAACTTACCGTATATTTCATCTAATCCGGAACCTTCTAGATTGGCCAGATTGGTCCTATATAAGCAACGCGTCGGGCTGGAGGTCAGTTAGTGCTTGGCGAGCATCGTAGGAGGGCCGTGCTAGTGAATGGACGAGAAGACTGTGTACGTGCATCGGAAGAGTGTACGTAACTGTGAGCGTGCAGTGAAACTCTAACGGACGAACTGGTGAATCATAATTGTGTGCATTACGTAATTCTGTGTAATTGGCAAGTGTTCAACTGTAAGTCGGTGGAAATAAAGAACATTTTGAGTTTGTGCAACTGGACTTTTAATTTCGCGAACCCACAAAGTCACACTGGTGTCAGGAAGCGGGACCACAACATCACCGAACATCACAGCCATGGACGCGGCCTTGGAAAAGATTTTGGAGAAGATGATGGAAATGAAGGCCGAACTGACCTCGGAAATGAAAGCGGCAAATAATAGCTTGGCCGCGGAACTGACAGAAATGAAAGCGGCCAACGACAACCTTACCGCCGAGTTGAAGGAAATGAAGACGACAAATGAAACCTTCGCTGAAATAACAGAATCGGCAAATAACGACCTGGCCACAGAGTTGAAACAAATGAAGACGACAAACAACAACTTGGCCACGACAATGACCGCAAAGATGGCCGAACTGACCACGGAAATGAAGGTGGCGAACGAGGCTCACGCCGCCAAATTTGAATAACAGTTGTCCGGCGTGAGGGATGACGTGACGGAGCTGCGCAAGCGGATGAGCCAAGTGGACGAGCGCGTCAAGGAGCTGGCGAGCAGCGTTAACGACCTGGAAGGGAAGGCCAACAGCAGCGTCAAGTCCCTGAACGCCATGGTGGAGGACGTCGTCGGCAGGAGGTTGAAGGCCGAGGTACCGGGATGCGACACATCGGCGCGCGTCAAACCTCCGAAATATGACGGCGCGTCAACATTTGAGGTCTTCCGCCGCCAGTTCGACACAGTGGCCAAGCACAACAAATGGTCACCAGAGGAGGAGGCCACACAGTTAATAGCCAGCCTCCAGTGACGGGCCGCGGAAGTCCTAAAGGCGGTGCAGACAACGGCGGTGCAGACAACGGCGGCGCCCAAGGACATCTGGGAGGCCCTGGAGAATCGTTTCGGAAACCACCGCTTAGCCGCAGCGTACCGCAGCCAGCTAAAAGCATGGTCACAGCAGCCAGGGGAGACGCTGCAGGAGTTCGCCCTGGCAGTTGAACAACTGGCTAGCAAGGCCCTAGTCGACCTCCCACCAGAGTTCGTATCCCGGGAAGCTGCCTACACATTCGTTGATGGGGTAAGGGACACGGAGATTCGTCAGCGCCTAATGCTCGGCGATTATAAAACAATCCACGAGGCGCTAACGGCAGCATTAAGGATGGAGGCGGCCAAGGTAACAGCTATCCCGACGTCGAGAGCGAGGAGTGTCCGCTACACCGGAGACAGAAGACCAGCCGAGGGACGCCGGCGAACACCTAGTGGCCTGTGTTGGGGGTGTGGACAGCCCGCACACCTGCAGAGAGACTGCCCACACCAGGAAGAGCAGCCGGAAAACGAGTAAGGACCGTCGTGGAGAGGGGCACGTTGGCGCCATCACCTCCATCCCCTCGAGTGACACTGCGCGCCATCAGCCAGCGGATGGATGACAGCCTCATCACGGACGTTTGGGTGAGAGGGAAGCCGTGCCGCGTGCTGGTGGACACTGGGGCAGCGTGACCATCATCAGACCTTACGTGGCGAAGGGTTGGCCGACAAGGAAGCCGAGCCGACCATACCAGCTTGTCACGGCATCAGGCGACACCTTGCCTGTGGAGAAAGGGCCCCTGTTGAAGTTGAACTTGGGACGGAGTGTCGTACGTATTTGGGTGTTCGTCGCGAAGGTGGCTGAGGAGGTGATTCTGGGACTGGGTGCCCTCAGGAGCTACGAAGCGACGGTCGACGTCTGCAGGAAGGTCCTGCGACTCAACGGAGAAGAGGTTATACTACGTCAACCCGAAGAGCGCCTTGGAATCTGCAGGGTCATCTTGAACGAAGACGTGATTGTCCCCGCGAAGAGCGTGGTGGTGGTGACGGCGCGACTGGAAGGCCAGCGGACAAAGAACATGATGCTGGACCAAAAGACGCCTGTGCACGGACTCTGTGTAGCCAGGACATTGTTCCGTGCCGAGAGGAGGTGCCAGTCAGACTGCTAAATCCAACGGACACCGATCACGACGTCCAGGCCGGGACGGAGTTTGGAACGTGCGAGCCCGTAGTGAGCGTAACAGCAATCGACAAGACACAGGAGCCGGTGCCAACGCAACACCTGGAGCCCCGGCTAGAAGGCTTACTGGAGAGGGCGGCCGACCACCTGACCGCAGAACAACTGGAGAAAGTTCGACAATTGCTGAGGCGATCCCAGCGCGTCTTCAGCCAAGGCGATAGTGACTTCGGCCGCAGGGACAAAGTGCTTCGTTGACGGGGAACGAGACGTCGAGATAAGTCAGCACTTAATGCTCGGCGACAACAAGACCATCCACGAGGCGCTAACGCAGCATTGAGGATGGAAGCGGCCAAGGTGACGGCTACTCCGACGTCGAGAACACGGTGTATCCGCTACACTGGAGACCGAAGATCAGCCGGGGGATGCCGGCGAAGACCTAGTGGCGTGTGTTGGGGGTGTGGACACCAGGAAGGGCAGCCGGAGAAACGAGTTAAGGCCGTCGTGGCGAGGGGTACGTCGGCGCCATCACCCCCATCCCCTCGATTGACACAGCGCGCTGTCAGCCAGCGTAAGGAAGAGAGCCTTATCGCGGATGGTTGGGTGAGAGGGAAGTCGTGCCTCGTGATCGTAGACACCGGGGCTGCCGTGACCATCATCAGACCTGACGTGGCCAGGGGTTTGCCGACGAGGAAGCCGAACCGACCATACCAGCATGTGGTGGCATCGGGTGACACATTGCCTGTAGAGAAGGCAGCTCTGTTGAAGTGGATCTTGGGACGGAATGCCGTGCGTCAGTGGGTGTTCGTCTCGGAGCAGGCTGAGGAGGTCTTATTGGTACTGGATATCCCTCATATTGGGACTGGATTGGCTTATGACGCCTGCCTGCTATACCTAGACGACAACATCATCGTCGGCAAGACATTCGAAGACCATCTCGAAAACCTAAGCAAGGTGTTGAAAGAGACTGCAAGCGACTAAGCTGAAGCTAAACGCAAAGAAGCGCCAGCTTTTCCGCAAGGAAGTAAACTACTTGGGCCACATACCCTTACCAACCGGAGTGGCCACAGACCCGGAGAAGCCACAGGCCGTGAGAGATTGGCCTCGGCCAAAGAATAAGAGACAATTGCGCAGTTTCCTGGGGCTGTGCAGTTATTACCGCCGTTTCATAAAGGGCTTCTCCAACATCGACAAACCCCTCAACCGCTTGATGGAAGAACACCGCCCGTATGTGAGGGCGGAGGACGCCGAATTCGCGTTCCAGGAGCGTAAGAAGACACTGTGCAGAGCTCCTATTTTTGGATTTCCACAAACAGATGGCGCCTTCATTGTGGACACCGACGCCAGCGACCATTGCATTGGAGGCGTCCTATTGCAAATGCAGGACTGCCATGAGCGGGTGATAGCTTACTACAGCAAGACGCTGTCCAAGGCAGAGAAAACCTACTGCGTTACACGGCGAGAGTTACTGGTGGTGGTAAAAACGTTGGAGCACTTCCACAAGTACCTGTACGGTCAGCCATTCCACCTGAGGAATGACCACTCCGCCCTACCCGGACCACGGGACGCTGCCCCAAACTTCAGCAGCCATGGCAAGAACTGTACCGGGTGGTAAAGAGGATTAACAACTCATCCAGAAGGTGCCCAGAGGAAAGATGTTGGTGGTATACCTGGATCGTCTGGCCCGCTACGATGGTGCTGTCCAGGACAACCAGCCTTGAGGAGGAAGCAGTTTCGCGAGCCCATTGTTGATCGAGGTGGCATCGGTGACTAGTTTAAAGGGACGTGCAATGTGTAAATGAAGCTCGTGGAAACGGTGGGGGGAAGGGGACGGTTTTCTTTAGTGTTCTGTTTCTTTGTTCTAGCCGTCTTGACTGTTGGAAAACATTCTGGAATGTGAGTAATCTATAAAAAGAGAACCCGCCCGCCAAAAGGAGCCAGTCGTTAATTGTACTCGCGTGCGTGAACAGCTAGTGAGTTGTGTCGATGACCTTGCAAGTTGTATTGTGTATGTGACGTAATTCTGGACTGCTCTGTACGAAACGTGTTTCTATGGAAACAAAGTGCAATTTTTGGTGTTTGTAATCTGGACTTCTGATTTATGAACCCACAGTCACAATATGTTGTTATAATCAAATTTGTTAAAACAATTTTTGGAAAATCAAAGTGTATGACAAATTTTCTATGCAAATGGTGGTCTGCATTGGAAGAATTTTCTTGGCAGTCTTCCTGTTGCATGTTTAGAAGATGCTGAACATATGTGCTATGTTCTGTATTTTACCGACTTTTCCATTTGGAGTTATGCTGTTCACAGGTAATAACGCTAGTGCAACGAAAGCTTGCCAAACTATCTTATATGTAAAGGCAATTTTCTTCATTACGCTTGTTGCAGAGAGACATTAAACGCTTTAGGGGCCTAGGTACCCATCTTAAAGTGTGAATGTTGCAGTGAATGAGATATAGTATTGAGCGGATATATTGCTTTGTATCGTGTTTTGTTGTTGGTTTGATGGGTGATTTTATTTATTTGGTGTGTAATATACTGCTGAGTTATGCCTGCCTTAAAATCAAAATTGAAAGCTAAACCATGTGGCTTTCTTCGAGAGCAAGGCAACCGACTTTATTCGATTAACACCGAAGTATCACTCAGCGCCACTGGCAAGTTTTTGTTGTATTACCTCTACACACACACACACACACACACACACACACACACACACACACACACACATACACACACACACTCATCATACTTGTACTCACGGACACTTCTAAACCAAAATTTCTTTTTCGGTTCTCGTTTCTTTCTGTCTTCCGAAATTTACATTAGTGTTTCTCCATTCTAGCTCATTTCTTACGTGATTAATAAATGAGGATGCTAGAGCATTTTTTACCATGTTAAACCTATTTACATTTCAGTGCCCAGTTTATTAATTTTGCAGTCATTATGAGGAGTCCAAATTGCTATTATATAGAAAATAATAGATATTGGTTATGTTATATGAACAATTGAAGTCCTTTCGTTACCACTTTTACTAACGTTCTCCAACGGAAAACTTATCATATGAAATGAGCCCGTAGTTAACAGAGCTTAGAGTTAACCGACATTCATCTTTTAAGATAGGGAAACGTGGATGGCAGAGCTAAGGAGCTAAACACTATTATATAACAAATGTCTGCCGTAAGACCCAAGAACTGGAAGATCGAGTTTAGGATATGACATCTGCGTGTGTCAAGCCGCTCAAGTCTAACAGGATGTCTACCACTAAACTGTTCCACCGACAATTCAACTCCCACAACCATTGACCAACAGAAGTCACACGTTGAGAGCCAGCCTACAGGTACGAGAGGCAGAATTTCTGAACGCAGGTTTGACGTCGGTGGTGTACGGAGACATCTGGGAGGCCCTGGGGACCGATTTGTATACCACCTAATGGCCGCAGCTTATGTAGCCAGCTCTATTGAGGCTCCAACAGCCAGAGGAGATGCCATATGATTTGGACTGGCAATTGGACAATTGACAAGTAAAGCTGCAGTGGAACTCCCGACCAATCCTTGGTGTTGCATTGTCCTTCGCTGACGCAATGCGCAACTTCGATACGAGAGATCCCGGTTCTCGGCGAATATAAGATAATCCACGAGGCACTGACGGCCGCGTCAAGAATGGAGGTGGCCAAGAAAACATATCTCCCCGCCTTGAAGATCGGAAGTATCCGGTACGTCGGAACGGAAGAAGAGCCTTATGACGTCGAAGATTGCCAAGATGTGTGTTGGAGGTGTGGCCGGACTTGACACCCATCAAAGGGCTGTCCATGCAAGTCAAAGAA
The DNA here is from genome assembly GCA_030765055.1 of Mantis religiosa. NCBI lineage: Eukaryota > Metazoa > Arthropoda > Insecta > Mantodea > Mantidae > Mantis > Mantis religiosa. The sequence continues at coordinate 77,512,196 of CM060951.1, forward strand.
TTGACAGCACCAGCAAGTGGGCAGGATGGCGCGTCTGAGGGTGGAACAGCTGGTGGTCAAAGTAACCGATATCTCGTTACGAAGAACGGAAGTACGCGATATTTCAGAGACAAAGAGTTAACCGAGAGAAGACGACGAACACGTTAGTGTTAAAAATTCGGGATTCCGTCAATTGGGTCATCTGGTGTGAGACTGTCCGTGAGGTAGCTGACGAACCTACAACGGCACATCCCGGGAATGTGCCCAAATGTGACAAGTCGTGAAGGACTTTCAACGATCACATCAAGGAGCCGGAGGAAAACAAGTAAGGCTAGCGTGGCGTCTGGCCGGTCTGTTCGAGATACGCGGAGACCTTATTACGGGCGGCAGAACACACGGAAGCATAATGGATAATTGTGCAGACGGGTGGAGTGGTAACCGTAATAACACCCGACGCGGCTTAGTGCTCGCCATTAAGAAAACCGGATCAGCACTAACATATGAGGAGCATTTTTTCCAAAACTCCATAAATGAAATTTTTACGAAATTGAGTTATATACAGTATCGGCATATTTTCACCTTCTGCATTAGGATGGGCGAATTCTAATACAAAAAATCAATTCATTCGATTCTTGGTAGCTCTCGACATGTACTCGAAATCTGAATGTGTATTCGAATACACATGCAAACTTCTCGTTTCCATTTGTCCTGAGTGCTGTTCTCGACACCTTTTGCCCAAAGGTCTCGTTAGGTGCAGGTGCACTGAGGTGGAACTTGAATCCAGATCTCGATTCACTTTCACAATTTCTGATTTGTACCTACAGATTCACATCTTAAAGGTCAGGCAGCATGGGGGGAGAAGTGAATTTGTTGACAAATAAACATTGTAACAGATAGGGCGGGGCATGTTTATTGTATAGATAAAATATGTTTACGGGTAATGGACCTGCGTACATCCCAAGGCAATCGGGCTGTCCCCAAACAATTATTTCAATACGTGTTCATATATTTAAATTACTAAATCGTGGGAGAAAAGTACGTACATTACGAGATATGTAACTATAACGAATGAATAACTGTTATAAATTCGAAACCACATTCAAATTTATAATGTTGACATACGATTGATTGCCAATACACCATATTATATAAAATATGGCGTAGATATATGTGGAGTCCTGCTAATGTGAGTTTGACAATGAAAATAATGTATTATTGTGCTATGTCATACTTCCTGATATTAATACAATTATTAATACACATAAGCAAGTGATCAATAATGCCTATAATTTCTTTTCATTATAACATTAGTACGTGCTGTCACATTTTTTTGTTTTATTTCTGTATGCTTTGACACTGCCTTAAAACATGTTCAACATTTCTTAGCTTGAAATAAAATGTTTCCCTTATCAGAAACACTGCAGCATAGTGACCATATACACAGCAACGCAATTAATCATTAGCGTTGCAACAGTCAATTAGAACAGGAATAAAGGATTCAAGATCGCATATGCCAATTGTTTATGATATGGAAATTAATGGTTCTTTCACATTAGCCGTGTATAGCACGCACTATGAAAGGATAGAGCCAGACTGAAATATTCAATGCCATAGCCGGGATTTGAACCAGGGATCTTCTGATCTCCGTCCAGCCGCTCTACACCAACATGACATTAAATTCTCCAACTGACTCGTATTTTCCCCGGTGAACCACTAGGTGCTCTCATAAACACATGAGACAACTACCTTAATGGCTACTTACTATGCTGTAAGTACTTTAAGGCCCGGGCTTTATAGTTCGGACCACTATTAGGTACAATTAATGGAAATTAATGGTTCTTTCACCTGGCCTTGTGTAGGACGCACTATGAAAGGATCGAGCCAGACTGAAAAATTCAATGCCATAGCCGGGACTTGAACCACGGATCTTCTGGTCTCCGTCCAGCCGCTCTACACCATTGAGCTACTATGGTGGTTCAAATCCCGGGCATGGCACTGAATTTTTCAGTCTGGCTCTACCCTTTCATTATGTTTATGATATTCTATACTTCCTGCCTATGAAAACAATAACAAAATATCATTATTCCATATATCATTTTCCTTGTTTTCATCGTTTTTATTTTTATGTTGATTTTCTGTATGCTTACTCATATACAAAATACAGATAAACCCCACCCCAAGGCTGGAATGGAACCCGTGGCCTTCTACGAAAGTAACGTTAGAGACATCCGCTCTAGCGATTCCAAGCACTTGCATCGAATACACAAATGTTCTCGTTTACAGAATCCGAAAACAAGTAAATGTTCTCGATCTTTTTCAATAAAAAATATTTAATTTTGCTCATTTTCTTCGTTTTTGTTGTTTTTCTGTATTTAACACATATACACAGTACCATACCCAAGGCGGCAGTCGATCCCGCGACCCTCTACGCAGCGGAACGCCAGATATATCCGCGCCAGCGACCCCGAGCACTTGCATCGAATACACGCATATGTTCTCGTTAGTATTATCCGAGAACTTATTTCGAATACAAGCAAATGAAATCAAATCGTAGCATGCGACGTCATCGGAGAACTAGCATTCGAATGCAAGCAAATGTTCTCGTCTGTAGCATCCGAGATCTTGATTTTGAATACAAGCGAATGAAATCGATTCGCGGCATATGACGTCATCCGAGAACTTGCATTCGTATGACAGTTTCGATTCTTCAAAGTATTCGAATACAGTGTATTCGATTCTGACATCATTCTTCTGTATCGTTCTGTGAAATCAGAATTTGCAAAATTTGATTCATGTCCTGCGTAGGTGGGGAATATTAGCAGTTTTTTATTTGTTGGCATGTATGCGTGTACGTATATTTGAAATTATGCAGAACTGAAACGCAAATGTTTGACATGACGTGATAAAAGAATTACTTTGAATAAGCCAAGGTGTTTAAATTCGAACGAGAGGAAACAGTAAACTTCCTGTTTCCCTGGCAGAACGTGTCTGATCACATATCTTTGTTTATGAATGGTTCTATTTACTCTATAGAGTTCAAAGTGGTTGGTATGTACATATACTTTTAATTACTCAGAACTGAAATTTAAACTACTGACATGATGGATAAAAGAATTACTTTGAATTAGTCAAGGTGTTAAATTCGAGAAAGAGCAAACACTTCATATCCTGTTAGCCTGTGGAATTATGTATGCTTATGTTTATGAATGAATGCTGGATAAGAAGTGCTTATTTACTCTGGAGAGTTCAGATCAATATTAATCAGTTGTTCTTTACACAGAAGTAGGGTAAGAGTTAAATAGTGCAATGGCTTCTTGCTGTGAATATAGTGACGAGTCAAAAAGGCAGGTAATGGGAAGTCAGGCTCGAAGTATTTATTTTTAAGGTGTACACGTTCTTCAAAATGCTGGGCAATGAGGAATATAGAAATCAGCTCGATTTCAAAAATGCTCAACGGCTTACTGATGAAGCATGTGGTGTAGGTAAAACAAGCGTATTCCGCATTTGTGGAGAGGCAAGAAAACTTGATCCCAGTGGTGCCCAGGTGTTTGTGTCGCCCAGGAAACATGTTGGTCCTCCGAAGGGGGTTACAAATTTAACACGAGAAGGACCCGTCATTTTGACGAGTACAGTTTTATTTGCCCTTTTTAAAATAGTAAACAAATTTAAATGCGTACCAGTTTATTTAATATTATCTATACAGTTTACGAGTATATAATTTTACTTTTGTCTGAAAAATTACACGGTAAAATAAACATTTTAAGCCTAATAATTAATCCAAATATATACGATAACCAAATGTGGAATGGACAACTTCCCTTAGCAAACACATGTGTTTCAACATAAAATTTGCAATACCACAGTATATAGTATAAAAAACACTTATAAACCTGATTTCGCTCATTCAGAGCCACCTGCAGCATCGTAGCACCAAACACACGTGTATTCAGCGTTGCCTAAACATGGTCCACAAACATACTTGTTGCAATTGTTACATAAATGCTCGCTTCTATTCCTCCCTCTGCATCCGCCAAAATGGCAAGTCTCCCAAATGTTGCTCTGCTGAGGTACTGTGTTAGGAAGTGTATTTTGTACCGTTGTGGATTTATATGCTGAAGGCAACCCTTCTGCTAAGTTGTATATGAACTGACGTCTGCTTATTTTTGCACCTGTTACTTCCTTATAGAGTACCCATGCATTAATAGCTGCCAAAGCCAACCTATTGAAAAAACATGCATAGGCTACCTTCTGCATCCATATTTCACTGTATACAGTCGAGCCAATCTGATCGACGACGTCAACGCCGTACTTAGTGTTGTTGTACTACGACACTAATTCTGGTAGTTTTTTGGGAGTTTATAGTAACTGTGTCATGCATTGAACACAAAAGAAGCACATTTTTGTTCTTTTTCTCCTGATAGCATGTCAGAGTTATGTCACTACAGTTCTGAGCAAAGGTGCCTTTTTTTCCTTTTCTTTTTTAATTTACATCCTCCAACGTCGTCATATCGGACGATGAATGGAAGGGTGAAATGCTCAAATACACCCAAGGTTCATGGAGCTGAGAGTTATCCGACATTCTTCTTTTAGGATAAGGAAAACCCCTGAGAAAACCTTATCCAGGTAACTCGCCCTTACCGAAATTCGAACTCGGGACCTCTTGAACGTGAGGCAGACATGCTACCACCACGCTACCGAGGTGGGCATATAAAGGTGCTGTAGCACATTTTGCTGATTGAGGGATTTCCCTTCTACATTTATTTACTGTGCCCACAATGCTTGCACTTTTACGCTTCAAACTTTCTGCAAGGCATTTGTTTGTAGAAAAATTGTCACATTAAATATTTCTTCCTGCAAAAACAAAGGGCTGTATAAGACGCATTAGAGCATGCTCTGCAAGAGGAACAGCTGTGGGGTGCTGATCGTCTTTGCCCAGGTGAGGAAAACCATTCACCAGATACTTTGAATTTGCATCAACTGCAAGCCAAAACTTTATTCCAAATTTGTGCGATTTATTGCTCATATATTGAATGAAAGAGCATCTAGCTTTGCCAGTAAACAGTTGCTCATCCAGTGAAATTTTCACTTGGAATGTAACACTGCAAGGAATTGGCAATAAAAGGACTCCAGACAGGAGTAGCAGCTGCAAAGTGATCTGTACTTAGTCTTTGAGAACGTGTGTCCTTTTCATTAAATCTCATAAACCACATTTCAGCGAATTTGCTTCTGCTCATTGTGTTCCTGAAAAATGGTGGTCCCCAGTTATTCGAGCATAACAACTTCAACGGAAAGTTTTTTGCTCCAACACATCGTAATTACATAAGTTGTAGCACGAATTGCGCCACTTGGGCAATAAAGCTTCCTTACTCATCGACATAGGGTCTGCAGAGTGCCATAAACCAATCAGGAAGGAAAACAATAGATATGGGCAGATCCGAGGCCTATTGTTCACACTTCCGTACCCGTCAAAGTGACATTGACAGCGATATGGACGAACCACTGGCAGTTCCATTAGATTAGAAAAACAGGTAATTCATAAATTATAATTATAGTTAGAGTATTTAAAATATGCATATTTTTCGAAAATGCTTTTTCCAATTTTGGCAACTGCATCATTGTAAAAGTTTGTAAAATATAACTTGCTTACCCTTACGTCTAGCGCCAGGCAGACCTGCATATTGTATAAGTGTGCGAGAGGCAAATATAAAAGCAGTGGGGTAACAAGCTGGCTACGCTGAGTGGTATACGGCATCTGATTAGTTGGACTCCAGAACTCTTCCCATTTTTTTGTTGTCTTTTACGTCCTCCAACGTTGTCATATCTGACGATGAATGAAATTCGTGAAATGATGCTCAAATGAGTCCAAGTTCCTTTAGCTTAGAGCTACCTAACAAACTCTTCCCATTTGAAACACATTAGTTGCTGTGCTAACCACTTAGTATTGCCAATAAAAACAGTTTTTCTCAGAAACACATTTTGTGCATCTATCGAGTTTGAAAAAAAAAACAAAAAAAAAAAAAACACTTCTCATATAGTGACGGACCGGGCGACACCCTGCATGTGGTGAAGGAAACATTGCTGGAGTTGACTTTCGAACGGAGCATTGAGAGTCTGGGGTGTTCCTCGCAAAGGTGGCTGAGGAGCTAATACTAGAACTGGAGACCCTCAGAAATTATGATGTAATGGTCAACTTCGGCAGGAGGTTACTGGGTCTCGGGCAAATAAAAATGAATGTGTAGTGTTTAACGCCCGCTTTTACTACATACGGTACCGCAGGCGGTGACACTGATGATACATGAGATGAAGATGGAGCACCGGTGGAATGAGATGGCGGGGGAAACCGGAGGTCCCGGAGAAAACCCGCACCAGCGCCGTGTTGTCCACCACAAATCTCACTTTGCGGTCGCCTGGGATCGAACCCGGGCCGCCTTGGTGAGAGCCATGCGGTCTAACCATTGAGCCACGGCGCGGCCTCATGTGTCGCAGGCAGACAAGGTAAAACACTGAAACTCCAAAGAACGTCTTGGGGTTTGCCAGGTAACCCTGGCAAAAGCTATGGTTATACCCACCAGGATCGAGATGGCTGCGGAGGCTCACCAAGAGGACCAGCGGTTAGGGAACACCTCCAGGTATATAGTGATCAGAGTAAGACCCGGCACAACCCTGCAAGCCTACAACAAAGGTTTCATGTGGAATGGCATGCGCTGGCCCAAACTTCAACCAGCTAAGCAAGGACCATACTACGTGTTGAAGGGAATCGGCGATTAAATCTACCATGTCCAGGGGTTACAAAGAGCAAAGACGCGGACGGTACAAGGCTAGTTGGTATCACCCTACCTGAGGGTGCACAGCAGCAGCGAATGCCTACCTTAAAGGGATTAAGTGTATGTCACCCATTCTACCATTTTTGTTTGCCGCCAAGACAAGCATTCACATGAAACATTAAAGGACCACCACTCGACGTCACAAGCTGGATGTACGTAGCTACCTCTTTGCTGAATCGCAATGATGTTCCAGAATCCAATGATGTTCCGATTTCGGGAAATCAAGAAGAACTGACTTCCGAATGTTCCATCCAGATAAACTATGAGACACTGGTTCCCAGAATATTTCTTCGACACACTGATGTAAAAGGAAGTGCAAAAGCCAACCTAACAGTTCAGTTGTGTAGTTGGTGAGTCAAACAGCAATGAGTTTCAGTGTTAGTCTACAACAGAGGTTCTAGTGAGCATCGAGAACCTACAAGCAGTGTGAGTTGATGTTGCAACAGAAGGGGAGAAAGAAAGAAAAAATTCTATGTTGGCATTTTTGTTGCAATATGTTGACTAAGGAGTTATATATAATAATTTTGTTTATATTCACCACCTATAAAGGTGTAGTTTCTAGTCTCCAAATAGGTTTAGAATTTGTATACATCATCATGCGAAACATTAGTACAGTTTCATACATATCTGTTCACTATGAAAGTAATTTTTTCGCGCTAGATTTCAACTCTGTACAACTGTGGTCATGTTCTTGCTACCCTTTTTCACAATATATCAAAAACGGCTTTATGTAAAGAATGAGAAGAAAGAAACAATCAGAAATAACAACATATGAAAGCCAACTGTAGGCTAGTGCTGAGTAAAACTCAACTATGATAAATAAATCAGTTTCATAGATATAAGCTTAAATATCTCTTTTGTCAGTTCTACTCTTCTTGCATTTTCAAATTACATAATTTTAGGGTGCATGACATTTAGCATCAAGAATCATGCATTGTTTTTCAGAATTCCATTAATTTAATTTTCTTCTGATAGCCATTAAAATTCTAGGAATTGTTGTTAAGATATTACATGAGAAGTGGTATATTGGAAGGGTAGCAATATACTGATCTAGGCTTGATATAAGAAGCAACTATAGCAGTTAGGTGTCTTTTTTGGGGGGAAGGATTACACGTACTGCATTATTCAACCTGGAACAGTTACAGCTTTTAGTGCTTTTAGTCTGGTACTAGTATACCATTAAACTTCCTTCAAAGTTAAGTACTTTTGGACAAAATCTATTTTAAAAAGATTCAACTCATAATCACGTTTTTGGGAGTGATTATTTTGTCCCTAAAAGGAAAATAATTGTTCTGCATATTATTTCTTTAATTACGCTTCTAGTAGTTGCAGTGCTACAAATTTTGATACAGCTTCTAATTATCTGAAGCTGCAACTTAAATACTGAAGCTGTATTTATTGCCATACCTATTTTCTAGATATCTGTGAATAATGCATGTGTATAAAAAATATGGTTTTCATAAAAACTAGCAACACTGTTTTACATTATCCAATTTTCTTTAGTTCAGCATTCTAGTTTACATACAAGTAAATGACAATTAAGCGGTACACAAGAGAAACAGAATGCTGCTGAACAAAATATTTATTTACTGATTCTATACACAAATCTCAATCACTCAAGACAACAAAAGAAGTAGTTCAAATGCTACCCAAAAACATTTCCTTCCTTTGCTTAGAAAATTGGTACTAAGTGATTACATAATAAGTGTTTTGAATGGGTGCTTTTGATTTCTTTGCTTATAGCAGTTTTTCTAAAGACACAATATATGGGTACAACAGGACATTAAATTTATGAAAAGAAATGGCATGACAATTGTACAACTGAATGCTGCAGATACAGGGAGGTTTTACTCACATAGTACCAGTTAAACTAGTCATGGTCACTCTTTTCAGCCACAGCATAGGTTTATCACATACATTCAATTATTCACCTCCTTTTTGTTTTGGTTACTCATTGTTTTCTTACCTTTCCTGTTCATTATTTTATATTTATAAATGCAATAAGCTTTTACTTTTAAGATCATATAACAGTCATTTATCAATGTCAATAAGAATCTTGAACAATGTAGCATTTCCCTAGGATTTTATAAAAAATATAGAAAACATAAGTAGAATACAACAAATACAAACTTTAAATGAATCCCATTAGACTTTTAAATATAGGGGAGCGTGAGGTAATGATGAACAGGTAGCCAATGCCGAACACCTGTTTTCAAAAGGTTCCGTTAGAGCTACAAGTTTGTTGGCTAGTGCTGCAATCTCACAATGTCCTTAAGAACTTCCTGGAGTAAAATTAGCTATTTTATACAGTGTTCTCATTTCCACCGATTTTGTTATAACGGTGCTTGCAAAAACAACTGAAAATACCTGTTTCCTTAATTGTTTCGTCTTCTAGGGTATGTGTTGTTAAAGAGGATTACTTTGCATTATATGTGTAAATATAGGTTATTTTTATTAGCATGTTTTCACAGTTGTTAATCATTATGTTCCTATGATGTTATCGTGGGCCAATGGCAAAGGGTTCATTATTGGCCTCGCAGCATTAGCTATTGTCTTATCCCTTAATAGATCATTACAAGCTGTGGTTACATCTTCTCCTATGAAACAAAGACTTAAAAAAAAAAAAAAAAAAAAATGAGAGAGAGAGAGAGAGAAAAGCGAATAAGAAGAAAAAGTAAGAAGGAAGTACTTCAGTACTTCAGAAGAAGAGGAAAGAGAGGTTGAAATACTATATTAAGATATCAATGTTGATTATAACAAACTTGATGTGCCCATATGCTATTAAAAATAACAATGACATTTGCTCTTTCTGTGGAGAGTTTCTAAAAAATGAGCTCTGGTACAAGTGCTGTAAATGCTGAAACTGGACTCATGCAGCTTGCAGTTGTTGGGAAACAAATGCTTATGTTTCTGATGTTTGTACCAAAGAACAAATTCCACATATCTAAATTTGGAGCAATTTATTTATATCATTCACTATCTTTCATAGCAGAGTGACTGTAGTCATGTTACTGGCATAAAAAATATTTGTGTAGATATTTCCATAAATAATAACTCTCTGATTTATACATTTCTTATCTGCATGTGAGCATTTCAATGTGATACATAAATAAAATTTTATATGTTTTTATCAAATATAAATTGATAAAATGGTTCCCTTTGTCATTTCATGAAATTCCTAGAAAAAAGGAACAGTTGCTCACCATTGCCTAGAATTGGAAGGCAATGGTGAACATTGTTTAGTTTTTTAAAGCTTTTTGAGTTGATAGTAAACAAAAGTAAAATTATAGATTGCAAGACAGACATTTTAAATAAGTTAGATTCATTATATTCAGAAAACAGAGAGATAAAGCTTAAACTTTCACCATTACCTCACTCTCCCCTATTTATATCATAGAACATATTTCAGAGACACTTTCCTTAATTTGCTGTGTGTGATTGTAAAGTTTTGTAATAGGATATGCACATGAACTTGGAGTGTGGAAATAGATCACTCTCTCTAGTATTTTGAAATTCAATAAACTTTTTTTTGTTCATGTATGTAGATTCTCTTACATACTATCTAGTCCATGGGGATTCTCAATTTTTATTATGCTCAAATCACAAAGACATTGGAATATTACATCTTACTTTGATGCTTTAACAGGAATATTAAAAGTTATTACTTCTATTGTATTGGTAGTTGCTGCCTCAAAATTGTCAAGCTATTACTGATTTATCCATTTGGACCTGATTTCTCATGTGAACTTCGAAGGTGTGAATTATATAAACAGAAAAAACACATGTAGAAGCCAAATTCTTGTTCTCAAATTCTAATTGTCAGCTTTAAAGTAAATAGAAGGTATTCTCTACTTTTACATACCAAAATAGTCAGGGGCATACTTTTCAATTAGTTAACCCTGTAGCAGGTGCATTAAAGATGTCAGTGGGCACATACCACACTCAGTGCTGCCTATCTTTTAAATAGTTTTACAGTTTTCTGTTAAAATTGATGGACAGGATTATAAACAATAAATAAGATCACTGTTAAATGGAACAAGCATTTAACATATCATTGTGAACTCCCCTGTACTGCAATTGTTTCTGCAGTTAACAATGCAGAGTAGAGGTAGTGATGATAAGTCTGTTAATTGCAAGTTGTTTTTCCTGAAGTATTGTCAAAGCTCCGAGACCGGAGGAAGAACAAGAAACACTTACAGCTAAAAGCTGCCCTTAGTCATTCCTGATCCTTTTTTATTTTTTTGTAATTTACGTCCTCCAACGTTAAGTCATATCGGAGTGGAATGGATGAAATGATGCTCAAATGAGCCCAAGGTCCATAGAGCTTAGAGTTACCCGACATTCGTCTTTCAGGATAAGAGAAAACCCCGGAAAAAACCTTATCCAGGTAACTCACCTTGACCAAGATTCGAACTTGGGACCTCTTGAACGTGAGGCAGACACGCTACCACCACTACCGAGGCGGGCAACTATGGCTATCAAATGGATATGCCTGCCTGGGTAGTGTGTCTGCCTCACGTTCAAGAGGTCCTGAGTTCGAATCTCTGTCAGGCTGAGTTATCTGGATAAGGCTTTTTCCAGGGTTTTCCCTTATCCTGAAAAATGAATGTCGGGTAACAGCTCTAGAAACCCTGGGCTCATTTGAGCATCATTTCACTCATTGCATTCAACGTCCGATGTGACTTAACGTTGGACATAAAAAAATAAAAAATAAAACATACTTCTAATACATTAGAACTTTCATTTTGTACATTCCTCCCTTTAGTACAATAATGAAAGAGTGTTTGTATAAGAGTCATTATTACAGAGGCAGAAATATTCCCAGAATCTCTGCAACTTTAGTTATTCACAGATGATCTCTTGTTGTTTCTGCAGAATCAATTATCTCAAGATCAAAAAATTAAAGAAAACTTTCGTATCATTATGGTATCTCTTGCATTGTGTTTGAGACCTTGATTATGTTCTTAGGTTTTGTTTTCCTAGGCACCATGAACAGATTATCCATCCTAAAAGTTTCCTGGTCCTTACCAATATAAGCAAGGCAGTTCAGTTACATCATTATGAAGGGTATGATAATGTAACTATAGTAAAATTTGAAACCTGACTTAACTATCAAAGCATTTCTAGAACTGTTGTGTGCTTGGTGCTGTAATTTAATTATGAGAAAACTAAATCAGCAGTATTATATACTGCCACAAGGTTAAATATCATTTGCATAATTACTTCAAGTTACAGGGAAAATTGGCAAGATAAACTATACTAGTTTGCTATAAACCTGTGGTAGTATCTATTCAGATTGGTTTGTACTTTCTGTCATGTACCTGGATAAGTTTCTTTATAGGTTTGATAGATTATGTATCTACCAGCATTTTAACTTTCTGGAAAAAATGATGAGTTGCACTTGTTCGTTTCTTTTTATACAGACTTCAGATATTTTTGCTTTTTTCAGGATATGAATTTTGAAGTACATGCACAGTGTTCATTTTTATTCGTTATTTTCCACCCTCTGATTGAGCAAGAATGACGTCATAGTTGATTGGTGAGTCTATCTTGAAATCATAGTGTCCTCCACAGAGAAGAAGCAGTAATTTTTGCAGCCCCCTACTATTTTTACTGTATATAAATGATCTCCCATTATGTCTTATGAACAATTTAGATGCTAAAATCATATTCTCTGCAGATGATACACAAGTATTTTCATTGCAGGAAAAGATGATGATAGCCTTCAGCAAAATATAACATCAGCTATAGTAAATGTATTAAATTGGTTTAAAGTTAATAGGTTGCTTGTAAATGAAGAAAAAACAATAGCACTAAATTTTCAGCATAAGGCTTGTAGGAAAATGGAAAACCCTTGCATCAAAATTTGCTTCAGATTGATAAATTTTGAACAGCTAACTAAATTCTTAGGACTATGGGTAGACTAAAATTTAAGTTGGGACAAACATATAGAAAAGTTAGCAGAGAAGCTGAGCCGTGTTTGTTTTGTTTTACATCAGCTGAAGCCTTGAGTATAATTTACTGCACTCAGAACCTGTTACTTTGCTTACTTTCATTCACGACTATCACATGGATTACCATTATGGGGAAATGCTAAAAATAGTAAAATGATATTTAAGCTACAAAAGAACGCATTACGAATTATGGTTGGTATTCCAAAATTGGAAAGCTGCAGAAATCACTTCAGAGATTTGAATATCTTGACCCTACCAAGTTTATATATGAAACAGCTATTGATTTACATGAAGACTAATGCTGCAAACCATGTCACAAATGCTGAAATACACACCCATTACACATAATAAAGACAAATTACACACCTATATTCATAAAACAAAACTGTTTGATACTTCTGTCAAATACATGTGTTGCCAAATCAATTAAAAAACATACCCTCTATAAATAAGTTTAAGGCAGAGCAATATAATTGCTTTAAAGAAATCAGTTTTACTCAGTAAATGAATACTTAGAATAAATTTAAGGTAAAGTATAAATTAATCAGTTTGTTGTACATAACTATACTAATGTATTCTATTTCTATTCTTGTTTCATGTGTCCAAGATTGGAAGACTCATCAATGAAGAACTTTAACTGGCCAAAGCATTAAAATTAAGTGTAATACTAGAGTCAGGGTCTGCATAAATATTCATAACGAAGTCGATCTGTTATTGTACTCAAGTGTCTTAATGTTTTCAAGCGTGAACAGTAATTTGTGTAAATTATCAGTAAACTTTAGATTGTAAATACCTCATAGATGGATTTTAAATACTGTAAAATACTCTATTTTGACAATGCCTATAATTCTGTATGAATTCCTGTGGTTAATAAACATTGTATTGTAACAGTAAGCAAATTACAGTGCCCTCAATGTGGTTGCTCTCATAACTAATACAACCAGCTTCCCCTGGATATGAACACAGACCATCGCGTCTTCATGGTTGAATGCTACTTTCGTACCGGCATTAAAATTGGTGCAACATATAAATATAATTTAAACTGCTGCATAGAGGAGTTTATGCAATGCTATCCAGCATTCAGACAAGTCCCTCGGAGTGTAATGTTGTCAAGTGTCCAGATATCGTCAAATTGACGTACTTTTGTTTGCAACATAAACGTCTTACGTTTTATTAGTATATGATATAAATTTTTGTATATCTCATGCTTAATTAAAATATCTATTAATATTGGTATCCTTATGTTTTTTAAAACCAATAGGTGCATCAAACATTTCCAAGATACAGGATCAGTTACTCGCAAAAAGAGAGACACTGGATGCTATAACATGACTGGTCCCAATCTAGAAGCAATAAATAATGTTATGACAGAAAGGCATACCTTCTCCCAATACAGACAATGTTTAAGGGGAAGAGAGAAATGAAATATAAGAAAATGGACACTTAAGACTATGCACTATATTTTCTTGTTTAGACTTGGATAAAAGCTTTGTACATATTGTAACACTAATTTATTTTATCGAGATTTAACTGTATTGGAACACCACAGTGAAGCGAAATAATTATTAATTTATAGATGAGTCGTATTTATTTCACAGTCGTATAAGAGCCGAAGATGCAAACGATGATTTGCGAAACGTCATCAAAATAGGTACGTAAGTGAAGCAGATGTGTAATAAATACGACTCATCTATAAATTAATAACTAATTTATTTTTCATTCCTAAAACATGTTCTGCTAATTTTCTGGTTTGTAATGAAGTTACATTGTGAGGAAATTGTAGGTGATAGAAAAAAATTGAGATCAAATTGAAATGTTTCTATTTTATGTGACAGGTTTACAATGTGCATATATGTCTACTATAACAGAAAAACGATGTACATTGTGAACTAAGTGTTCATTGACTTATTTTGTACATTCTTCATGGTATACTTTTATGGCTGCATAATTAACTTTGCAGTGCACTGCATTGAAGTATATAGTTTTTTATTAACAGTTATCGTATCTATGCACCAGGCAAAATTACGCACCTTTATATTATGCGGGCAGACCCACCTCTCAAATAGTATATTTAGCTGCCAGTAGAGGGAGGCCTCAAAGCTGCTGTCAACAAATCTGATTGCAAGCTGCTAGGGGAATCGTATATAAACTTGCTCCATCAGCGATGCTATTGATGACATCAGATTCTGCGCGGTAAAATTACAGATAATAATGAACACCATGTATAATATGATAGCCTGAACTTCTTGTCTTGGAGTCTTTGAGTATTAGCACTTTTTTTAGTTTTTCAATATGGCTTACGATTTAAGAGCAGTGTTTATTACCTATCTTTCCAGAGTGTGTTAGTAGTGGATCAAGAGAGATACAGATAAGCATATATCTATACACTCCTGCTCTAATCATGACGTTTGTCCAGAAAGGATATATTTATGTTTATGTGAAGCTATTCAAAGTGCAATTATATGCAATTTCATGCAGCAGTTTTAATATTTGAGAGTTGATATTCTGGTTGGTAGATACATGTTCAAAGAGATTATCTTCACATATGATTAATGAAAGTGCATGCGATGGGTGAAAAGTTTCTCTATTTTATTTGAAGTTTTTGGATTGTATTGATTTATAAGTATCCCAAAGAGAGCCTTTATACTGCATTTATTTTCAAAGGTGTCTGCTTATTGACAATATAGGAGAGAATCTAAATTATAAACCAAACACAGTTTATTAATTTGGTAATTTAATACCATTTATAGGGTCAAACAAAGGCTGTATATATACAAAGTTTGAAAGAAATAATCAGATTTGAAAAAATTACTTACCATCCTTGGGCTAATAAAAAATTGGAACATTTTTTAAAGAATCTGGTATAATTTTCATTCTTCAAAATAAATATAACATAAAAATGTACTAAATTTTTCTAAAAAGATAAAATTTATGATAAAAAATCTGTTATTTAGTAATTTAATAATATATAATACATTTATATTGCGAAATGGAGATACATTGGAAGGACCAAACAATTTAGAAACTGGAATAAAGGAACATTTTAGAAATATTATGTATAAACAGATACATAAATCAGCTGTGTCAGATCAGTTTTGCTCATTTAATCAAGAAATGACTAAAGAAATTAAATTTGTAAAGCAATTACGTGGACTGATTTAATGGTTTGGAGGAAAATATTTATCTTAAAAAATAGAAATTGTATGATGAATTTTAAAATACCGCCAATTGATTCTCTCAATAAGTTTATTTTATTTTCAGAGCTAGGTAATAAACACAAAAATAATCTGGCACCTAGTGGCAGTAACTATAATAAAAAGGCTGATGATGCAAATAAGTATATATGAAACTAATCCTGTGATCTGTGATGAATTTACAATTTCTTAAAAAGATAAGTGAAGTTTGTAACAAGTTATATTTTTTTGTAATACTTGTTAACGTAACCACTCCTATTCTAACCTTAACTAAATCTTATCACTTCACTACAGGATAGACCTGCGTATAATATCTTCCGTATGTATTTCAAAGGATCTGCTGAATGGTTCTTGCAGTCAACATGTTAAAAATACTCACAACTATGAGTATCCAGAGTTTCGAGTCACCGCTCATTCACTCTTACAGTAAACTGTAGAGCACATTTGCATCTCTATTGATATTAGGTCATATTATCATATCATTTGTTTCCAAATGTATCATTGCAAGGAACCATCACTGTCTTATATTTGTCGATTTGAAGGATGAGGTGATGAACCAACTTTACCTCTTGCAATTTAGTGTTATGGGAGATCATGCACACCTTACGAGAGTAGATGAACCAGTTGGATACTATCCACAAACTCACACATTGATCTCCTATACAACACTCTATTATTGTATGCACAGATTTGTCCAAGAATAACTATTTCCCGATCCAAATACCTTTATTTGCAAACAAGCAAGTACATTCAAGGTTTTCCAAATATCATCTGCTAACTAGTTTCTTGTGTCTATAGAACACATGTTCTTGTGTTGTGTTGGTTGTGCTTGCTACTAATGTTGTGCATGATGGATGTAAAATATAAAGATACTGGGCTAGTCGACACTTGTTGTTTCTACCTGCTTGCAAATGTCCATTGGTAAACATTTGAATTTAATAACATTTCTCACATCACATGTTCAAAAGTTTCTCCATAAAAGTTAAATCAGGCTTGAACAGAGAGAAACATTACCAGAGGAGCAAACTGACATTAGATCAGAATTCATGATGGGAGCAATTAGTTCCTAAAGCATGTTTTCATTAATTAAAAGCAAGTGATACAAATGTTACAAAAAACTGACTAACCAAATTATTAGAAATAGTTCATGTTTATTAAATTTCAAAATATCAAACTTTTAACCAACTATAAAGGCAAAAGAAAGGTTTAAAAATTATATTGAACAACTTTGCAGCCAAACACAGCTGATTTAATAGGCAAAGGCCTCTAAATCATATTGTGTAAAGTAAATACATTAATCTTGAATGAGTGGAATTATTTCAATTAAGGGATTCCTAATTGTTAATGCTCACTCTATGGTCCCAAGAAGACAAACTTTTAACTAAACTAGAACATCAAAACTTTACTGTCAAGTTGCTCACTCTTAGCTAAGGAGCACATTAACATAATCTGTCCCTCACAATACTGTATGAAAACTGTTCTGTTCCTCAGATATCATAACCTGGTGACTCATTTATTTTATAAACATCATAGTGTTATTAAAGTCAATCAAGATGACATTTACAAGCCATGCTGGACAATTCTGCAGCCAAACTCAGCTGAAGATGGAGGCAAGTGCCCCCGAAACATTCCCTGCAAGATAAATATACACAATAGTGATGTTTCCAATTCCAGCAATTATTAAAAATACAATAATTTAAGACACTTTATTTCACTTTGCTAAATGCTGGAATATGAGCAATTCACATATTATTTAATCACTTACTAAGCATTGATGTGAAAACTTGTGCTCACAGACTGCCTCTCATTAGATGATCAGGGAGCTAAAAGCTGCTGAAAAATAGAAATAACAGCCAAAATAAATGTAAAATATTCATTTATTTGTTTCTTTGGTGCTATTTTCAATCAATGTTATCACACCCTCAATATGTATCCAAATTTCTGCCTCTTTAACAATATTTAGAATTCGGAGAGCTTTCTATAAAAAATTTATGTACAAGACAGCTCACTGCAAATCTCCAAACCAGACTGTTCACAATAATACAGCGTTATCTGAGACAGAAATAAATTTGTTTATTAAAATAATAAAGTTTTGCATCATTTGTACATCTTTTTCCATAAAAACTTACTTTAATATCTACTCTTCATTTTAATTGCTTTTCTTTTGTATTAAAACATACTTTTAAAAATGAAGAATATAAATTGTCCCTAAGATCTCCAGAGGAACATTTTTATGGATATATTTGCTCACCATCCTGGAGTTGTGTTTGCCAATCTGCGCATTCTCCTGAAAAAGGGAACGAAAGGAATTAGCAATCAAGTATAAAAGGTGATTCATACAGCATAAATGAAAATTTTTTACTGTAAAATTATGCAAGAAGTTTACAATATAACTGTTAACTACTAAGATTCAGGAACTGCTGAAAATGTAATCTTTTTTCTGAGATTAAATGATGGAGATTCAATTTTATACACATATTTAATACACAGAAGTTATTATGTGTGGTATGTTGTAATTATTATTAGTAATGAGCAGGAAGAAATAAATATGTTGAGTCAAATGTTGCAACAGAAATTGCTCCTGCAGCCTTATGAGAGGCTAGGGAGAGTCAACTGGGTGGTAAGAGAAATAGTTGAGCATAGCATGGCTTTGTTTAGAGATGGTACCTGCAAGTTGAGAGGAAGGTTGGTGTTATGCACAATGTGAACTATTTGTTACACAATCTTCTGTCAGAATTTGTACTACCTCTTCTATTTTTGTAGTTTTCAAGAATGTGAAATGCATTCTGATGGAAAATATATGAACAGTTAATAAATAACATGATTTTGGGCAAATATTTACCTAGTCTTGCCATAAATACTGTTACAAATTTTTGACACATATTGTACATGTGGTTTGGCATGTAAACTGTGTGTGTGTGTGCACACTTAACCTTGAACCATTGTTAGCTTGTCTTTGAAAGAAGTAGTATTTAGCTCCAGGTTTCACCATGGAATGGGGTGATTATGAAAATCGTGTAGCCATCACTGCGTTACATAAAGTTGGAAAATCTGCTAGTGACATTTTCAAGATGCTACAAAAGCTGAAAATCAGTCATATGTTTGTGTACAGCAGCATTGAGTGATTCACTGCAACTGGAACTGTAAAGGATTGGCCAAGGGAGGGTCAACCATGCAGTGTCAGAACTCCAGCAGTACAAAAAGCAGAGGTGGCTTGAGTTCGGAGAAATCCTGTGTGGAAGCAGGCTATCTTGTTCCGTGAAATGAACATTTCAAAAAGGACAATGTCCACGATTCTGCCAGAGGACCTTGGACTAAGGGCTTATTGCCGACATAAAGGACATTATCTTGACAAAAGCCTAAAGAAGCTGAGAGTGCGTAAGTGTCAATGTCTCCTGCGTTATGCTCAAAATGGTCATCGTAACATCCTCTTCACCGATGAAAAAGTTTTCACTATTGAGGAGTCTTGAGTCTTTCAATGTGCAAAATGACAGAGTTTAAACATCATCATCTCAGGAAGCCAGTAATAAGATTCTTAAAGTTCAGATTCACCTGCAGTGCCGTATGTAGTAAAAGCGGGTGTTAAACATTACACACACATTAAAGTTCAGAGGGCCCATCATCCCTCCTCAGTGATGGTATGGTGGGGGTGAGTTATTCTGTTACCGCCCAGCTACATTTTTTCGAAAAGAGCATTAAAACCAGCGCCAGAGTGTATGAAAGCACTGCTTTGGAGCCCATTGTCAAAAACTTGAGTGGCACATTATTTCAAAACCAACTATGGACTTTCCAGCACGATTCTGCCTCTGCCCACAAGGCCAGGTTAACGAAGCTTGGCTTCAGCATCATGTCCCTGACTTCAGTTCGCCTGAAGATTGGCCCATTAGCAGTCTGGACCTGAATCAATTGGACTACTGACTGTGGTCACTACTTGAGGGCATCACCTGCACAAGTAGACACCCCACTATTGTAAGTTCAAAGCGTTCCTTGTTGTAAGCAGTGGCAGATTTCCCCTTGTATGTCATCTGTTCCACCATAGAAGAGTGGCCACAAAGACTCAGAGCCTGTATCCGTGCAAAAGGTGGCCATTTCGAAAAGTGATTGGGGCTGTGTGTCATGAATGCCTGTAGGTACAACATACTAAAAGCCAATTAAAATATTTTGCATGGTTTTTCTGATTTTCACTTTTCAAGTTGTAACAGTATTTATGGCTAGACTAGGTGCACTCCTAATTTCAACTTATCTTCAGTACTGTTCCTTATACCAGCACAATCCTTAGTTTATATGGCAATGTAACAAAAACTTGTGTACATGTGCAACATCACTGGCTGTTTAGCCTTGTAGCCTTCTGCGGATGAAAAATATTGTTTGCATATCATTTTTAAAGACTATGCATCTAATGCAAAATATATAAACAGTTTCATATTATTACAAATTTAACAGTCAAACAGTTATTAATTAGTATTTTATTTGGTATATGTAAGCGTAATTGGTATGTATTAGAGTGCATGCTGTGCTTGCACAGTTTAAAAGCAGAAGAAAGTGGGAGAATTAATATATAACATGGCTGCTTCTGAGCAATATGTAAACATCATAGAGGGAAACAATTAAAAGGTGGTGAAAAGATGTATAGCTTCCCTGAAAGAAATGAGCCAACAACAATTACAAAAGTGCTTCAAGCAGTAAACAATCCCGATTTTCTGAGGTTCCACACCATTCTTCATGCATAGGCTTTGAATTTGCAAACAGAAAAAGAAAAAATATAATTGTTGAACATGAAGATATATTATTGTGGTGCAGGAATTATTAGTGGTAGTTGCTAAAGGAATTCGTCTGTTGTCAGATTCCAATCAGGTATATAAAGTACCTATTTTTTCAGTTGCATGGCACTATTATTCTGCAAAAGGACCTGTGCCTTAAATGAGGCATTTCTAAATGAGGGTCATGTGAAGAAAGCAAATATTTAATTGTTATAAGCATTCAGTCACTTTTTAACGTAGAAAAGTACACAGTACACACATCCTTGCATTTAATCTTCACGTAAAAGTGCTAACATTCAAACTACTCAAACATTGAAAACACTATAAGTTCATTGACAGTGCACAGGTTTGCCATGTGTTGGATAAAATGGCGTGAATGTTCCCTCCAATTACAGTCGCCGGTGGGGTAATATATTTTCTCATTTTGTTTACATCGCCATATAAACTAAGGATGGCACCAGTATAGGCAAAGCATTTAACAAATGTAGTTTTGTAATTACTTTTGGACCTGAACAACATCCCATAACCAGAGGGCACATTGCAATGTAATATGATTTTTGTACCATTTCTTCTTTCTTTCACTCACAGCATTATCAGGTAGATCTTATTGGACAATGAAGGTATCAACTTGGTAAAATGCTGCTCAAATGAGCCTAGAATTCATGCTTATACACAAAATTGGTCTTCTGTAAAAACCGTAACTAGCTAGCTCACACCAGTGGGTCAGTCTGGATGGACTCGATTAGGTGCTGGCTTGTTGATCCCAAAGTCACAGGTTCAAACCCAGCTCAAACTCATTGGATTTTAAGTGTACTTTGAAGTGAGAGCTTTATGTCAGTAGATTTACTGGCATATGAAAGAACTCCTGCAAGGCAAAATTCTGGCACAACAATGGTACTCATATCATCCGGACAATTGATGGGATCATTAACAAACAAAATATTTCATCACAATGGAGATACAAACATGGAAGTCTAATGTGAAGCAGATAATCCACTCCCACACCATGTAAATGGTATTATGTTCATGAGGAGTTGTTAGTGCGGTTTAACAGTTGGTAACTTTCGCTGTGGTAACGTAATAGGTAGGAGATATCATCAAGTGAGCCACATGTCTCTGTCTCAGTGGTCTACAAGGTTTCAACAGGTCAATATGGTGAGAACACCTAACAATTCTCTTTTGATCACCACAGGTATGTAACCTGGCCGGTGGATATTTGTGGTATGTCTAAGTAAATGCTCATTTGTTCTTTTAACTGCTACTTTTTATCCATAATTTAGCATTATCTCAAAACCGTTACTTCTCATATAATGTGCTGTTGTATGTGTGTATATATTTATTTCCAAACATGTTTATAACTTTATTTTCTTACACATTACTTGAATTGCTATTCTATCCCTTAGTCTGCCATACATTTTAACGCCATGGCTATTTATTCATGGTTGATCTTAACTTAATTCATTTTACCTTCTTTACTAACAATTTTATCACTACTTTGTCGTTTCTCTATTTCCTGCATTACACAATTATCTTCCTCAGTTCTTACTAGAAGTTGTTCATACCCTGCCCTGGAATTAAAATCCCCAAATAAAATTACCTTTATATCAAGGTGCTTATTATATAGTATCTCTATGTCCTGATTTACATTTACAAAATAATTTGGAATCATCAAATTCTGATGAACTTGTAGGTTATAAGCAATGTCTAAATCCATCTTATCAGCTTTCCCTAGTATGCCTATAGCTAATATCCAGAGCACCTCAACATCATACACTGGCCGTGCCGTGGCTCAGTGGTTAGACCACTTGGCTCTCACCAAGGCGGCCCGGGTTCGATCCCAGGCGACTGCAAAGTGAGATTTGTGGTGGACAACACGGCGCTGGGGCGGGTTTTCTCCGGGATCTCCGGTTTCCCCCGCCATCTCATTCCACCGGTGAACCATCTTCATCTCATGTATCATCAGTGTCATCGCCTGCAGTGCCGTTCATTCATTCATTCATTCAACATCATACAACTCTTCCAAAACCTTAACCTGAATACTTTATTTAAAAACACTTGCAGATCCCCTGATGCTCTCTCCCTCTGACTGCTTCTAATTGCCACTTGAATGAAATACTCATACCCCTCTATGACACCGTTTACAATTTTCCACAACCAAGTCTCCACAACAGCAAGTATATCAGCCACATTTAATAACTGCTTAACTTAACCACTACTCAGCTTGTCCTACATACCCTCAACATTCCATAATAACACCACCACAGATTTGCCCTATACTGAGCCTTTTCTTTCAAACCATGCCCTGCTACGTGTCATTTTGATTTCTTCTTCACCCACAAGAGCACCCTTTACTTGCATTATACTGCCACTTGGAGTTGACACTACACTGATCTCGCCCTACCGCCAAATATCCAGTCCAGCCGTTGCACCCAAAGCTCCTCGAATCATCTCTTATCTGTTTTGATGGTGTAACAAACTTCCCCGGTGATTCCATAAGCTGATCTCTAAGCTCATACATTTCCGCTCTTCTGACGTTACATCTTTCATCGTCATTTGTTCTTGCCACACTTATCTTCTCTCTCACGGCACCTCCTGTGTTTTGGCCATTTGAATTTCCTCTCTATCCATTTCCTGCATTCATTGTCACTTTTATTTCCTGCATACGTGACTCCCATGTCTAATTTTTCTGACCCATATTCTGCCGAACACCGTCAATATACAAAGAAAGTCCTCTAACAAATGCCTTCTTTTCTTGTTCTTTCGCTAGCAACATCTCTTGTATTAAAACTTTTCTAAATTCCCTTTCTTTTTTTATATAGTCATGTTCAATAAAAACTTTTGTTCCCTTTAACTTGGATGCATTATTTAAAATTTTCCATTTAAAGTTAACGTTGTGAGTTTCACAATTATAGGTCTTGGATTTGCTCTCCTTCTTCCCACTCTAGGGACCTGTATTACGATCTCTGGTTACTAGCGGAAGTTTGTTATCTTTCAGTTATCGATAACTATAGGTTAGGTTCAGTGCCTCGTATTACGAACTCGATTTACCTGTAGGTTTGTTACCTTGTGCATTATGGTGGTATGTGAACGGTTGGCAATATTTTCCACTAGGATTTTACCTTGTTTGCAAAGCTATCTTGTGTTTAGAATGTGTAATTAGTGGGAATACCAAACACACGTAGTAGCATCAAGCGTCTTGTTTTTACTTTTTATTAGCTGTTTTCTGTATATTTTCGTAATATTTTTATTAATAGCTCATTCATAATAAGGTTTAGCATAGTTCTGTATATTTATTATAGTTCGTTTACAGTTTAATTTTCCACAGTGTTAGACATATTCTTTTTCATAGTGTTAGGTAGTGTTATAGGTTATATAAGTTGCGTTAGGTTATGTTGTTATAGATTATATAGGTTAGATATATGGAGAATATATGGAATGCTTTGCTAATTTATGAACACCAAAGGATTTCCAGTCAAAAAATTTAAAAAATAAGGTCATACCAATGTTATTAATTCTGATAATAGTATTGCACAAATGTTATAATTTGGCTAAAATATTTGGTTATTAATTTACCCTCATGGATAAATCACCTCTTCTTATATTAATTATTTTACAGAGGTATATGCAAAGAGGGAGGGTCCACAAATTGCAAGTCATCCATAAATAAAAGCAAGGTTATAAAATATGCATTCTGACACCAGTAACTTGGTACCTTAAATGTTTTTGTTTTTAAACATAATATATTTGGCTAGTTATGAAGCAATAACTATTGTTTTCTTTTAAGAAAACAGGTTATAGAAAACATATTTCTTCTTGGCACTTCATAATCAAATGGCCACATTTCAATCACAGCATTGTGTGCTTGATTGAAAAACATAATTGAACAAATAAATGGCTTCATTTAAATACCACAGGGTACAAGATTGGCAGGTTTTAACCTTTCTTTACGTGTGCAATTCGCAGCAAATACATTTATGTACTGCATTTGCACCATCTATGGTAGGTAAGGCAAGAATCAGAAGTAATACTTCAACTTGCATTGAGACAGCGCACACACTGCATAAGCTGCAATATAATTAGCAAATGATATTCATTAAGGCACACTGTAGGACAAAGCCATTATGGTACTAGCTACATTATACGTGTGAACAGTGTTTGCAGTAACGGTTTGGACATCAGTACCAATTGCATAACCTAAAATTTTTTGTTTTATTCACTCTTTGCTTTACGGCTTGTTACTTTCCTGTGGTAATGCTTTAACGAAATGCAAATTCAACATTGCACCCACTACTCGTATTAGCAAAATTGAATGTTTACTACTTCAGCATGTTCCTGATCTTTCATACATACCTACCCTTTCCAGTATAGGTTTAACATGCTTTGCTTATTACATCTATGTCCGTTAAAATACGTTGCAATATGAGTGCATAAAATATTGTATTGCTTGCAACAAGTCAATGACACCAAGGGACACTAAAAATTATCATTCCATAATCTATTACGTCAAGATATACCTAATACTCATGTGGTTTATTTTATTTCATTTTCAACATGTCACAAATATATGTTAGTTACTAACACTCCCCACATGGCAACCTTGGCCTTCGGGGTAACCTCACCCCACCAAGTGATGACCGGACCCATTTCTCAGGTGGAGGCACCCAGAGGGCGGAGTGTCACAAATATATTGCATTGTTTATATATATGCACATACACCTTTCTGTCTTAAATTCTATTTGATGTCTAATCTCCTCTACAATCCCTGATGTGATCACTTTTGACAATTGATAGCATTGTAGAACTCTTCTTCGTCCCACTCCTCAAAATTATCTTTACACATTCTAATTCTTTTAGCTCTTCTTCTATTAAATAAATACTTTGCCAACATTTCATCCTCAGAATCACTGTCGACATTCAATCTGGACTGGAGGTACGCCATTTTTCTTTTTTGTGTGTGAAGGTGAACTCCAAGTTATCTCACTAACTGCTATTCGAGGTCAGGGTTAGTTTATCTCCAGAAATAACTCTCAGTTAGCCCGTAACCGAAGATCATAATACTGACATCTGCGTGCAACTGCAAGTTAACCGTTAACCGGAGATTGTAATACAGGTCCTAAATGAGTCAATTATTTCCTATCCTGCTAGTTCAATCTTCAGTTTATTCTTCACAAGATCCTCCACATGTTGGAGGATCTCTCACATCCGAAAATTATTATGTTCCTCTTCCGATTATCTTTATTTTTTCTAAATAAGCCAATCTTTGATTTAATTCTATAATTTTCTCCTACTCTTCTTTTGAAGTTTACCATTTCCTTTTTTATTTCTTCTGCATTTGTAACCGCTCTTCATCGATTCATTCTTCCATTTTCTTTATTTGTACCATGTCCTCCGTAATTCCCTTTAGCATTGCCAATACATCTTTTGTCTTTGGCCCGGGTTTCAACTCCACTTCACCGATGGTCAGCCTTCCAAAACCATGCCAATAATGTCTCTTTATTCTTATTCCTGTTTTTCCGCATTTTCATTCTGATAAATGCACAGATCCGCGCATTATAACTTTCTAGCAAAATACCCATTGCAGATCTTGCATAACGCACGTCCTCTCATTACTGCTTCTTGCCGGCAACTGTAATATGCTGTTACTACTAGCTGTGTTTCCACTTCCTACCTAATGGCTGACATAATGGTTTGGATATACCAGTCGCACAAGAGCCGTAGATGCAAACGAAGATTTGCGAAACATGTCCTCAAAATAGGTACGAAAGTGAAGCAGATGTGTAAGAAATACGACTCATCTAAAATTTAATAATAATGGTTTGGAGTTACAAATCCCTCGCCATCCAAGGTAGGATATATGCCTGTTCTGATTTTTTAGTATTTTAGTGTATATCAATTTTCTAATTTAGGAAATTAGTAGGTTAGAACTTTTAGGTTGAGAAGTGCCTTTTTATGGCTTTAGCACATCACTATCTTTAAGATACAAAATGAAATGCCCAAACTCCAACCGATATGTTGTGACATTTCCCACATCTTCTAAAGCCATTCCATTCCTGTGAAATCTGAAACTTATTTTTTTTCAGCAAGCTGGAAAGATAACCTACGATTTTCAACCAAAATTTCTGAGAGAGAGAGAGAGAGAGAGAGTCAGTCTTGTATTCAGATAAACATATTTTGAAACTATCACATTTACTTACATAATAACCCTGCCCCCAGTCCCCCCCTTGTGATATTAGTATGTTTTCAAACAAAATAAGTCGCACAAGAGCCGTAGATGCAAACGAAGATTTGCGAAACATGTCCTCAAAATAGGTACGAAAGTGAAGCAGATGTGTAAGAAATACGACTCATCTAAAATTTAATAAAATAATTTCCATTGAATTTTTGTGAAAAATTTTGGACATCTCTTGACCTTCAGAAGCTTTGTTGGAATTACTGAAATGCCCAATCTGCCTGATATGGCCACTTTTACTTATGTACTTAGCCAACTATTTATATTTCAAAATTTGTTTTAAACTTCTGGCACAAATCCAATCTTTTCCTGTTCTAAAAACACTAAGCAGTTATACATAATATGCAATGGGAAAAAGAGCAACATTCAGAAAAAATTTAAACTTCAAGTAGTTAATTTTGCAGAGAAAAATTAAGTGAAGCATAAGGAAGAGAGTTTGTCATAGAACCCAAATTAATTTTTTGTTAGAAAGACCAGACAGAATAACTGAAAAGTGCCAAATTGATCTGTCAATGATTTCATGATCCGAAACATGGCACATATCCTGATATTGACTAAGAAGGTTTAGATTATTGGTGGCATTGTGGTAAACCTACAACTGTTACATTAGAAAACAAGACACGTGGAGCACCTCTGATTTTGTTTCTTGATTCATGTGGAGAATGGGACATAGTTTAAGATAATGAATTGTCTAACTCAGAGTCCACCACATCTACATGGAAATTAATTTAGGTTTACTGTTTTTTAATCCAGCCAAAGTATGAAAATGAATTTCTGTTATCATGAATAAGGAATGCAGACCAGATACCATTATTTTTCATGCACAAAGTACTACTAGATATACAGACTTCTAGTAATTTTAATTAAAACTATAAGTGCAGAAAAACTTTGCTACAGAAGATTACTGGAAATAATGCAGATGGAAAAGGCTTTTACTCTTTTAAGAGAAAAACTATGCCAATGTGTGACATTCCACATGGTATAACTGAAAGGTACAAGAAAAAGCGTAGATATTGGTTGACTTCATTAAGGAACGGCTGAAAATTGTGTTGGACTGATGCCCTGAAGGTCTGTTAAGGAAGAGGGCCATGCTTGTTTTGGACAGTTTTTTGAAGCTATTTAGCAAAACCAATAAAGGAACAAACTTTGTGAATGAATATAGTTCTAGTAATAATTCCTTACATCAGTTTTTCAACTTCTGGATGTATCAATTAACAAATCATTTAAAGGCCGCATATACTGACTAGATGCCTTCTGGTTTACTACCTCAACATTCAAGTAGCCCCATTAAGCAAGTGTGTCAGTGAATAAAATGCACATGGAAAATCATCAAAGAAGAAACCATCACACAAAGAGCTTCAAGAAGACTGGCACTTCAATTGCAATGAATGGACCAAATGATATGGGATGCTGATTCTGATGATGATGCCAATGATTTAAGTCATCAAATTGAAGTAGTATAGAATAAATACGTCTGTTTACTTTTATTTAAGTGTTCAATATATGACTAAGCTTCATGCAGATTCTATTTGTCACATTTATCATTGCTCCATGTTTTGGTGTTGCAAGGGAGAGCCCAAGTCATGCCACTGACATGGCATCCAAAGAAATCTCTTATAGCATCAAATGCTATATTCTGTGCATAATTCTTTTTGAAATAAATTTCCATTTCATTTTTTGGGTAAATGCCCCTTTAATTTATCACAATTTAGTTTCTTTATTTTTTTTATCACTTAATTTCTCCCTTGATTTTATGCTTTAAAATTTTGGAGAGAGAGAGAGAGAGAGAAATTATGCAAATAAATGTGGTATAACAGCTGAGAAATTCCTCTGTAATTGACAAACAAGGGATTTTAATATACAAATAAGATTATGTTTCAGTAATTGACAGAATAACACTTTAAACAGAATTATTCTAAACAGAATATCTTAAGATACTGGGTAACAGAAGTTTTATTTAGAATACACAAAAACTGCTTGATATAAGCTCAAACATTATGTTCTAAATAGACATAAAATGTTGAACCTTACTTTGGTACTAAACATGAGGACAACAATCATATTAAAATAATACCTTGTGTTACGATCTTGATCCCTGATTTTCTTCTCCATTTCTGCATCTGTAAGTGTTTCTAGGAATGGTGCCCACTGATCTGCTTCAGAAGGTGGACGGAATGGAACCTCTACTGTAGGAAGTGGAGCCTCACTGGAGTGGGGGGAAAAAAGAATACTTCAATAACATCTTTCTGTAATTCTCATAGCTATTGGTATTTATAAATAAATGTAAAATTATCTCATACATAATTTTTCAACAAAGCTATTCTGAGTGTGAACAGCCATAAATTGTATAATCATAGAAATGTTGTAATACTAAATAAATCTATTTTAAGGAAACTCAATAACCTGCATAATAAAACAGTTTCCGACAGTTTAATGAGGCACCCATTATGTCATGGTATCTATTCATTTTTTTATAGATACACAGAAAAGTTACAATGAGAAAGTTTGGCCCTTTTTGTTTTTCATTTAAATTCAGGTTGCACATTATTTATTTCAAGAGAGCTTTTAAGTACTACTTTGAAAGCAGAACAAGAAAGTTTTCAAAGTTAATGCAAATATTTACCTAAATGCGTATGTCCTCTGATGCCAACTGAGTTGACCACGAATGCTGTATGCAATAGCTGTAACAAATTCACCACCTAATC
This sequence comes from Mantis religiosa, assembly GCA_030765055.1. Taxonomy (NCBI): domain Eukaryota; kingdom Metazoa; phylum Arthropoda; class Insecta; order Mantodea; family Mantidae; genus Mantis; species Mantis religiosa. The sequence continues at coordinate 77,541,841 of CM060951.1, forward strand.
CAAGCTCAGCACACAATTTCATTGCAAACTGCTCAGGGTTATTGTCTTTCTCACTCATGTCCCACTCTACTTGATCCACTAGTGAAGTGTTGCCAACATGGATATTCAGCTATCAAACAGAAATTAAATATTGGCATTTCAAATTTACTTGCATCTTTAAAACCATTTTTTGTATTATAAACTGTAAAACTGCCATACAAACTAATTCCAATATTTCTTTAGAGAGAGAGAGAGAGAGAGAGAGAGAGAGAGAGAGAGAGAGAGAGAGAGAGAGAGAGAGAGAGAGAGAGAGAAAGAGGAATAAGAAAGCTTTTTACAGCTCAGGATACAATCTTTATGATAAGATGCTTAGCTTTAGAAAAAATTCTACTGGGATCTTCCTAAAAAAATTAAATGCCGTAACAAAGTAATTTCAGAAACTTTTAAGTTTCTTAACAGGAGAATATTTAACACAATTTAGACTTTTACAATACAAATTATGCTGACATACATATTACAGTAAAAACTTATTTATAAATCAGTGAATTCCCATATAATGTATAATTTGAAGCATTCAGCATTACACAGTTTGAAGCACCTGATTTTGTTGATAAAATTATTTGTAGTCAGTTTTTCATACTCCGTCACTTACATATTTTTAAGTGGCTAGTTTTGGGATGGGTTGCTTCCATTTTCAACCTCCAAGGCCCGATTGTTATCTGTTAATGTTTTATCAATTAATTCACAATGTAAAAAATGTCAAAAGTATTTGATTTATAGATAATTTATCATTAGATGTCACTGTTACAAATTCCTTCAAACATGCATACGTGATTATATCTTATTTAGGTATCAATAATTTTGAAATACAGTTAATTTTAAAAGTAAATAGAGTTATTCGAAGTAGCTGCAGTATTTTTCTTCTGTCCTAATCTGTCACCAATATTTGAACAAATTTTGAACTTTGGTAATTGAATAGGTAGAATCAGATTGAAAAATTCAATGCCATATCCGGAATGTGAACATGGATCTCCCGGTCTCTGTCTGGTTATTCTGAACCACTGAGCTACAATTTTAACAGGTAGAGTCAGATTGAAAAATTCAATGCCATAGTCGGGATTTGAAACACAGATCTCCTGCTTTCCGTCTAATTGCTCTTAACCATTGAACTACCATGATCTACATTGCCAGTATGACATTAAATTCTCCAACTGACTCATATTTTCCCTGGTAAACCACTCATGTACAATAAGATATGCACCTTTTGTAGTGACTTACTATGCTTTAAGTACTTAAGTCCAAGGCTTCATCGTTACCATAGTTATACCATTAGGTAATTTCCATCAATTTACCTAATATTGGTAAACAGGTACTATATATCCATCTGCTTTCCTGATATACAGAGTGATTTGTACAGAACTGACACATTTCTTTCATTAATTGTTTCAAAACAAATTGTGCTAGTGACAACTTTTATACCTAAAATGTAGAGGAATTATGGGAGAATATTTACCTCTATAGCAAATGTTGAAAATATCCTCCATCCTGCATAAGGCACAACTCAACACATCATTTCATGTTAATGGCCACTCGTTGGAGCACTCTGTTCTCATAGCTTGAATCTCCTGTGTGATGTTATGCTTCAGATCATCCAATGTCTGGGGACATGTGACGTTAACCCTGTCTTTTAAGTAACCCCATAGAAAAAAGTCTGGCAATGTCAAATCCAGAGATCTCAGTGGCCACATGTTGCTTGAAATTATCAAGTCGTCAAACAAACCTGCAATTAGTTCCATGGATTCATTTGATGTATGGCAATATTGCTGAAAATATCCTTGACTCAGTTCCACATCGTCCAGCTGTTCAACAAACTCCATGAAACTCAGTCGGCACTCTGCAGTGTTCACAGTCTGGTTAAAAAAAAATTGGCTCCACCATTCTCTGTGCAGATATTGTGCACCAAACTCCGATTTTAATAGGGTGCCTAGGACTTCATGTATGACGTGTGGATTTTCAATGGCCCAATGGCGTGAGTTTTGGGAGTTCACATAACCGGATAAATGGAACCATGCAACAAACGTCTTGATTTTTTGGGTGACTGCTCCAGTCATGCTCCTAAGTCAATAACAAACGTGGCAAGCCTAGATGAACGATGCTTGCCTTTTTCACTCACCAGAGATCCAGTTGTTTCCAATTTAGCACAAAAGTGAATTGAGAAGATATTGACACACTGCTTCACTCACACTGTTTTTTTACAGGACATGTTTCAAAAGCTTTTGCTCTTATCATCAGCTGGAAGAGTCGAGTTCCAGCTGATGATAAGAGCAAAAGCTCTTGAAACATGTCCTGTGAAAAAACAGTGTGAGTGAAGCAGTGTGTCAATATCTTCTCGATTCACTTTTGTGCTAAGTTGTGCTTCACTGTCTCTACGCTTCTTTCAATTTTATACTTTGTGTTTCCAATTTGTTCACCAGTCCCAGAATTGTGTTTCTTTTGGGAGGATTGCAAACACCAAATTCTCTCTGGTATGCCCTTTAAGTAGCTCTAATTGAATTTGTAATCCAATATTGCTTCACAAGGAGGAGTCGTTGATTTAATGTGTATTGCATTTTCACGTTGACAAAAAAATGTTGAAAATAGCTGACAATACCAATTAGGAATAAAACATCTGCACATCTACTGACAAGGGATCGAAACTCAGGAACATTCTGCTTAATTTGGTGCTAAAATTGGGTCATTAAATGAATTTCCACTGGATTAATTAAAGAAAGAAATATGTCAGTTCTATACAAATCACTTTGTAATTTATGGACAGTTTGTTTCCTTTTTGAGGACTCAACTTTCACAATCCTGCATTTTGGTGTTGTGACTGATATAAACTTTATTAGCAATTTGTCGTGATCTATTTTGCATAAATTGGTATGCAATAGTCTAATATTCTTATATGTCAACTGTGCTGCTTTACACTGCTTACTGCCTTTAATTTTTTGGTTAGATGTGGAAACTGCTAGTCCATGAGTACACTCTAAAAAAGATGTTGCCCAATTTTACACTTCGTTGCATGAGGCACATTCTGTTTAGTTCTAGATTCTATTACCCATGTAATTCCTCAATTACCGTGTAAATTCATTACTTGTATCAATTTTTCTCACACAAACAAATGTCTGCCACTTCATGCCACAACAAGAATGAGTGTGTGCATTTATCATCATAAAACTAAACCATTCTGCAAAAGTCTTCCTGGCAAAGTGTACAGTCTGAGATGAAAATTAATACCTCCTTTACAATACCAAATGATATTTTACTTGACTTTGTATAGCTTTCAGAAGCCATATAAGGATTCGAGCATCTATTAAGTTTTGCAAAACTTTGTATTTATCAACTTATGAAAAATCTGCTTCTGTTGTATGATATGGAAAGTAAAAATCATATGATTGCAATATGACACTCATTTTTTTTAAACATTTTTGCATTTGAGTTTTGCAAAAATGAACTTCAATTAACAGCAATATAAAACTGTTGTTTCATTGCATTTATTTAGTATTTTTCATGTAGTGTTGATACATTTGGATAGAAAATACTCCATTTACTGATGAAAACAGCATATGCATGAGTGGTTCAACTATAAGACCACACTTGCACTAGTTATTTCTGAGATATTCATTATTTTTTGGTTTTAAAATTGTTTAATACATAATTTCTTAAAGCACTGCTGCCATTCATTGTTTCTTATGATTGGGGGCGGATTTTGCTATATTTGCCTAGATTGTTCCTTTGTTCAGAAACATAGGCTTTTAAGTTATAAGAATGTTTCCTACAATTATTAGCCTAATTTCTTAGTTTTATAGTGCCTATAAATGCCTATTTCATATTACTAGAAAATGAAGCTAGCTACAGTGAAGCAATAAATATTACACAAATATAAATATTTGTTATAAAGGCTTCACTTATCATAAGAAATTGGTGTCAATTCTTCTTTCTACTAGACATCGATTTCACGAACATTTGCTCGCATCGTCAGTCAACACACTTCTTCGTCAAGGATACTATGTTTGCTCCATATTACCAAAATCTCAAAATGAAACAAATCTAAAAACAGAATCAACTGCTGGTATTTCAAAATTCATTACACAGTGTTTACTTTATAAAATAAATATCTTTTCCCAAACTATTGAATCTATCGGACCATTTAATTGAATTAATAATTTAACTTCAGGATTTATTTCATGGTAAAATGGCCAAAAATGATCTGCTACGGCCTATTTATCAGTTTGTTTATACTTAATGTTACGAAAATGTTCTTTCTACAACTTGCACTAGTCGAGTATCAGCTGAGGATAGGAGCAAGAGCTCTTGAAACATGTCCTGTGAATAAACAGTGTGAGTGAAGCAATGTGTCAATATATTCTCGATTCAATTTTATACAAAAAGGAGTTTAGCCAGGTAGGTATATATCTGCCTTACACACGTGCCTTATAAAATTGTTAAATAGGTATGATTATTTTTTCCCTTCGTTGATATGGCAAAGACAAATATTTCATATAGGTAAAGGTCATTTAATAGGTTAAAATGGGTGCAGAAACTTATACCCCAAGAATTAATTTTTAAAATTACAATGTATGGAGCATTTTCAAAATTGCCTGTAATTTAGACATAAACTGTTAATTCCTCAAAAACTATTGTAACTAGAAAGCTGAAACTTGGTACTACTCCAATCTTGATCAATCACAAAAATAAATGGTATAAATTTGAAACAAATCTAACAAAAGCTTCAAATATTTCAATTTTCACCTTTAAGCCCTCCTCCCACCAAAACTCATTTTTTTGTTTTTTGACATAGTTAATTACTTCACACCTTTCTGCACATTATGGTTCTTAGTGAAGTGGATATATGTGTGTTTTAATTATACGACAATATCTGTTATTTTAACTTGCTACACAGCATTGCTCCATTTATGAAATCTGGAATAAATGTAGAACTATTTCACCTAGGGAACTGCAAAATAGTATATGTTTAGCAAATTTGTTGCAGCATATGTTGCCTTGATTGTCATTTTGTTATAGTGCATTTTAAGAGCCATTTTACTAAAATTGTGTATTTCTAAGTGTTTACTTAGCAAATTTTTAGTGCCTATTTAAGTGCCTATTTTTAGTGCCTTTTTGCCTGCCTATTTCACACATTTTTAGTGCATATAAATCAGCTCACTACTTATGATGTAATGGAAAGAGTACAGTTTTTCAATGCTACAAGTTCAGATTTGACAAAATGAAATGTGTAATAAAAGTATTTCTGCAAAATTTATCTCAATTAACACATTGTAGTAGACACATAAGCATTAATAAGAATAGTTTATAGATGAGATAATAAAAGATCAGCAGTTAGAGAAAGTTAACAACTAGATTTTTTTCTGTAAAGCACACATCTCTTCCAATTTTGGTATATTTTCATAATTTTGAAATAATTTCATTTCTAGCTAATAGTTTACTATACAGTATGCACAAGATAAGTTGAGCGCTGGATTTACGGTATGGTGCGGGCAGAGGGGAAGAAGCGAGAGCTAACGCTCTATTGTTTCTGCAGTGTGGTCAACCTTGAAAAACACAGTTCAGCAAAATAGCGTGTAAGATAAGCGAAGATATCACAAGTAACGTTGCATCCTCTGAAAACATTCCTTAGTTTTGCCCACGCCAGCTCAATTGCACTCAGATCACAGTTATACGGATGTAGACGATTAATAATTTGTCCCCTTTTGAGAGACATAACATTCACAAATGTTCATACAAATATAAATCATTTTCAAGTAAATGCTGATTTACATTACCACCACACTCGTAACAAGGATAAACTGGTAATTCGAGCACACCAAACGAGCCTTTATGAAGGAAGCTTTAACTATATAGGGATAATGTTATACAATAAACTTCCAAATTCATTTAAACTAGCTGCAGCATTGAAAACTTTAAGAATAAGGTTAAAAAAATTTTGTATGCGCACTGTTTTTATACGTTTAATGAATTTTTAGAACTATAACCATGTAAATGAACACTGAGAGCATAGTACAGTCACAAAACTGTAATATTCATATTATGACATTTCTTGTAGTAAATTAGTCACTGTAAATACCACATGAAACCATAGAAAAGCTGCTTACTGTGTATATTGTATGTAATCAATTTGAATTTATGTATATACTGTATTTATACATTTTTATGTGTCTCATAACATGTATATGTTGCCAAGGATGAACTAAAATGCTAATTCTAACATACGATTGTTGTAAACTGGTTAGCTAATTAACCCCGAAATTGATCAAAATGAAATATGGCGGACATGATAAAGCTTAGCATATTAGCCACTAGATGTCAGTGTATAGAACATTTCAAATTTCAAATTCTGAATGAGGACTTGGAACCCGATCGCTCTTATCGCGCACATATAGTACGGTAACTTTTAATTAATGAAGTTTTACTGTATATTGGCAAATATTTATTGCAGTATAGATATTATTTTTATTTTACACATTTTATTGATGGGCTGACGAAAATTTGTTTTAACTTTGGTTTCACTTTAATGTATTTGATTTTAAATGGTACATATATCAATATTCTGATAATGGTTCAAATTTTTCAAGCTGTAATCTCACACCTTTATTATTTTATACACATTAAATTTGTTGTCATTAGTATGTACTGCAATCAATATTTGTATATTTTACAGTGAAATGGTTCAGTCATGTAACTATAATAAACTTAATGGAAATATTTGTAACAAGCTCTTGCATAGAGTAATGCAGAAAATGTATATATTTTTCTTGTTAGTATTTTGTTAAATAAAAGTAATCAAAACCAGTCACCATAAATAAATTAAATCATAAGGAAGTAACAAATAACAGCCCATTTCTGCCTTTTATCTTTGTTCTACAAATATCTTTCAGGAGGTAAACACTCATCTTACCTTGATAATAACCCTTTGGTCACAATTTTCTTCAATGATACTGTCTGTTGGGAAACCATCTATTTGTTGACGTATAGCCTGAGCTATGGCAGGAACAAATGTTAAAGGATTTAAATCCAAGTCATCACAAAGAACTTCAGCAAACTGCTCTGGAGTAATTAAGCTCTCTGAAACAATAACAAAGACATAGTAATTAAAACACAGTAACATATTTAAAACTGACCAGGTTCTAGGATTTGGGCTAAGAATGAAAAATGATATATCTACAACAGATTTAAATTCTAAAAAGTAATTTGTAATATATAAAATGTATGTAATAATTATGGAGAGGAGAATCAGGTCTGAAAATTTATAGGTATGGACTATTTTTCATGCCACTCTCTTCTATGAGCTACCATGGCTTTGATCACCAACGTGCAATTATTACAATTTCTGTCTGATTCAGACATATTCTCCAAAATGACAACTTCCAAAGTGAACTCCATTCTACAATTACCATATCTCATTTGCTATTGGAAATAATTTATTGCAAGATTTCTGGTTAAATGCTATGATGAATGTGAATCAAATTTGTAAAAATGGTTTCCATTCACATAGGAGCTGATTAAAATTTAACGCAATGTTAAAGTGTTTAACACAAACATGATGTCAATTTTATTACACTACAATGTTGGCTGTAATAGTGTTAAACTTTGTGTTAACACCTGTTTTAAGGTGGTTAACAAACAATACAATACCTTATTCCAATGTGTAAGGACTATGATATAATGAAGTACAAAATTAATATAATTTTGAGTCGAACTAGTACTCAATGCTGCACTTATTGCTAGTATTTACCTAGAACGCATTTCATTAGGATCTTTCTAACACCATCAGTTGTTGTCGACTAATGGATGTTGGTTTGGTGAACTCCTTGAAGATGATAGGTACGTCTCTGTCGGTATCTTGATGAACAGCCTTTGCAGTTTTCCGGTACACACCTGATTTTTTGTATGTGGGTATCTCCTTTGTACTATGTGATTTTAAAAGGTGTTGTACACTAAATTTGTTCTGTGTGGCCAAAGTAATATTGTGCTTTTTGAAGACTTTTTGGAGAAGGTGTGTAGCTCTGGGATATGTAAATTTTCTGTATGAAGTTTCATTGCTGATTGGGGAAAGAGTAGTTACTTGTTTGCATCTTTGTTGTCTTTTGAATTTATCAATTTTCTTTTTGACAACAGCTGATGATGTTAGGAAGATCCTGACAAAACACGTACTAATCTCTGTTTCATATAACCTTGCCCTGCTGACATGTATCACTCCGCGTGTAACTAACTTCTCCCTCATCCTAATTGGCTAATGCTTTCAAGCCATAGGCTATAGGCAGTGCCTTCCCGTCACATTGAAACCTGCAGTAAACGTCATAATAATTGCCAGGAAGATAGACAAAATCATAAAATAAGAATATGAAGGCATGCAAAAATAATGAAGTTTATAATGAAACTGAGCAAGATGAAACTGAATGAATGAGCAATGAAACTGGAACAAGTTTATAATGAAAGGCCCTCGGCCTTTTCCACTGGGATTTTTTAAACCAGCACACATACCTTGCAAAAATGCTTGTCTTTCAGTCTTAAAAGTTGTGTCACGCCATACCTGTCGTGTGTTCTTCATTCACCCAAGTCTCATCAAGGTAGTATATTTTGCGACTTGTATCTCGGTACAGTCTGATTGTCCTTAAATAACATCTTCGCCACACAGCAATATCGCCCCTGGAGTGGTAAGTTTTCCTGTTGTCTCAGTTTCATGTCACGATGTTCCAATGCATCTAACACACCTGTAAGTTCAGGGCACAACTGTTCGACTTCTCTCACTAACAAAGATGGATTCTTCTCTGTGAGTGCATTAAACACATGCATCACAAGTTTTTTTTCGCCGCTTAGTAAAGGTTTTCCCTTGCGATGCTTCAGCGAAAAACTGGCGCTAGACTCTGCCATTAAACATATAAGTACACGTGCAATAAACAATCAATAAAATAATTTAGTTCTCGAACTCGGCATAGCACACCGTCGAATGGCGATATATGACTAATCCAGTTCAAAACAAACTCAGTGATAAAAGTCATATAAACAAATATGTCATCACTACCACTAAATCACGTGCTATCGTGCCATGTGCTTGAGAGCAAAGGAACCTCCTCTTTACTTCATTTAAGAATTAACATGCATTTCAGATAAATCAACTCTGTTGCGTAATATATTTCATTAAAACTGTTATGAAAATATAAATTTGACAATTCTTTACCAACATAATAAAGACATATCACCAGGTTAAATAACGAACTAATTTTTACCGCACAACAGTCTGTACCACAAAAGCAGCCAATGAGATGTGATAAGGTCACGTGACCGTTAAGAGATACGGGGCAAGCTTACGTGAAACAAGGATTAGGTAAATACTAGAAATAAGTGAAGCATTGAGTACTAGTTCGACTCAAAATTATATTAATACAATACCTGTCGTAAACCAAGCTGTTATGATGGAGTTATAGATTTTTTTAAAGTAAACTATAAAAGTAAGTAGAAGTAAGTAAAAAATCAAAATGATTTTGAAAATCTGCAAGAAGAATAATGTAGGCATGGCCTTCGTAAAAAATGTACCACAAGAGCAACTGGTTAACATTGAAGCAAAGGCTCACCATGGTAGAAATAGGTAGTGGCATTATTCAGTTCATCACTTCTCTAGGTCATGACCAAGCGTGCATATTTTGGATGGCGGTCTCAGGCTAGTTGAACAGGCAATGAAGACTGCTGGAATTGGAGTACTTGACAGCAGGGCAACCATCATTATTTAATGAAACAGCAGTAATTTAACAAACCATAAGATTAAAACAATGTTGAGTAATGCTGCTTCACATTGTATAACTGAACTAAATGCAGTAAGAACCAGTGATACTACAAATAATTTTTATAAAGTGGTGAGTATGTCTGATCCTGAGAAAATTATTCATTTAACAGCAAACACTGTAGCAAAATGCTGAACTTCCTTCTAATATAACTGAGAATGAATCATAATAAGAATTAAACAGCTACAAAGGATAATGACAATGAAGATCAGCTATCGCAAAAAGGTGGACACTATTTTAATGTTAACCACAAAAGCAGTTAAATGCAGTGATTTTGACCACTGTGTTCTTCAGTTGTGGATGCAGTGTACAAATGTTGATTGCAAATGATTGTTTTTCTAATAAGCAGAATTGTCTTGTAGAACAAAATATCAATCTTTCTCCAGAAATTTATTGTGAAAACTAAAATTTCTTTCTTTCCAATCTCTTATGTATCCTGTTGGATTAATACATTTTAAGTGAATGAATGAGTGGGCTTTGGGGGCCTATTGACAACTAGGAGATTTGGGCCTGTTAACACATTATTGTGGTGCTTTTGCTTTCATATTTAATGTATTACCCGGGGCATTTAAAAATGCATTTGGTGGTGCAGTGCTCATTAGCAGGAAGGAGGGAAGGTAAGCAACCTGTAACAAATTTCTGTGTAGCACTGTAGGCAGAAGATGTGCTTTGCTAAGGGATAGAACAAAATTTTACTTAATTCTGAAGTGAAGAATCCTGTAATCTGTCCCACTTGCTGTATTTGTAGTGTTTCCACTTTGAAATGCAATACTACATGTATTATGGTATTCATCTTAACAATCAGGTAACTAACAACTTAATATGCTGTTCGTAGCCATCACCTACAAAACACATAGCTCCTCCTATAAATAAGAAATGCAAAGCTATTATTATAAAAATGTGCCTTAAAACTATGAATGAGTATATTGAAAGTTCAAAATTGAGAAAATTTTAATATCATTTAAAACAAATCTCAGATAGAAAAAGGACATCAAGTTTGAAATTAATGTATGCCAATAAACTAAAATCATCTCATTTCATTTCGGTGAAGAACAAAAAATTGAAATTTGTTACTGTTATCAATTACCATTTTTATTCCACGTGAATGTATCTCGTAGTTTCTGACCCTCTATTTCCATATCCAATCTTATTGGGACTAGCAACTCCACTTGGGATGCATTTTCTATGATGGTAGAAGGATCAGTGTCATCAAAACTGAAAGAAACAAACTTGTAGCATATAAAACAATAATGATTAAGAAAAAAGCTAATAAATTAATGCAACAGCTGCTTGAACACAAATAGTGGGCGGTGCTGCATGGAGATAAATTACATTAAGTAGTTTCCCATATGAATGAACTGGGTTAGTTCCAGATCATATGAACTCTATAAAAAGTTTAGTAAAGTAAAATATAAATCCTTTTATGGAAGTGTTGAAAACAGTGTTGTTGTATAAATTAAGTTAATTAGGAGTCGATTAATAACACAAAACAACACTCACTTTTAAATTTTCCCGGAACCGGTTTCTGAGGTCTTCCCTCTATCGATGTCCGGCTGAAGATAGAGGGAAGACCTCAGAAACCGGTTCCGGGAAAATTTAAAAGTGAGTGTTGTTTTGTGTTATTAATCGACTCCTAATTAACTTAAAGTAAAATATGCCTTCAATGAACCCATTGTTAAGCATAAATTTGTCTTAAACAGATATATTTCATAGTCCATTAAATTTAGAGGTCGGAAAAAGAAAAGCTAAATTTCTTTTATTAAATGGAAACCGTCTTAGGCAACCATGGAAATCAAAGTAGTCCTTATAACGGAAAATTTCCAGTTCTGGAACGCAGAGTTTAGAAAATTTTCAGGCACAAATAAAAGTTTGCATTGTCTACTTTAAGTACGTGATGTTCAAGTTGAAACAAAACCATATTGCTGCTATCTGACAAGTCAGGGAGATTTACGGTGGACTAATTACGGTCTGAATAATGAGAAACCTGTCAAGTCTTCCTTCACTGCATAGTTAACAGTAAGCACAGCTTATTGTCTCTTCCCTTTCCAATCCATGCTCTGAGCTGGAAGAAGATTGTAGACTAAAAACATCGAAATGCTCTCAAAAGTTTAATGGTTATAGAGGTATACACCTTTTAAATACAATATATAAAATATAGACTCGAATTATAACTAGGGTGAAAATAATAGCTGAAGCACATATTAGTAAAGAACAACATGGATTTAGAACAGGCAGAGTATGCATAATGTCTTTACAATAAAACAAATATTAGAAAAACAAAGAGAATTTAATCTTGAAACCCATCTAGCATTTATAGATCTAGAAAAAGCGTTCGACAAAGTTAACCGGTTATTGTTATGGGATATAATATGTAAAAAGGGATACCCACTATATTTAGTTAAAATTATTCAAAGCTTATACAGAAATACGAAATTGGTAATAGAAATGGAAGGAGAAATAACAAATGAATTTGAAATAGACAAAGGATTGAAACAAGGATGTAGTCTATCTCCAAAATATATATATGAAAGATATATATGAAATATATAATTTAATATATATGAAATTATAATAGAATGGAAAAAAGTAGTTCATGAGGGGATTAGGTTAGGACAAGGAAGAGCAATAAATGCTCTTCTATTTGCAGATGATATAGTTTTAATCTTTGACAAGGAAAATAGACTACAGAAAGGAATATATCAACTAAACCAAATTTGTAAAAAATATGATATGACAATCTCAAAGACAAAAACAAAAGTAATGGCATTCCAGGGAAAATACCCAATAAGGACCAAAATTGTAGTAGAGGAAACTATAATAGAACAAGTATCGCACTTTCAATACCTTGGCTGTGATATAACCTATGAATTGGAAAATCAAGATATAAGGAATAAAATACAAAAATTCCAAGCAGTTTGCGGAACAATTAAGAGAACCCTCAGGAATAAAGCAAGGAAAGCAAGGATTCTACAAAGTGATGGCAATCCCAATACTAAACTATGGAAGTGAGGCATGGGTAATAAGGAAAAAGGAAAAGAGTAAAATACAGCTGCTGAAATGAGATTCTTACGATCAATCAAAGAATGTACAAGAGAAGATCATATTAGGAATGAAATTGTTAGAAAAGAATTAAAAGTAAAACCGTTATTAGAAGAAATCCAAAGATATAAACAAATGGGTCGCACACCTTAATCACATGCCAAGAGAAAGAAGACCAAAACAAGCCTTCAATTATAAACCAAGAGGATGAAGATCAATAGGACGCCCCCCAAAGAGATGGCTTCAGGAAATGAGAGACCGGAACAGGCTTAAGCCTAACCCGTGAAGGAAGAGGAAGAAGAAGAAGAAGAAGAAGAAGAAGAAGAAGAAGAAGAAGAAGAAGAAGAAGAAGAAGAAGAAGAAGAAGAAGAAGAAGAAGAAGAAGAAGAAGAAGAAGAAGAAGAAGAAGAAGAAGAAGAAGAAGTTTAATGGTACTGCAACAATTCACCCTATGGCGATATGACTCAAATGTTTGGTGTGACTGTGTTTGTGAAAAGTCAAGCAGCTAAGTAGCAAGACATCCAGAAAACTCTCCTTTACTACTGGAAAAAATAAATGAATCGTGAATACAGCTATTTTTTGTTCATTATATGTTGTAGCATGTATTATATATATGTATTGCAGCAGAAATATCTAAGCACACACAACTGAATAAGGTATGTACATTTGTTTATCTCATTTTGTCCGTTTATGTATGTTTATGGATTAATTTTGTTAATAGCCAAGACCTCTCTTCATTAAATGGAAATCTGTCTCTAATAGAATTGTTCAAGAGTCTCATTCGATTCTGCTGGACAGGTTTTAGTGTAAAAAACAAATAAATGAGCAAAAATGAATGGAGTATTTTTTTTCTTTTGAATTTGTTACAGTATTATTAACTTCTGATTAAAATATATGAAGACCTGTTTTAGTGTACCAGCTCAAAATAATTATACATTTATCACCAAGATTGGAAAAAGTAAATTCAGACACATTGCACACTCAAATGTTTATTCTGTAATTTAATGCTTTGTACCAGTACTAATTTAATGTGCTTTGTAAAAAAATAACAGTTCTGTTATAGAGAATTTTTTGATATTGCCAAGGAAGACTGATTTATCAGCACATGTGCTCACATCTATTAAATATGACTATAGTTGAGCAAACATTCTAAATCAAAGTCAGTGCTGTATTCCAGCTTAACAAAGGAGTTAAGAAGAAGAAGAAGAAGAAGAAGAAGAAGAAGAAGAAGAAGAAGAAGAAGAAGAAGAAGAAGAAGAAGAAGAAGAACCAGAGAAAAGGGCAAGGATGGATCGAAGCAAGTTTTTATACATCATTTTTTATACTGACTCTACTAATAATTGGCAGAACTGAAACAAACCCTAGACCAACAATGGAATAGAGAGGCAAAATGCTATCAACTAACACTGGAGACATAAGTAATAAAGAGCATGGAAAAGAAAATGGTTAATGTGTAGTGTTTAACGCCCGCTTTTACTACATACGGCACCGCAGGCTGTGACACTGATGATACATGAGATGAAGATGGAGCACTGGTGGAATGAGATGGCGGGGGAAACCGGAGGTCCCGGAGAAAACCCGCCCCAGCACCGTGTTGTCCACCACAAATCTCACTTTGCGGTTGCCTGGGATCGAACCCGGGCCACCTTGGTGAGAGCCAAGGGGTCTAACCACAGAGCCACGGCGTGGCCTGAAAATGGTTAAGAAAATCAATTACAAGTTTGAAGAGATCAAATCAATACGAAAATAAACAAAGAATAATGTAGCAGAGGGTCACTAATAAAAAACAGAAGTTGTGTATATTAGGACCATATAAGTAGAAGCCCGAAATGATACAGTTGTTGGGGGGGGGGGGGGGGTCATACTTTGACCCTGTGCTATAACGATTCCACGGTATATCAAAATGTGAGCTTAGATGTGACTAAAGTCGATCCTGCGGAGGTGTAAGGAAACATATGCGCAATAATAAATTACAGTAGGTAAGTACTTAAAAAGGTATGTAACATAAAGTACAGCACTTTTAAATGCAATTACTCACTAGTAATGCTGGAGGTGTATTCCAGTCCTGAAACCAATCACACTTTACACCATTGGTATTCTCAACACGTTACTTTATACTCAAAAGGCATGATTCAGACTGAAATAATATTTTAACTTTCCCAGGTCTTAGAATTCCCGCAGACACAGATGTTTTAGCCCTTACAGAAAACCTATTGTTTCCATGTCC
The DNA here is from genome assembly GCA_030765055.1 of Mantis religiosa. NCBI lineage: Eukaryota > Metazoa > Arthropoda > Insecta > Mantodea > Mantidae > Mantis > Mantis religiosa. The sequence continues at coordinate 77,556,925 of CM060951.1, forward strand.
CATTACAGCAATAAAGTGGCCAAGGTCAATGCTAGGGGTGTGATGAGGGCAAAAATTGTACTGCAGAACCACTCTTTGAAGACATTTATTAACTCAACTTTCAAAAGTAAAAATATTCGGGGAACATACTTTCCCCCGTGTAAAATCCAAATCAGCAGTATTTTGGACCACGCTATTTCAGGCTTCTACTGTATTAATAAAAACAAGTAATCAAGTAACAAAACAGACTGTTTTAAAAATTGAATTACTTAGTATTTGAAGCAAAAGGTTAGAAACAGTGATGTATTTAACATTTGAAAGTAATGAGTCGGTAATTCAAACACAAACATCACTTAAATTATCCTTACTTGGACATGTTTCGGAGAATGTTTTGTTCCCATCGTCAGCAGAAGAAGATGATGATGGAGACAAAATATTCTCCGAAACATGTCCAAGTAAGAATAATTTAAGTGATGTTTGTGTTTGAATTACCGACTCATTACTTTCAAAAATTGGAAGTTATTCAAAATTTATTGTAGATTAAGGTATACAGTATTACCCCCTTTTACATGTTCAGAGCAATACTGGTATAAGCGGGAGCAGAGTGTAAATTGTGTAACTAATGTAGGTAAAAATACCCCGAGAGAGAGAGAGGTTAAATTTCCCAAATGAACATTATTAATATTTATGTATTTATTTAAGATGAGTTGGTACTAGGACCTTTTATTTCTTATATCTTTTATCTTTCAATTTCATACATATTGTCAAAATTATTTTTACCCTCTGCAAAAGATGACATACCAGGTGAGTCACCTGCCCCTATTTATTTTTTAATTTATGCAATGTGCTAAGCAACATATGTGACTTATGCCTTTCTTGAATGCCTTCTGATGGTTGATTTGCAGTTTATAGAGGAGGGGTTGATAACTCAGTGCAGAAGTGTTGCATGGGAAAGAAATCAATCACTATGTATGTTGATTCCAAAAACATCATACCCAGGTACAGAGAGCTGCAGTAATAATTTAGATGAGTTTACAAACTTTTATTCATTAGCGTACATTCAGGCACACCTTTAAACACACCCCTGAAGGAGCAACCTATCACATGCATCAGTTGGCAATAACACTGAAACACAAAATGGCAGATCTACACAGTGGGGTCAATTGGATTTAAATCTTCAGCCAATACGTCTTTTGTTGTACAGCCATGTCAAAATTACTAAGAATTAGGTCGATTGTTTTTGCTTCTGTCACAAATTACGGCAGTTTTTAGCTCATACAGTAATTGTAACGGAGGATGTGTTAAAACTATCAAAACGAGCTCAAAACACTGTATGAAGCTATAAAAAGAGCATGTTAACATTTGAAATGGGTCTTAGGTCCGCGGTTATTTATACGTGTAGGAACCTTCACTCACAACGTAGCATTGGCTAAATGGTATTATAATGGTATTACCACTTTGCCACTTCAACTTGGGTTCAAATCCTTTGTGATCAGTTCAAAAATTTTGTTACCCTTTGTTTTACCTCTTGGGGTGTATAACTTGACATTATAATACAAATAACATTTTTATAACATTATAGGCATTTACAAAATACAATAATAGCCTTATTTGTGGTTGGTTTATTGACACTCGTCACTTACTTTTTCATATATTTATGAGAGACTAGTTTCAAAGGCCCTGGCCTCCATTTTCAATAGGCCAGGGCCTTTGAAACTAGTCTCTCATAAATATATGAAAAAGTAAGTGACGAGTGTCAATAAACCAACCACAAATAATTTTATATTAATTTTGACGTCACTGTTACTAAATTCCTCCAAACACACAACAATAATAGCCGTTTTCTACTGGTACATAGTTATAAATGTATAGTTCATACTAGATATTTTATTATGGTCGGTGCTTGACCCATTCAACCAAGTTTCAAACCTTTCACAAATGCAAAGTGAAACATAAGATTTAAGCATGAAACAAAAACTATGACATTTAATGTTCTCGACATACTACTAAAAATGATGGCCAACTGCATAACAAGGTATACAACACCAGATATGGTAAAATTAAAAAGGGCTCACGAAGTTGAACATGATCCCTAATTGAAGAAAACGATAGCCCGTAGTTTCCCTTTGAAGGGCAAGGGCCTCTCCAACCTGATGGTAGGGTGAGCTCGGCTCAACTTATACGGTGAGCTAATCCCTGTAGATCACTAATTATCAGATTGTGATTCTTGTGTCTTTGGCTCACAAGAGAACCAGCAGCAACAATAAATTAGTAGCTAAAATACAGACAATAAAGACTTGGAGAGAGAGAAAAGAAAAACAATGTGACGTTTCAAACCTAGCCCTTGCATTACCATATGTAGGCCAGCAGCCAACTAACGCACTTAGCCAACTGTCACGCACTCGTATGTCCCTCTTTGGGCAAGCACAATTTACCTTGCTGGTATTATATGCATGAAAAACCGTCGTTTATTTAAGTTTTTCACAACTTCTAGGTCCTCATTCAGGGCTGTAAGTATTAATGTTGGTTGCGATAAAACTGATTAGCTCAGACCTGCAATAACAGCTTTTGAGCTGAAAGGGTCAATGTTTTCACATTAGGCTGTAAACTGCGGGTTGCATAGATAGGAATAAATAGGGGCAGCTGACTCGCCTCGTATATCTATGCAACAAGTCTAATGCTGACACCTCAGCACTGTAGGCATTGTTTCACTTTCTCATTGTTTGTCACTGATGGTGGATTTTGCTGTCTTCTGTTCCGCAATGAGCTCCTCCACATCTCTTTCCTCAGTAGTAATCACGACTTTATCCACCTGCAATGATTCTTTGCATCTGCTGTTGGAAATACCTTAGCTCTAATGGGTCTATACATTGTAGAGGCAACTATCCATCCCTATGATGTATCCATCCTCATCCGCATTTGTCAATCTCTTTCTTGATTGAGACAGTTTAGTGCATTGACATGAGACTATTAAGTGAATTGCATTCATTGTGCTAAAATTTCTTGCTTTGTGATTACTGATTTTGTTGCTGGAGTTGAACTTATAGTTGATGATTCATTGCATTTATTTGTTATGTTTTTCTTCTTAATTCGTTATTTTACTTTTTATGTTAATTGCTGGAAATTGTTCTTCCACACCAGCCTTTGTAGGTCAAGGTTTGGTTAGGTGGAATCAGACTGAAAAATTCAATTCCAGAGCTGGTATTTGAACCATGGATCTGTCTGATTGCTCTTAACCATTGAGCTACCACGGCAACATGCTAGTATGACATTAAGTTTTCCAACTGACTCATATTTTTCCCTTTATTTTTTATGTTTTTCTTGCTGATTTTATAAACATTGAAATCAGTCAAGTGGCCAGTTATTTGTCACGATCTGTTTGTTATTTGATATCTATTTGCAGGTTATTTGCCTTGTATTTCCGTATGTTTGAGTCTGTGTTGTTTTTGTGTAAGCATACTTTGTAAGCATTTTTAACTACATTAACACTTTTAATGGATATTTGAAAATGTAAATAAATAGTGACAAGGATAGTGCAGCCAATCGAAGAAGTGAGCATACTTGGGAACCTAATAACTGTTTGATTAAAGGGTTCCTACAAGTTTGCAATAAGTGGGAATATCTCTCTCTGCCTGCAAAATGTCGAAGGGGATTTTGCATCATCACATGCCCGGCTGTGGGAGAATGCAGGAGCTTTTACCTGGAAGTTAAGCATTTCCGATTGGACATTTTACTGCCATATTTTCCCCAATAGCATGATGTGATCGGCGAGAATTATAATATTTCAAAAATACAACTCTGAGGATTTTAATACACTGTGACTATAGGAAATCTGAGGGAACCAACAAAAAGTGTTGGAAACGACAAGAAAAACCCCTTTCTTTCAAGCTAAGCTGAAAATAAGTTGGCAATTTTTACATTATATGACTGTTAACAGCATGCAATAAATTTAATAAATTTATTACGTAGAAAATGAAGCTAGCTACAGTGAAGCAATGAATATTACACAAATATAAATATTTGTAACAAAACACTTAACTTATCTTAAGAAAATGGTGTTAACTCTTCTTTCTAATGGAGATCGATTTCAAAAACAGATTGTTTTCATCATCAGTCCATCAACAAACTTCGTAGTCAAGGATTCAGGTTACCATATTCTTATGTTTTTTCAGTATTACCAAAATGATGTTTTTTCAGTATTACCAAAATGAATTTTGGTAATTACATCGTGTAATGAATTTTGAAATACCAGAAGTTGATTCTGTTGTTAGGTTTGTTTCATTTTCAGATCTTGGTAATATTGAATTATAATATTTCAAAAATACAACTCTGAGGATTTTAATACACTGTGACTAATGGAAATCTGAGGGAACCAACAAAAAGTGTTGGAAACGACAAGAAAAACTTCTTTCTTTCAAGCTAAGCTGAAAATAAATTGGCAATTTTGACATTATATGACTGTTAACAGCATGCAATAAATTTAATAAATTTATTACGTAGAAAATGAGGCTAGCTACATGGAATCAATGAATATTACACAAATATAAATATTTGTAACAAAACACTTCACTTATCTTAAGAAAATGGTGTTAATTCTTCTTTCTAATAGAGATCGATTTCAAAAACAGATTGTTTTCATCATCCGTCCATCAATAAACTTTGTAGTCAAGGATTCCAGTTACCATGTTCTTATGTTTTTTCAGTATTACCTAAATGAATTTTGGTAATTACATCATGTAATGAATTTTGAAATAACAGAAGTTGATTCTGTTTTTAGGTTTGTTTCGTTTTCAGATTTTGGTAATATTGAAAAAACATAATAACATGGTAACCGGAATTCTTGACTACAAAGTTTATTGATGGACTGATGATGAAAACAATCTGTTTTTGAAATCGATCTCCATTAGAAAGAAGAATTAACATCATTTTCTTAGGATAAGTGAAGTGTTTTGTTACAAATATTTATATTTCTGTAATAATTAATTAATTAATTTAATTTTTAAATAGCAAAATTCAAAATATTACATTCATGAAGAAAGTACTTACAAACCTGCAGAATCAATTTTATCCTTGGAGGAGTTAACAACTTTATACATTCCTATACAAGCTGTACAAAGGAGTTTAAAAATCATGGTCCTAGAAATATAATAAATTTAGGTTTTGGAAAAATATACAACATTCCATGCAGCATATCACTATTTTTAGCATGCTTGCTTTGATAGTTTCAAAATAAATTCAAGGGATATGTATAACTGTGAAATACAAGGAACCCATTCATTCTGTGTTTTACTTTTTTCATACTACTAAATATTATAAGTATTTTTGAAAATGCAATAATAATTTGACTTCTTAATTAACTTTAACTAAGCAATTGCATGATGGACATTCACAAACCACTAGAAAATAAAATATATTAGTAACTTACCATAAAGGAAATGTTCGCACTTTTTTATTGTTCACTCTGTTTCTGTTTATAGGAGTTGCTTGTGGAACAGCATCAAGATGTGAACTGTTAGGTAATGAAGGAACCCATGGCATACTTTTCTTTGACTTCCCCTCTCTATAAACAAACACAAGGACCAGGGCCCAAAATGTATTATTCTTTAGTACTCAATAAATCATATCAAATAAACACTTGCAGAAATACTAAGTATTTTCTAGCTACACAAAGCAATTAGATCAATCAGTAGTATATTTTTCATTTAATCATGCATTGCCAGTTTTATAAGAATCATAAAAGTTTACGTTGCAGACATTAATAAATTCCAAAAACTGCATCTGAAGGAAAAAAATGACAAGCTATTAAAGGATAATTTCTAAATGCTTATGAATCACATAATATACCTCACTAATGTCACTATTGCAAAATTCAAAAATAATAATTCCTGCCCTGTTTGAACGATTAAAATAAAATTTCTTTAACATTTAATAACTGCTGTTAACGATATACAAATGAGGGAAAATGTTGAAGAAAATAGTTGTATCAACCACATAATTTAAAGATGCGATCGTTTCCAATGAAGCCTGCTAAAAGTTAATGATTGCATATTAGAAGACTTATTGAGTCATAGTTTTTTAAAAGTTAAAACTTCATTCAACTGGATTGATAAGAGTCGACAAGAAAAATTCAATGCCACGGCCGGGATTTGAACCATGGATCTACTGGTTTCCGTCCAGTCGCTCTTACCCCTTGAGCTACCATGGCCAATTTGCCGTCATGACATTAAATTCTCCAATCGACTCATATATTTCCCTGGTAAACCACTAGGGGCTCTCGCATCCGAGATACACCATTTGTGGCGACTTGCAATTGTAAATACTTGAGTCCCAGGCTTCATCATTTAACTCTTATTATTATTTAAGTTAATTGATGGACGGAAACAAGTAGATTCACGGTTCAAATCGCGGCCGTGGCATTGAATTTTTCATGTCGACTCTATCAATCCAATACCTTCGTCTTTGACGCGCTCGTCCACTTGGCCCATCCGCTTGCCCAGCTCCGTGACGTCATCCCTCACGCCGGTCAACTACTCTTCAAATTTTTCGGCGAGGGTCTCGTTCGCAGCTTTTATTTCAGATAGTTTGGCCATCTTCGCGGTCAGATTGTGATTTGTCGTCTCCAACTTTGCGGCTAGGTTGCTATTTGCCGCCTACGTCTTCTTTGTTAATTCAGTCATATTCACGGTCATCGTTGCAGCCAAGTTGTTATTTGCCACCTCCATTTCTTTCATCTCAGCGGTGAGGTTTTTAGCCGTCTTCATTTCTTCCATTTTCTGTAGAATCTTTTTCAATGCATCCTCCATGGTGGTACGTGTCACTCCTGACACCAACTGTGACTTTGCCATTTACCTACCAACCTAAACAGCTGTTCCATATATCGGAAAGTTTACATGCAGGTTTGTAGAATTAAAAAAAGTCCAGGTTACAAACACCAAAAATTGCTCTTTATTTCCGTAGAAATCAATCTGACAGTCCAGAATTACGTCACATACACAGTACAACATGCAAGGTCATTGACCACAAACACAGCTCACACAGCGGTTCACGCGCACACGTCCAATTACCGACTGACTCATGTGGCAGGCGGCAGCTCCCTTTTTATAGATTACTCACTACTCACTATCCAGAATGTTCTCAAACAATCAAGACGGCGCTAGAAGAAAGACGAACTATCTAGAAATCCGTCTCCTTCCCCCACCATTTCGGCGAGCTTTAATCTCCTCACTGCACTGCTCGTCTCTTTGAACTCGTTGCCCGCGCCGCCTCGAATCAACAATACGCTTGCGACAAATATTGCTTATCTCCCAACTCTCTATTTCTAATCTCAGTTTGTCCTTCAAAATCTCCTCAATCTGGTCCCAAACTTGTCTTTCTCTTGATTCTTCTACTCCGAAAAATATCACATTCATTTTCCTTCTTCAGACTTTTCCAAGAATGTAATTCTTTGCTAACATTCTATTTCCCTGTTCACTTCATCTTCAAAGCTTCCCCACATTTTTTTAACTCATCAAATTTTCCATCCATCTTCTCATTGCTTTTCTTTTCCAATCCTTTTATACTTGCATTTATATCTGTTATGTCCTCTGCAATACCTTTTAACGTGCTCAAGATATTTTGTACTGTCTCTAGCCCCGGGTTTTGTTCAATTCTGCTGATTACTAGCAGTACCAAAATTATAAATACAAATCATGCCATAATCGCCAATAGTTTTTTTGAATCTCTGGCACCTGAACTTAATCCATCAGTGTTAAATAGCCCAGTTCTTGCCCTATACACTTTGATTTGTACTCCCATTCTTGCCTTCACCCAATTGTGCATAAAACGAATAAATTAGTGATAAGCTTCACTTATCTATTTTAGAATAACTGAATGAAAGCATATTTCATGATTCATCCATTACATCTTTAGCTCTAGCCTTCTTTAACCTCTGCTCATTATTTTAAAAAAATGAAGCTTGTTACTAATTTATAGGACCTGTAGCACATGTGCGCCTCTAATAGTTTAATTTGCCATTTATGGCTACTTTTGCTTGATTGATAGCTTTGCTTAAGAAGCAGTTAATATTTAAATACAAATGGAAGGGAAATTATTATTTAAACAGTTACATCCATTTATTTTTCTATGACTATTCCTTGCAGAATAGTTTCTCAAGAACATAAAACAGAAATGCTGGCAACTTTGCAGAGGTTATTGACCCATGGCAATGGAGTTGTTGATTTCAATTTCAAAACAGATAGAGAACACCATGTAAACAAATTTATCTTTTGCTTTCAGATGCCTATCTAAATATTCTGAAAACAGTACGGTCAAGTCCAAAAGCGTCCTCATATGCATGCTTGGAGCATTATGTTAATGAATTAATGAGTTGTATGCTTCTAACAAGTTAACAAGTGAAGCAAGCAGAATGACAAGGCTTTTGATGTAAACATTGATGATTTGCCAGTAATTATTTTGATTAATTTGAAAATTGTCCATTAATTGCTCTCATGACTTTCCTCTTTTTCTTTCTATTTCAATAAAAGTCAGAAATAATTGGAAAATCAAAACAAGATTTTTAAGAACTTACCTTGGAATGGGTGGTTCTGATGAATGTACAGATACAGCCTTATATTTCTCATCATTACCATCAATGATATCTTCTACTTCAGATGCCCTGAGCAATGAAACACTGGAAGCCAGCACATGTTGACTGAGACCTATAAGGTAATATGACACATTGAGAATTCTTGGATAGAAATACAAGCAATGTGCTTAGAGTAATACAATACCCAGCTAAAAAATTTAAAATTCAGCTGAAATGTTAAACCTAAAACTTTAAATATAAATGTTTTATCACCATCATCAGAACAGTCATTTTATGGCTTAATTCTTGGCAGGTGGACGATGTACCAAGTGACACAAAGTCAACAATGGTTCTGATTTTAATAATTTGAGAGCTGATGTCATCCTAAATCAAGTAGCATTCCAGTTGCTAATAAAATAAACTGTAAGCTATAAGATCATCCCTCCATTAGAAATGGTGCTAAGTTAAATATAAATTATACCTAACATAATGGACCTTGATACCATTATATGCTCAGTACTGTGAGATATCAAAATATTACATTTTACATTTAATTTTAAGTTAGATATAAAGAAAAGGAGTTGAGACTTCACAATATTTCCTTATGACATAAAATCACTTCCCCCTTTTGAAGTACAGAAAGCACTGAGGTTTACCTAAATATTTTGTTAGTGAAGAACAGATTTGTCTTCCGGGCTTACAAGAAGGTCTAAATGCAACCTATGAAACAAATGCAAAGCCAGAAGAATTCAAATAAAAACAAGTTTCTCTAGATAGTCAACATGAAAAATTCGATGCCATGGCCGGGATTTGAACCACGGATCTCCTGGTTTCCGTCCAGTTGCTCTAACCCATTGAGCTACCATGGTCAACGTGCCGTCCTTACATTAAATTCTCCATTTGACCTGCATATTTTCCCGGTAGACCCCTAGGGGCTCTCGTATCCGAGATACACCATTTGTGGCGACTTACTATCGTAAGTACTTGAGTCCCAGGCTTCATCATTTAACTCTTATTATTTTAGTTAATTGATGGAAATTAATCATTTCTTCACACTAGCCAAGTAACTAAAATAGTTTCTCTATTTCATCAGCTACCGTATTATTAGTGAATTTTATTAATGCATTATTAATTCGATAAAAAGAGGAAGAGACTTGATCCAAAAGATGTAAGAATGCTTCTGTTCTTAAACAAAAATATTTGATTCTTCAGAGAAACTTTCTTTTGTGTGACGCGAGAATATTTTCTAAGTCCCAAAGTGCAGGTGTACACATGCACAAGCAGACAACCTGCAGTTCTCACATTGCAGCCAACATGGAAAAGTTGTGTAACACTTGTAGCTACCCTCCGCAAAAATGCCCCAGACATCTGTCCAAAACTAGTGCAAAATGACATGTGGATGAAATTAGCGCCAGTTTTGTAAAATAGTGAGTGTTTCTTCTCAGGTTTTATTGTTTTACAAAAGGTTTCTGTTCAGCAGAAGTACCTATTATACTGTTAGAAGTGAAGGCTGTTTGTTCTATGTGTTCTTCGAATATTTAAGATTTGTTCACTACGTTTTGAAAATTGGGAAATGGTTCGACAAATCAGTAAAATGGACTTGTCCTTTTATTTTAATAATGAGGAGGCCTGCCTTCAATTATTATTTGATGAGGGTCTGCTGAGGATACGGATGTTGTGTTCTAAGGGACTAGCTAGTTATTATAAATTAAGTACTATTGTGTGTATTTAGTTAGCTAGGTAGTGCAATTTAGGTACTTTGTAGTTAGTTTGCTAGATAGTGTAATTAGTGTAATTTAGGGACAAATAAGACTGTTGGCAGCATTGCATTCAGTTGAGAAACAAGGATAGTTTGGCTGCACTGAATTCTTCAATATAGTTACATATGCAGTAAGAAAATTAATTAATAACAACTAAGTTATGACTTCAGTAATGTTAAAAGAATGCCCTCCAACACCAAATTACACTAAGAAGTAAAAAAAAATCATATTAAACATCATAGTTGTATAAAAAGTGCGGACTTAAAAAAAATTGCCGCATCACACATTAGAAAGAAGAGCCGATTCTTCTATATTTTTGCATTTCATACATTCTGCAGAAGCTCTTTTATACACCAGTAAATCTCTCGACAAGGAGCTATTGCTTTTAATTATACTTTTAATAAAAAGAACTTGGCTAGACTTGAACCCAGGACCTTCAGTAGAGCAGCACCAAACTGAATCACCCAAAGTGACATATTTCCTAGATTAATTTGCTGGAAAAAGAAAATGGACTTACTCCATAATGATAAAAAGAACTGCAAAACTGAAAGCAAAAAGAATGTCTAGCAATACCAGCACAAAAAAAGAATACAAGCATTTTAATGTTACTTCATTTTCATATGCCTCTACTTCCCAACTTGTGAAATGTTTATCACATGTAATCCTATGAGAAGTTGTAAATTTATCTGATGAAACTCAATATGAAATAGGATTTATTCAAGCTATTCCATGATTAAAATGTAGAAGATTATGTATGTAAAATTAATCATTACTTATTACACAAATATCAATATTTGTTACTAAATCTCCACTTATCTTAAGAAATTGATGTTAATACTGCTTTCTTCTTTCTAATGGCAAATCACATTCGTCCTCAGTCCATCCAAAAAAACAAACTCCGTTGTCAAGGAAATCTCGGTTACCATGTTTTCTCTTTTGCTATGTTATGTTTTCAGATTACCACATCTGAAGACGAAACAAACCTAAAAACAGAATCAACTGCCTGTATGTGAAAACTCATTACGCGATGTTTATTTTTTAAAATAAATATCTTTTCCCAAACTATTAATTCCCAAACTATTAAATCTATGGGACCATTTAATTGTTTTAATAATTTAACTTTGGGATTTATTTCATTATTTATTTTTAGAAAGAAGAAAGAAGTATTAACATCAATTTCTTAAGATAAGTGGAGATTTAATAACAAATATTTATATTTGTGTAATATTTATTACTTCACTGTAACTAGCTTAATTTTCTATGTAATTAATCATTATTTTCTTATTTGTACTGTTCAAAATAAAATCACCATTCTGTTCAGCTGTCAGATCACAGCATGCTTGAACAGATTAATGCATTGTAAACCAATGCTATCGACAGTGGGAATGAGAAAATTAACCTCCAAATTACATAAGTTAATATTGAAACATACTAAGTCGAAGAAATGTGCTGGCTTTGTTTCTTTATGATATCAATTTCCACAAAAGATTCACTATCAAACCATGAGTTCTCCATTTCTTATTTTCAATTTAGCATCATCAAGCAACATGAATGATTGGATACTGATACTATTACATTTCAGTAAATGGCTGACATTTTATTTGATAAAATACATCCTTAAAAGCATATAATAACATAAGACCACAATCGGCATTACTACAGTTATTGGTCCGAAATCTACACAGCATATGAATGGAATAACAAGGTACAACATTACGTAAAAAATGAAGCTAGTAACAGTGAAGTAACAAATACTACACAAATATAATTATTTGTAACAGAAACTTCACTTATCTTTAAATGACGCAAATTTACCTATTCATTTTGATTGCGATTTCGTGAATATTCATTCACATCTTCAGCCGAAAACAATCTCGTTGTCAACGTTACAATAACCAGAGGTCACTACATTTCCGCCAGTACTACCAAAAATATATAATTATATATATGCTATATACATATGAGGGTTGGGGCAAAAGTCATGGCAATTTTTTTTTCTTGTAGATATGTGAACAGATCACAAACGTATATGTGCCATGTGGATGTTCTGCAGGCATAGTGTGTATGCAGAACAACAGATGGCTCTGCGATAACTGTTGCAGGACAGTGAAGGCTGTGAAATCAGTCAGTTGGTGAGTGTCGTGCGAGATGGAAGTAACCAGTGTTGAGCAGAGCGCTTACATCAAAAGCTGTTTTCCGAGGGAGAAATGCGATGGAATGTCACAGTGAATTAGTGGAAGCCCTTGGGAATGTTCTACCATACTGTGCAGTAGTATGTGGGTAGGGAAGTTTCAGCAAGAACGCCTGTCAACCAGTGATGAGCAACATTCAGGATGACCTGTCAGTGTGCGGACTGATGTGACTCGTGCCGTCATCGACCAGCTCCTGGATGAAGACAGACGATGGATGCATTAGAGGTCTCTTCACACTGGGGTTAAGAAATCCACCACCCCAGGAAAATTCTTTCCTAAAAGAATACCAACCACAGCAAAAAGAAGTTGCATTCATTTAAAAAGTGTCTTGTGTCTCACAATAAAGGAGTTCTCAGGGAAACCAGTATCATTTGCTGTGAATGTGGAGATGTGTCCTTGTGTGCATATCCATGTTTTGAGGTGTACCATTCAAAAAGAAACCTTTAAAGTTAAGGTTTTATCTCTTAGAGAATTTATTTAAATTTATTAGAAAAAGAAAGATTAAAATAATTAGTGTTAAATAAGCATTAAATGCATATATGCACAGGACGTTATAGACTTTATATTGCTTCTCATGCCTTTTAATGAAATGGGTGAAAGAGTTACCCAACATTCATCTTTCAGGATAAAGGAAAAACCTTATCCAGGTAACTCACCCTGACCAAGATTCGAACTCGGGACCTCTTGAACGTGAGGTAGACATGCTACCCCTACGCTGTTGAGGCGGGCACATATGTATGTTGTCCGACTTTATGGAGTATGTGAATTGAGTTTTCAGTTTTAAGAATGTAACTAATATCCAGAACCTATTTGCATCATTTTATTCAATCATAAGTATTCAGCAACTCATGAATAATTAAACATAAGGACTTTAACTGTTACGTATACAAGTTGGTAAAGGAATGGATAATTTAATCAGTACAAAATTCAAGTAGTTTAGGAGGAAATTCTTCTACAAAGTGCTACATGTAAAGAGTTGCAATCTCATAGCACAAAAGCTTTAAGAGTCGGTCTGGGTAGCTCAGTTGATTAGACATTGAACCAACTGATTCTAAGGCTATGGGTTCAAACCAGACCTCACCATGATCTTAAGTGTCTTAAAAGTTTCTTTCTGAAGGAAACAATTTCAGTACATCGGTGGCATAAATATGATCTTGGCAACTGACAGCATCGTTAACAAACAAAATAATTTTTTAATTTTAATAAGGTTTGAAAAAAACATTTAATGACATCTCAAGTTTGGCTGGAATTTTAAGGATAGATTCTATGGACAATAGATTCTATCCCAAAAGGCTCATAGTAATGCATTTTACCAATACTATCACACAATGAACATAAATTTAACATTGTGTTTGTTTACATTATTATATTTGCTGTATTCTTAGACCTTACTCATTGCTTTCAGTATTTAACTTAAAATACAAATGTAAACGTCATGTTTCTCTTTCAATTATTTAATAAAATAAGAAACTGCTCAAATGGCTTTCCATTTTAGTTTTGTTATCCGTTCACTTGCACTTTTGACATTTACTTTCTACACTCCGTCACAACAGAGATTAATCCTTCACAGACTCTATACTGGGACATTTGTCTTTCAAATCTTGCTAAGACTATCTCACTAAGAAATTTTTAACATTTTTCTCAGTTCTCATAACTGGCAAATGCCATTAAGGTACTCCAAATTTAAAGCCTGTAACATTATCCAGAAGTCCTTTCCTAATTATCATTTCATGTATAATCTGTGTCAAATGTAATAAGAATGGATGTCAACAACCATCACAACAATAAATTAATGTTTTAAAAAACAACTGGGGGTTGCATCTTAATACCATTTTCAAAAGCAGCAGGAGTGGTTTTGTCCATAACTGCTTTAAAGTGTTGTGTATGCCAACAAGCTACAAGCTGTGCTGATAGGTGCACTTCAATTATAATGACACAGATTATATGATCTGGCATGTACTTTCAAGATAGTTATGTACAAGCTTCAATTCTATAGTAACAAAGAGACACTTACCCAATTCCACTAGTTTCTTTCTTTCATCATTTGTGATACTCCTACGGTACATTCCAGGGTACTTCTTATATAAGGACCCACGGAATAGTCGTAGGTAATTCCCCACCTAATACAAATACAAAATTACATTTAACTTTTCAGACATACATTTATTCAACCATTGATGAAGACAGGAGAAAGAATACATTCTGAAAAGAAGGAATATCTTTTCTTTCCACAAGCCACAAAACAGAAATAAGTAGCAAAATAATATGCAAATTTTTCATTCACAAACATCAGAAATGAGAAAACAGTTATAGAAAACTGAGAAGCCTATTTTCAAATGTATTTATTTATTATCAATTTTTTTTATTCGTATTTTACCCAAAGGTATATTAGGAATATAGTTTACAAATTTATGAATACAATACAATTTACAAAAAACATAAAGTCAATATCAAGCTGACAAACAGTAAACATCAAGACGAATCATTTAGCTTAAGAAATATTTTGTTTAAGAAAGCCATGAAATATTGATAAGTTTTGTAATTCATCAGAATATGTGTAAGTGGTTTACAGAAAGTGTAATCTAAGGATTGAAGCAATAATTCAAGTTCGTATCTTTCAAAACAGAAAAACAGGCAATCAAAATGTGAGTAACATCTTGAAGATGATTTCCACAAATACAATCAGATGTGGATTTGATTTTGAATCGAAATAAGTATGCTGAAAATATGCCATGTCCAGTTAAGAAATGAGTGAGAACATAGTTAGGATTAATGAAATTACATTTATGTCTGTCAGAAACTGTTGGGAAATATAAATTCTTAGTCACAACACCACAATCACTTTTTAACCAGCATTCATTACAGTCGTTAATGATAATCTCCTTTAATGTTTGCTTCACTTAAGAAATGGGGCATAGAGTGTATGTCTCTGGAAGATCTGAAGTCGCAGCTCTCTTTGCAAGCTCATCTGCACGTTCATTTCCGGCAATCCCTACATGTTCTCTGACCCATGAACTACATAATTGACTTCTTATTTCAGCCTATTTTCAAATTGGAACATAATTTGTAATGGACAATTATATTTTTTCACATGATTTTAATTCACCCAACACAGTCTAGGTTTGCCAATATCAAAATTTGAAGAATAAAGATTTTCTATAGAAGATCTATTTCAAATTTCTCCAGCAAAAGTATACTACAAATATAATTTTTATTAATAGCCAACATTAAATAAGTTAACTGTTTATTTCTTTTGTTCTGCTCAATGTAGCTTTTTTCTAGATAATAGCCACTTTTGAGATACATATAAACAAATTAAAAGTGATGCTTTCACTAGAAGAATGGACATTCAGAGGGCCTCAGAACATACGTTTGTTAAAATTTCTTTGTATTTCATTTTTCTGTTTGGAGAAAAAGAAAATTCATTTCTAAGGAGAAGAATCTAATTTGCACAATATGGATCTATTATGCTTGTACAGAATAGGAACATAAAGTTAAAACTAAACTAAGTTCTCTTTGCTGTTGTTGGAAAATGTTCCAATTAACTGTACAGAATAGGAACATAAAGTTAAAACTAAACTAAGTTCTCTTTGCTGTTGCTGGAAAATGTTCCAATTAACTGTGAACACTTGCACTTCGGCACTCTCTTATTGGTTTCTGTTCTTGAAAATAGAGGCGATTGCCATTGAAACTAGTCTCTCATTAATATTTTTTTCTTTTTCCGTCCTCCAACGTTAAGTCATATCGGACGGTGAATGAAATTGGTGAAATGATGCTCAAATGAGTCCGGGATCCATGGAGCTTAGAGTTACCTGACATTCGTCTTTCAGGATAAGGGAAAAGCCCGGAAAAAATCTTATCCAGGTAACTCACCCTGACCGAGATTCGAACTCGGAACCTCTTGAACGTGAGGCAGACATGCTACCATCTAGGCTACCGAGGCGGGCTCTCTCATTAATATAAAAAAGTAAGTGACAAATATCAATAAACCAACTACAAATAGTTTTTGAGATTAATTTTGACGTCAGTGTTACTAAATTCCTCCAAACACATATACACAAACCTATGTTGTAATCATAAACGTAGGAAAGCATTCATAATAGAAAAACAGAAATGTAATTATTGCCAATCAGAAATTAGACAATTTAATTAACATTTTAAGTAACATTCATGCATGTTCCAACAACATTGACCAATTTACTCGGTGTACTATATTTGAAAAGTAAACAGTTGTCTCAACATAGATAGTGGGTTCATCCTCTGACTCAAAGAAGAGTTGATCAAGAAGACTTTCTTAATTTACTTTGTGAAATGAGAGATGATTCAGTGTGCAATTCCAGAGATACATGAGAATGAGTTCTGCACAATGTGATATCCTATGAAACCTATACTCCTCCACAGGAGAGAAAGTCTCCGAGGGATGAGATGCAGGGGGGTTGGCGTAGGTTCCCACACCCTCCCTGGACAGGTTTATGACACCCCATGTCAGTTATGTTACAGACCATTCAAAAACATTCTGACGGCTTCTACTTTTGTGAATGAATCTTCTCGGTTCTTCTCGGTTTTAGTGAACAGAGTGAATAGGGTGCATGTTTTTTTAACGGTTCTGCTCCTTGTGTAACAGGCATTCTCTGCCACACACATTCGCTGTCCTTGTCCCACTGTGTAACACGCACATTCCTTACAGGGACCTTCTTTGTGTTGCTGGACTATAGTTGACCCACTGTTGGAAAAGAAGAGCAATCAAAATCCTTTACCTGAAGCCCTTTGCCTCAGTGTAACATTATGGTGAGTGATAGAATCAAAATAAACATTCATGTTGCACATTCTATTTTTGCTGTGTACAGTTTATTGTTTGTTTAATTTCTACTTCACAGGTTCCTAGCTACTGATTACATCCAAGTCTTTACAACATTTATCCATTTTGTCATAGAAGCATGGTGCTGACACAATTTAATAAGCTTTTCATCAAAGGCAGCTATTTTCCACTGTTTTCTGATTGATGATTTATTCGTTCTACATAAACACAACTGTAGAAGATTGGAGTTTGTAAGAATTTGTGCTTGCATCTGCGAAATGAGCTTCAGTTAAGGCTTGCATTTTCATTATTGTCACCATGTGGCATTGTTCTGGTGCTACCACAGGCCGAAGCTGGGCACTTGACATGAGAGAAAAAGACAGAGAGACGCTTGAGAATGTTCTGCCCATTGTTGCTGCTGTAAATTTCTCGAAAAGTCTGTAGCTTTCTAAAAACAATGGCTGGGGAGGTATAAATACCTGCAAGATGTTAGGAGCGGCAGTTGTTTGCTGGTAATTGGGACAGTCAACAATTGAAGTGTACTGCAGTGATTTATTTAATTTGTTTTCATACAACAAAACACTGAGTCAGCCTCGAAGACAGCTGATTGTCAATTTCACGCCTCTTTACTGCATCAAAACTTGTTCTAAATTTCTGCAAACCAGATTTCCAAATCTATGTAACCCTCAGAGTCACATTATGTATGGCCTTCATTAAATTAGCTGGTCACAAGCTTTTGTGTTTATGTTGCATTTGCACTTACCTTTCATTGTAAATGGCCCTTTATAAGTATACATTAATACTGTCACGAGGCGCTTGTTATTTGCCGAGAGAGAGCAAGAGAAGCGGGGAGTGAAAGAGACAGATAGCGTCCAAGCCATGCCCAGCAAAGATGGGGCGGGGAGAGAAAGAGACGGAGATGTTTAGGACATTCTCGCTCCACCGTGAGGGTCTGCGAGTCTTTGTGAGGATTCGTATGGCTTCGGGAAACTTCCAGAAATAGCGGGCCGTGTATAAATAACACTATGGACGACTAAGTGAGCAGTCAAGCAGGAAGCCATAAGGAATGAAGTTGCTAGTGAGCAGTGTGCCGACAGCCTGGAAAATCGTGTTCGTGTGTGTTACGTCATTCTGCTGATATCAGAGTTGTACAAGCGCCTTTCTATGGAAATAAAGAGCATTTTGAATTTCTGCAAATTGCACCTTTAATTTCACGAACCCTAAAAGTCACAACATGGAACAATGCTGGTCTGGGTGGCTATGTTGCTTAGGTGCTGGCTTAATGATACCAAGGTTGTAGTTTCAAACCCAACCCAGACAAATGGTTTTAAATTATATTTAACAGTGACAGCTCCATGTTAGTGGATATATTGGCCTGTAATAGAACTTTTGCAAGATGAAATTCCAGCAAATGAATAGTGCTGATATGATCATGGCAATTGATAGCATCATTAACAAAAAATATATTAGAACAATCATTTGTACATTGGAGCAAATAGACATGGATAAATGAAGCCATAATGAATAAGACTTCCAGGGGTTTAAAATTATTTTGTTTGCTAACAACACTGTCAATTGCCAACATCATATCAGCCCTACTGGTGCTAGAATTTTGTCCTGCATGAATTCCTTTACATGCCAGTTAGAATAAAAGAAAAATCTGAACATCCTGAAATGATTGTGAAAAAGCAGGCAAAATACTTTATATATTGACAAAAACTGGATGAATAGTTTATATCACATTCAGCAAGTGCTGGTAAGGTGAAGAGGAATTTGGCATTCACATTATGGTAGAATTTAAGTTACTTTAGGATCCTGACATTTCCAGGTAAAGTTAAGGGAGTGAGGTTTGCTATGGCAACTATAGTGATCACACCTCTTAAAGGTCCTACCACATAACTTTGAACAATTAGGTGAGCTTTCCCATTTCACCCCCTTCTCTAAGTTTTGCCACAAATGTTACTGTGTTGTAACATTGACACACATGTCATGTAAAGCGTTGCTTGTTTCTTCTCTTCACGCACACAATCTAAGCATATTTAATTGTTTGGCTATAGTTTAACTTATAAAAGAGCCAGTTTCTTTGTTAGTTATTTAATCATTTCATTAGTGTAATAATATTTCGTAGGTCATCAATGTTGTTTTCAAATGCTAGGCTTTGGCAATGAAGCCATTAGCTCTCTTGCTCTCCAATATTTCTGTGTAGTGGGACTGGCAGGTAGGACTTCACAGGTTAAAAGATGTTCTTCAGTCATTTCCTCTTCTTTGTTGCACAGAGGACAATTTGGACTTGTATAAATTCCTATTCTGTTTAAGTATTTGGCCAAATAATCATGTTCCGTAAGTAATCTACAATTTGCTACTGCAGCTTTACGTGGGATTTCTGGAATAATTTCTGGATTTTTAATTAAAATGTTCCATTTTTTATCTTTGGCTTTGTTAGATATTGAGATTGGTTTTGTTTGTTTTTATATTTGCTTTTGATTAATCTTTTTATGGATGTAAAGGGTAAGTTTTTACTTTTATTCTGAATTAAATTTGCACCTTTTTTGGCAAGGAAATCAGCTGATTCAATTCCAGCAATTCCAAAATGTGCAGGTATCTACTGTAATATAATTCTTTTCTGTAGTTTTTGAAGTTGTTGCATCATTTTGTGACATTCTTTAATTTGGATTGACCTCATTTTATATGAACTTATTGCACATAATGATGCTTTAGAATCAGACAGTATGACAGCATTTTTGAATTTATCTATTCTGTATAGAAGGTGTTGGAGTGAAATATGAATAGCTGTTACTTCTGCATCAAAATTTGTTGTGTGGTATCCTGCTGGTTGATTGAATGAGAACAGTGCACACTTAATTCCTGCTTCTGAGTTGTTCTCCAAGTTAGATCCATCTGTGTAGATATGTAATCATTCTTCAGGTGGGTATCTATTGTTCACAATTTCTAATGCTAGTGCTTTTAGTACAGATTTGGAAGTTTCAGATTTTGTAACTATTTGTTCTAAATCTAATTGAATATTAATTGGTTCAAAAGTTAGTGGGTTTTCTTTGATTAAAATGTTTTCTTTAGAATTAGGAAGATTCAGATCTGTGTTTAATTTCATAGCTTTGTGTAGGAAACTTGTTTGTGTTTTCATCTTGATTGGTTGTAGTAATCTTTTCTCCCATTTTGTTGTTTTTAACCGCAACATTTTTTCATGTTGTATTAGTGCCTGCTCCTCTAAAGTTAGATGTATTGGATAGTTCCGAGTTAAGGCTTGCATTGCCATGATTGGCATTGATTTTGCTGCACCGGTTATTAGTCGCAGGACCTGATTTTGGCATACTTCTAGGTGATTTATATTAGAACTGTTTGCTGTAATTATTACCTCTGCATTATAAAGAAGTATTGGCTTGATGAATGTTTAGTATGTGGTGTTCAGTGTCTCCCGATTACTGCCACACTTGACTCCACCTAATCTTTTCAAAATTGAAATTTTTTTTTTTTTGATTTGTTAACTACTGCTTCAATATGATGTCTCCAAGATAATTTTGAATCAAAAATTGTTCCTAAATATTTTGTTTCATATGTTTGTTTTCTTAAACTGCAGATTTAGTTTAGTTTAGGTCATCAATGTTTATAGTTATTATTAGTGTATTATTATTAGAACAAAGACACAATGTCTCAAACTACCGCCACCACTCAAAAATGAGGTAAACCAAGAACTTTCTCCCCCAAGAAAAATTCTCAAACGTAGGACATGGATCTGCACTACATGGACAAGCAATAGAACTATACTGGCCGCCAATCTAGAAAGTGATTGACATTTCGTACGGAGAGAGGCGATGTTGCCGCTTATTGCTGCCACATGGAGAGCGCGATAGCATTACACGTGTGAAGGTGATTCAGTTGCAACTGCAGTGGGTATTTTATTATTATTATTAATTATTTATAATACTGCACACAAAGACAGTAGTACAGTCGTGGATCCACATGCAAACGCCAGAACATGCAAGAACACATCAATGTAAAGATCATTGCAACAAAAGAGGCATACCTGTGACATTTTGATGCTTATTGAAGTGGGAAAGTGCCGCTTACATAATTTTTCCCGGGAATTTCTAATTTAAACCCCAATGTCTAACTTTCTTCTTTAAAATACTTTTCTTTCCCAATCTTAACCTTAATGCCCTTACTGATACCTACACACATGAAGTTCTATCAAGCACCTTAGAGAGTGAATACTAGACTCCCCTTTCGATATCTCCTCATCAAAGTATTCTCTCACAGAGCATATTATTTCCCGTGTATGTCCTTTAATTGGAATACCTTTACCAAATACAGTTTTATTTGGTTCCCGAGCATGTTCAGGTTTTCACTTGTCGCTATATTTAGAGATAATTAAACATTCATTAAGCACAATTGCAAATGATCACAACACACGCTCAGATACATGGACTCAGGCACACGTAAACCAAGGCAAATTGCCACAAATAAAATGCAAAGTAACTTGCCAGTACAGGATCTCTAACTGTTGCATACGTGAAGACATTCTGTTTACGCAGCGTTATCAGAAGAGAAACAAAAACCAAGGTATTGTGTTTACTGTAGCGTTTGAGTGACTTGCTCGCCCGCAGGTCATGCTAAGCACGTGTTAGAATACCGGCAACCAAGGTTTAGCATCTAACATCATGGAAACGTCTTGACTCTAATTGGTCATTTTAATCGTTACTATGACAACTGCTATGATGTACTCATCCCCTTCCATTTATTTAGACTGTTATTCCATGTGGTTACTAACTGTTAATCACATTCTAGTTTGGCGACCAGTATAGTGTGTGCACTGCATGAATATTTTGAAAAAGAGAGGGAATATGGAGGACTCCTTTTAACATCAATAAAGTTAATCAACTCCCAATTAATTTAATCAATAAAGTTGTCGTAAGAACTGCTGCTGCCCTTAAACATAACAAGAACACATACATCAGGATGGGGAAGGAGAAACGAAAGGAAGAGCTGGAGGAAGATGAAAACAGAAAACAGAGAGAGAGAAATGGATCCAAGGGCATTCTGGAAACGCCTGAGAAAAGACAGCGTTTTAAAAAGAGGGTTACTGATCTAGATGAATTTCAGTTAAAAACAATTCTTTGCTATGTTGTTGTTGACTAATAGCACTGGGAATTAGTTGATTTGCATCATTTTCCCCCTGGCTTCCCAGTATAAAGCCTGTAGGTTCTCACTTTTGAGACCTTTGCATTTGTCCAAATTATGTTTGTTGATGATGACATCCACTTTACAGATAGTGTGCCTGTAGGTTCTCACTTTTGAGACCTTTGCATTTGTCCAAATTATGTTTGTTCATGATGACATCCACTTTACTGATAGTGTAATAGGGTGTAGGTATGCAGTGTATTTTATAAAGGTGTTCTGCAAGACAATCATGGCCAGTTTCCATTCTAAATAGGGCCACTGCAGTTTTCCTTGGCAATTTTTGTATGTCAGCTTTGTCTCTAATGTTCTTATAGTCCTTGTCTTTTAGTTTATCTTCTACATCCGGTCTCTGCTGTCTTTTAAAATGCTGCTTAATGTTGTTTAATTTTTTAATTAATTTCAATTTGTCTTAAAGGTTTTATTTTTCAAATTGTACCCTTTTTTTGCTAGTTGGTCAGCATGTTTTCTTGATTCAACAGCTTTAATTAAACTTATTTCTTTGATGTTTCTTGTTTTGTTTTTATAATTTACAATCCCATCTATGGCCGATTTTGAATCTGTTGAAATAACTAAGGTTTGTTTCATGTATGGTCTGTAGAGGATGTTCTGCAGTGCTGCTTTTATGGCTGTTAGTTCTCCATCATAATGGTTTGAAATTTCGTCTAGAGTTAGATACTGTGTGCAATGTTTGCAGTATACTCCTAAATCAGTGTCTTGTTTGTTAATAAAAAGATCCATCTGTATATATTCACAGCCATTCTTTTGCTGGATATCTTTCATTTTCTGTGGTGATTGCTATTGCTCTCTTTTCATCTGGTGAATTGTTTTGCTTATGTATTGTATATAACAGATCATTCTTATAATGTATATCAATATATTCTGTTGGGCTCGTTTCCTCTCTTGTTGTTATTATGTTCTTGTGTTTTGAGTTATTGATGTATGTTCTTAAGCTTGTTTGTGGTTTTAGATTGCTTATATTATCCGCTGTGTGATACAACTTGTGTCTATTTCTATTAACTTGAGTTTTTGTGCTAACGTAATTGCCTTTAGTTCATGTTCCAGTTCTATGGCCATATTTTTTGTGAAGCTTTGTAGTATAGCAATTGGTGTTGTTTTGACAGCTCCTGTTATTATTCTTAGTGAATTGTTTGGTGAAGTTTCTAGTTTCCTTTTGAGTTTCTTGCTTACTGTTGCCAACAGTTCACCTCCAAATAGTAAGTTGGGTTTTATGTATGTTTTATGTGTTATTAAGGAAGTCCATATTTCCACCCCATTTTATTCCTGCTACGCATTTTAAGATATTGTTTTTTGTTGATATTTGTTACATTGTTTACATGTTTCATTGATAGTTTTTGGTCTAGTTCCATCCTAGATATATTGTTGTAGGCATTTCTTGTAAATTTTTGTATTTATTTGCAGACATATATTTTCTGTTTTATGTTGCATTGTGAACAGTTGATATTGGGTTTTTTCTGTGTTTATCTCCACTGTGTTATGGTTGGTCCATTGTTCTAATATTATAATTGCATTTTCCATTGTTGTTTGTGGCTTTTTATAATGTTTCCCAGAATTTATATTCTTTTCTGAGGTCCATATTACTAGGTTGTTGGCATGCATTCCCACTTGTATGTTATCTATTTTTACAGTGCATATACTAGATCGTTTATAAATATATTAAAGAGAATAGAACTTGTAACAAACCCTTGGGGTAGTTCAATTCTGGTTTGTTTTCATTTGGAAGTAGCTGTTCTGTACCGCACTGCAAACTATCTTCGGGATAAGAAGGCTTGAAACCAATTTAGCATGTGACTCGATATGACATCAGTTTTCATCTTGTATTGTAGCATTTCTTGCCATACTGTGCCAAATGCACCTTTGAAATCAACAAATAGTGCTAGGGTGGTCTTATTTTTATTAAAATTTTGTTTAATGTCCTGTGTGAGTCTTACAACCTGATGTACCGCTGAGTTGTCTTTCCTAAACCCGGCTTGTTCAGGGACTAATATGTTTTGTGTTTCCAAGTAAAATGTTAATCTTGTAGCTATCATTCTTTCTAGCAATTTTGCTATGATTTAAGTTAAAAATATTGGTCTGTAGCTATCGATTGTGCTTGTTTTCCTTTCTTCTTGATGGGTATGATTTTTGCTTTTTTCCACAATGTTGGTATATTATTTCTGGTGGTCCAAATGTTATTGAAAATGTTTAATAGGGTGTGAAGTGCTTCATGTTCTAAATTTTTGAGTAGCTCTGGATATATATTATCAGGACCTGGACTCTAAATTCTTCAATATGTTTACTAGTATTACATGTGCAAAGAACACCCTACTATAAAAAAGCTTCTTGTAACGCTAAATGATGAAAATTTATTAGAAGGAAGTCAGTCTTCCCTTCAAACGATGATACAAAATATGGACTTCGAGTATCAGGTCTTCAACCCTCGCCTGCGGTGTGCTGATGGACAGAATTGACATTGTAGCTTAGCATTGTCGATATCTCAGGAAAATGAAAACTGATTTCAGCACAGTTGCATGGCTGGATCAAACATAGGTAAATAATGGTCATACCCTAAAGAAGGGCTGGAAGAATGGCACTGTAGAGGGCACAATGAAAGCCCCATTATGTAAGGGAGGAAGGTCATTATCCTTCATGTGGGGAACTATTATATTATTTGGGTGTTCAAAAAAATTGTTCAGTAAACTATTATATTTAATGCCAAACTGTATATTGGGTTTCTCTTCCTTATTCTTAATATCGGCTTTCTAAGAAACACTTCAACACAGAAGCATTACGAAAAACAAATTTAAATTGTGCTAAACATTTTCAGCATCGTCTCAGTTTCATCTGTACATTGCCTTAACAGAGTATCGTTCAAAACTGTTTGAAAAATGTTTTAGAAATAACAGTATCAACAATTTAATTTAGGTAAGTACTTTATTCTGTCTAAACATCACATGCGTCAAGCCATTCATAAGCAGACACATCGCTTACCTCACCAGTATGTGCTTTCAGAAAAGCATGTGCTTCACAACAGCTGTCAAGATCCTAAAGTAATTTTAATTCTGCTGTAACATAAATGCAGGGAATAGATTGATGATCAATTTTTATGAAATGGATGAAGTAAATGATTTAAAATTGGCAGGAATCACTCAAGACAATATCCTAGAGAGGAATGTCTTTAGAATGAAGATGCATAAGTGGCAAGTTGATCAAGAGGACAAACCAAAGAAAAAGACTCGAACAACATAGATGAGAGAGAGAAAGAAAGCCCACAGCCAAAGAATGAGAGAACTATGAATTCAAAGAAGAGCTAAGAAACATCTCTAAGTACTTGTATAGTACTACATGGGCTCGTTCGAGAAAAAAAAGGGAGAGAGGGACAAGGAGAAAAATAATAATTATTATTCCTATATGTGGGTTTGTGGAAAAATCTCTTCCAATTACAAGGATGGAACAACTGCAGGTGCCTACAAGAACAAATGACCATGTGGACTTGATTACTGGATTCAAGAAAGACTGGCTCCTAATTTGCCCCTTTCTTCTGCTGCAGTCCAAGATAATTATGCTCCATATCATATTGTAGAGATGGATCAACCCCAAACGAGTTCCGTGAAGACTTATATGAAGCCATGGTTGTGAAACAAAGTGATTCAATGTGACAGTTCTGTATATTAAAAAAGAAGCTTTTTTAAAGGAGTACATATTGTGACTTTGTGGGTTCGTAGAATTAAAAGTCCAGTTGCAGAAATTCCAATATGCTCTATTTCCGTAGAAACACACTTTGGCCAACCCTTACAGTAGCAGAATTATGTAACATACACAAATACAATACTCAAGGTCATTGACCACAAAAGAGTTCGCTTTCAAAATATAGCTGTACACGGATGATTCTCAACCTCCAATTCAACTTTGTCTGCTGGTGTGTCGCAATTTCTTATATATACCTCTACTCATATTTCTAGAATGAACAAGACGGCACTAGAATCTTCGAGTTATCTAACTTATCTGTTTTGGCAAGCCTTTTATCTCCACGCTATCTTTATCTGTTTCAGCAAGCTCTTTATCTCCGACCTGCACTATCTGTCCCTTATCTCCACGCTGCACTGTCTCTTTGTGCACGTCAGACGTGACAATATTTGCCTTTTGTTTTTGGCTACACCATTGTTCATTTGCTCCCATACATATGTGATATGAATACCACAGAACTAGCTTGGTACAAAGTGAAACCTATGGTTAGCGGGAAATGTTTAACAGATGATTTACTGCTCTTATTGCTGAAGAAGTTGCACATTGTAACCTTGAGAGTATATCGCTTGTGGTTGAAACAGACTGGAATGGTTTATGCAAACATGTAGAGAAAAGGTTGAAAGTGATTTGAGAAAATGATGGCACAGAGGCAAGCATCATCAAAACCATTACAATTTCTCTGAGATATGGTAACAATGGTTCTTCATGCTCCTCGAGAAAAATAAATCCATGACTCTGAAGAGCAATTTGTTTTAAGATTAGTGCATCTTTTTTATAAGCTGCACACTGGCTTACTCTGCTCACAACACCAAATTCTTGCCTTTAAGGATCATGAGGTGCTGCATGAACCATATGTGGAAAGACATGTCTTGACATCTAAAGGGGAAAATAGAGTTTTCCTGCATCAAAACAGCTGTCATCTGCTATGATAATCAATGGCACAGCCTAGGAGGTTACTGTCAAATGCAGAGCTCTGAAATATGCTGACAGCAATATGTTGCCTGGCCATATTAATTTTTTTCTTTGTATTTATTTACAGGTTCATTCCTTAAGAATACTACATGCCAATGATGGATATAGAAAAATAATGGAATAATTGGTGGAATGATGGGAGGAGGAACGAAAACCTGCCCCCATGCCATGTGGTCCACCACAAATCCTACATGCAGTTGTCTGGGATCAAAAGCGGCCACATTGATTTCTTGTTACATCGTTGTCATCATGCCAACTTGGTTACGCAGTCCCACTCCTATTAGCATCAGCAGTTTTCTTATACATTTCAGTATCTTTAGTATTATTGTGCAGTATTGGTACTTTCAGTACATGCAGGTTTTAAGCTTGGCAACATTCCAGCCACCAAGGGCACGACCTCTATTCTTAGCACACGATGGCCATCTAAACGCAGAATAACCACAGCAAAGATTCTCTTGGCAGAGGCAAGAGCAGGGCCAAGACAGTTGTTCCCAACCATGAATCTTCTCTGAAATCTGCAGTCACATCAATAAATAAATAAATATATATGCCAACTATTCCATATCGAAGTATCGCCAATCATGACATGTGCAATAAAATTAATGTGGGTACATCTATCAAAAAATCTACCTTTGACAGAAAAAGAAAAACCTGTGTATACAAAAAGATTCTTTGTCTGGCAAAGAATGCACAACACAATTAATGCCCGCCTCGGTAGCGTATAGATGGTAGCGTGTCTGCCTCATGTTCAAAAGGTCCCGAGTTCGAATATCGGTCAGGGTGAGTTTCTGGATAAGGTTTTAACCAGGGTTTTCCCTTATCCTGAAAGATGAATGACAGTGACTCTAAGCTTTATGGACCCTGGGCTCATTTCAACATAATTTCATTTGTCCTACGAGGACTTAGTGTAGTATTCAAAAGTGCTGGAGCTCTTGATTTGTTATATTCGCTTTCGGGCTTCCCAATAATATTCAGCAATCTGAAGTGATATCCCAAATATTTTATGGAGATCGGGGCAAGACATCAGGTGGCTCTTGTTCATTGTATGTTTTCATACTATGCACTGTGGAAAATCTAATGGTTTAATTTTATGAAGATGTGCCGCCAACTAATCGCGGTTAGTTTCAAGATGAAATAGGCAATAGCAGTTGCTCATGGATTGTTTGGTATTATATATGACAACGTTGGAGGAAGTAAATTAAAAAAATCACGGTAAAAGTGCAGAATGAGTGCGCACAGTTATGTTGGCACGGAAGGACGTCACGAAAACTTGTTGCCAACTGCGGCGCTCCGATATCCTCGAAAACAGTGGAGCGTTGCCAACACATTTTTTTTTTTTACTTATTATAAACTAGCGATACTATATATACGCAAATACAGAGGAACGTTGCCAAACACATTTTCTTTTTCATATTATAAACTAGCGGTAGTAATGGGAATAGTGCGTAGTAAGCTTTGTTTATTATTGTAATTATATTAATATAATAAAAAAAATTCTGGTAATGATCCACTGATCTTTATGTCAGTTTATTTGGGTATTACAGTATCGCTGCTTTACTTACGTAATGTTGACTATTCCAAAAATTTGTGCAAAATTTAACTAGTTAAATAATTATGATAACAGTGTGAGAATATTAGAATATATAATAATGATAACTCTGGCAATGATCCACTAATCTTTACGACAGTTTATTTGGGTGTTATATTATCACTGGTTTGCTTACGTAATGCTGACTATTCCAAAACTTTGTGCTATACTCCTGTAAGTCTTTAAATAATTAAGATAAGTAGTAAGAATATAATAATATGCAATGATTAATAATAATAATAATAATAATAATAATAATAATAATAATAATAATAATAATAATAATAATAATAATAATAATAATAATAATAATAATAATAATAACTCTGACAATGTGCCACTGATCCTTACGTCAATCTGTGCGTCGGATATTACAAGTATCGCTGATTTTCTTGCGTAATGTTGGTATTTTCCGCGGTAGCATGCTCTAGAAGTTGGCAACGCCCGTCAGAGCCACGATATTCGTTCACACTCATTTTGCACTTTTACCAAAATCACGACCTTAGAAGTAACATAAAGCCTTCTACATCAGAAACTATGACTAAATAGACTACAGCCTTCTACAGAAGTGCCAGACTTTAATACAACCGCAAGAGTGAAAAATCAAAATGACATTTAATACCACTTATTAACATCCCTATTATTTACTGTTCAAATTTCATTATGCATTCATGTTTTCTCACTCTAGAGGCCTACGCCAGGCCTTCACCGCTATTATACTTGTCTACGTTTGTTTGCATGAAAAGCCGCTTTCGCCATATAAACCGGAAATAGCAAAATATGAGGAAAATAAAGTGAAATTAATATGCATAAATAAATTCCAAACGAAAATGTGTTACTTACCTCTGAACCAATGCAATAATATTCCCCATTTTCCTCCACTTGGAAACTGATCGGCTTGTCACCATAAGTTCTAAGCGCCATTTTGCATACATGCGATAGCCAACCTGCATACAATGTATTCAGCTTCTACACAGATATAAACTAAGGAAAAAGACAGAGCGTAAATTATATAATTTTTCATTTAACTTTTAAAAATTCGTTTATTTAATTTTTTTCGAACGTTACATTTATTTTACAAGTTGTGTGTTTTTAAATGTTAACAATTTTAATTTTCTTACATTGGTAATAAACATTAATTCCACTGATATAAACAAAAATTTGGCGCTTACCACATGCTTCCCACAGATGACGTTTATGTCCGCTGTGGTTTTATTTCCTATCACCAGAGTTCGACAAACGAAATAGGACCAATTAAAATCCTAATGCCGTGAGAGGTGCAAGTGTGGGAGTATCCCTTCTCGTGTTAGCACTGTAATTCTGAAGAACAGTAGGGATTCGGAAAAATCTGTTGATCAAGAATAGAATGACATTTATATTGTCAACCTGACCATTTATTTGAAGGTTTATTTCTACAGAACAACCATGGCGAATGGAGATAAAGGTATGTCATATAGAAGGAAGTGTTGAATGACACCTGTATGTTAGCAACTGTCATATCTAACTTTCGCTTTTCTATATTTTAGGGGAAGTAGCAAAGCTCCAACAACATTTAGCTCTTCTGAAAGAGCAGTATGTAAAATTACAAGCCCACTGTAACGAACTGGAAAGGAAATATGCATTAGCAGCAGCTGCTTCAGGAGATGTAAACAAGAACAGTTTTGTGTCAAAGTTGCTCCAAACTGTTGCGGGATTATTTGATCAGCAGCTCTACAGGTTAGAAGTCAAAACAATTATTTCCCGGTAACAAAACTTTGCTTATCACACATGATAAGCAAAGGCAACGTTTTCATCTATGCACTAACATAAAACCAACCAGTTAAAAGTGATTATAGATATCCTTGTATTTGCTTTACTGTAAAGAAGTTAATAGCCTCTTGTATCTCATGCCAAATTTGAGCAACAATTTCCCTTATGAATATTTTGTAGTGTTCCTTTCAGGATTTTAATTTAATATAGAGGAATATCCATTACAGAGTAATACTCTACAAGGTAGTAATATTTCACAATACAAATCAATAATTTGTATTCTGCCTGAAGTGAAATCCACATATGAAGGTAGGATATTTTTGCTCATAATCTTGCTTGCAAAGCTACTGAGAATGGGGATACTGTATGTACAAAACATTTGAAAAAATTGTCATTCCTTCCCTGCTTTATAGATAACATCAAGAGGGTCTAAGCAATTTAAAAATTAATGAATCCTCTCCTTTAATGGGTCTGAGAAACTATACTTGTGAGGACAAGGATGACTCCTATTGAGTGCATCAGACAGATCATACTTGCTTCTCTGATATTGTGATCTGCATGTAGTTTCCTGACTGTTTATCATAACTTCATTTTCTTTACATAACCTGAGTGCTACAAATAAATTGAAAGTTAATAAGTTCATCTACTAATTATTTCCATTAAATTTACATTTTTGTAGTTGTCCACTTTTTTTATTAAGTAAGTTTGTTTTTAAGTAAATCTTTCTTTTTCTCTGTTTAAATAATTATCTGTGTGGATATTAGCTCAGTGATTTATTTAAATTGTAGTTGTATGGAGAACTTATATTATGCTGATTTATCTCATAGTCCCTGCTGTGTGCAGTGGGCTACAGCATGCCAGCTCTGGATCCTGATCACAGAATGTTTTTGAGATTTTAATTCATTAGGATGTACACCAGAACTTCAAGGCATTGTCAATGTGAAAAATAGAGTATTTCTATTTGTTTCTATCGCTCTTAGTGGTCTTGCTAAACTCTATCTAAACTCTTTCTTCCAGAATTCTCTTTCTTGCAGAATAACAGAATGGCAATTGTTGTAACAGAAGTTTAAGCTTTACTATATCACTACTTCAGTACTAGAGGCACTCCAAAATAGCATTATGAAAAATCTGAGCTGGTACATTTACATGACTACTTACTTTCTTGTATTACTTTCTCTTCACATACCTGTAGTAAGTATAAGTACAGTAAAACCTTTAAGTTAATTGATGGAAATTAATTATTTCCTCACACCAGCCGTATATAGGCCAAGGTTTTGGATAGACAGAGTCGACATGAAAAATTCAATGCCATGGCCAGGATTTGAACCACGGACCTCCCTGTCTCTGTCCAGTCGCTCCTACCCACTGAACTACCATGGCCAACATGCCGTTCTGACATTATATTCTCTAACTGACTCATATTTTCCTGGCAAACCAGTAGGGGCTCTTGTATACGTGATATACTGTATGTGGCGACTTACTATCGTAAGTACTTGAATCCCAGGCCTCATCATTAAACTCTTATTATTTAAGTTAATTGATGGAAATTAATTATTTCCTCACACCAGTCGTATATAGGCCAAGGTTTTGGATAGATAGTTGACATGAAAAATTCAATGCCATGGCCAGGATTCGAACCACAGACCTCCCAGTCTCCATCCAGTCGCTCCTACCTTGTTAATCCAGATCAATTGGGGCTTAATGTTGTCTGGATTATCAAAAGTCCGGATTAAGTAAAATGAACACCACAGAGAAATCTCGTGAATGAATTTGGAGTATATACTGTATAATTTTATTAGAACGTAAGTTACAATAGGCCCACCTCATTTTAATTACATATTCTTTGTTTGGTTTGAAGAAACTATCAATTTTCTTTTGTAGTATATCACACATCTCCTACATTGAGATCACAAAGACTCCTTATATAATGTTAGTATGTGGAAATGTGTTTTGTCAATTTTCTCAAGTTTATTACACAGTTCAGATGCTGTTTAACCTCACTTAATTTCACTTTTGACTTTCTGAAATCCATATCCTCAGCCTCTGATTTGCTACTAGTGTCCCTTGCATTGCTTACACTTTCCATAATTTCTTCATTGGTCAAGATATGATAGCCTGGATCATCTTCATCTCTGTCAAGCCAGTCTTTGATCTTGTCTATTTTGACAGCTTTCTGACCACCTGCAATGTGTTTGGTGCAATTAATTCAATTGCATTTGTGTCTAATTCAACATTGTCATCATACAAATGTTTCTTCCATGCATTAGTCAATGTAGAATTCGAAATGCTGTTCATTGCACTTGCAAACTTGAAAATCATGGATCTGAAATCAGACACACAGACATTCTGTGCATACACATGCAAGAGTGGCACCATTTTCAAGCCTTTCTATAATTTTCAGTTTCTCGTGTGTTGTAAGTGATTTATGCTTGCATTTCCCTCATGCCATTGTAGGTTTACTAAATGACATTGTGGACTCGATTTGTTTCTTTAGCTTAATGACTGAGAAAGGCAAGTGTTAAACTAACCCTTCTGACAAGAGTTGCAAGCCCTATTGCAGGTATAGCAAGGGTGTAGGAAGGAGGGGAGCCTAATGTATCATTCTTGCCAATGTATTTGTGATATTCCTAAGAAATTTCTATTGTACAGTCTGCGCTAATATAAAATGGACAATTTCCTTATGTTTGTCTTAGTGCAGTTCTAATTTAAGTTAGCAATTTGCAGACTATTTTTAAGAATGCTTGTCCGGATTAAGCGAAATCCAGTTTAAAGGTATCTAGATTTACATGGTTTTACTGTATTGTATTTGAACCAAAAATGACAGAAATGCACAATTTCAGGTTTCCATGAAGTCAGAAATGACAACAGAAAAGTCCATTTTGCGTGGGTGAGCACCTTTTGATGTTAAGCTTTGGACACAGTTGCTGTTTTGTTGTGCTTTGACAGGATTTCACTGCAACTTCCCCTTCTGCAAGCACTGTCAGCCATTCATAAACCCAGAAGTGTATGAGATTTATTTCTCTCTCCTCTCCACTTGTAATTAATCTATCAATATAATAGAAGTTAATTTAACCTAAAGTCATTTCTGAAGCCTGGTAATTATGCACCATAAAATGAAGAATAGATGAGTACCAGTCTTTCTTTCGAGTATGCAACAACTATTAAATAGAATCCTCTCTACCCCAAATTGACATTTTCGTGGAAAATCTTTGCTTATTTTTGATATTCTCAAAATAGTTCTAGTAAATTTTGTTAAATTACTATATGTAAGATACTTGCATGATTAATAAAATGTAAATCTTTAATTTTTGTAAATGCCTATGAAGCTCTTTATCATTTGAATGAATTATGTGTGAATTTTGTGTAACTTGTAAGCTATAAGAAATAGATAAAAAGCTTATGGCACAAAGTATACAGGTCTTGTTAAGACACACTTGTCAAATAAGATTTTCCTCTGAATTAACAATTTGCAAGAATTATTGTTTTGAATTTCTAAATGCTTTGCGCATTTTTAAAGTGCTAAGCAACTTTTTTTTTTTTTTTTTTTTTTGTGTATGTTTCCAAAGAGTAACATTTCAAGGAATCACACAGCCAAGATCTCTATAAAAGTCAAAACTTAGAAACAATATGTGCTTAAATACTTAAATGCAGCACTTGTATTTCAGCATCTTCCAAAGTATTGGAGTAATAATAATAGTTTTTTATTCACCATAATAAATCTTGTACAAAGATATGGGCTTCGTCAACATTACACACTAGGTAACAACATTACAAACTAGGTAACATCATATTAGAAATTACACAAGTATTTATATCACAGACTGAGGTAAGTAATACTATAAAGGGCACTTATTGAATAGGTAATTACAAGCATCACCTCAGAAGTTACACAGGTATTTATTCACAAACAGCCAGTTTATGCCTTTTTTCCGATGTTATACTTTTAATGCCATCGGGTAGTTTGTTATATAATAATACTGCTTTATGTTCGAAGCTATGTGTGAATAAAAATGTATTGTGGCTTATAATGCGTAGATCTGATTTACTTCTTGTATTATGTGTATGTATCTGCGAATTTGTTTCAAATTGAGCAAGTAAAATTCTTGTCCTAACTAGAGCTTCATATATATATATAGGGTAATGGAAGTATTTTTAGTAGTTTAAAATATGGTTTACAGCTGGTGGTGAAAGGAATATTTACTATATAATGAATAGCCCTTTTCTGCAGTCTAAATATTTTTGATACTTCTTTAGCATTTATAGATTCCTTGAAAAGACTATTTGTAGTCAGGTTTTTTTTTTCCATTAATTTTGGCATCGCTGTTACTAAATTCCTCCTATCATGCATATAAATTCCTTCCCAGTTTAAACTAATGTTTATTGGAACATTTTTCATTTATTTTCTCAGTGGCTCATAACAGTTTTCATTACAATGTCATATTTAAGATATTAGCATGGCAAAATGTGTTTCTGGAATTCTGTGGGAATAGCCGTAGAATTTCTCTTCACTCAGAATGAGTTTTGTATAACTTGTAAACCATGATAATAAATACAATTGTGCCCAAAAGAGCATTAAATTTTCACACTATACTTTGTCTTTTATCAAATTGTTGAAGTTATATCACTCATCTCAAAAACTACTTGTAATTGGTTTATTGATACTCGTCACTTTTTTATA
This sequence comes from Mantis religiosa, assembly GCA_030765055.1. Classification (NCBI taxonomy): domain Eukaryota; kingdom Metazoa; phylum Arthropoda; class Insecta; order Mantodea; family Mantidae; genus Mantis; species Mantis religiosa. Next base: position 77,592,144 of record CM060951.1, read on the forward strand.
TTAATGAGAGACTAGTTTCAAAGGCATTCGCCTCCATTTTCAATCTCTTTCGAACTGGCATCTGTTGTCTGCTCTCTTTCTGGTGGTGGAACATTTAATAAATTTAAAAAGATCTTTAAGGAACAAAATATCACCTTGGCACCTACTAATAGACAATCAATTTTAAAATTGCTAAATTCAAAAACAAAAGATGAAATCCCATCCGTTAACAGATCCAGAATTTACCAGATATGTTGTAAGAATTGTGAAAAATGCTACATAGGTCAAACTAAAAGAAATCTAAAAACCAGAGTGAAGGAGCACTTTAGAAACAAGAAGATAAGTCAGCAGTAGCATTTCATTTTTGGAATGAAAATCATGACATTGATCCAAATCCAAAATTATTAAAAGGAGTGATAAACCAAAATAAATTGACAACATGGGAGAACATATTCATATGGAAAAATAAGGATTGCATAATGAACTTTGAAATCCCACCAGTAGATAATTTGACAAAAAAGCTCATAGTTCCACCACCAGAGAGAGAGAGCAGACAACAGATACCAGTTGGAAAGAGATTGAAAATGGAGGCGAATGCCTTTGAAATTAGTCTCTCATTAATATAAAAAAGTGACGAGTATCAGTAAACCAACTACAAGTTTTTGAGATTAATTTTGATGTCACTGTTACTAAATTCCTCCAAACACACACACACACACACACACACACACACACACACACACACACACACACACACACACACACACACACACATATGTATATCACTCATACTTTTATTTACATATCTTACACTCGCACACATCTCTTGGTTGTCGAAACTTCCTTGTTTTATACATTGATGAAATTCGTGTGTCGCCAAACCTGTAACTGCATGCCTTTATGATTGGATGCTTCTGGTCCACTGCATGTTGATGTGGCATCTGTTGCAAAAAAATTCTTTATCTCCTTCTGTTTCCTTTTCTTTGTGGTATCCTTATAGAGTTCCATTGTTGGTAGCAGCATCCTAATTTGCAACTTCACATGAATGGTGTACCTCTGGCCAATGTGTAGACCATTCTACTTGGTGTGTATTAGCTTGCTGTCTTGATGTATCTCGTTTTTACTTTTTCTAACCTCTCCAAGTGTAAGCTTCTCCCTTGTCAGTTCTAGTGCTTAAATGGCAATTGGGGTGATAGTTGACTTGAATAATCTCATATCTGTGCTTGTAAACCATAGGAGACAGACAGAAACTGTACAGAAAATATGTAGATATCTTTAAAACCGTTTTCTTCAAATGTTTTAGTGCATCAGCTATTTCTGAGATATCCATTCAATTTTTGTTAACATTTTTTAAGGCTGTCAGCACTTGGTATATTGTGGAAAGAATATAGAATTTCAAAGCTAGCATAAGTCTCCCACTTTTAAACATTTTGACTATTGCTTTGATTTCCTGTATCTTCCTTGTAGGTATAACAAAATGTGTAATGAAACTCTTTCAGCAAACATTTATGTTGATACGTAAACTATGAAGCTATTAACAGTGAAGCAAAAAGATATATGCAAATATAATGATTTGTAACAAAAACTTCACTTATCTTATAGGAAATGATGAAAGTTTTGTTAAAAATTGATTAGGACCGCAATTTCGTGAAAATTGTATTCACATCCTCAGGCTCTTATAAGAAATGATGAAAGTTTTCATATAAATTGATTAGGACCACAATTTTTAAGAAAACTCATCACTTCTTATAAGATAAGTGAAGTTTTTATGTTACAAATTATTATATTTGTATATATTAATGTTGATATTTGAAGGAGGTGAAAGAATAACTTTTGGAAATATATTTTATACAAACTATATAAAAATTAATGATAATGGGTTAAGGAAGTAAAATGCATTTATTTTTCTGTACAAGTTTTTAAATTTTCTCCCTAAACGAAAGCTCATTTTTCTATCTATTTCATATTAATTGACAGATCTGTTTGTGGAAATAGTTCATTTCATTGAACATAATAGAAATATAGGAGGTTGAAGCTATAGTCAAATCTTTAAAGTGTGTGTTGCTTTCTGCTGACTTAAGAAATTTTACACTTATGTGACTGCAAAAAATAGTTGATTGCTTAGCATTTTAAAAGGTTTAAAGTATTTTAAAATTCAGACCAATAAGTATCTCAGAAATGCTCAATGCCATAAAAATGTTTACAAACTGTATTTGTTAATAAGATCTACATTGTTTTGTGTGATGGGTTTTACTTGGCGTGCAGTAATGTATAGTTGTACAAAAACCTTTCAGGATGAAGGCTTCACAGACTATGCACAAAAACTAAGATAAGCATTAATATAGCTTTGAATTAGTCAATGTTGGGCATGGAGTAGCCCAATTTTGTGCTTCATTGTATCATTGTCCATATTCATTAAGAATAAGATATACATACATTTAATTGGTTATGTGAACATTTTAAGCACTGGCAGTCTTATAAAAATTGTTGCTATCTTTTTTTTTATTAGAAAATCAAATTTTTCTTTTATTTTCAACTTTCAATGGACAACTTTTTCGTATAAGTAGTAGTTTGCACAGGGTGGAAGATGTTCTGTGCCAAATTTAATAGTCATAAAAAGTACATCAAATAACATGTTTGTGTCTGCCATGAGCCTTGTCTGCTTCTTGCTTCATAAATTTAAAAAAAAAAAATCTAGAGTAATATCTCCTTTTTGTGTTTACATGTAGATCTCACTGGTGGTACAGTTGAAAACCTGTAAACAGGAGTACAAAACACATGCATGTCATGCATCTAAGCCTCTTCTGTCTTTTTCTAAGCTAAATCCTCTGCAGAATGTGCCATTTTTGCAGTGAGTATACTCATTGATATCCCATGTTTGCTAATGTTTCTTTTGGTTGGGAAGCATAGGATATGTTAGGTCTGAAAATATTTCAACAGTTGATGTACAATCCTTAGGGCAATTAAACACCACACAGAAAAATCGGAAACCAAAGAGTAGCATATGCTAACTGGATTGTTTCATGACAAATAGCTTGTATTGTTATTATTAAGTTATAGATTTAATCTCATCTATAATTTAATAATTATTTCGCTTCACTGTGGTGTTCTAATACAGTTAAATTTTGATAGCTTGTATTATCATTAACATGTGCTTTTGTTCCTTTAGTATAAAGCTGTCATTTCTGGCAGAAGTGGTATTGACATTTTATAATCCTTGAATTGACATTCAATGAGCAGTAGTGCCAAAGATTTATGCCAATTTTTCTACCCACCACCACATATTTATTAATTACATCCCATAAAGTACTTCATGTGTTTAGCATTGCTTTCATATTCTGCAACATTTTACTGTAGAATGAAGATACAAAGCTTATCAAAAAACCAAATTTGAGGGGGGGGGGGGTGGGATTTTATGGTTTCATCCTCATGAAATAATACTACCAATTTTCCACCCATAAAAGAAACTAGGTCATGGCGTATATTTTTAAAATTTTATTTAAAATGAGAGGAAAAATAAACAATTGAGCAAATATACCTGAGAGAATATCTAAAGTAGTTTAATAATTTGAATGAATAGAGTCAGACTGAAAAATTCAATGCCATAGCCGGGATTTGAACCATGGATCTCCCGCTCTCCGTGCAGTTGCTCTAACCAACGGAGCTACTATGGCCAACATGCCGACATGACATTAAATTCTCCAACTGACTCGTATGTTTCCCAGTAGACCACTAGGGGTTCTCATATGCTATGAGACGCGTAGCTTTTGTGACAACTTACTATGCTTACTTAAGTCCCAGGCTTCATAGTTAAACCACTGTTGGCTACTATGGCCAACATGCCGACATGACATAAAATTCTCCAACTGACACGTATGTTTCCCAGTAGACCACTAGGGGTTCTCATATGCTATGAGACGATGTTGTAGGGGAATTTAGTTTCATTATCCAGTTATTTTAGATCAAATCTTGTAGGAATTGTCAATATTTTGATTTTGTTATTTTGAATTTATTGAGAAAATAATTAATTGGAAATTATTAGTAGAAAGGGAACGAGACTAAAAAGAGCAACTGAAGGTAAAATAGTGATTGAAGAAGTGGAAGAAAAGGAAAATGAATATTATTATGGTTAATGATATTATTTTAAATTTTTAAGAAGTATTCTTTGAATGCTAAATTGTTTAGAAAATGATATAAAAAACCGATTATGAAGATTATCAAATATGGTCATGAAAAATGTGCAATTAAAATGCAACGTGAACTAATGAGAAATTATTGAATTGCTACAGCAACAACATATTCAATAATTTCAGACTAGCCAGAATTAGCGTCATTCTGTGCGTAGACATCGAGTAAAGATGCAAAATTGTGATTATATACATGGATAAATCCTTTCATGGAAGTGTTGAAAACAGTGTTGTTGTAAGGAACATAAAATACAAACAATTAGAAGAATCAGCAGTTGCCACGCATTTTTGGGGAAAAAAACCACAACATAAATCCAGAACCAAAATTATTAAAACATACAACAGGAAAACAAGAACTGTCCACATGGGAACAAATCTTTATTTCAAAAAATAGGAACAAGGTATTCAATTTCGACATCCCCCAGAAAGATTTGTTCAGCAAGTTCCTCAAATTGCCACCAGAGGAGACTGATGGCAAAATATTGCCAGCTAAACCAAGGAGAACCAGTCGATGTCCGGCTGATGATAGAGGGAAGGCCTCTGAAACTATTCCGGGAAAATTTAAAAGTAAGTGTTGTTTAGTGTCATTAATCGACTCCCAATAAAAAAATATACATGGATGTCGTAGAGGATGGAAGCATAATAACGTGTGCAGTATCTTCGAGAGAAAATATTGTAATTGTAAAAATGGAATAGTAATGCTTCTGAAATCCTATATTAAATCAGTATTACAGCATATTTATAATCGCATCAGAAAGAATTAAAATTTGAATATTTGAACCCCAACTTAACATTAAAAACTATTGGACATCAATGATATTGAAGTTATGAATAAGAAGTTAAACAATTCTTCAATTTATTTAGCAAACTACTTTTATCTCTTCCCATCTGATACTACGTCCGAGGTAATAGTTTTTTATGCAACAACTGAAGCAGCTGTGGTAACTATGAGGAGACATTGCAATCTGGAACTTTTACTCCTGAGATCGTGCAGCAATGGGACGAAAACATCACAGTATCATCGCCTAAAGATTCTGTCGTAAATGGCTTCCCAACCTGGGGCTTCAAGATAATCCACGCGGAGATCATCTTATTCCATAATCAGCATTATCCTCTAAAAATCCTGTTGCAGGCTTATCTTTACGTTCACAAATCTTTCCATAGCATGCACAAAAACAGTTCCATTTCAATGGTTCATTGGAAGACTTTCTGACAGAAAAATTTAGAAAAAAATGTGTGTGCCTGCACGTTAGCACATTGACTTTGTTGTCAGTAAAATTTTTAAAATGTAGTGTACACTTATTAGAGGAATATGACAGCCAAAAACATATTTGGATAAAACAATGGTAAAACACTAGAGTAGCTACAAAATAAGAATGAACATGGGTTGAGCCAATACGGTTATCCTACCGTCTTGGTGTTGCCAGTTCCACAGCAAGCGGGCGACAGAGATGGAAGATATATCTGTCTTTGTCTCAACCTAGCAAGTATCATACAAATGCTGAGATGTACAGTGATACAATGCTGACAGAGAAATTGCTTAATATTTCAGCATGTGTGAGAACATACACAATGATCATCGCACAATCTGAACCTTTAAACCTTGAACTGGAGAACAGTTCGCTTACATAACTATCATTCATATGCACACAAAACAAAATTATTCAAATTAGATGCATTCTACGAAATAAGGTGTTTGCTACAGTGAAAAAAATGGTGACATTGCAACGATTTGTGAATGTAGTTTCTATTTTAATGATGCCATATTTGTATACTGTCTGTAATGGACTTTAAACCAATTTTTGTTTCTTAAAATACTTAATAAATACGGAAGATATGAATGTGTAGTTATGAAGCATTTTTACACCATGAATCTCATGAACTTATGTTATGCATTGTGCGTAGAAATTTTAGTCTTGCAGCAACAATATCGCTTCTTTCAAGCAGAAATTTGTGACCATCATTGGTTCTCCTATATTTGAACCCAAAATATTTCAGAATATTATGCATAGGAGATACAGAATCTGTATATTCTATTTTCCCCTCATAAAATTGGTCAGCCTTTTTGCAGTTGGATATTCACCCTTGTCATATAAATCATAAATTGTTCTATGCGAAACACACTTTTGAAAATTGTCTAAGTTGGTAGCACGTTTTTAGCTGCCCGATGTTTCCCTGGAGATCTAAATATGGAAACCTCCTAATTTGGTAAACTGTTTGCCTTCTTTAACAATGTTCATCACAGAATGAGCACTCATGTGACAAGCTTGTAACATTAATTCTCGACTCTGAGCAAAATTTGTACTTTCGAAAATGTCTGACATCTGTTTGAAAAAGGAATACATTAACAAGAATATTTGTAGCCTATTTATGTAAAATCTTATGAGTTGTTTCGCAGTTACTATTAAGCGCACCAGTACTAGCCTTGCTAAGCGATGTATTTATTAATTTTGAAGAGCATGTGTGCACTCTTAAAAGATCACCACTTTACTGAATGTAAGGTACAAAATTCATCTGCAGCATAGCATGTGTGTGCTTTTCTTCACTGACAGTTAATTCTTTTCTTTCTAGACAGGCGCCTTATCTTTCCATATCTCTGAAACCAGATGTCCTACAAACATGGGGTTTAGACAGTAATCTTCAGAAAAAGTAGCTCTGTAACATGGGGAAAACAAAATAATTCTGTAATTAGAATCTTTAGAGCGCGCAAAGAAATTAGCCGCATGTTTCGGCAAAGCAAGCCAATATGCGTGCTTAACTCTATAACGTTGCACGCTCTGCATTGGCTAGTAGCCATAGAACAGCCATGCCTAGCCCCGCCTTATATTCATTCCTATTTTGTAGCTACCTTAACTTTATATACCTGTGTGTCCTTTTATGTATGTAATGCCATAATGAAGTACTGTGAAATAATCATTATTACTTTTTACATTTATCTTAAGGATTCTTTGAAGAATTCAAGATATCTGCCCAGAAAATGATCAGTATAGTGATTTATATCGTCGTTGCACCTGTGAAAATGGCCATGTGAAGTAAAGGTAATTTTACAGGAGAAAGAAAAAACATTCTTTTATAATTATTTTTAAATTTAGGCTTCGTGCTAATGCAGTGCTAAAGTTCTTATTTTCTCAGTAGCATTGTGGATATGGCGATATCAGTTCAATTTAGCAAAAATATTTTAATAAAGGAAATTTGAATGAGTACCTCACATAGCCAACTATGCACTTTTTGTTTCGTATAGCCGATATAGTAGACAGAAGGCAGCATTTAAAGTATGTGATATTTCTGTATTAATGTTATATTATCTATCTTATTTATGTCTTATTAAAGTTAAAGCACATGTATAATGAGAAGAATTAATATTATGAAAATATTTGTGCGTCAGAATCAGAATAACTTTAATTACTTCCGGATGCAGAAGTTGAAGTGACTTGCATAACTTAAGATAGACTATTCATATAGTCGGGCCTTTTGAAGTTAATACAAGGTCATGATCAAAATGTGACACAACTTTATACTTTCTGTCAACAGTGGAATCATCTTCAATCATGAAGCTCTATTTCTCTAACAGATCTAAGATAGCGCACTGCATTGTTCGATTGTCACGATTTTTATTAGCCAAACATATAGATTGCTGCCAACATATTGTCAGCATGTTTATTTCACTGCAGCCGTGAATGGCACTACAGTCCATTTTAGTCAGTCTAATTTGCAATAATGGATAGCCAAGTTAGATGTTTGATGAAACTGGCTCTGGATTCACTGGTTTCTGAATATGCCTTACATTCTGCACACAATATTGTGGACAAAGTAGTTGTATTGGGTGTGTATTAAATTTACTTTAGGGTATTTTTTATATTTAATTTTGTGATGGAATTAAATCATTATAAATGCGTCAGTATAACAAATAATTTAGTAAAGTCATGATTTTATAAAGCAGTCAGCTATAATTTTAACTTTTTAGAAACTAAAAAGAATACCCAGGCAATATTATAAAATAAATTATTTATATTACAGATAAAGACTGTATTGTATTGCCATGGGATGATGTTCCAGCAACAACCATACCAACACACAGTAATGACTGATGCATTTATAGTGGGCAATTCTGATACAAATGGCATAAATGACACACAAATTACAGCTCTCTCAACTGATGGTGGAGCTGAGTATACCAGTTTAGACAATTGTAAACTAACTGAGACCTCCAAATATGTCCACTTTATCTGATGTAAGAGGAGTAGAGCTACCTGTCTCTAATGGCAATATTCTAGATAGTGGAAATGAAGATGACAATGACGACTTGGGGAAGAAAAATAATAGCAGAGCAGACAAAGAATTAAAAATGCATGGGAAGCAATATCAAGGGCAGAAGAAGGATGACAATGTGTACATTATTGCGGAATGTGAGGGAAGAAAATTACACCTAAAACTTATCCACACAAAGAGAGCAAATCAGGCAAAAGAAGTTTCATATGCCATAAATTTGATGAAAATATACAAAAGAGAGTACATGAAAGATTCTGGAATTTTAATGTCTGGGAGGAGAAAAAGAGGTACATTAATGGTCATGTGAACTTAGGCCAGTTATTAGAAGAAGAAAAAGGACTGAGAAATATCATCCTACTAAGCAGTATGGCTATGACTGTTATCTACCCCTAGTAGGTGGGTCAAAATTAAGGGTGTTTAGAGACTTTTTTTTCTTTCTACCCTGGGACTGAAGAAAACATTTCTTAATAACTGGGTCAAGGATTCCAATGAAATGAAGACAAATGAAACCCTTAAAAGTGAAGAATATGACATTGAAGCTGTAGAGGGTGGAAAGAGAAAACGTACACAAGAACAATCAAATAAGAGGAAACTGCTAAAATCAGAATCTGTAATTAAGTGGTTACAGTTAATTCCAAAAGTTCCCAGGCACTACTGTAGAGCTAGTAGTTCACGTGTATATGTGGATTCAGAATTTAGATCTCTTAATCAAATGCACAAAATTTATAAGGGGTGCTGTGAAGAAACAGAAAATGAATCAGTGGAAAAGAAAAAGTTTTGTGAAATTTAAAAAAAAAAAACAGAAAATATCTATACACAAACCTAGGAAATATAAATGCGACAGTTGCATTGCATTTAAGGAAGGGAACCTGAAACAAGATTATAATCTGCAAGTTCAGAAGAAAAATGAAGTGCAGGAAGATGCGATTTCTTCAGCATGAGATAGTGTCCTTGTGGCTACGATGGACGTCCAATAGCCTGCCTCAATAGCGTAGATGGTAGCGTGTCTACCTCACGTTCAAGAGGTTCTGAGTTTGAATCTCGGTCAGGGTGAGTTATCTGGATATGGTTTTTTCCAGGGTTTTCCCTTATTCTTAAAGACGAATGTCAGGTAACTCTAAGCTCTATGGACCCCGGACTCGTTTGAGCATCATTTCACCCATTTCATTCATCGTCCAATACGACTTGATGTTGGAGGACATAAAATTAAAAAAAAAAATGGACGTTCAAAGTGTTCTGTGCTCAAAATTAACTGTTTCTTAACAGTACTACAGTCAGAAATTACAAATACACAATTTTACAATTTATTTTAGTATCACAAAAGATGTACACCTTTATGTATGGCATGAAGGAGAAGGGAAAATTACATCCAATGAATTTACAGCTTGCATCCTTGATTTCATAAAGAAAAATATGACATTAAAAAAGTCATTTTGGTGTCCCATAGTTGTACGTACCAAAACAAAAATAAAGTTTCAGCAAGTACTTTGGTTGATGCATCAAGTAAATTTCAAATTGAAATTGAACAAATCATACTGGAGAAAGGGCATACAATGATGGAGGTGAATAGTGTCCATTCAACATGAGACAGGCTATTAAATTATAGATGAGTCGTATTTATTACACATCAGCTTCACTTACGTACCTATATTGAGGACATGTTTCGCGAACTATCATTTGCATCAACGGCTCTAATGCAACTAAAGCTTGATCCAGTGGTGTGTTGCTGCTGCCATCTGTTGATTTTGTGATGAATTTAAATGTGGGGTTGTCTTCTGGCGGGATTTTGAAGTTCATTAATTGGTTTTTATGTTTTTCTATGTACCTTATATTGTGACTTTGTGGGTTCATAGAATTAAAAGTCCAAGTTTCAGAAGTTCAAAACGTACTTTATTTGTGTAGAAATACGCATCGTAGACCAGCAGAATCACGTGACAGACACATACAATCTTCCAAAGTCGTTCACCACAGTGTTCACAGTTACACTCTGTTTACAACAACTCTCGTTACAACTCTGTTTATGACTCTTTACTCCTCTCTGCTAGCGTGTCGTCTCTTATATATACCACTACTCATATAACTAGATATTTCTGGAATATTCTGTAACAAACAAGAAATTGACTGTTCTCTATCAATCGAGATGTCACTAGAATGTTCCATTTGCCTCTCTTTATCTTTTTTGGCATGCCTTTTATCTCCACGCTATCTTTATGTGCTTAGGAGAGCTGTTTATCTCCGCCCAGCACTATCTGTTCCTTATCTCTCAGCGCCAAACCTTTTGTGTGCGTCGCCGCAGCCGCGACACTGTGCCCCCCTAAAGGCTGGTCATCCCGAACAGCACCATCGTAGCGGGCCAGACGATCCAGGTATACCACCAACATCTTTCCTCGGGGCACCTTCTCAATGCTGTAGACCACGTCGTTAATCTTCTTTACCACACGGTATGGTCCTTGCTATGGTTGCAGAAGTTTCGGGCATCATCCCTTCGCCCGGGTAGTGCGGTATAACCAGACCAGGTCACCTTGCTGGAATGTTTGGCTGTTGGCTTGCCTGTCGTATCGGGTCTTCATGCGATCGCTCGCCTTCTGGATGTTCTGACGAGCCATCTCATGCATGTCATGGAGATGGTCCACCAGGTTATCCACATACTTGGTTGCTGGCTGTTTTGCGTCCGGGGGTCTTCCAGAAGCCAGGTCACAAGGGAGGCGTAACTCTCGGCCGAACATTAAGCTGGCTGGCGTCATCTCAGTGGTGTCACATGTTGACGAACGGTAGGCCAGCAAGAACAGTGGCACCTTGACGTGCCAGTCTCCCTGATGGTTGGCCACGACCTTCTTCAGGTCTTGATGTACCATTCTACCATGCCGTCCGACTGGGGATGTAGAGTTGTTGTGCGAGTCTTGTTAACTCCCAGTCTTTCTAGTGCCTCCTTCATCAGGTTGGACTCAAAATTGGTGCCCTGGTAGCTGTGGAGCTCTAACGGCACCCCAAATCGGCAGAACACTTGCTCCATGAGTCAGTCTGTGATTGTCTTTGCCTCCTGGTTCGGGGTGGCATACACCTCTGGCCACTTGGTAAAGTAGTCCACGACCACCATCAGGTACTTATTGCCTCGGTCGGACACTGGGAATGGTCCAGCTATGTCGACAGCTGTGCACACGTGACTGACGGCAATCTGTCTTCCCATCGGGTGATTCCCATACCAGGAACAACACGCCTTCTCTGATCTTCAGCGAGTCCCATTGGGCCCAGTAGGACTTGTATGTGGCGCTCCTTGGTGTGATGTCCTCCCAGGTTGGTCTTGTCCCTGTCTCCACTTCTCTCAAGAGTGGCCCCAAGTCTGCATCTGCCAGCTGCTCTCTCCTCAGGCTTGAGCTATTCCAGCCATCCGCTGCCACTACCGTGACCACTCGAACAGCTGTGGCAACGTCCTTCTCTTCCACTCTTGTGCACTGGCCGCACTCTTCTGGGCAGGGTCTTCGGGACATGGCGTCTACATTGCCGTGGCTCTTCCCTCTACAATGTTCAGAGGTGAAGTCGCCTCCTACAGCCTCTGGACCCAACGGGCTGTCTGCCTTCCAGGTTCCTAAAGCTAAGTACCAGGTGAGGGCGGAATGGTCGGTCCTCAGGTGGAATGACTGACCGTACAGGTACTTGTGGAAGTGTTTTCCAAGGTATTTACCACCGCCAGTAACTCTTGCCGGGTGACATGGTAGTTCTTCTCTGCCTTGGATAGCGTCTTGCTGTAGTAGGCTATCACTTGCTCATGGTCATTCTGGACTTGGGATAGGACGCCTGCAATGCAGTGGTTGCTGGTGTGGTGTGCACAATGAAGGTGCCACCTGATTGTGGGAATCCCAGAATAGGAGTACTGCACAGTGTCTTCTTCAGGTCCTGGAAAGCGTCTTTGGCATCCTCTGTCCACGCTTAAGACTGGTGTTCTTCCGTCAGGCGGGTGAGGAGTTTGGCAATGTTGGAGAACCCCTTTATGAAACGGCGGTAATAACTGCTCTGCCCCAAGAAGGTACGCAATTCTCTCTTATCCTTTGGCCGAGGCCAATACCCCACGGCCTACGTCTTCTCCAGGTCTGTGGCCACTCCGGTTGGTGAGACTATGTGGCCCAAGTAGTTAACTTCCTTGCAGAAGAGCTGGCACTTCTTTGCATTTAACTTCAAGTTGGTTGGCTGTAGTCTGTAGCACCCTGCTTAGGTTGTCTAGACGGTCTTCAAAAGTCTTGCCGACATATCGTCCAGGTATAGCAGGCAGGTGTGATAAGTCAGCCCTCTTATCACTGATTCCATTAGTTATTGGAAGGTGGCTGGTGCGTTGCAAAGGAGAAAGTAAAGCATAATCAGAATCATTTGCAACCAAAACATAACAAAATTTCAGCAAAGAACACACCCCAGGACAATGTAAGTAACCTCTCTAAACAAACTTCTAACTGAAGAAATAGATATACTAAACCAAGGCCTGAAAACGTGTATATCATACTTCAACAATCCTGATGAGTTCATTGCAGATATTGAAATAGCAGTAGAAGGTTTGGAGACTATGGATAAAAATATAATAGGGAAAAAATCTACTTGTTTATTGGAAAATTTAGCAAATAAAAAACCAGGAAAACATATGAAACAAATTAAGATAATTAAATCTTTAAGAAAAAAGGATGTAATCTTATCAAGGACTGATAAAGGGAACAAAATAGTAATTTTAGACACAGATACATTCAAGGAAAAAATGCTAGATGTATTACAACAAAACGAATTCAAAGAAACACATTCAAATCCTCTCAACCAATGCATAAAAGATGTACACAAAACAATCAATAATAGTAAAACTTTAACAACTGCAGAACAAAAAACTATCAAACCGGACAACCCTACCCTTGCAAGATTATGTTCCAAAGGATTATATGGATTGCCTAAAATACACAAACTCAACATACTCATGAGACCCATTGTAAATAATGTTAACACTCCTACTTTCCTTCTGGCAAAATGGCTATCCAAAAACTTTCAGTCCTTTCCACAATTCAATACTCTGAGCATAAGAAACTCTTTAGACCTGGTAGAAAAAATTCAAAATCTTAAACTAAACTCTTAAGACACTTCAGTATCCTTTGATGTTCGCTCCCTCTTCCCTAGCATCCCAATAGACACACTTTTGATTCAACTTAAGAAATGGCTCACTTCTATTAATCTAGATGCCAATACAATAGAAGAATATTTGGCAATGACTGAAATATGTATACACCAAAATTATTTTGTTTTCGATGGAAAGTATTACAAACAAATTTCAGGACTGGCATGGGAAGCCTGCTATCACCATTGTTGGCCAATTTATACATGAGCTTTTTTGAAACATATATAACTAATGCCTTTCCTCATATTTTTAAAACATGGTACAGGTATGTAGACGACATCTTTGCAATAGTACACTACAAACAAATAGATGATGCTTTGAAACTACTCAACCTTCAAGAATCCAGCATACAATTCACAGCAGAAACTGAAGAGGATTGGACTCTACCTTTTCTGGACCTTAAAATCACAAAAAACAATGAAAAACTGGAATTTGGTATTCATAGTAAAGCAACTCACACAGATAATTACATCAAAGCAAATAGTTTCAACCCAATTTTCCACACAAACATGCCACCATTAACAGTCTCACACACAGATTAGTAAATCTACCCCTCAGCCAGCAAGAATATCAAAAAGAATACTATCAAATCTTAAAATCTGCAATTAAAAATGGATATGGAATAAGCCTTGTAGATAAAAAAATAAAATCATTCAAACTTCAAAAAATATTAAAGCAGATCGCAGCTCTTTCACCAATGAAACAAGAAATTAGATTTGCTAAATTTACTTACCACCCCGGGGCCACAAAAAAGTTCCAAAAAATATTCAAGAAATACAATATAACATTGGCACCAAAAGACAATCACAACATTAAAAACCTACTTAACAGTAATAACACTGAATAAGATAAAACCAGAAGAAAAGTCTGGCATTTACAAGATTAAGTGTAAAGACGTAAACAATTTACATAGGGAGGACAAAAAGAAACATAGGCACTAGAAAGAACATTTTAGGCACTTAAGATACAAAAATATTGATAAGTCCGCAATAGCAGCTCATTTCTGGTCTGAAAATCATGAAATTGTAGATAGCACCGAATTACTAAAATACGTACAAAAACAGTAAACTCATCATATGGGAGAGAATATACATAGAAAAATATAAAAACCAACTAATGAACTTCGAAATCCCGCCAGACAACCCCACATTTAAATTCATCACAAAATCAACAGATGGCATCAGCAACTCCAGAACTACCCACACCACTGGATCAAGCTTTAGTCGCATTAGAGCTGATGATGCGAACGATGGTTCGCGATACATGTTCTCAATATCAGTACGTAAGTGAAGCTGATGTGTAATAAATACGACTCATCTATAATTTAATAATTATTTTGCTTCACTGTGGTGTTCCGATACAGTTAAATTTCGATATTGGACAGGCTGTTTAATCCACCAATATACATCCCTGCACATTATGTCAGTAGGTTGGAGGAAGCTAGGAACAAGAAAAAGGTGTACATCCATACATAATAAATCATCTGGACTATTCATTTTTCAAAAATGTTGAAAGCCACATAACTTTCCATCTATAAGACCAGGAAAGAAAACAGCGACCCTACGGTCACCGACATATGAACACTTCTTTACAAAGAGGGGAGGATTTCTGCAAAGTAAACCATCGAGACGAGTGACAAGCACTTCCACAGCACAGGCACAAATTGGATGTGACGGATCCTCAGAATCTCTATCATGGCTCACTGAAAATAGACAAAACAAAATTCGAAAGCCGTAGTCTCTGAAAATGCTCATGAACAAAGAATATAATTTATTCTGTGATAATCTAAAATATCAGTGAACCTTAACATTCCCAAAGAAAGTATTCTTTCCAATATATGAAGAGTTTTCTTTCAGATATATTATTATAAATGCATTAATTGATATGTTTTATATATCTTCATCCACTTTGCAGCTTTTGTATTTGTAAGTCATTTATATAATGTTTTACACCATTTGTGTTTATTTCTTGTGATTACTATTGGACCATTATAATTAATGCTCTCATAATTATAGCCTAACTATTCTGTTTAAGTTTAACTCTGTCTTTATCATACATTTGTATGATACATGTCTTGAGTATTGCAACATTATGTAACTGTAATGCTATGCTATAATGCTGTATGTTATCTGATTGTTGTATTTAAGTGGAGAAAAGTGTATTCTTTAATTTGTATGTGATAGCAAATATTAAAGAACTAATGACTAATTCATTAGTGTGAAATCATAAAACGAGATTTTGCATAATCAGCTAAGAGCATGTTTTTAGTAGTCAGTTGAAGCACATAACCGAATTTGCATTTTCACCTGTACAAGTGCAACCATGGGAGAATCCCATAGACAGTTTTCAGGATGTTTTGCTTGCTTTCTTGCTCCTGAGGTACACATAAAACAGTGCAAATAGTCTATTTTGCAGGCAACGGCGATATCTTCTGATGATGTTCTTTCAGCATTCAGGTTTGAAAATAGAATTCCGACATGTAGGCATGGTGTTCTATTATCTGGTTCATATTGTCCTCTACCAGTGACAATATCTGCTTTGTACTCAAATATCTGAAGACTTAATCTCAGAAACTATTTGTAGTTGGTTTATTAATACTCGTCACTTACTTGTTTATATTTATGGGAGACTAGTTTCAAAGGCATTTGCCTCCATTTTCAATCTCTTTCCAACTGGCATCTGTTGTTGTCTGCTCTCTCTCTCTCTGGTGGTGGAACTATGAACTATGACAGAGAGAGCAGACAACAACAGATGCCAGTTGGAAAGAGATTGAAAATGGAGGCGAATGCCTTTGAAACTAGTCTCTCATAAATATAAACAAGTAAGTGGCGAGTATTAATAAACCAACTACAAATAGTTTCTGAGATTAATTTTGACGTCACTGTTACTAAATTCCTCCAAACACATATATCTGAAGACTTATTTATCAGTTACACAGTTCAAAAGGTGCTCTCGTGTTATAGTCTTGTAAATTCTGCAAACAGATGCTAGGAAGCAGCTCCAAGTGATAAATACTCTTTAACAAAATCACCTGACACTATTCAACGATTCAAATACCCATGCTAATAGAATTACCACACTGTTAGATGTTACCACACCAATGTGGCTTTCTGGGTAACATAGTCACTTCAAAGAGAACTGTGCGCGTGTGTTTCATTTTCTTTTACAAACCATTTGTATGTGAGTGCTCTAAGTTAAAGTTCTATGGTAATGCCCAAATATTTAAAGTTTCTTACCTATTCTAAGGGAGTACTTGAAATGTCTCTGTAAAATTTCATGTATTTTGGTTTTCCTCTGTTTAACTTCAATCTATTGTTTGGAAAATACCATAATATTTCACCAATTGCACTTGTTGTTTTTTCTTCCAAGTTTTCTCTGCTTTTACTCCTAAGTACTACAGATCTGTCATCTGCATATATCACCTTGCTGTTTTCTGTTTCACATAAATCCATTACATTGAGCAAATCAAGTGTCGCTCCTAGTACTGATGCTTTTGGTGCTTCTCATTTTATGAAGTGAGTCTGATTTAATGGTGTGTATAGTATCACCTTTTTTTCCAATTTATTTCTGTAGATTGCATACAGTTGTTAATATATGGTGTTAGCAGTTTTTAATTTGTCCTCTAAACACATAGTATTCTTATTTGGAGATTAGGTGATTGTGATGCTTTAGAGAGTTCTGGTTATTATACTCGTGCTTCATTTTTATGAATGTCCTTCAATTCCAGCAATTTTAGTATATTTTTCTATAGCTGTATTAGTTGCTAATTTATTTCTAAATCCACATTGAAAGTGTTTAAGGATGTCATTAGATTAAATTTAAAGGGAGTCAATTAATGACACTAAACAACACTTAGTTTTAAATTTTCCTGGAACATGTTTCAGAGACTATTTGCCCCCATTGTCAATCGGACATCGACGTTGGGACTCCCTTTAAATTTAATTTATTACAACAACACTGTTTTCAACACTTCCAAGAAAGGAATGTCATTAGATTTTAAAAAATTGTAAGTACTTTCTCATTTACTTTGCTGAATGCAGATTATTAAGAGTTATTGATCTGTAAGTATTATTGTTTGTATTTGAACCTTTTTTGGAAATGTATCTTACCACACTTATGTTTATTATTTCTGAGAATATGCTTTCATTCATTGAGTAATTTATCAAATACACTAGTATATACTTTAATTTTTGTTTGCAATATTTTCCTAATATTAGTCATTTCATAACATTTTCCCATGAATAATTGAATTTTTTTCACTTTTAAATTCACCTGTTGTGTCATCCGTGTAACAAGTTTGAGAAATGTGTAATTTGCTCTTTATTTTTCCTCCAGTAAGTATGTAGACATGAGGCACTTGTTAATTGTTAGAGAAAGTTGGTAATTTTCACATTTAAGATTGTATAAAGTAAACTGCTTTTTATGAGCAAATGTATTCTTCTGCTAACCCTAAAAGAATGATATTTTGACTCAAATAGGGTGAAAATGTGTAGTATACATATGTGGTGTATACCCAAGTACAATATATAAGAATATATACAAAGTTTGGTATATTTGAGCATATATGCTTTTCTGTTGTTGGCAGCGATATGAATGTGCAGCTGAATGGCCGCAGAGTTCCAGCCCATCGATTTGTCTTGGCAGCTAGAAGTGAACAGTGGGGCATTCCTTCCCTTGCTGATGTAGATTCTCTAGGTAAGATTCACATTTCTCAAAATGCTTAATACTAGCACATGAGTGCACAACCATACTCTCACTCATACTCTAGGCTTTTATTGAATAGCTCAACAATTAATCCCAAAAAATATTTGTGCCTCCAAACATCATGAGTAAATAGTAGTTAATAACACATTGGCATTCCATTTCTTTAGTTGTAAACTAAAGTTCTTTAGTTCCACCTACATCTGAGTGAAAACATTTTCCTAGAATGCATTGGTAAGACAAATAATTATTGTGGACAACTTCTTGAAAATGCCTTCAAATGAAGGGAAACCGCCTTGAAAGAAAATTTGTGGTATGTGCAGTATAGTGTCTCATTGGACTCATCACATAATTCTTAACCAAATGTGGTATTTAAGTTCAGCATTTAAGGATATGACATAAAAATTTTCAAGAAAGTCTCCTTTCTCAAGACTACTTTTTTCATGGAAAAGTTTTTGAAAATGTTCTTTTCTAATGCCCGATGGTTGACAATGAAGTCATTAGTCTTCTTACACTCCAATATTTTTCATAACCATTCTGTATATTTTGAACTCATTTACATTTTTTAAGATGATTATAGACTATTTCTTCATTTAGACTGCATAGTGGACAAGCTGGGAAATGATATATTGCAATTCTATGCAAATGTTTAGTCATACAATCATGTCCTGTTAATAATCGAAAGGCTGCAACTGCTTTTTTGTTTGTTCATTTTTACGTCCTCCAAAGTTAAGTCATATTGGACGATGAATGAAATGAGTGAAATGTTCCGATGAGCCCAGGGTCTACAGAGCTTAGTTACCCAACATTCATCTTTCAGGATAAGGGAAAACCCTGCCAAAACTTTATCCAGGTAACTCACCCTGACCGAGAGATTTCCTAGGTAGATCTGGTATTAACTTTCTTATTCTTGACAAGAACTTCCCATTTTTTCTTTGAGGTAATGAAATGTTTAGCAGAATTTGTGGTGATGGGATGTTTGAAGACGGCGTTTTAGAAGCCCCTGGTTGGGAAGCCATGTGTGACGGGAGTTTTGGTGCTGATGGAGGGATGGTGTTCTCGAAGTCTGGCGATCATGTGGGACGGGATTATTCTCACCTGATGCTGTCCCGCATTGTGATTGAGGTTGTGAGTTGTCTGCTGCCCTCCTGGATGGTGATGATTAAGCCATGAGCTGCTACGTCTTCCCAATCTGAATCTTTGGTTCAGATCTGGCACTCAGATGTATCGATATATATAAAAAAATCTCCGGATCTGTTTCAGTCTGAGCAAAGAGAACTCTTTAATTTTCAGACGTGGTCGCGATTGAAAGGATACATTTTCTAAATAAATTCCAAAACCAATAAGTTCTTTTTACTTTAAAAGAATCAAGATGTTCAATTTAATTTGTATTATTTATACAATTTTTCATTTGAAACTTGACAATAGTATTGTATACCTTGATTACAATTAACAGAAAACGGATAATAACTCTTTTACAACTTTTACTCTTTAGCAGCACTGAATTTGTCTGTTCACCATACTGTTCTTCCATCAAAAGACACTTTCTTTCCTCGCTGTTTTACCAAAATTATTGATTTTTCCTTCTTTAGTTGCCATCACTACCAATCAAACTTAATTTTTACTGGTCCAGTCACACATCACATAATCTCATTTTTAAAACTACCAATCATAAATCATTCACATCATATCACTTACATGTTGTGTCATCGCATGACTTACTGAATTTTAACAATTTCCTTACTTATTCATTTTAACATGTCCATATCAATTTTTAAACTACATTTAAACAGTTTTTAACTCTCGGTGCCTAGAGCCTAAACCAAAACAACTGTTACAAATGTTATTGATTTTGTTGAAATTTTTATATTGGTTTTTTATTGTTTTACACAATCAAATGTTAATTTTCTAGTTGGTTCATACTCGTATGTTAGAAGGCATGCTTTCTTGGCTAAGTTGTCTGCTGTCTC
The DNA here is from genome assembly GCA_030765055.1 of Mantis religiosa. Lineage (NCBI taxonomy): Eukaryota > Metazoa > Arthropoda > Insecta > Mantodea > Mantidae > Mantis > Mantis religiosa. The sequence goes on from CM060951.1 coordinate 77,612,393, forward strand.
ATTACCATGTATACCACAATGTGCTGGTATCCATTGTAATACTATTCTTTTATTCAGTTTTGTTAGTTATCATGTTGATTATTTCTGGTGTATGTATGGGTTGTTTCTTATTAGAAACTGCTGACAGGATTGCTGCTTTTGAGTCTAATAGTAAGAGAGCATTTGTAAAATTTTTAATATTATATAGAAGCTGTTGTAAGGAAGGTTGATTGCTTCAATATCTCCATCATAACTTGTTGTTCTATATTCTAAGAATTTAGAAAAGGAAAAAAGAGATCATGTTGTTCCTGCACCTATTTCTTGAGAGGTTAAGGATATCTCAATATAAACATGGAGCCAGTCTGGAATGGGATATCGTGTATGGATTGTTTCTATTGCTAATGTTTGTTGGACAGCTGTATTCATGTAGATTTTATTATTTCTTCTGTAATGTATTAAATTCTATTCTATTGTTGATATTGTAGGGTTGGGTTTTATTTGAAAATATTCTTTTGAATGGGGTTAGTTAAGTTTATTTGCAACAGATAAAAAACTCTTGGATTTTGATAGAGGTTGAGATCATGCATTTATCACAAATGTTGTGTGGTAGTCTAATAAGTTCTTCACATTGTATCATCGCTTGTTCTAGTGCCATTTGTAGACTAGGTATATTAGTAGGTATTCTCATGGAGTCAGTAGGTGTTGTTTTGACATCACCAGTAATTAATCATAAAGTTTGGTTTTTTGTATTAATTCTAGTTTATTGATATGTGGTGATGATAATAGAATTTCTGCACAATAAGTTAAGTTTGATTCCATCAGAAATGGCTCTAATGTTGATTAAAGTATGATAATTTTAAGATATTTTTATGACATAAAATGTGTATCTTGAATTTTCTAGTAATGTCAAAAGTCCTCTACATTATGGATTACTTTTGCATAACTCACAAACCATAAGAGAATATAGTTCTCATCAGAACTTACATTTATGTCTAATACATTTTTTTGCAGACAGAGCCATATCAGAGATATTATTTGTATGAATTTTACAATACTTATATTTTTCCATAAAACTATTTGTATTTTTTTTTCACACTGTCACTTACATTTTATTTTTTTAAGAAAAGCCATGAGACCTATTACTAGTAGCTTAAATGTCCCCACATATAATTTGGGTAAACAGTTACTGAACAAACAGTAACTTTCCAAAGTTTGAAAATGCAAATTTAAAAAGTTTTTTACACTTACTAGAAGAAAATTAAAGACGTAAAGTTATACAAAAATGACAGACTGGTTTCATTTGATGGAACATAATTTTTCCCAAACTTACTCATGGAAAAAGTACATACACCAATATGAGAATGGCTAATTACAATAGAAATAGAACCAGCATAAGCAGAAGAATACACCTCATTAACAAATCTATGCATTGAACAAAACTTCTTCAGCTTTCATGGTAAATACTACAATCAGAAAACAGGGTTATCTTTGGGCAATCCGTTTACACAATTTTTGGCAAATTTATTTATGCATTCATTTGAAATACATATAAAAATGGCTTTCCCATGTATCTGCAAGACATTTAGACTGTGCATTAAAACTATACAATAGGCAGAGAAAAGCTATCAAATTTGCAATTGAAAAGGAAGTTACAGGACAACTCTCTCTCTCTATTGGACTTGAATATTATCAGGAACAACACAAAAATAAGATATGGAATTTACAGGAAGCCAACACAATCAGAAAATGATATAAGAATCATAGCTGTAGCACAAAAGTGAATCGAGAAGATATTGACACACTGCTTCACTCACACTGTCTCTTCAGTGTGAGTGAAGCAGTGTGTCAATATCTTCTCGATTCACTTTTGTGCTAAGTTGTGCTTCACTGTCTCTACGCTTCTTTCAAGTTTACACTTTGATCATAGCTTTAACCTGATTATGCATAAACATGCAATAATAAATAATCTTGCACACATACTACACAACATACCCATGCGTAAAGTAGGATACTACAAGGAACAAAAAGCTATACTTCCATAACAGAAGGAAATGGATTCAACAAAAGTCTGGTATTTAAAAAAAAATTAAAAAAGCTAAGCTAAAGAAAACCATTTGTGAATCCATGGTTTCCTGAAGTGAGCCGATTGTCTGTGGTGGCATCTGTTGACTGTGAGATGAACTTCCAGAGTTTTCAGGTGGCAATTCAAAATTTAAAATATACTCTTTGTTTTTTATAATTAGGAACTTTTCCCAATCATCAAGTTTGGCTGCATTACTGGCTGGCTTTAATAGTTTTATATTTGGTACAATTTCATGATTGGTAGACCAGAAATGGTGTGCTATTGCTGATTCTTCTATTTGTTTGTATTTCACACATCTCATATGTTCCTGTAATCTAATTTGTAAACTTCTTTTGGTTTTTCCTATGTAGAACTTATTGCAGTCTGAGCAGTTGATTTTGTATATACCTGATTTCTTGTTTTCAGGTACTGGGTCTTTCAGGTTGTTGCATAATAAGTTTTTTAAACTGAATTTATTTATTGGGACTAGGGTGATGTTGTACTTCTTGAGTATCTTGTTGAATTTATGATGCACTCTGGAATGATATGCGAATTTCCTGAACTGTGTCTCGGTTTTTGATTTTGTTAATTTTGTGGTATCCAATATGTGTTTCTGTTTCTTGAATTTCCAAATTTTCTTTTCTATTAATTGTTTACTGCATCCATTAATTGCAGCTATGTTAATCATGTGGTTATATTCCTTGTTGTATTCATTCTGTTTCAATGGGATGTCGACTAGTCTATGTGCTAACCTGTTCAAAACTGCATGTTTGTGGGGTGTAGGGTTGTAGTTCTCGTTCTTGATGTAATTATCTGTTTGTGTTGGCTTCCTGTAGATGCCAAACGATATGTTATTTAGTTCATGGATTATCTTCAGATCTAAGAAAGGTAGGTAGCCATCTTTTTCTATCTCTATTGTGAACTTTTTTGCTCTATTCTGTATGTTCAATAGTTTTAAGGAATCTTGTATGAATCTGTGTAGAACAATGGCAAAAATATCAACATATCTGTACCAGCATTTGCAGATGTATGAGAAGGATGATGTGATATGTGTTTCAAAGTAGCTCATAAAGAGGTTGGCAAGGAAAGGTGAAAGTGAATTGCCCATTGTTAGGCCTGAGGTCTGTTGATAGAATTTACCGTTGAATGTAAAGAAAATTTGATGTATGCATAAATGAGCAAGTTTAGTGAGATGTTCTATTTCTTCTGCTGAAATGTTAGAATGTATGAGCCAATTCTTAAGGAGTAACATGAGTTCATCTTTTGGAATACTGGGAAAAAGAGAGGTGACATCAAATGATACTAGTTTGTCTTCTGTGTCCAAGTGCAAATTTGAGATCCTGTCTACTAATTCTAATGAATTTCTAATGGCTAGGCTGTGGAACTGTGACAGTGATGAAAATGTATGTGCTAGATGTTTGGCTAACTTGTAGGTAGGTGCATCTATGTTGTTGATTATGGGCCTCATTTTATCTCCTGGTTTATGAATTTTCGGCAACGCATAAAGTCTCGGTAATACTGGGTGGTCTGGTTTGACTTGAGATTTCTGCATATCAGATAATATTCAGACTTCTTTTAAGGTTCTCTCAAATTCTTTCATACAGAGTTTTAATGGGTTCACTTTCCAATTTTGTGAATTCATTACTTTGTAACATGTTTTCCACTCTATAGATGTAATCTGATCTATTTAGGATTACTATTTGGTTGCATTTGTCCGCTTTTGTGTATATTACAGGTTTTGATTTGAGGGCCTTGATTACTTATTTGGAAGGGAAATTATTTCTAACGTCTTTCTGTATTTCCAGTATGGCTGTTTCACGTTCTTTACGTACGGCAATTTTTTCTTGTTCTTTTAAGCTACAGGAAGCTATTTCTATGTCTGCTATTAAATCATCAGTGTTATTGAAGTAACCTACACATGTATTTAGACCTTTATTAAGAACCGAAAGTTCTTGTTCGTTGAATCTTCAGATTTGTTACATGAGAAGTGCTAGAAATTTCCGGTAATTTTAGGTTGTCTGTGTTTTACTTTCAAATGTGAAATACATCACTGTTTCTAACCTTTTGCTTCAAATAATACTATAAACTGTTTTTTATACTAATAAACTATAATTCTTAAATTTTATCAACTATTTTCATTTTTATCTAATGCTCCACAGAAGTTACTTATTATTGTATTTGGCTATGTAATGTGAATATTTTCTCTATTTGTTGTTTTTTTTTTTTTCCTCCAACTTTTTCTCTACTTTTCCATAAAATGTTCTCCATCTTCATTGAGTTACCCAACATTCATCTTTCAGAATAAGGGAGAACTTCAGAAGAAACCTTATCCAGAAATCTCCTGACTGAGATTATAACTCAGGATCTCTTGAATGAGATAGACTCCTTACCCCTCACTGCAGAGGTAGGCCATTCGACTGTGCCATGCTAGGTCTTTGTACCCACATGTCAACTAACCAGCGCCTTCTCCTACTTATCCGTTATACTGCTCAACCAGGTGTCGTAAATGGGATGATTTTGTTGATCGTTAAGCCAACATTAACATGTTTTCCTCTAAGAACTACCCTTTTCATCACCATTTCTTTCCCACCGCTTTTTCCCCATAAGTGTCATTTGACTGTGCCATGCTAGGTCTTTGTACCCACATGTCAGCTAACCAGCACCTTCTACTTATCCATTATACTACTCAACCAGGTGTCATAATTGGGATGATTTTGTTGATGTTTAAGCCAACATTAACATGTTTTCCTCTAAGAGCTACCCTTTTCATCACATTTCTTCTCCACTGCTTTTTCCCATTTCTGAAAGTGACCCTACATTTGCTGTGATCTGAGGCATTCTCCAATTTTAGTTTACAGAATGCTCTTCATGTAAGATCCATTTTTCATCTTTCATATTTCGTTAATGAATGTAAAACTTTCAACAGGCTAAATACAAAATTGAAATGAAATGTGTAGTGTTTAACGCCCGCTTTTACTACATACGGCACCGCAGGCGGTGACACTGATGATGCATGAGATGAAGATGGAGCACCGGTGGAATGAGATGGCGGGGGAAACCGGAGGTCCCGGAGAAAACCTGCCCCAGCGCCGTGTTGTCCACCACAAATCTCACTTTGCGGTCGCCTGGGATCGAACCCGGGCCGCCTTGGTGAGAGCCAAGTGGTCTAACCACTGCGCCACAGTGTGGCCTAGGCTAAATACAATGAGCTGTATTTTGTGTATAAAGACTAAAATTGAGTCATACCTTTTTGTGTGTTTAAAACATCTAAGTCTATCTGGTAAAGACAATAAAAAATAAAAGGTGGCTAATTCACAGGTTATGATAATGAATTTATGATCCATTTTCTGCTCTATTTGTTTCTAGAATTTCAATAAACATTCTAATGCATGATGGCACATTACATTTTAAAGAATGTTGAAGCTGATATTACATATATGGATGTATGAGACAAACATGGCCATTTGTAATTTATTGTAAGTTAATAACCAAGCTGGCCATGTAGATGATGCAACGAATGCTTTGGTTTATTGGAATTCCAAGTTGTGATGTAGGAACAATCAAAATTGAGTATTAGAGTAACCTAGCAACAAAACAAAGTAATGAACCAATGATTTTATTCCTAAATTTTTTTTTCTGGTTTGGACTCTTGAAGAGAGTAGACGTTTTTTGGTGGAAAGGCTTCTTGCAGCTTTGTGAAGTGAGTGAAGTTTACTGTTTATGAACTTTTATCAAAAGTTTAGAATATACAACGAAAATGCGACGCGACAATAATTAACTTCAATAAAAAGCTCTTGCATCATTAATAAATAAAAAGGAGAAAGTTAATATAATATAATATAAAAAGTCGCGAATGTAAAAAACATAAAGACAATCGAGAGAAATAAAAAGAAGAGAAAAGTGTAATGGTATTGTTAATCATTCATTTCAAGATGACACCAAAAGTAAAATCCTTTTTTTATCGACACCATGCCTGAGGTAATTTAAAATCTCATCGCTCACCGAAGCTGCCGGAGAGAAGATTAATAGGAATCTTCGAGAACATCACCTTCACGGCTTTTGTATGAAAGTTCCAATGCTCCCACATCAAGGTAAGGTTTGGCTTCAACACCAGTCACCACTCCGAGGGAAGCGAGAAACCTCTCACGCGTGTGGGGCGTAGACCTCACGATGGGGCAAATCCTTCTTCAGGTGTGCTACCGCATGGTGTGGCATAAAACTAACCATCACCAAGGAGGACCGCTCCAATGTCGACTTTTAAACCACCAATTTTTTTCTCATACTTAGTTATTTGATCAAATTCTTCCTTCATTTATTAAAATGAAAGTTTGCAATAAACATTATGTAAATAGAAATGACGATTGTTGAAGTTATTAAAGAATGAATTGTATATAAGTAATCTATGGTAACTTTTCAGATTGGAGCAATTTGGACCCTGAAGTTGGTACTGCAATGCTGAAGTGGGTGTACACGGATCTGGTGGATTTCTCCCTTGGAGATACATTTACTCTGAATCTTATGCGAGCAGCAAACTCCTTTAATTTGGAGGACTTAGTGAATAAGTAAGTTATTAATGTTTTTTATTCTTTTGTATTTTAATCATATGTTTTTCTCAGGTAATTAAAATGCATATTAGACTGCACTCTCAAGACTAAATAACTGCTAATATGATTTTGTGCTTCATTGCATCTTGTTCATACTCATTAAGAATAGCTTAATTGAAACAAAAGGCTTATCAATTGAATTAGATGTGAAAGTTATATAGTTATAAAGGCTGTTGAGTATTTTTGTTATAGTTTTATTCAATATTAACTAGCCTTTAACATAACGTGTTTTTCTGTATTCATGGGGCAGAAATTACTTTGCTCCTGAAACTGCTGCTGTCATCGAGAGTATTCAGAAAAAAATCTGTTGGTAGTATATGTTACACCTAATACAGAATAAGATGTAAAGAGCAAATAGGCAAAAAAGAGCATGATATAAACAACAAATTTGTATAATTTTGAGTCAAACTAGTACTCCACACTCCATGGAGTACTAAAGTTTACCTAGACTAATTTACTACTGAAATCTAGCTAGTTTACCTAGAACAAGTTTCATTAGGACCTTCCTAACATCCTCAGCTAATGTTTACTATTCAATTTTGATTTGGTGAACTTCTTGTAGGCGATTGGGACATCTTTGTTGGTGTCCTCATGAACTTGAAGTTTGGGGTCTCTTCAAAGGTGGTGTCGAAATTGTCAAGTTTTTCCTTCATATTTCTTTTTTTTCCCCCTTTTCCCATAAAGTTAATGCAATTGGACTTTGAACACTTCTTAATAAATGGATTTCTTGTTTTATATTGCGATTCTCATTCCAAGAATGATATACAGCTGCTGATTTGTCTGTTTCTTTGTTTTTGATGTTTCTTAAATGCTCTTTAAGCCTAATGTTCAAATTTCTTTTAGTTTTGCCAATGTAAAAGCTCTCACAGCCTTTGCAATTTATCCGGTGCATACCTGAGTTTTTGTCTGTGGGTTTCTCTATTGCATTTTTGTTATTTCAAAATGTGTTGTACACTGAATTTGTTCTTCAGAGCCAAAGTAATGCTGTGTTCTATGAAGACTTTTTGGAAAAGGTATGTAGCTTTGAGGTGGCATGTAAATTTTCTGTATGAAATTTTATTACTTTTATTCAATTCAGCTCTTTCCTCCAACATCTCTGTTTTTTGAATTTATCAATTTCCTTTTGACAAATTCAGCACTAAATCCATTGTATTCTGCAATTTGAACTACTTATATGGTTGGACAGAGTCAACATGAAAAATTCAATGCCATGGCCAGTATTTGAACCACAGATCTCCTGGTTTCCGTCCAGTCGCTCTAACCCATTGACGGAAACAAGGAGATCCATGGTTCAAATCCCACGCGTGGCATTGAAATTTTCATGTTGAGTCTATCCGTACAAAACCTTAGCCTATGTGTGGTTAGTGTGAAGAAATGCTTAATTTCCACCAATTAACTTAAATACATATATAGTTCTGTTTGGTATATTTCATTTTGTTTAAGGGAAAATTGACCAGCCTGTAAGTTAACTATTGATAACAGCATGCTTGGTTGTGTTGCGTTTTATGCATCACATTTTGTGAAATTTTCTCAGTGTTTCTTTCCCACATATGCCAAATTCTAATTTTTTGTGTTTCCTGATTAGTTTCTCATCTCAGAAAGGGATTTTGTTGTTTTTCTCTTTTTCTATAGAACATTTCATTGCAAGATCCTGCAAAATAAGTAGTCTTAATTCATCATCCACTTGTTTCTCATTTATTGTCGCCCAGATGCCATCCATATATTTACACCAATGTTTGAAAAATAGTGGGAATGCCTTTGCGATAAAAGTTTCCAAGAAGCGCATGAAAGTGGGCCGCTCCGTGGCTCAGTGGTTAGACCGCCTGGCTCTCACCAAGGCGGCCCGGGTTCGATCCCAGGCGACCGCAAAGTGAGATTTGTGGTGGACAACACTGCGCTGGGGCGGGTTTTCTCCAGGATCTCCGGTTTCCCCCGCCATCTCATTCCACCGGTGCTCCATCTTCATCTCATATATTAGTGTCATCGCCTGCGGTGCCATATGTAGTAAAAGCGGGTGTTAAACTCTACACATTTCATTTAAGCTCATGAAAAGGTCTGTCAGGAATGAGGACAATGGTTTGCCCATAGATAGTTCTGATTTCTGTATGAAATATTTTCCATTGAATGCAAAAAAGGACTGTTCATTGCAGATATTTGTTAACTGAAGATATTGTTGTATGATGTTCTGGTCTGTCTGAAGCCATTTCTATATGTACTTCACGAGTTTCTCTTGGCACACTTGAGAACAGAGAGATTAGATCAAAACATACCATTTGATCTGTGGGAGAAAATTCCTGATCTTTAGTTTTATAGATTAATTCCAACAAATTTTTAAAACTGTGGCTTTCAAATTTTGAAGCTCCTTGAGTTTATTGTTTAGCCATTTGAACGTTAGTAGCAGGGTGTGTTTATGTTAATGATTGGACTTATTTCCTGTTTCATGAATTTTGAGTAATCCATATACAGTTGAACCTGCTTTATACATAATCCAGTTATATGTAATTAGTGTTTATATAAAAATATTTGCAGGTCTCAGATAAAATGTAATTTAATTTCCCAAACAGTTTTGGAGGCTACTTTCCTCCATTGTCAACTGGACATCAACTTAATACTTTTTCAAGGAAAAAGGAAATTATGTTAATAGAACTTTATTTATATGTAATGCATGTATAAGTAATTTGCAGTTATACATATTAAATTTCAATAATATGCAATTGATTATATGCAATTAAATGAGCATTTGGCATACGCTATCTTAAAAGACTCGAAATGCTTTTTCCTTATTGCTGACAAAGGCTGAAGCTGAGTGGGCTGCTTTTGGCCATGGAAACAAAAGACAAACATGTTAGCTCGTATACATCTTTTAGCACAAAGGTGTCGTAGCAACAAATGGGAAGTAAAGATAATTTTCTATATCTGGTGTTTACTGTTGAACAGCAGTGTTGCTTTTCAGTTTCTTTTAATCAGCCATGGAGAAAAGAAAAAGGAAATGCTAGATCAGAAAGTAAAATACATAGGAGAAGTGGCACTTAATAGATACAAAATGAAAACTTAAATTGCTTTTGACTTATGAATTGCTTATACACCCTGTGTATGTATAAGTCATCAGTATAGTCGTTTGACTTGTTGAGGATGTGAAAAAAAATTCACGAAATCGTGATTTGCTGAGGATGTGAAAAACTTTCACGAAATCGTGATCCTGTTCAATTTATAGGAAAAGTTTCATCATTTCTTTTAAGATAAGTGAAGTTTTAAATAGCAAATTATTATATTTGTCTATATTTGTTTGCTTCACTATTAATAGCTTCATATTTTACGTATTTAACAGAAATGTTATTTTGGATGAGTTTTTAAAATTGGGTGCAAAATCAACTAAATGCAGCAATCATCAGTTAAAAGGCTATGCTGATTTGAAAATGACACTTTTCACATGATTCCATCAGAATTGGACTGCAATTGGTAGTGATATGCAAAAATAAAAGTGATAGATTTAGTTAAAATAATGAATATCATGATTGATTTCAAGGCTTAATCAAATTGGTTGCAAGGATTTAAAGATCGTCATGGTATCACAGGGAAACAATTTGCGGTGAGACAAGTGCTGTGGATGACATCATGGTGCAGCACTGAAAGCAAGAGGTTCTGCCAGAAATCATAAGTGATTATCAGCCTCAAAACATCTACAACTGTGATTAGACTGGTCTGTTCTACAATCTCCATCCTAGCAGGACATTAGCAGAATAGGCTGACTTATGCCACGGAGGAAAGAGTAGTAAAATTTGCAACAGTTATTTTTGCTACCATTGCAGGCAGAACCCTTCTCCCACTTGTGTTAGGAAAATCCAGGAATCCAAGTTGTTTTATGGACCAGAAAACAAAATGTACAGAATATGACTTTAATGGAATAGTGGTAAAAGGTACTGGACATTTGAATGAGAAAGAAACAGAATATGATCCATATCTTTATGGATGAATCTGCAGCACATTCATATCAATTTTGGAAAATGTTTGAGTGGAATTTTTCCTTTCCAACTGTACCAGTCATCTACAACCATTTGTGCATCATTGTAAATGATCGTTCAAGAGGTCCTGAGTTCAAATCTCAGTTAGGGTGAGTTATCTGGATAAGGGCTTTTCCGGGGTTTTCCCTTATCCTAAAGGACGAATGTCAGGTAACTCTAAGCTCCATGGAACCCAGACTCATTTGAGCATCAGTTCATTCATCATCCGATATGAGTTAACGTTGAGGACGTAAATTACAACAAAAAGCCATTGTAAATTTCAAAGTTTATTATAGAAAAATGCAGGAAATGAAAATGTTGCCATTACCGTACTACAGTATATTAAATTTATTTCGGCTGCCTAAAAGCAGATATCCCTCACAATCAAATACTGTTTCTTTAAATCCAGTATCTTAATGAAGATGCTGTCACTGAGGATGGTGATGTTACCAGTAATGATGAAATTGTGCCTATAAATAAATTATCTGTAAGAGATTTTGATACCTTTATGCATTTTGATGACAGTTCAGCTGTGTGTTTGGAACCACAGGATAAGGAGATTATTGTTGATGTAGCAAAAACATGGTAATTAAAAAAGCGGACCAGCTTCAAGCGACACTACAATAATGGGTATTAGATTCAAATCTTGAAATAATATTGTCACCAATTGCATTATTTCGTTGAAGTCTCGCAAAGCCGGAGCTATGCTTGGGCAGAGACAGAAAGTGGAGCGCAGCTCTAAACGCTTGCCAAGAGAGAAAGAGACAGAGGTAGTCTGAAATTTCCCACTGCATTGTGATTGTTACCAAGCCTTCCACTAATTTCTAGAAACAGTGACTGGAAGTATAAAAATACCGCAACTGTAAAAGTTGTCAGTTGCTAGTTGAGAACTATTAATTGTGCTGTGCAGCTGTGTAGTGGCCCTTTGAAATGATTTGAAAGTGATTTCTTTCGTTTGTTTACGTGTGGCATTTGATCTGGAAGACTACTGCTTGTATGACACGTCAGTTTTATAGCCTATAAAGGGAGTCTACAAAGTGTCTTTCTACCGAAATAAAGAGCATTTTAAATTTCATGAAACAATTCTTTTAATTCTCCGAATCCACAGTCACGTTTGGTATCAGGAGTGGAACACAACGATGGAAGCTGCATTGGCAAAGATTTTAGAGAAGCTGAAAGAAATGAAGACAACGAACGACAACCTCGCTGCGACGATGACAGAAATGAAGACCGAATTAACCACGGAAATGAAAGTGGCAAACGAAAGCCTGGTTACAGTAATAAAGGTCGACTTAGCCACGGAAATGAAGGCGGCAAATAGCAACCTGGCCGCGACGATGACCGAAGGGAAAGCCGAATTAACCGAAATGAAGGCTGCGAACGAGGCCTTGGCCGCTAAATTTGAAGAGCTGTTGGTCGGCGTGAAGGAGGATGTCACGGAGTTGGGCAATCGGATGGGTCAAGTGGAGGAGCGCACCGCAGGGGTAGCTGAGTATTCGTTTCCCCCTCCTCCTGCCGCCCGAAGGAGGGCGAAGCATCGAGAAAGACCTGGCGAACCGCGTTAACGATCTAGAGGGAAAGGCCGACAGCAACACCAAGTCCCTGAACGCCATGGTGGAGGACATCGTCAGCAAAAGATTAAAGGATTTGAAGGCCAACGCGACGGGACACGACACAACATCTACGCGCCACAAACCACCTAAGTACGATGGCACGTCAACTTTCGAAGTCTTTTTTTTAGTTAATTGATGGAAATTAATCATTTCTCCACACTAGCCGTATATAGGCTAAGATATTTGATGGATAGAGTCAACATGAAAAATTCAATGCCATGGCCGGGATTTGAACCACGGATCTACTGGTTTCCGTCCAGTCGCTCTTAACCTTTGAGCTACCATGGCCAACGTGCCTTCCTGACATTAAATTCTCCAGTTGACTCATATATTTCCCAGGTAGACCACTAGGGGCTCTCGCATCCGAGATACACCGTTTGTGGCGACTTACTATTGTAAGTACTTAAGTCCCAGGCTTCATCATTTAACTCATATTATTTTTTAGTTAATTGATGGAAATTAATCATTTCTCCACACTAGCCGTATATAGGCTAAGATATTTGATGGATAGAGTCAACATGAAAAATTCAATGCCATGGCCGGGATTTGAACCACGGATCTACTGGTTTCCGTCCAGTCGCTCTTAACCTTTGAGCTACCATGGCCAACGTGCCTTCCTGACATTAAATTCTCCAGTTGACTCATATATTTCCCAGGTAGACCACTAGGGGCTCTCGCATCCGAGATACACCGTTTGTGGCGACTTACTATTGTAAGTACTTAAGTCCCAGGCTTCATCATTTAACTCATTATTTTTTAGTTAATTGATGGAAATTAATCATTTCTCCACACTAGCCGTATATAGGCTAAGATATTTGATGGATAGAGTCAACATGAAAAATTCAATGCCATGGCCGGGATTTGAACCACGGATCTACTGGTTTCCGTCCAGTCGCTCTTAACCTTTGAGCTACCATGGCCAACGTGCCTTCCTGACATTAAATTCTCCAGTTGACTCATATATTTCCCAGGTAGACCACTAGGGGCTCTCGCATCCGAGATACACCGTTTGTGGCGACTTACTATTGTAAGTACTTAAGTCCCAGGCTTCATCATTTAACTCATATTATTTTTTAGTTAATTGATGGAAATTAATCATTTCTCCACACTAGCCGTATATAGGCTAAGATATTTGATGGATAGAGTCAACATGAAAAATTCAATGCCATGGCCGGGATTTGAACCACGGATCTACTGGTTTCCGTCCAGTCGCTCTTAACCTTTGAGCTACCATGGCCAACGTGCCTTCCTGACATTAAATTCTCCAGTTGACTCATATATTTCCCAGGTAGACCACTAGGGGCTCTCGCATCCGAGATACACCGTTTGTGGCGACTTACTATTGTAAGTACTTAAGTCCCAGGCTTCATCATTTAACTCATTTGAGTTAAATGATGAAGCCTGGGACTTAAGTACTTACAATAGTAAGTCGCCACAAACGGTGTATCTCGGATGCGAGAGCCCCTAGTGGTCTACCTGGGAAATATATGAGTCAACTGGAGAATTTAATGTCAGGAAGGCACGTTGGCCATGGTAGCTCAAAGGTTAAGAGCGACTGGACGGAAACCAGTAGATCCGTGGTTCAAATCCCGGCCATGGCATTGAATTTTTCATGTTGACTCTATCCATCAAATATCTTAGCCTATATACGGCTAGTGTGGAGAAATGATTAATTTCCATCAATTAACTAAAAAATAATATGAGTTAAATGATGAAGCCTGGGACTTAAGTACTTACAATAGTAAGTCGCCACAAACGGTGTATCTCGGATGCGAGAGCCCCTAGTGGTCTACCTGGGAAATATATGAGTCAACTGGAGAATTTAATGTCAGGAAGGCACGTTGGCCATGGTAGCTCAAAGGTTAAGAGCGACTGGACGGAAACCAGTAGATCCGTGGTTCAAATCCCGGCCATGGCATTGAATTTTTCATGTTGACTCTATCCATCAAATATCTTAGCCTATATACGGCTAGTGTGGAGAAATGATTAATTTCCATCAATTAACTAAAAAATAATATGAGTTAAATGATGAAGCCTGGGACTTAAGTACTTACAATAGTAAGTCGCCACAAACGGTGTATCTCGGATGCGAGAGCCCCTAGTGGTCTACCTGGGAAATATATGAGTCAACTGGAGAATTTAATGTCAGGAAGGCACGTTGGCCATGGTAGCTCAAAGGTTAAGAGCGACTGGACGGAAACCAGTAGATCCGTGGTTCAAATCCCGGCCATGGCATTGAATTTTTCATGTTGACTCTATCCATCAAATATCTTAGCCTATATACGGCTAGTGTGGAGAAATGATTAATTTCCATCAATTAACTAAAAAATAATATGAGTTAAATGATGAAGCCTGGGACTTAAGTACTTACAATAGTAAGTCGCCACAAACGGTGTATCTCGGATGCGAGAGCCCCTAGTGGTCTACCTGGGAAATATATGAGTCAACTGGAGAATTTAATGTCAGGAAGGCACGTTGGCCATGGTAGCTCAAAGGTTAAGAGCGACTGGACGGAAACCAGTAGATCCGTGGTTCAAATCCCGGCCATGGCATTGAATTTTTCATGTTGACTCTATCCATCAAATATCTTAGCCTATATACGGCTAGTGTGGAGAAATGATTAATTTCCATCAATTAACTAAAAAATAATATGAGTTAAATGATGAAGCCTGGGACTTAAGTACTTACAATAGTAAGTCGCCACAAACGGTGTATCTCGGATGCGAGAGCCCCTAGTGGTCTACCTGGGAAATATATGAGTCAACTGGAGAATTTAATGTCAGGAAGGCACGTTGGCCATGGTAGCTCAAAGGTTAAGAGCGACTGGACGGAAACCAGTAGATCCGTGGTTCAAATCCCGGCCATGGCATTGAATTTTTCATGTTGACTCTATCCATTTCGAAGTCTTCCCGCCGCCAATTCGACACAGTGGCCAAGCACAAGAGGTCACCAGAAGAGGCCGCATAGCTGATAGTCAGCCTCCAGGGAGGGACCGCAGAGATGTTGATCGCGGCCCAGACAGCGGCCGCACCCTAGGACATCTGGGAGGCCCTGGAGAACCGGTTCGGAAACTACCGTTTGGCTGCAGCCCACCGCAGCTAACTGGAGTCAAGGACGCAGCAGCCAGGAAAGACGCTGCAGGACTTGGCCCTGTCAATTGAACAGAAGGCCAGCAAGGCCTTGGTCCACCTCCCACCCGAGTTCGTATCCCGGGAAGCCGCGTACACCTTCGTCGACGGGGTACGAGACGTCGAGATACGTCAGCGCATAATGCTCGGCGACTACAAGACCATCAACGAGGCACTAACGGCCGCATTAAGGATGGAGGCGGCCAAGATGACGGCTACCCCGACTTCGAGAACAAGGAGTATCCGCTACAATGGAGACCGAAGACCAGCCGAGGGACGCCGGCGAAGACCAAGTGGCGTGTGTTGGGGGTGTGGCCAGTCGGCACACCTGGAGAGAGACTGCAGACAGGATGAAGAGCAGCCGGAAAATCGAGTAAGACCCGCGTGGCGAGGGTCACGGCGCCGTTACCACCATCCCCTCCAGTGACACTGCCGATGTATGGATGACAGCCTCATCGTGGACGGTTGGATGAGAGGGAGGCCGTGTCGCGTACTTGTGGACACCGGGTCAGCCGTGACCATCATCAAACCTGACGTAGCCAGGGGTTTGCCGTCGAGAAAACCGAGACGGGCATCGGGCGACACTTTGCCTCTGGAGAGGGAGGCCCTGCTGAAGTTCACTTTGGGATGGAGTGCCGTCCGTCTTTGGGTGTTCGTCACAGAGGTGGCTGAGTAGATGATACTGGGATTGGATGCCTTCAGGAGCCACAGTCGACGTCGGCAGGAAGGTCCTGTGGCTTAATGGAGAAGAGGTGATACTCCAGCACCCCTAAGAACGTCTTGGAATCTGCAGGGTTATCCTGAGCAAAGATCGCAGTATTTCGGAAAAGCCGTGCAAAGCCAGAGCTATGCATGGGCAGAGACAGATAGTGGCGCGCAGCGCTAAACGCTTGCCGAGAGAGAAAGAGACAGATAGTCTGAAATTTCCCACTGCATTATGATTGTTACCAAGCGTTCCACTAATTTCTAGAAACATTGGAGGTATAAATGCGCCGTGACTGTAAAAGCGGTGTCAGTTGCTAGTTGAGAACTATTAATTGTGATGTGCAGCTGTGTAGTAGACCTTTGAAGTTATTTGAAAGTGATTTCTTTCGCTTGTTTATGTGTGATGAAGCAACGAGAGACTGAGTTTGTGTATAACACATCATTTTTAGAGTCTGGAAGGGGTGTACAAAGTGTCATTCTACTGAAATAAAGAGCATTTTAAATTTCATTCTTTTAATTCTCCAAACCCACAGTCACAGTCTTTAAAGAAAAGTGAAAACCCCGGAAAAACCTTATCCAGATAATTCACCTGATTCATATTTGAACTCAAGACCTCTTGAATTCGGTCTGTGTAGACATTGCATCAGTGTGAAAAGTTGTAAAATAAGTTGTATGCATTTAATGCAAGACAAGTGAAACATGCTAAGTTAGCTGAATACTTTAAAGTGGGACCAGTTTCTAAATAATGCTTGCATTGTACATATCTTTAGTGTTTGTAAAGTTTACACATGCAGGTCCACTTTATAACTTTTTCTTAAAAAATAATATATATACTGTTTCTTTTAAAAATGTATATATAAATGCATTATTAAAACCTTGTTTGTAAGTAATTCTGAGTTATAAGTAATCTTTCTTCTCCCCCTTGATAAATCAGGTTCAACTTATGTTGCCTACTGTACGGTTGTCTGGCTTTGTATTTCACTTTATTTCTTGTGGAATTATCACTTTGCCTTTGTTTCATTTAACTGTTTAACACATTTAAAGGAATCAGATTTTTTCTTGGAATTTTTCTATTGCCAATAAATCTGTCATTTTAGAAATGTAGTCCTGTTTCTTCATGACATCTTATCTCCTTAGTCTTGGATTAAAGTTTGAAAATTAGGAGAAAAGTGAGTGCTTTCATCATAATTAAATATGTTCTTGAATTTTTGAATAGTGGTATGTTGTTACACAGCAAAAGAAATTTAAAGATTTAAAAAGAATTAAATGGAAAGCATGGGGTTGAGTGCTTAGTCAAAAATAAATATAATAATATAGACATATAATCTGGTTTCATTTGGGATGATACAGAATGAAAACAAAATGTTTAATTTTCTCCCTGAATGTCGTTGATAACTCTCTGGACTCAATATTCTCTCTCATATAATAAATGATTATTTGTATGGGAAGTTTTGAAATGAAAGCCCCTTAAAAGAAGTAATCTGTCATTTAAGCTATGTAATTCATCATAGTTTTGAAGTTTCAAATCATTGCCAAGAAGTTGAAATTCTAGATTCAGTTAGATCTGATGTTTCATTTAGATAATTCTTACTCATACTCTGCAATAAAGTAATATATATATATATATATATATATATATATATATATAATTTGCTGCAGTAGCTGAAATATTTATTATTTTAATTAAATTCCTAGCTAAAATTTATTAGTCAAAACCACTTAAAAACGTTTTGAAGACCAAAAAGTTATTAACAGGGTAATCACATTCTTAGTGCCAGAGGAAGGATTCAAAAAGGGTAATACTTCTGTAATGAATTCATGTAAGCCAAGGTTATTAGTAGAATAGAAATAAACCAAAAAATGGGGAAACAAGGCACTTTTAAGGCTGGATCACAACACAGTAAATAATTATATAGAGTAAAAAGTAGTATTTCAGAAAGTGGATTGCCATTGTTACTAAAATTAGGCAAATGAGTCAACCTTGTATATTCTTTTCTCCACTTACAAGTTTTTTTTTTTTTTTTTTTTTTTTTTTTTTTTTTTTTTTTTTTTTTTTTTTTTATGAAGGCTAGTTTCTGGGAACTTTTTCCCTATCGTCAGTTCTGTGGTTGACTCATCCTGTCAACCACAGAACTGACGATAGGGAAAAAGTTCCCAGAAACTAGCCTTCATCAAACAAACAAAAAAAAAAAACAAAAAAAAAAAAACTTGTAAGTGGATAAAAGAATATACAAGGTTGACTCATTTGCCTAATTTTAGTAACAGTAAATAATGTACAATAGAAAGCAAAATACAACAAACATTTTATTAGTTAAGTCGATTTTGCTGATTAGGGCATCATTTATTTCTAACTGACCAATAACATTTTTTTCACTTGCTTTCAATTCAACCAACACAATGGTTTTCTAAACATAGATTCTTTACTATTTCAGATTCATCTAGCCACACCAAGCATAATTTTATTATTAATAATATACATTAAAGTTATTTGTTGTTGATGGTTAAAATCAGAACGAAAAAATTGAATGCCATGTCTGAGTTTGAACCATGAATCTTCCGTTCTTTGCATGGCTGATCTGTCACTGATACCATGGCAATATATTGAATTCTCTGGCTGCTTCACATCATTCTGAAAAGATTTGATTCTAAGTTTCAAAGTTATCTAAACACTGAGTTAGAACAATGACCTATTGCTGATTGCCCATATAAATGGAAAACTAATAAAAAGAGCTTAAAAGCCTGTGACTTAAATAAGTGGCCATTGTGATAACTGATATGAAATTGAGATTTCCTTATATCTGCTGGGAAGATGTGAATCAGTTACAGAATTTTATGTGAAGCCAGCATGTTGCCATGATAGTTCAGTGGTAGAGCAGCAGCATCTAGAGCAGAAGATCCATGGTTCAAATCCCAGCTACAGCATTGAATTTTTCAGTTCTGATTCTAAGCTTTGAAGGTTACCTACATGTCGTTTGTGGTACTAGAACTATAACTATTACTGTTTGCCCTTATAAATGGAAAATTATTCATTGGTCTTTATTAATTTCTACTGGTATTGGTGTTGATTTTTTTGACTAGAGCCAGTTTAATTTGCATATAATCAAACTATAGATGTTTTTCATTTTCTCAAGCCCGCCTCGGTAGCGTAGATGGTAACATGTCTGCCTCACATTCAGGTGGTCCCGAGTTCGAATCTCAGTCAGGGTGAGTTACCTGGATAAGGTTTTTTTCTGTGGTTTTCCCTTATACTGATAGACGAATGTCGGGTAACTCTAAGCTCCATGGACCCCGGACGCATTGAGCATCATTTCACCCATTTCATTCATAGTCCGATGTGACTAAATGTTGGAGGACGTTAATAACAACAACAAAAAATCATTTTCTCAACTTGCTACTAGAGGGGGCTGTTTCATGTCATGGTCACCTTGAATAATTTATACATCAAAGAGTCTTGGATTTAATAGACTATCCCTGGGATGATCTCAGTTATTGTGAATCTGTCTTTACCCTCTCAAAATGTGAGCTTAAATAAGCTAATGTGACAAAGTTGTTCAAAGTGCTGTGTATTCAGTGCTTAGAAAATGGAGGTTTCCTTTTATTACTTACATATGATGTGAAAGGTAATAACTAAATTACAGTCACAATGGCATTAATAACATTTATTGTCAAACAGAAAGTGTTTACTAAAAGGACAAATTTGTTTACAATTTTCTGGCAGGTGCCGTCATTTGTCAGTAGCAGTTTGCAGTAAATTTTTAAACACAGAGCAATGTGAAAAGACAAGAGTTCTCTGGAACATTTAAAATTTTGCTAATCATTCTAAAAATACAGTGTATACCTATTTTTCTGTGGTTTTATTGTGAAATATTAGTTTTTGTAAATCAAATGTTGATTGAAGATGATGTAACTAACAATGTATTCATGTTTTTCTCAGAAATAACTTTACTTTTTCTTTTTTGTTTCATGTAATCAGGTGTGAACAAGCATTAATAACCTCAGTAAATGTTCGGAACTGTGTCAGATTTTACACAACAGCTGATGAGATTGGTGCTCAGACATTGAAAGAGCACTGCTCTGGATTAATCTCAGCACATTGGGTGAGTATTCATTTTCTGTTTGGCTTAATCATCTTTTGGAAGTAAGCTAAACATAAGTTTGTAGCCAATTAATATAAAAAGGAGCTACCATTTACTTGGCATGTATATTTCTCTACTCTATTTTCTAGCAAGTGAAGTGCAAAATTTGTCATATTAAAATCAAGTGCCAAATCACTTACCCGTCTGCAAGGAAGCAGCACTTTTTCCATTGATTGCCTACTTTAAGATCATTTTGGAAACAAGATAGGAGTAAAACTTCCAGCAATACAGCTCCAATCTATTTCAGGCACCACCCCCATCACACACTGCATAACAGTGCAGGATTCTGCCTTTAATTTCAGTACTTTGTCATTGAAACTTACAAAAGCTTTCTTTTCTCACTTTTTGCTGGTAGAAACCTCAAAAAAATGTCAGTATAATCATAACTTCCCTTGCAAGTAGAAGTCAAGTTCACTCAAAGATCTATAGTAATGATCTTATGGAAATTATTTAATTTATTGTAATATTTGTATTGTTTCAGTTTTTATGAAATATAGGAATTATTTTCAGAGAAAAAATTGAGAAATTCAAAGCAAAATTCTGAGATAATATTGTGTTCATCACTTTAAGTGTTCTCTAACCTTTAGAAGACATTTAGGATTAGCAAAATATAATTTTTTAAACTTAAGGGATGTTGATTTCTTTGGCTCAGTCAAACCAGAAGTGTGTGTGTGTTTTTTTTTTTTTTTTTTTTTTTTTTCCTTTTCACATGAGTGTTTTGATTATATTAAATAGAAATTAATAATATATTTTTATTTTATTGTGCACTAGTGAATTAGTTAAAACTAGTGAAGTAATTAAAAAAGAAAACATTCATCAAGCTTCAAAATGTATTATAGAAAGTACAAAAAGTATATACATGTCATAAAATCTGCAAAAATAATAAATAATGATTACTAGATTAGCATCTCAATGAACAAACAAAAGATAATATGGGAGGTAATAGAACAAGAAACAAACCAGACAATCATTCCCAAGAAATATCCGCTTAAGAATAAATGGCATGGTACTTAGCAATCCCAAAGGAATAGTTAACGTTTTAAACAATTACTTTGTAAAAACTACAAATAAAATGCAAAATACAAACTGTACAAAAGTAATTGATAACATTAAGAGGTTAAGAATACCAATTCAATTTTCTTAGAATCTATTAAATTTAAAGGGAGTCAATTAATGACACTAAACAACACTTACTTAGTGTCATTAATTGACTTCCTTTAAATTTAATTTATTAAATCATCACGGTTTTCAACACTTCCAAGAAAGGAATTGTTTTTAGAATCTGCTACTAAAAATGAAGTATTTACTGTCATTTAAGAATTAAGGGGGTCGGGGGACAGAAACCTGGGATGTTAGCTCAAATGGTATTATTAAAAATTGCAGTGACTGCAAAGCAGAACCCCTTTGTTTTTTGATAAACAAGTCACTGAAAAATGCACAAATTCCAGAAGCACTGAAGAAAATTAAAATCAGTTTTTTATAAAGAAGGTGAACTCCAAACAAATAATTATAGGGCATTATCATTTCTGTCAGTTTTCTAAACAATTATAGAAGTAATGTGTAGAAGAATGATCAATTATTTACAAATTTTGACTTAGTCAATTCGTTTTAGTTTGGTTTCTAGAAATATAAAACAACTAGTACTGCAATCATGAATTTTGTTGATAGCAAACACAATGGACAATGGTGAACCAAGACTGGGATTATTTCTCGAGCTGAGGTGTTGGACATGATAGATCACAGTAAACTCCACAACAGTGAAATAAGAAGTATAGCATATAACATGTTCAATACTTGTCTAGAAAACAGGGAACAAATGGTAGAAATTGACGATTTATATTAAAAATAAATAAGACTTAAAAAAGAAATTTCAGAAAAAAAAATGGCATTCTCTGCTGTTCCCCATGGATTAGTCCTGGGTCCCCTTTTATTCTTTATATACATCAATGGTCTGGCACCTTATCTAAAAAATGAATTTAATGTAATAATTACTCAACTCAAGTTCATAAAAAACTTGTAAGTGGAGAAAAGTATATACAAGGTTGACTCACTTGCCTAATTTTAGTAACAATGGCACTCCACTTTCTGAAATACTTCTTTTTATTCTATATAATAATTACTCTCTTTCTGATGACTCAAGCATATTTATTAATGGGAAGGACAGTAAGAAGTGTGAAGATAGTGCACCATAAATAAATTTTCTAACTGGTTCAAAATAAGTAAATTAGTAATCAATTAGGACAAAGCTATAGCTGTTCAATTCCATAACAAAACTTAAAGAGAATCAGGAGCTGCCAAGCAAATATTTTTGGATCAAAAACTAAAGCTAGAGACTGAAGCAAAATGTTTGCATCTTGGGCTGACCAATACCTAAGGTGGGATACACATGTGGAAAATAGTAGAAGAATATATGAGCTATATTGATAAAATTTGAAGCTAGCTTAAAATAGGTCCGGAGCATTCAGTTAATGACTTTTCCGTTCATGTGATGGAAGGTTAAACTGTCAGAAGTGAATAAAGAATATTTATAAGTGAATAAAGAATATTTATAAGTAAATAAAGAATTGAGTATTTTATCACTATTTTACAGCTATATTCTTGTATTTTAATTGTCAAATAATTGTGGAAAATAGTAGAAGAATATATGAGCTATATTGATAAAATTTGAAGCTAGCTTAAAATAGGTCCGGAGCATTCAGTTAATGACTTTTCCGTTCATGTGATGGAAGGTTAAACTGTCAGAAGTGAATAAAGAATATTTATAAGTAAATAAAGAATTGAGTATTTTATCACTATTTTACAGCTATATTCTTGTATTTTAATTGTCAAATAATTGTTATTTTTTTAATGTTCTATGACTCAACTGCTATAGATTCCTCAATTTTTGCAAGGATTGTATTATCTTAATCATTATTGTGTATCTTTTAACTATGTATCAATGACTTACTGTTTTCTTTCTTAATTATTGTATCCTTTTGTTCTTTCATTGGCATATTCCATATCATGTACAATGATCAGAGGATGAATAAATGAATACAATAAAAGTCCTCTGTTATCTCAAACTGCAACTTAAATTCAATAAACAAAGTGAAGAAATGGTAGAGAAGCTAAAATATTAACATTTAGTTTCTAAAATTATACATAAAAACATTTATCTGTCCTGTGGCAAAAAGAACAAACAATAGTTCCTACGTTTTCTGTTTAAAAAGTATCAAAAATGTTGTGTTTTTTCAAAAAGTATTTATTTATTCATGAATATCTATTTTGTGCCCTTCAAAGTAATCACTGCCAGATATTATACACTTGTGCTAACATTTTCTCCAATCCTCAAAGCACTTTAAAAAATCATTTTTTGTGATCTTGTTCAGCTCCTCCTTCGATGCTATCTTTATCTCCTCAGTTGTGGCATAGCGTCCTCCTTTAATGGGTCTCTTCAGTTTTGGGAACAAAAAAAAAAAAAAAAATAAGAAAAATAAAAAAAGCCACAAGGTGTTAGGTCTGGGGAGTATGTCATCATAAATGTTGTTTTTAGCCAAAAATTCGTGCACAAGCAACAATGTGTGAGCAGGGGTATTGTTGTACAAAAGACAATTTTTGTTCTTCCACAAATCTGAGTGTTTCTGGCAGATTGCTTTGTGCAAATTATGCATAACTTGCTGGTAATATTCCTTATTGACCATTCTATCCTGTGACAAGAACTCATGATTCACTATGCCACAATCGCAGAAAACTATAAGCAAAATTTTTACACTCGACTGAACTTGGTGCGCTTTACTCGTTCCTGGCTCATATGACAGCAGCCATTGGGATGATCGAACTTAAGTTTCCACATCATAACCATAAACCCATGATTCGTCACCAGTTATGACTCTCTGTAACAAATTTGGGTCGTTGCGAACAGAGTTCAACAGCCCCTTAGCAGTGTTAATATGATTGTGTTTTTTCTTTTCTTTTCTTTTTTTTTTTTTTTTTCCAAAATTGAGCAATTTGGTACAAATTTTGCGGTAATCTCTCTCATGCACAAATCATTGGTCAAAATTGAATGGCATGAGCCAGTCAATATGTTTAGGTCCTCAGCAACTTCTCTAACGGTGATTCGACGATTGGCTAATACTATTTTCTTCACTTCTTCAATGTTTTCTTTCTGTTGTTGACGAGCTCAGACATCTGGGATGCTGTTCATCATTCACATCTTCTTGACCCTCTGAGAACCTTTTGTACCACTGATAAATGTTGCTTTGTTCTAAGGTAGCTTCACCATATGCCACAGTCAACATTCGGAATGCATCTGCGCACTTAATTTTATTTTTCACACAAAATTTGATACACATTCTTTGTTCCATTTTTGTAATTGAAAAAAATCGAAGATGAGCCAAAATACGTCCAAGCAAAATAGCAGTCAACAATTAGCTGAACATTCAAAATGGCTTAGCTGTCAACTTAAGTGAAGGACAGGAGTACCAACATAACGCCATAAAACAATTGAATATAAGTAGCCTGTGAACACTTAAAATTTGCAATCCTTTTTGAATAGACCTTGTACTTACTGAAATATAACCATATGGCTGTTGTGGCACTAAGATTTTCATATAAGTTTGTGAATCATTACTGTAACTGAAGAATGGTAGTTTGACTGTATGCCCTGACAAGTAATGTAGTCTCATTTTTATAATTTTAGGATTATCAGTTTAGTGTAGTGGGTATATATAAATTTTGTTAAAAGTACCAACACTGCTTCTGAAGGAAGTTGGTACATGCAGAGGTAAATTCAATCGGTATAAACAAGATTATATACTGCATAAAACTATATCAATAATACCACTGCAATGAAGTGACTGTTCTAGACAGCATGCTGTATAACAACCAAAACTTAAACCAGTAACTATCATAAGAATGATTATCTAATGCAGCAATACTGCAGAGCTGTAAAATACCTAATATTCAATTACACATGTCATGAAGTAGCTCAGTCTGATGTGGCAACTCTGTGTTTTCATTACTTTGGTTTAATTACTGTAATCAGCAGTTGCTATAGCATTACATTCTATTCATCCTCCTGGTCTAGGAGTAAAAGCAGGCCTCTGGTTCCCAGGGTTGCAGATTCAAATCTGGCGTAGGGAGATGTATTCTTTTGATATAAAAATTCTTAGTATGCTTCCTGTGGAAAGAAATTAAAGGCAGTGGTTCTGTGTCATACACAGCATGCAAAAGAACCTCACCCTGATAAAGTGGCTTCTGAGCAAAATTAAGAAATCTTTTGTGCCCAGTATAAAATGGGACACTGGGAAACACAGCAGTTAAAGTGTTCATAAACAAAAACTCAATTTATGCATTTTATTACAGTGTTATTAAGTTAATAAACATCATCCTAAAGTTAAGAAAATTAGACAATAGCTTTCATTTTAAAGCGAAATAAGTAGTACTGCACTTTTTCATAAACTACATATTGTCTTTCTATCCTAGTAATGTGACCTAATAGCAGCCACATACAAGCATATAGAATTTACAAGTTATTGATACTGCTCTTGAAAATTTCTTGACATTATTGGAATAAACTTAGGAATGGTATGATTACAGGATGACTTCACCAGTGAAGACTTTGAACATATGAGTGCCCCATTACTGTTTCGGATGTTTAAATCAAAAACTGGATTCCCACTGCATGCTGCAGTAAGACTGCAGAGAGAAGATGTGGTCTTCCTCTACCTTGTAGAAAACAATGCTCAAGTGAGTACAAATTACTTTTTTTAGCTTTGATGGACTTTATATAGACCTTTAAAGCCAGTATTACTTAGGAGTAAGATCTGCCTGCCTCTCACTTCAATAGCAAAGCTGTTGCAGCTGGCTGGGAAAGGATCTCCTTGCTAAGAGATGCTGTGATGGTCCTGCTTTCATAGAACTGTAGTTATAACATACCTATCAAATTCAGCATTACTTGGAAATGTATGCCTCCCTAAGCAACAGCAAAGCTGCTGCAGCTAGCTGGAAGAAGTTTGCCAGTCTAAAAGAGGCTCTTTTACAGGTTTGTTTTTGTAGAATTATAGGTATTACAGCATGTTGCAAGGATATACAATATTATTGTACTTTGCTTTGGTGGCTCACACTGTCATTTAATTTATGTTTCAGCAAAAATCATGCTTCATTTCCTCTTGTTAATGCACCTCATTATTTCCATTGTTGAATTAAGAAGTTAGGTATTTTAAAATACTGAAACAAGTAAAATACTAAAGTACATTATATTAACCTTAACCAGTGAAGAACATTGTTTCATAAAATTAAAGCCTATGTCAAGTAAATGCTAGCTAATCAATTTTACTAACATATGTGAAATGTATATAGGTAATCCGAGTTCATTTAAAGTGAATAATTTATTTACAAAAAATTATATTTAATGGCTTTTTTTTCCCTTTAAAATGATATTTTAAGTATCACAAAGTAACCTAAAAGTTGAAATGGTATTGCTCATTAGAGGTATGTTAATTCTAGAAGTAGCAGTTATATTTTATTGTGAGCGTCTGTCAGTAAACTAAGATGTTTGTAAAAAGAACAGCAATTACCTAATGATATGTTAAGGTTTCCTGAAAAAAAAGGAAATGGAATTAACTATTTTACGTGTGTGTATTATGTATTCTTAATTGCTTACGGTGCTACACACAGATAGTTGATGAATGTCACTGTTTCCAGTCTGTTAACTTGAGACCTAACATTTTTGGGTGTGGGTAATTCTTATCTATTTTTCATATCTTTCATTTACTTTATTTACTTTCATTCCTCATATTCTGAGGAATTTTATCTGAAAACTTAAAAAAAAAAAACAAAAAAAAAAAAAACAAGGTTACCTTATTGGCTTTTGCATACTTGCTTAATATAGGTGTTTTAGCATTTGATTTTCTATATTGGCTTTTTCTGACTAATGGTAATAAAGTACGGTGCAGTGCAGTAATTCAAGTGCATTTAATATATGCGTAGCTATGTGTTTTTACATTTTAGTGGTTATTTTATCTGCATATAATCCTGCATATATCTTCAGGATTACATCCACCACTAATAATGTATTGGGATACTATGATAGAAATTCCTCCAGTAGAGAAGTAAAGTTACTATAGTAACTAAATTTTCAGGCAAATGAAAAATTGAAAACAGAATAAATAAGTTAGAACTGGACTGGATTAGATTCCATTGCATTCAGTGAGTTCACCAAAATTGACACAATATCATTATTTCCACACTTAGCTGTTACCTGAATGCTTGCCATTTTTAAAAGTACATTTTTTTCACTGAGCTTTATTGATAGCATTCCCAAGTATGTTAATCTCAGCCAACAGAGCTGATTTATTTCCTGTTGTTCTCCTCCATCATGAATAAAGTCCATATTTACAGCCTATCTCAAGTAAATGTTAACTCCAATATATGTTTTTGCTGCTTATATGTAACATTTGTAATTGAAGAAATCCCTCTACTTTGAGGGTGTCATAATTCAAATGCATATGATATCACTGGTAGTACCGATACAAATTCATTGCTCATAGTATTTGGGTAAGTGACATTTTTAAGATGAACAGATAGTGATTCATCATAAAATATGAGAAGGAAATGAAATACTCCTGCAGACTGAAGAAGTTGAGAGAGTGGATGTAAATGAACAAAAACTTCTAAACCATTTTTGTAATTAAATGCACTGTTGACTGGATAGATACATTTAAAAATAGGAGTATTTGGTAACATGTGATACTGAAATTAAGGGGTGCAATGTATAAAGAATCGTAATGGATTTCAAAGGAGTCTTGTATGTTTGTTACGACACAAATAGGTGTAGTTGGTTGAGTCGTGTAACAAAAGACACGGGAAAAACAGAATTCTAAGGGATAGCACTTGACTTTGTTTGAAGAGGGTATTCTTCGGACCCTTAATAATGGCATGACAAAATAGTCACAAAGGGAATCTTTGTGTGTATAAAGGGCTTTGAGAAAGTGAAAGTTACACACCAACGCGCAGCTGTGTGATCATTCAGTCCGAGGCGTGCAGCCGATTAGGACAGTCAACTTCTTCTGTCTTGGTCGAGGGCAGACCAGAAGTGATGAGAGAAGATATTTGTCGGTTTATACGTAACTAATTAAGTATTATCGAGTAATAAGCATTCCACCTTCAGTAACTTTAAACAGTGATATTAGTAATCCTTGGTCGGCAACTTCAAGTTTGATGTTCTGATAAAAGAAGCAGTCATTAAACCAGTTTGAAACGGGCATTCCAGTGTCATTAAAACCATCCTTCACACATATCCACGCATACCCTGTGAGAAACCTCATTGTGTTACCCTGAGCCACCCATTATATTGCTTCAAACTGTAGCGCCAAGTGGAACTCTTTGCTCGCCAATATTTGTTGCTTCAAACTGTTGCCCCAACGTAGAACTCTTTGCTTGCCAATGTATTTGCATCACATGGCACATGTTGATGAAGTAGTCTGCCTCTACTGACAGCAAAATGAACTGTTTTAATGCTGTAGACAATCCAAATAAGGTTGTTCATGTATCAGATTCGGATGTTTTACTGGCATGTGAGACAGAAAATTCAAGGAAAGAAGTAATATTTTTGAATGCGTTGTTTGCAAACATTACTTCAAATTCTACATTCCCAGATAATTATAAAAATTGTATTTGGAATTTTAAAAGCCTGAATATATAACCTGTTCTATTTGAAATGCTTATGGCATGGTTAAGTAATGAACTGTGTGGAATTGTTATTGATATTAAATAGTTAAGGTTTATGCACACATAGGGATCCCAGATTCCGAAATAAAAAACCGGAACACTTTGACATTATGTTATCAGAAAACTGAAATACCTGTTACTTATACAAATAGGGTAAATAATGAATTAATACAGATATTAGCACAGTACCATCAGCTGAACTCTTCACCTTATTCCTATGCATCTCTTCCCTCCTATTATATGTTGCTACTGGCTCTGGGTAGTTGACGAAGACTGGACCAGCTGATAATCAGTACTCTGATATTTTTCATTTGAATGGATCTGATGCAAAAGTTTTCTGTCCTTCAGTACCATGTAAGGAACTGAGGTCAAGTCACATCCTTAAAACTGTTCACCACAAAAACAGACTTGATTGTGTCCAATTGGAGCCAGTTTCTTTCATCTGTCCACAGCGAGTTCATGAGGGAGAAGACACTCTATAGAAGCATTAGATCCAGGTAATGTAAGGCAAAAACAGACAATTTTCTCCATTTCACTGTAGGTTATGTTTTCCTTCTTGAAATGTTAAAATAATTCTCTCCATCTGTCCACAGTTTTACACTTTGTACTGTTCCAATCAGCTAGCTTCTGTTCTGTAACATACAGTTTAATGTGCACATGTTCATCAAACAGTTCTTCATTGATAACTAAGCTTCCCAATATCAGTTTAATTTCTCTCACACATTCCTTTATTTTTCCCCAAATAATAGTTGAATCCAGGGAAACCCACTGCATTGTGGAAAAATGTGTGAATGATTGATAGGTCCATTCCTTAATGCACTGAATTGCAGTTGTATAGAACTCTGAGACATAGCTTCTGAATGTACCTTCTACGATCAAACCCTTACTACAAAGATTATGAAGTTCCTATTTCACATCATTGTTCAGGAACATTTCCCTCTAGTGTATATCAAGTTATATAAGTAGAAGATCAATTTCTTTTTTCACTTCAAAACGTAATGTGTCTTCGCACTGAATTCTTTGAATGCACTGATTGGCATCTGTGACTGCAAAAACAAGAACAGGAAAGATTCCCTATTGTTGAAAAAGTCATACAATATTCTTCGACACATTTCTTGTGATAAAAAATATGACTTTAATGCATCATATATTTCAATGAAATGGTTCAGTGCAGGTTCAAGTAACATATCATGTCTTGATTTAACTGTATTGGAACACCACAGTGAAGCGAAAAATTATTAAATTTTAGATGAGTCGTATTTCTTACACATCTGCTTCACTTTCGTACCTATTTTGAGGACATGTTTCGCAAATCTTCGTTTGCATCTACGGCTCTTGTGCGACTGACGCTAGATCCAGCGGTGTGGAATTACCCACACCGCTGGATCTAGCGTCAGTCGCACAAGAGCCGTAGATGCAAACGAAGATTTGCGAAACATGTCCTCAAAATAGGTACGAAAGTGAAGCAGATGTGTAAGAAATACGACTCATCTAAAATTTAATAATATGTCTTGTTGTGTCCTAGCACAATTTTATAATCAGTATCCACAAACTAACAGAAGAACTTAAGGCTTTTCACTCTCACAGTAAACTGATGGAAATATTGATGAACCTTCCCTAGAATCATTTGAATATCCACTGGAAATACATCTTCAGCTGTTTGAACACCATTATTGATTTAGTGGGCTGCACAGCCAATACCTACTATGCTTCGGCCTAGCTTCTCTTGCAGTTTATTGTAAACATTGTTCTTTCCATTTCTTGCTGATCCTCCGAAGTTTGTATTTGTATTGTCTGCTGAAAATCCTATCATCTTATGAGCAATCTTATATTTCTCAATTGTCTCACAAACGTGACTTAAAAGAATATCAGATGTTTCTCCTGGTAGGTTAAACTTCAGTATTTGAACATCAATACCATTTTCTGGAGTAAAGTATCGTACAATAATGGGCACAACTTTGACATTGATTTGGTTAGAAGAATCAACCGACAAACAGTAATAATTTGCACTTTTCAAACCGTTTACAATTTTCTCTATTACAAAAGAAGCCAAGCATTTGCAATAATGGCTTTGGATTTTGTTTTTGCACAGGTCAACTTATCCACAAATTTCTTCATTATTGCCAATGTGCAGTCCATAAATTTAAAACTATGATTATGTTTAACAATGTGAAATACCACTGTTGTTTCCTGTGCTGCAAGTTCTGCCCCTTGTTCACAAAATTCTTTAGTTTTTTAAAAAAAAAGAGGTTAGTTGTTTGCTTGAACTTATTGCTCCTACAGCAGTTTTGTACTTATTGGAATGAACATGATCCATGATATCAGATTTCCCTCCATGGCTAACGCTAAACACACTGTGGCAGATATTGCACTCCAATTTAGATCCAGTTCCAGTACTATCAATACTACTCTCCTTCAGAAATGGAAATTGCTCTTTAAGAGAATCACTAAATATACTTACTCTTTTGCTTAGGCATCTTAATTTACTTAAGTTACAGTAGAAACAAATTCAACTGAATAATAACTTAAGTATACAGTGTTCACTTTGGAAGCATGCACATAGAATGAGATACAAGCCAATCCATGTAGTCCATAGCAACTGGAACACAAATTCCGCCAGTAGTAAGCATACGCTTTGGTACCAGCATAACAATCAAGTAGCGAAATATTTCATTTTTGATATTTACCCGATTATGTGAAAAAACATATTTCTCCATGCCAAGGAATGCAAATGCAATAAAATTAAAGATACGTAAAATATAAAGCAATTAACAGTGAAGCAAACAAATATATACAAATATAATAATTTGTAACTTAAAACTTCACTTATAGGAAATGATAATTCTTATAAATTCTCCAGATCACAGTTTCATGCATATTCATACACATCTAATGATATACAGGGTGAGTCACCTAAAACTTGCACCGTAAATATTTCTGAAATGGTATGTGCTATTGATATGCGGTTTTCACGGAATTGAACTATAGGCAGGGGCTCGCATTTTCAAATGATACACAGATTTTTATAATTTTTAGAAAGTGTATTTATGTACAAAAGTTACATTTTTTTAAATGGAACAATGCGTATTGACATAAAGAAAATAAAAGTAGAATAAATTAGAATGTCAATGGTGTTTTTTGCACGATTCTAATGTAAGTAGTTTACGAGAAATCGTCATTTGAAAATTGAACGCACCGGCAGTTGTTTGTTCCATTCAATTGCTTAGTTGCTAGGCTAGGATGTTGTTATGTTTGTTTACAGTGTGTTTTGTCTACACTGGCAGTTATTTTGTGATAGTTGAAGCAGTAGGACGTGCTTGGAAGATGGTATTTACCAATGCAGAAAAAGCAGATATGCTCATAGTTTATGGTGAATGTAGAAAGAATGCAGTTCTTTCTTGTACAGTGTACTTGGAAACATATCCGAATAGACGTCAACCATCTCGTCAATTATTTGTGAACCTCTTCAACCAATTACGTGAAAGTGGTAGTATAATGTCTAGAAAATGCACCAGAAACAAACGAGCAACTGGAGAGCAAGGAGAAATTAATGTTCTAGCTGCTGTTGCAGTAGATCCCCACATTAGTTCTCGTGCAATCGCACGAGGAAGCGGCATCAGTCAAAGAAGTGTAATCCGCATCCTCCATCGTCATAAGTTCCATCCGTATCACATCTCTCTCCATCAAGTGCTGCATGGCAATGATTTTGAGAATCGTGTGAACTTTTGTACATGGGCATTGAGACATGATACTCCAAATTTGTCATGTATCTTGTTCACTGATGAAGCAACATTTACTAATCATGGTCAAGTAAATCTAAAAAATATGCACTATTGGTCTGTTGACAATCCTCGTTGGCTGCGTCAGGTAGAACGTCAGCATCCATGGAGTGTGAACGTGTGGTGTGGAATAAGTGAACCATCACATCATTGGCCCTTTTTTCATAGAAGGAACACTGAATTCACAGAAGTATCTCAACCTCCTAACAGACGATCTTCCACAGATGTTAGAAGACGTTCCCCTTCAGACTAGGAGGAATCTGTGGTATCAACATGATGACTGTCCGGCCCATAGTGCACGAATTACTACAGCTTATCTTCAAGGATTGTTTCAAAATTGGTGGATTGGACGAAGGTGGATTGGCCGGCCCGTTCACCAGATTTGACTCCATTAGATTTTTTTCTGTGGGGGAAGCTGAAAGACACTGTCTACAAGGACATACCAACTACACCAGAAGTTATGAAACGGCGTATTACTGCTGCCTGCGCTGAAATTTCCACTGAAATGCTAGAACGTGTACAGCAATCTTTACATACTAGACTGGAAGCTTGTATTGAAGCTGGTGGTGCTCATTTTGAACACAGGCTTTGAGGGTACAGTTTTGTTTACTTGTCAGAATCCTCATTTTTCTTCATTCACTTGTTTTTCTTTAGTTTGTCCTAGCCATTGTCCCGTTTTGTACAAATGACGATTTCTCGTAAACTACTTACATTAGAATCGTGCAAAAAACACCATTGACATTCTAATTTATTCTACTTTTATTTTCTTAATGTCAATACGCATTGTTCCATTTAAAAAAATGTAACTTTTGTACATAAATACACTTTCTAAAAATTATAAAAATCTGTGTATCATTTGAAAATGCGAGCCCCTGCCTATAGTTCAATTCCGTGAAAACCGCATATCAATAGCACATACCATTTCAGAAATATTTACGGTGCAAGTTTTAGGTGACTCACCCTGTATATATACACATGTGTATGAATATACATGAAATCACGATCCTACTTACATACATACATACATACATACATACATACTCCTACTTTATTAATATTTTAATGTGTTACTTTATGAGTAACATATTTAATAATGTGATACTAGTAATTGCTAAAATCTTTAGGAAAGCATAATTTTTAAGTTCTCTTCAATATAATTTTTTAAGTTACGTCCGCCCCAACATTAATTTATATCGGACGGTGAATGAATAGGGTGAAATGATGCTCAAATGATACCAGGGTCCATGAAGCTTAGAGTTACCCGACATTCGTCTTGAAGGATAAGGGAAAACCTCAGAAAAAACCTTATCTAGGTAACTCACCCTGACCGAGATTCGAACTCTGGACCTCTTGAACGTGAGGCAGACATGCTACCATCTACGCTACCGAGGCGGGCATATAATATGCTTAAAATTTATGTGAAATTGTTTATAGTTTTAGCCAAGTATGAAATGTACAATTATATTTAAGTTTTAATATACCCATCTTAACTGTGGAATAATGTACCTCATGCCAGCACATCATCTAATTATTAATCTAAAAAAAAAAAATCTGTACAATATGATGCAGAAGCTTTTGGAAGCACTTCGCACATGGTTACTCCAACAGAGTTAATAATAAACTCATAAGAGCCAAAAAACTTGAGTTAGGGAGATTTGCAATTTAGTTACCTGCCCCTATTTTTTAATTTATGCAACATGCTAAGCAGTTTATGCCCATCATGAATGCCTTTTAATAGATGATTTGCAGAATATTTTATAGAGGAGGGGTAGATAACTAAGTGCATAAGTGTTGTATGGGACAGAAAGCAATCACCATGTATGTTGATTCCAAAAGTATCATACCCAGAAACAGAGGATGCAGTAGTGATTTTATTCTAGTTTACAAACTTTTATTCATAAGCGTACATTCACACCTTTAAACACTCCCCTGAAGGAACAGTTGAGTCCAGAAGATCTACTCCCATCAGTCCTGAACCCGTAGGCCTCTTTAAACCAGGGAGTTATCCAAGCTATCCCAAGGGCCCTCGGTGTCCTCCATGGGGCTTTCCATAGGACAAGACATGGGTTACTAACAAGCCCCCCCAATGGGGTGAAAGAATGGGATTAATTTAAAATATCTGAACATGTTCCAGGATGTAGATTTGAAATGCGAGTTTAGCAAAAGTGTTCCATATGTGCTTGTAGACAAGCTTTGCATCTTTTTAGTCATTTCTAATGCAACTTGAGTTGTTTCTAATTTTCTCAGGTGCTAAGAAAATGTGCTGAATGAGCTTGTCCGAAGTTTCTATTTCACCTTTACACACCTTGTTTTTCATATCACCCCAAAAATATAAATCTAGGGGAATTAAGTTTGGCGACCTAGTAGGCAAATTCACAGGTTGAAATCAAGCAGCCTAACAGTTTGGGAAAATCTTTGACGAGGACTATGAGATTGATGCGAGTTGGTACACTATCATACAGGAACCACATCTTCCTTATTTCCAATGGAATATTTTCCAATAGGTTGGGCAAATTGTACTTAAAAAATCGCCAGTACCCTATATAGGTCAGGCAGGGATGAATGGTCCAAATAGTTCTCCAGTTATGGTGGCCCAAATGTTAATTGAGAATATATGCTGAAAATTCTGCTGTTGCATAGTACTTGGGTTCTCCACTGCCCACATGTGTGTACTGTGAAAGTTTGTGGCACCACTTAATGTGAAACAGGTGTTGTCTGTCACCAAAAGTTTGCTACAAAATCTGGATTTTTTGCACACTGAAGCAGCCACTCGGAAAACCCAATACCTGAATGGAAGTTATTTTGCAGTAGAGACTTTACTTGCTAATGTGTTATTAGCGCAATAGATGTTCTTTAAAGTTTTAAGTAAACTGCAGTGTGACATTACCATCTTGGGTGATATCATGACTGCTGTAATCAGGATTTTCATCAAAAAGATTTAGTATTTCCTTTTCCATGTTTATTTCAGATCATTGTCACTGTCAGTTAAGACAACTCGGAATTACACCACCTTTTTCACAGAACTACTGGCAAATGTCAACAAGTCTCTGTACTTAACATTATCCTGTTAGGAAATTTTTTAGCATAAAGCCCTAGCAGATTGAGAATTGCTCTATATTTCTTTGTAAATTAAGATCATATCCAGATTTCATGAATAAGAAAATTGTGGCTATATATATTTATATTGTCACCCTGGTGGTAGGCTCGCGAAGCCGATGAAAATTGATGGCCGATCGTTACCGGAAGTGAGAGATAGTTGAGCGTAGTTGTTAGGAAAAATAAACAGTTTTTAGGTTAGCTAGCAAATTGTGATGTGACAAATGTATTTGCTGGGAAAATAAAGTGCAGTTTTTGTATTTGAAGCCTCGACTTTTGATTTTCACGAACCCACAAAGTCACAACTGGTGTCAGGAAGCGGGATAACAACATCACCGAAGATTATGGCCATGGAATCGGTATTGGAAATGTTTTTGCAGAAGATGAACGAATTAACAGCGAAGTCGGAAGCGGCAAATAACAACTTGGCCGCGAAGATGATCGAGTTAACAACAAAAACAGAAGCGGCAAATAACCTGGCCGCAGAGTTGAAAGAAATAAAGACCGAATTGACCACAGAAATGAAGGCAGCGAACGACAGTCTGGCCACGGAAATGAAGGAGGCGAACGAGCTCCACGCCGCCAAATTTGAGGAACAGTTGGCCGGCGTGAGGGATGACGTGACGGAGCTGGGCAAGCGGATGGGCCAAGTGGACGAGCACGTCGAGGACCTGGCGAACCGCTTCAATGACCTAGAGGAAAAGGCCGACAATAACGCCAAGTCCCTGAACGCCATGGTTGAAGACGTCGAAGACCTCGCAAACCGCGTAAACAACCTGGAGGGAAAGGCCGACAGCAGCGTCAAGTCCCTGAACGCCATGGTGGAGGACGTCGTCGGCAGGAGACTGAAGGATTTGAAGGCCGACGCACCGGGACGCGACACAACATCGGCGCGCGTCAAACCTCCCAAGTATGACGGCGCGTCAACGTTTGAAGTCTTCCGCCGCCAGTTCGACACAGTGGCCAGGCACAACAGATGGTCACCGGAGGAGGAGGCCACACAGCTAATAGCCAGCCTCCAGGGACGGGCCGCGGAAATCCTAAACGCGGTGCAGAAAACGGCGGCGCCCAAAGACATCTGGGAGGCCATGGAGAATCGCTTCGGGAACCACCGTTTAGCCGCAGCATACCGCAGCCAGCTAAAGGCAAGGTCGCAGCAGCCGGGGGAGACGCTGCAGGAGTTCGCCATAGCGATCGAGCAGCTGGCTAGCAAGGCCTTGGTTGACCTGCCACTGGAGTTCGTATCCCGGGAAGCCGCCTACAATTTTGTCGACGGGGTACGGGACACGGAGATTCGTCAGCGCCTAATGCTCGGCGAATATAAAACCATCCACGAGGCGCTGACAGCGGCATTAAGGATGGAGGCGGCCAAAGTAACATCTATCCCGACGTCGAGAACGAGGAGTGTCGGCTACGCCGGAGACAGAAGACCAGCTGAGGGACGCCGGCGAACACCGGCCACCCCTAGTGGCCTGTGTTGGGGGTGTGGACAGCCCGGACACCTGCGGAGAGACTGCCCACACCTGGAAGAGCAGCCGGAAAGCGAGTAAGGGCCGTCGTGGAGAGGGGCACGTCGGCGCCATTACCACCATCCCCTCGAGTGACAATCCGCGCCGTCAGTCGGCGGATGGATGACAACCTCATCGCGGACGGCTGGGTAAGAGGAAAGCCGTGCCGCGTGCTAGTGGACACCGGGGTGGCCGTGACCATCATCAGACCTGACGTGGCGAAGGGTTTGCCGACGAGGAAACCGAACCGACCATACCAGCTTGTGACGGCATCGGGCGACACCATGCCTGTGCAGAAGGAGGCCCTGCTGGAGCTGAACTTGGGACGGAGTGCCGTGCGTCTGTGGGTGTTCGTCTCGAAGGTGGCTGAGGAGGTGACTCTGGAACTGGATGCCCTCAGGAGCCACGAGGCGACGGTCGACTTTGGCAGGAAGGTCCTGAGGCTCGACGGAGAAGAGGTTATACTCCGTCAACCAGAAGAGTGCCTTGGAATTGGCAGGGTCGTCTTGAGCGAAGACATGGTTGTCCCTGCGAGGAGCGAAGTGATGGTGACGGCGCGACCGGAAGGCCGGACAGCAGGTTTGATCCAGAAGGTGCCCCGAGGAAAGATGTTGGTGGTACACCTGGATCGCCTGGCCCACTACGAAGGCGCTGTTCGGGACGACCAGCCTTGAGGAGGGAGCAGTGTCACCCTGGTGGTAGGCTCGCGAAGCCGATGAAAAATGATGGCCGATCGTTACCGGAAGTGAGAGACAGTTGAGCATAGTTGTTAGGAAAAATAAACAGTTTTTAGGTTAGCTAGCAAATTGTGATGTGACAAATGTATTTGCTGGGAAAATAAAGTGCAGTTTTTGTATTTGAAGCCTCGACTTTTGATTTTCACGAACCCACAAAGTCACAATATATTGTAAGACAGATGTTTTTTTAATAACATGAGTCTGCTTTTAACTTGTGGATTAGACAAAAAACATTCTTGCAATAATAAAGATTCCCAGAGATGTACACTGATATCAGAAGAAAATAAAAGCGGCTGAAGCAATGATGCCAGTCCTAACAGAACTAACAAAGTAAAACATTTTGGACTTACTAAATTTAATTTACACAAAAACTGTTCATTCTATTGAAATACACCAAAAGAAATAGTTGTTGTTTTTTTTTTTTGCATAAATTTTCTCTAAATATCATAGATTAAGATCCTTTAACCGACAGTAATCCATCAAGGGAAGGATAAATATTTTGGGTGAAGTATTTTTTTATACACAACTATAAACCTTTTAGCTTCTAGGTATCAGACTTTCTTGGTATTCACAATAAGACGAATTCATTCTTAAATTCTGCAAGATTATTTCACTTCCATTCTGTATAATATAGGCACTTTAGAAGTATTAATTTCTTGGGATAAAGTATAAATATCTGGAAACCTGCTTCTTATCTTCAAATCTTTGAATTGTCATCATTCTGTATTTCACTCTAGAAAAAATAAAACAGTAGCAGTAATGAAATATGATAATCAATGCATTCAAATCTTTTTAAGTGAACTGTTGCTTATAAATAATTGAAGTGCTTTGTTTTAAAATCTGCTGTTCCTGCTACAAATTTAATTCAACAAGTATATGCAGTTAACCACACAAGGTGCATTAAAATAGCACATAAGCCACTTCAAAAAGAAGTGAAGTGCTAATCTAGAACATAATTCCCTGAAGCTTTGCATATATGATTTCATATATCTTGCTTTTTCAACATTATAAATAATTTTATCTAGTATAGTCCAATCTCCAGACTTCATTTCTTTCTGCTTATCTCTGGTGACTTTTGTGATAAATGCTTCCTCAAACAAGCGGTTATGGTCTACACTTAGTTTATGGCTTTTTACCACATTAATCTTCAAGGTAAGACATTATGCATTAACTGTTATGCAATTATACTAATTTAGTTATACTAAATTGCACCAACCAGTAAATTTCACCAATAAAAATCAATAAATTGTTTGAACTTGCCAATCGTGATTTCAAAGTTTAATATAGAAAATGAAGAAACTCTTAGTGTTAAAACTGACTTAAAAATTTACATTCCCTTCAAATCTATGGATGTTTCTTTCCTATTGAGCTATTATGAGAGTCATTCCAAAAGTCTGAGAGAATGGACAATAGTGAGGTATGAAATATCATTGCAGGTTGTTCTGGCTTTAAATTCAAGGTTAGATATTAACATGTGCAAGCTGAATAGTTCCAAACAATGTGTAGGTTTTGCTTTTTCAAAATATGTAATACATAGGTATATTAGATGCTTGGATGGATTTTGACTGAAAACATTTGCTATACCTTTGTATAACTTTTAAGTTACCTTAGAAGGTACAGAAAACATTCAAATATTGCACCCTGCATCCTTTGCAATGTACTATTAGCTGATAGTTTGGTGATTTTGAAAGAGGAAGGGATTTCTTTAAAGTGAAAAAGCAAGCAGAAAGATCTGTGTCACCCTTTTGCAAGGACAGATTGCCTTGTAGTGTGTTCATATATAAATATGTCAAAGTATTTATATGTGAAAGTATTTATATATGAAAGTATTTATATATGAGTTACAGAGCTACATTTTTATATGTTACAAAGATTTAGTAAAGAAAAACAAAGTGCTTCTTGCTGGGTAGGTAAATCTGTGCTCTTAACCACTACATGATTGCACTCTCTGCAACAGAGCTAACAGGAAAAAACACACACAATGTTAGTGCTTGCCATAAAATACAACTGCTTTGCCACATAGCTTTGCTGAATACATTTTGAACTGCACACAATTTCAGGATAATTTAAATGAATTTTGCATTCTAGAGATAGCTGTTTTTTTTTCTCTGTGTGTCTGTATCACTTTTTGCATATTTTACCAATCAGAATCCCTGAATATTGGAATAGCAGTACTGAAAACAGTCCTCAAAGAAGAACTTGTTAGGGAGTTCTGCATTTGGAAGTCAAAAAGTATATTTAAATTTATATTTACTGATGAAAGCTGGATATATCATTATTACCTAGAAACTGAGCAGTGGTTATAAACCTGAGTTTTCTCTAAAGTGGATCTTCTGACAAGTGAGATGAGTAAGAAAGAAGTGGTGGCAAGATGATCTGTCAGTACCTGTCAATTTTATCCTTTTACTTCCTGCTTTTTTTAACATTCTTAAACTCAACTTCATGTATTCAGTATAAGGAAGAAAAGAAACTTCATTGGGAAACATCCTAAACAAGATGAGACCTCATAAATGTGAGCCAGACATACCCATGAAATTGGACTTATTCGTTATATTGTGACTTCCACTCAGAAGACAAAAGATGGCCACTTCTGGATGATACCCTCAAAATGTCTATCACAGTCTTCAATACACTAAGAACAAAGCATGCTAAGACTGATCTTTGTAGAATCCTATTTCACCATAACATAACAGCACCTTTGCTGTCAATGCATTGAAATTAAAATTTTCAGAGTGAAATGTTTGTGCTGTCGTCTCCACAGTTGAGATGCAGCTTCTTTCTATTCCCAAAATAAAATTTAAATATTATGGCCAATGATTTGAACCCCCTGAAGTCACAGTGGCTGCATACAAAGAAGCTTGACATTCAGCATTCACAGCGAAATGGACAAGACTTTCTATAGAATATAATGGAGTGTTCTTTGAAAATATTTAATGATTAGATCTCATTAATAAAATATTTGCATTCATTCTCAAAATGTTTTGTTTGAACCTCATATTTCCTTTTTAACTTTATGAATTCAGATATAAACAGTGATGTCATTCATCTGCGAATGTACCTTGAAAGTATTTAACTGAATTTATTCATACAACTTGCTATTTACACTATTTTATCTACATTATATACCTTATTCCTTAGCCTAGTTGTATAAATTTTGGTGCCATTTTCCTTCTTAACCCTGCTAGCTCAGCCTGCTTGGCTCCCAGGTCTTAAAGCATTGCTGAGTAGCATAGTCACTCTTCCATCCTCTGCTCTGGTTTGCTGTTTCCCCTTGCT
The DNA here is from genome assembly GCA_030765055.1 of Mantis religiosa. NCBI lineage: Eukaryota > Metazoa > Arthropoda > Insecta > Mantodea > Mantidae > Mantis > Mantis religiosa. Next base: position 77,653,726 of record CM060951.1, read on the forward strand.
CTCCCAGCATATTTTCTTTTTCCCTCTTTACTTTTCTTAACCATTTCTCTTTAGCCTTCCAAAACAGGTTCCTTATATTTCTGTTTCTACTTTCATTTTTCCCCATAACCATTTTTATGGTATCAGCTTGCTTTGCATATTTTCCCATTTTTCATCCGTACTTCCTGTCTCCATGCTGCTAACTCTTTGCACTTCATCAGAATATGAACTGTACTTTCTGTTTCTCCACATAATTCACATATTTCTATCCTTCTAATTCTTAGTCCCCTTAAGAACATTAATCTAATCCCTGAGAGTATGGTATTTAATGTTCCTAATGACACTTTTACTAACATAAAAAAGAATTGAAACTCCTTGTCAAGAAAGAAAAGCTGTTTACTTACCTCTGACATATCTTGTATGCTTGGTGGAAAAAATTCTACTATGTAGAACAAATTGTGTACAACTATTTAGTCCTCTATAAATTCTCCTTAGACAACTCCATACAACTTTTACAGAAGGAATAACTTTTGATTTAATTGAAATACATTAATACTAAAATATAGTTACATTAATTATTAATGCAATTAAATTAAATGTTCCTAAATTAAGTTCTCTGTGGTGTATTATAATTCTTGTTTCAAGAGGGTATTATTCAAATTTAGTCTGCAGGGGGGGGGGGGGGGGGGGAAAGAACATTCATTGTTATGTAACAGTCTAAATAAAATTTGCTTGGTGCCTATTTTCCTTTTAGACTGCCAACATCATATCCAGTATATAGAGTAAGAAGATGATGCATAGTATTAAGACTTATTGTGTCATATTTTATTAAAACTTAATACTGCTCATGTCAACTATTTAAACCAGGAATGTTTTCAGGACGTCCTAGCCCCATCCACAGCTGATTGGCAATTGACCACTATCTTCATGATTGGCTGTCATGTGGATCTCTTGTAATTGTCTCCCTCTCTCAGAATATTTCCTACATAAGAGGCCTCGGTAGCGTAGATGGTAGCATGTCTGCCTCACGTTCAAGAGGTCCCGAGTTCGAATCTCGGTCAGGGTGAGTTACCTAGATAAGGTTTTTCCGGAGTTTTCCCTTATCCTTCAAGACGAATGTCAGGTAACTCTAAGCTCCATGGACCCTGGACTCATTTGAGCATCATTTCACCCAATTCATTCACCGTCCGATATAACTTAATGTTGGGGTGGACATAAATTACAGAGAAAAAAAGAAAAAAAAAAAGAGGTATGCTGTTCACATAAAGCTCACAATGGAAATTGAAGAAGACAATTACCTTTCTTAGATTAAATGATTACACAACAAAATGATAGATAAAATTTGAAATCTACAGAAAAGCTACTCACACAGATAATTACATACAACACAATAGTTTCAATCCTCTTTCACATAAATTAGCAGGTGTTAAAAGCTTGATTTGTAGACTTAGCAGCATACCTCTAGATCCAAAAGAATATATCTAATGAGGAATTTATATATATATTAAGTACTTCATCTTTTCTAGTGGTACCTCTATTGTGGTGTTGGAGGATTCTTGTTCCTCTATCCCTTTAAGGCGGGCCTGAGGAACCAAAGCTCTGGATCTTTAATAGAGAACCAGGATGGGTGATCAGCCCAATGTCTGATGTATTAAATACAGCACAGAAAAATGTTTATAATCCAAATTCAACAAACAAAATGATCAATTGGAATAATAGATAAATGAAATTAAAACAGTTCACATTACAAGAGCCAAGTACAAGAAATGTACATGAGTTGCCTATCAGCTGAGGATGGGACTGAGACAGTCCTGAAAATGTTTCTGTTTTTAATAGTTGACTTGAGTGAAGTTTCAATAAAATATGACTTGATAAGTCCTTTTAATATGAAATTAGCTTCACTTTTACAGTGTTTTTAATCATTACTATTTCAAGATGCATAGTGCTTAATTTGTTAAGAATTAATATTTCATCTTTGGTATTCCTAGCCTATATTTAGGCAATTATAACAATTTTGTAAACATTTTTTATACATGACCCAGGTTAACTTAAGCAGTTCTCATACATCTTGTAAGCCTAAATTTGCATATGTAGCCATAGTATTCTAAAAAAAGTGTGAAACTTTATTTATGGAGCTTAAATCCACTGCACTATTCTGTAGTATAAACAATGTTTGTAACTTTTCACACATAAGAATGAAATGAAATGCTCTGTGTAGAATCTGCTTGCAAAATGGCTGAAGATTTAGAGCATTTCTTTTTCATATGCTGTGTATTAACATGTATTATTTGCATATTTGTATATTACATTTTTCTTATATTCCATTTGAAGTAAAGCTGCTGGAAAGTAAAGCTATGTTGTCGTAAAGCTATATTTTGTTTGCCCTCATTTGATGAATTGCTGAACAAATATAATACTTTAAAACTATAGACAAAAACTAGGTAGTTAAAAGAGGTTTTTATGGAATTACTTCTCTTCATTCTGTTTAAATCAACAGAGTTTTAGTAACAATCTTAATAATTTATTAGTACTATCTGAATCATGTAATTAAACTAAGATCTTGTAGTTGATGTGCAAAAATTAACACAGGAAGATATATCACTTTGATAATAAATAATACAAGAGCATAATGAGCAATAAGAACTGTTTAACTGTTGTATTTTTGTTCACTCCTTACATTACAAATATAAAGTATATGTACAAAACATTTAGCGTAATAGCACTTTTTTCTGCTTTTAAGAAGTATTAACCATTCAGCACCTTTCTAGGACACCACCATTAACTATTTAGTAATAGCATGGGCACAATTTCACTTTCATTATAAGTTCCTCACAGTACGCATTCCCTTGAAACTTTCCAGCATTTTTGACTAGAACACAGCTGTGGCTTAGTTCCTCACCAGAGTGGAACACCAGTTTTCTATAAACAAAATTGGAAGCTTAATAAATATTAAGAAAATATCACTGGAAGTCTAGCTTCAAATAGCTAAGAAAGGCACATTATGAATATTGCACTTAAGTAGTATATTTTAAGCATTGTGTACCTTCTCTTCTTATGACTTCCTTGTCTAGTTTTTCTTATTACACTTGAGTTTCTTAGCAGTTTCATAATCAAATATAACGATGTTGGTTTAATAATGTGAAGTGTACTAGAAGTGCAAAAGGAAAGACATATTGGAATGTGATATATCAATGAAGTAAAGCACAATGTAATAATTAAAATAATTCTGTGTCACTTTTGGAGGTCTCACTCTTAATCTATAAATTATTTATCAGTTTACTTCTGTTTTTTTTTTTTTTTTTTTTTTTTTTTGTCATAGATCACTATTAATGCAGTTGTATAAAGCCAAACACTGCTTCTGATAATATTTGGTAATTCACTATCTCAAACTGCGTATATATTTCATGGCATTAAACACAAATATGACAGCCATTGCATCTGTGTGATGATGTGAGCCTTCATGTGAAGGTTTTGCTCCATTGCATAGGTTTCCTGCACAGTAACAGTATTCAGATGAGGGGACCTTCACTCCCTGAGACTCGCTAGGATGACAGCCAGCAACATATGCTGAATCTTCCACTGCATTTTCGGTTCTCCATCTTGAACCATCATAAGTCTGGTAGTTGTATCTTTGTGGAGCACAGTCTCGAAGAACACCATGTATTGTTTCTGAAACAGAGTTTATATGTTAGTTTCCAAGAAAGAGAAGAAAATAAAACATGTTGGCTTTGCATGATTATGTCCATTATTTGGATAATATATGAATGATTTATAGCAATAGAATTTAGTCAACTGCTTGAAGGGTTGTCAAGTCCCCTGCACTGTGCCATGTATTTTTGTAAAACTCTGCCCATAATATTAAGATATTAACATAATAATTTTATGTTAATGAAGATAAACCTTTGCAGATATGTTTACATCAAACATTGTTGCGAGCCCATAAGAATGCTGGAGGCTGAGGCAGTAGTCAGATCTTTAAGAAGCAGGTCACTATTTGGAATTCCATAGTTTTGTTATAGCCACATTAAAATAATGGTGACTTGGCATTTTAGGAAAGGTGTGATAAACTATTGAAGCGTTCAAACAGTAACAACAAATATCTATAAAATATTATTAAATTTTAGATGAGTCGTATTTTTTACACATCTGCTTCACTTTCGTACCTATTTTGAGGACATGTTTCGCAAATCTTCGTTTGCATCTACAGCTCTTGTGCGACTGACGCTAGATCCAGCGGTGTGGGTAATTCTGGGTTGTTGCTGCCGTCTGTTGATTTAGTGATGAACTGAAATGTGGGATTTTCTTCTAGCGGGATTTCAAAGTTCATTAGTTGGTTTTTATGTTTTTCTATGTATATCCTCTCCCATATGACGAGTTCACTATGTTTTTGTACATATTTTAGTAATTCTGTGCTATCTTCAATTTCATGATTTTCAGACCAGAAATGAGCTGCTATTGCGGACTTATCAATATTTTTGTATCTTAAGTGCCTGAAGTGTTCTTTCTTTCTAGTGCCTATGTTTCTTTTTGTCCTCCCTATGTAAATTTTTTTACAGTCTTTACACTTAATCTTGTAAATGCCTGACTTTTCCTCTGGTTTTATCTTATCAGTATTATTACTGTGAAGTAGGTTTTTAATGTTGTAATTGTTTTTTGGTGCCAATGTTATATTGTATTTCTTGAATATTTTTTGGAACTTTTTTGTGGCCCAGGGGTGGTAAGTAAATTTAGCAATATAAAAATTATTTGTGGTTGGTTTATTGACACTCGTCACTTACTTTTTCATAAATATATGAAAAAGTAAGTGACGAGTGTCAATAAACCAACCACAAATAATTTTTATATTAATTTTGACGTCACTGTTACTAAATTCCTCCAAACACACATCATAAATTTAGCAAATCTAATTTCTTGTTTTATTGGTTTGAGAGCTGTGATCTGTTTTAATCTCTTTTGAAGTTTGAATAATTTTAGTTTTTTATCTACAAGGTTTTTTCCATATCCATTTTTAATTGCAGTTTTTAAGATTTGATGGTATTCGTTTTGATATTCTTGCTGGCTGAGAGGTAGATTTACTAATCTGTGTGTCAGACTGTTGATGGTTGCATGTTTGTGTGGAATTGGGTTGAAACTATTTGCTTTGATGTAATTATCTGTGTGTGTTGCTTTTCTATGAATGCCAAATTCTAGTTTTTCATTGCTTTTTTTGATTTTAAGGTCTAAAAAAGGTAGAGTACAGTCCTCTTCAGTTTCTACTGTGAATTGTATGCTGGGTTCTTGCAGGTTGAGTAGTTTCAAAGCATCATCTATTAGTTTGTAGGGCACTATTGCAAAGATGTCGTCTACGTATCTGTACCATGTTTTAAACATATGAGGGAAGGCTTTAGTAATATGTGTTTCGAAAAAGCTCATGTATAGATTGGCCAAAAATTACAACATTAAAAACCTACTTCACAGTAATAATACTGATAAGATAAAACCAGAGGAAAAGTCAGGCATTTACAAGATTAAGTGTAAAGACTGTGAAAAAATTTACATAGGGAGAACAAAAAGAAACATAGGCACTAGAAAGAAAGAACACTTCAGGCACTTAAGATACAAAAATATTGATAAGTCCGCAATAGCAGCTCATTTCTGGTCTGAAAATCATGAAATTGAAGATAGCACAGAATTACTAAAATACGTACAAAAACATAGTGAACTCGTCATATGGGAGAGGATATACATAGAAAAACATAAAAACCAACTAATGAACTTTGAAATCCCGCTAGAAGAGAATCCCACATTTCAGTTCATCAATAAATTAACAGATGGCAGTAGCAACCCAGAATTACCCACACCGCTGGATCTAGCGTCAGTCGCACAAGAGCCGTAGATGCAAACGAAGATTTGCGAAACATGTCCTCAAAATAGGTACGAAAGTGAAGCAGATGTGTAAAAAATACGACTCATCTAAAATTTAATAATTTTTCGCTTCACTGTGGTGTTCCAATAGAGTTAAATCTCGATCTATAAAATAGTTCATGCAATAATAAATTTAATATAGTACTTTTAAAATAATATGTGCATATTACATTAAAAGATTTTTTTCTGTCTCTCATGGTTTTATGATTATACAAAATTAAAGTTCTAAGGAGATTATTCAGGATATGAATAGAAAGTTAAGGTATGTTTTGTTTGGCATGTAAATATTTTAAACATATTTTAATTAAAACTATTAGACCCTTTTTCAAGAAAAGCAAAAATAATGACTTTCTTGAAAAACTTAACATCGTATCCTTGAGAAAATTTGAACTTAAAGGATGTTATATGTGTTTGGAGGAATTTAGTAACAGTGACGTCAAAATTATTCTCAAAAACTATTTGTAGTTGGTTTATTGATACTCGTCGCTTACTGGTTTATATTAATAAGAGACTAGTTTCAAAAGCATTCACCTCCATTTTTAATCTCTCTCCAACTGCTTGTTCCAGTTGGAAAGAGATTGAAAATGGAGGCAAATGCCTCTGAAACTAGTCTCTCATTAATATAAAACAGTAAGCGACGAGTATCAATAAACCAACTACAAATAAGTTTTTGAGATTAAATAATGTTATTATTCAGCTTTTGGTTTTATATGATTTGCAGACTTCCATACACAAATATTTTTCTACTGCTTTTTCAGTTTCCCAGGAATATTCAAACATTTATTTTCAATGAAATCTCAATATAAACTTTTAGGTGGAATAAAACTATAAATAGAAGTATTTATAAACAGTGGAGCTTCATCAATAAAACCTTTTTAAACCACTTCTCGAACTGTAAAAACACTTTTACATTTAACTGTAAGTGGAGCTTAAGTGTTTTTACAGTTCGAGAAGTGGTTTAAAAAGGTTTTATTTTAGGTGGAATTAAATACTTTTATCTACCTACCATAGGTAAGGGTAAAGAAAGTAAAAATTGTCTCTCTCAGACCCAAAATTCTTAAAAGTTCTACTCAGCACCGGACAGCTCATTATGTGTTTTGCAACTTGTAGCCATTAGAAGAGCCATGTTTACTGATAAACTAAGGAGATTGGCTATATACAGTGATCACAATGGAATCTTTAAAGGTGATAAAAATAACAAACACTGACTTTACATGGTTTTATTTTTAACTTCTCCATACGATTAGTACTTGGTCATATTTTCCACTTATATCATCTTCATGAGCCTCCTGAGCATCAAGCCTGCTAGATTATCAAATTAGTTTTTGTCCATTTCCACCAATATCTCTAACACCTCCTTCAGCTCCTTAATATTCATGGTTGCAGCTCTTCTATTTTATCTTTATCTTTATTTTGATCCCAAGCATTTTTTATTTGATGTAGGTCAGGAGATTTACCAGGGCAGTTAAGTGCGGGAATATTATTGTCTTTCAGGAGCTCCTGAACCATCTTTGTTCTACGAACAGTGATACCATCATGCATAAATTACTGACATTGTTAAACTGGCCAAAATGTGACCAATGCTGTTGCATCACTTCTAAATAGTTACTTCCCTTCATTTTTAAACTCTTAGGGAGAAAGTACAAGCCACCTCTACCATAATTACTACTAAAAGCACCCAACACCGTCACACATTCTGGATGTTTAACAGTTTTGAACCTAACTGTGGATTCTCACCTTTTTGGACTTTCCTCTGATCAATTTGAAAGTGCTTTCATCAGAAAACATTACTCTGCGCCAGTCCTCTGAATAACCAGTGTTGATATATTTTGCAGAAATTCAATTTTTTCTTCATCATAGCTTTAGTTAGAAGGCAGTACATCGAATTGGTAAACCTAACTCTTTTTGAAGCCAATTCTGAATGGTCCGAATTGCAGTGCTGTTGAGCAGGTCAAGTTGATTCTTGTTTAACCCTGCTGCTGTAATCCATGGATTGGCCATTACTTCACATTTTAGAAGGTCATGAGTGCTTGGAGAAGTCTTCCTTTTACCACCTCAGCCTGCTTTTCAATTTGGTGTGGTGCCACATGGCAAAGGTGCTGCTCCTTTTTTTAAGTTGTAAATAGCTTGTCTTGAAACTTCTAGATCAGCAGCTACACGAATTAAAGAGTACCTACCTCTAACAGAGTTAAAAGCACGAGTCTTCTCCTCAGAAGTGAACTTCTTGCATCCCTTTTTGTGTATTCGATGCAGAAATACGTGCCTTCAAAAACAGCACTCAGGTTAAAAATTGTGTGATAACACACTACAAACAAGTTGCTGTACAGCAAATACCAGAGACAGACTGAGACCTGGGCTGCTAATGAAAGTAAGTTGCTGCTGTGCACTCAAGAATTGCGTGATTTGCAGTTCTGCCTGCTATTTTATATAGTGGTGGGAGATGGGTTAACTGAGTACATTTTCTATGTAAAGATTTTCCTTGCTGTGATTAGTATCAGGTTTCTCCTCTAACATGTACAAGAATCTTGTGTATCTAGATTAGATTGGACCAGCGGTAATACAGATTAATGAAAAGGTAGTTAGAAAAATTCAATGCCATAGCCGAGATTTGAACCACAGTTCTCCTGGTCTCTTTCCAGCTGCTCTTAACATTGAGCTACCATGGTCAGCGTACCAGCATGACCTTAAATTTTCCAATTGACTCGCATTTTTCCTGGTAAACCACTAGGAATTCTCATACATATGAGACAACTAAATGGCGACTTACAATGCATACTTTAAGTACCAGGCTTTATAGTACAACCAGTATGTGTATATATGAGTACAGTAAATGTGTGTAGTTTTTACTTTGTATTTTATAAGTATGCTGTTTCATAAATGACCCCATTTTACTCCAAAGTTAAATAGTTGATTTTCTCAAGAGTAGATTCTGCACTACATAAAACAAGAACGTCATTCAGTGATGTGAAAAGAAGCTGTTCTTTCCGTCTATAATGGCTGTCTGCTATTCATTTCAGTAATTGATTATGCCAATAACCAGATTAAATAGTATTTTTGCAATCCAATAGGGTTTACAAAATTCAGTTAAGGAGGTTGTGTCTAACTTAGAGACTCAGTGAGATTGACATATTTATTCATTTTTAAATTTCATAGTAGTTATGAAATAGTGAGAAAAATATTAATTGAAAATACTGAACCTTTGGCTAAGTTAGGCATTACTTTAAGTTTTATTTTATATCAGATCAAAATGACAGTACTTACTTCCTTTCTGTAGAGGAAGCTCAAACGTCTTTTTCATACAAAATGTTGAGTAAGGACAGTCAATTTCATAGAGAGCTGAAGCATCAAAATGTGAACACAGCCTAGTTGTCTCATTGCTCATTAGTCCTGGTGGTCGAATCGTGCACTTGTAGCATTTCAATGTCATGGCACTAGCAACTGAAAAGGAAAATATATTTTTAATGTGATTCCATTAATTTTTAAGAGCTACAATTTCATGAAAAAACCTTTTGTATTAGAGCTTATTCCTGCTTTTAAGTGTTGGACATTATAAATGCCTACTTATTTTCAATTAACCTTGGTTTTTAAATCATACAATGGAATGTAACTTCAGCAGTAGCTGTGTTTTTGCATTCTGATCTTGCATCATTTTCAAGTGTGCCCAGTGTCCCAGTATAAATACTATATATGCTTTAGAATTAATGAAGAAATGATAGCACTGATACTTGTGGCTTTTTATATTGACTCGATGGTAAATTCTTGAGGAGATACTTATATATACAAATATATATTCATGGATAACAAAAATACTGAAAAATAAAGCTGAAATTTTGTTTATGAAGAAAATAAAGAACACTGTAACTGTAAAAAGCCAAATTTTGCATTGATCGTAATAATTGATAGAAGTAAGGAAATACATCAGTTTGACAATGAAATTAAACACATTTATTGAGTTACTGCATCAGCATCATCATCAGCTATCATCGTTGTATCGTACTTGCCAAAAATTCCACTGGGTTCCACTTGGTGTGGCGAATAGTTACTAAAGCTTCAGAAAGACTTAAGTTAGTGATTTCAGGGCTAAGTGCATATTAATCCAGATTAATATCAATTATAAGAAAAATAGGGGATCATTGAGATATAGCTACACTGATGTTTTGTCTATGCTTTGCAGCTTAGTGGCTTCAGTATATTTCATTATACTTGTGGAATTACGCATTATTTTTTACGTGATGTGTATTTTTTATATGTGATGGATGGTGGAATTGACACCACGTACGAAACAATGTCCATGATTATCATTATTCATCTTAATTTTTAAAAGTTCCAAGAAAAATGGTGGAAACTAATTTTAAATTTAGTAATGTTGTGTTTTAAATTCCTTATGTGGCACTCACTTATTGTGCTCAAAATTGATCCCCAAATTACGTCAATGGGCTTAAATGTTTAAACATATCTATACATGATATTGTATTATCTAATACATATAATTCCCACATTGAGCAACCACTTTCTTATTAAATGTTATAGCTAACATTAAATATCAACCTTTACTAATTCATGAATGTTCTGGACCAACATAGGCAATTGGCTACAATTGTAGCCACTTACTTTATTTGCTTGTGTGTTAACTTCAGAAATTCTGTTCATGGCATTTGCACTAGGCATTTCAGTTCAGATTTGATCAAAATGCAGATGAAGGATGGTGTTATATTGTGGACTATGTAAGAAGTTTGTTTACTCATTCTGATCCCTATTACAAATTTATTACTGACATAGTGTGTTTAGGATAACAATAACCAAACCGGTAAAGTAAATTTGCTGACAAAAAAAACTTTTATGAAGGCATGCTGGTAATGAATACAAGATAGCCTTCCTTTTGCTAATGAAAATTCCAAGTTTATTATGTAAAGTGTATTTCATGTAATAGTTCTCAAAAAACATAATTCTGATAAGAAACTTGACTATATACAGGACAATGTGCACCAATATACTGCAGAATAAGGTCTGCAAAACTATGGTTCAGGGGCCGAACCGCTCCTCGAATTGCTTTTGTCTGACCCACCTATAATATTAATAAATATGAATAAAAAGAATTGGTGTGCCTCTATTAGATTAATTTAATTACAAATTCTGAGCAGTCATAAAATTGTGCTTATTTTAAATTTATATACAAAGTGATAACCTTCTGAAGGACAATTAAGTGATGTTTGTGTTTGAATTACCGACTCATTACTTTCAAATGTTAAATACATCACTGTTTCTAACCTTTTGCTTCAAATAATAATAATTACAAGGAAGTTAATTTGGTTGACTTACAACTTTCGAGTAATATACGTTTGTAATGATATTTTCAAATGTTAAATGTATCAAATCTACATATAAATCTACTATCAGTAGTCAACATTGATAATCTGTTTTGATGTTACTCAGCATAAAACTAGTACGGCATACATCTGTAATTATAGCACAAAAATGAGTTATTCTTTTCATTGAATTTGAACTGCAATTAACACTTGTAAATATAATTGTTGAGTTGCATTATTATGAAACTATTTTTAAAAGACTAATCATTTTTAAGTATTTAATTACAGGAATTATTAATGTGTAAGTATAAATTTGTTTGATTACTATTCTGATCTGTGCATCTCATCCTATAAGGTCATTGTCACTCTTTTGGTTCATGTGACCTCAGTTACGAAAAGTGTGGAATCTCTTGAACTAGCGTAAGCTCTATTTCTGTAGTAAACTACTAAAAGATAATACTGAAAAAGTCCATACATTAGTAAACTGTTTCCAAAGTATTTTATTCCTTTCAGATATTTGCTACCTCTATTTCCATAGTAAACTATTATTAAAAGTTAACACTAAAAGGGCTCCATACAATAGTAAACTTTTTCAAAATATTTTATTCCTTTAAAACATTTGCTGGTGTCGAGTGCACCTTTATTCAATATGTTACTATGGTAGTAAATGTACCAAAATTTAATCCTGCAACCTGGATAGAATAACTTCTCACAATACCATATTATATATTGAAGAAAGATGTATTGTAATGTGTTTATAGACTATGTTTGAGAACATATTAAACCATTGCCAAACCATTTCCATAGCATGTAGAAGCCAGGCGTTCCAAGAATTTAATTTTTGTGGTAAAGTTTCCATAATATAATATGTTTTAGTACCTTTGAAAAGAATAATAAAATACTCATTGTATTGCCTTTTATTATCTTAGACCTAAATTTTTTTTCAAGAGTGTTTACTTCTTTTTACAGTGACATCTAATTTGTCACAAATGTTTGGAACATCCAGCAATCTTATTCTTAGAGTGACCCATTTTCAGGAACATCATTTCAGGGATCCGCTGCAGAATAACATGTGATCTGATACACATGTATTGAAGTGAAGTAACCTTGATCAGGTTTTAGTCTGTTTGACATGATGCCAGGTCTTGGACCGACCTGCCATTATTGAAACTTGGTGTTATTTGTTTTGTCCATTCTGTCCTTTAATTCTGTAATTTGACCAAAATGTGCAGTTATTTTTATTTTACCCCATTAAATATTCCTGCATAATTTTCTCCCATTTTTATTCACAACAGTACTTTTTTAAACAGTACTTTATCTATTCTAAATACCACAAAATATTTAAAGTGAGACATTGTTTTTGGTTTTATATGAATAGGTAATTTTGAAGAGTACTCACTTAGGTTCTGTTGTTCTGACCTCTGGTACGTTTTCGATCACATTTGTGATCATCTTCAGCTACCATTACTGCACCTGCTGACGGTGGATGACAGTAGCTGAAGATGATCACAAATGTGTTTGCAAACGTTCGAGAGGTCGAACAACAGAACCTAAGTGAGTACTCTTCAGAATTACCTATTCATATAGCATGGAGCAACTACAAGACGAGAAAATAACCTAAATTAAATCGTAATATGTACATTCTGAAGAGACAAGTGCAGTCTATTAAAAGAACTATAGGTACACATTTTGTGTTACTTACGAGACAAAAATGGAAAGGCTCTAAATTAAAATGTGAAATGTGCGTGATGAATAAACAAATGCAGTCTGTTAAAAGCATCTGCATTGTTATTTAAGGATACACATCCCAATAACATTTACACATTTAATAACTTATCAAAACCAAATAAATAACATTACCTAAATGTAGTAATTTTACAGTGTTTTAACATTCTTGTACTTGTGGTTTAATTATTAACGCTCGTCCATTGCTCAACATGCAATGTAGTTTGTGTCAGAGTACTTTTGGATTGGTGCTTAGCTCTTTTATTCCACAATTTAAGGATATAATCATTCTCTACCCCACCTATAATCCGAAAAGTGAGAGTAAACCTATGCAAATTGTTGCTAGCAGCAGCAGTGATTATTTCCGAACTCAAAGCCACGAAGTGGCTCCTGTGTAAATGAAGGAGTGAAAAACGTTAATTGACCTAATTTGTCTTTACCCTAAATAATGAATCCATATCCAAAGTACGTAAGTGAAGACATGTTATTCGTACGATGGCATTAAAATGATTTTTTGTGCTCTGGCATCTTCTATACCTCACCTGATTTCAGCTCTCTTGTGAACCTAAATTGCGAGTTCTTAAAGGGAATCATGACAATAGGCCATTCCATATGGGGAGATAATACCTGGAGCACGCACAAAGAGTAATCAGGGACTGCACAGAGAAAAAGGCAGATGGTGTGGTGTCTTTCATTCTCGCTCTATGCGCGGGCAGGTCACATTATTCAGAATGTTACTGCGCAACCCGCCTTTGGTTTTCCCTCCTCTTAACACCAAGTGAAAGATTAACTTTCGCTTTAACTTTCTTGGGATTTATTCCGATAATTCTAATGCGGGCATTTCCTTTAAAATGACATTGTCTTGTTAGCAAGCTCACAATCCTGTAAACTGAAAACAGCTTTAGCATACCTATTCATACCTCTATACGTGCCTGAGCTTTTGCCTTGCAAAAGACAAAATCTAAAAATAGCTTTTCTTTAGTTATCGGATCTTAGACCATAACTTGCTGGTCTTGAGGTTATAGGATTTAGACACTTAGCAGTATGTCTTTTACTAAATTATATGAATCAGGGCACGAGCAGTATTTCCTTAATGAAAGATATTCACGAAGGCAATGCTCTATTATTATGGCCATTACGATTACTGTTTATAAAAGATTTAAGCATTTTTGCCATTGATTGCATTGGGTAAGGTGTTAATAGGTAACATTTCTCTAAAGTAATGAAAGTGACCGTGAATATAATGTTGAAGATAAAGCTACCCGGCAGTTAGCAACAACTAAGCGCATCTCAACCTCCCTAAGTCAAGGGTGCAGCCGAGATAGATGGTCTTTATAAGTGACAGCTCCATGTTACTAGATTTAAAGTTAAAATTGACGCTAATATGATCCTGCCAATTTACAGCGTCGTTAATAAAATATAATTTATATTTTGATAATTATTATTTTAATGTTTATAATAATTGTCGTACCCTTTTAATTGAACATATGTTTTAAGTAAACTTCTCCGTAATGTTTAATGTAATGCAGTTAATTCCTTAATAGTGTATCAGCTGTGAACATGTGTTGCCCTCCATGATCATGGGTAACATGCTAGCATCTGGTTTCCGAGGTCGTGGGTTCATATCCGGCGGAGGGCGATGTATTTTTAGGACGTAAAAATCCTTAGCATGACTTCCTTCGGAAGGGAAGCGAGGCAAAGCAAAGTCAGGGTCCCGTATCGTAGATTTACGGCACGTAAGAGAACCTCAAGCCTGATAAAGGGGCCTCTGAGCAACATTAAGTGGTCCTTCGCGCCTGCTAAAGTGCGTCCATGAATAAAAACACATTTATAATTTTTATGAAGCATGTGCTCAGCATCTTTGCATCTGTTAGCCGTGAGTTCCATTAGTTTAATAGGTTAAAAAGCCACACACACAAACAATAAATAACCTCGCACCGTGAATATTACCAAGGCAGTCTCTTGAGAGACAAATTCTCAAAATCAGTAAACGAACCACGACACTTCAAGAACACTTTCGAAACAAAAATCAGTGCTTGAGATACAGAGCCGTAAATAACAGCACGAGTATTCTATGATGAATTGCGCTATTTGCCTGCAAACAAATATGAACCTTAAGTTAAATGCAGTATTTAACAACAGTATTTTCGCGAAATTACCTTGCTGGATGCCATGAGAACGAGTAACCATTAGGAGTCGACAAGCCTGATTGTCGCCCCATAACTTCCGGAACACATTAGTGACCAAGAGACGTAGGTCATTCTTGCAATGTTATCTAGCATTAGATATGCTTTTATAGGAACAAACACGTTTAAAATTCAATAAGTGTGCCAGATTCTAGTTCAGTAATTTCATGGCGAGAAGCATGTTTCTTTGTGTGAATGTACATTATTAAACAGATGAGATACGTGCATCTTAATTTCTCCAAGTAGATATACCTAAGTTCTACCGAGAAAGCAATTTGACCATGCTCAGGTTCGATTATGTGATGCTTCCGATAAATAAGTTGAGACATTTTTAAAACAGAACACGGAAATAAGTAGAACAGTTACCATCTCTTTTATTTTTTAAAACCTTTCTAATTGAGAGGCTTACGTTTATAATCAGTTACTTTTAAATGGCATATAAAGTTAATGATAATCTAAAATAAGTATGTTTTATTTGTAGAAGAAAAAGAATTACAAACTCTGCCTACAGAAGCGTTTGTCAGCTCTTCTTGTTGCTCTTAGTTTTTGTGTATTTTTACCTTTCATTTCCTCCAACGTTAGATACGTTGCAGGGAGAAAGTCTTGACGCGATTGCATACATGCGCATTTCCTGCTTAAGCCGGTTAATAAAATGTATGTCATGATCATAAACGCGATATATGGGATTGGCTGTGATGAACTTGCATCGGCCTGGGTGGCTCAGTTGTCACGCCTGCTAATTCCAAGGTCGCGGGATCAAATATGTGATCCAGACCGACGGTTTCAAAGAACTGTGACGCTAAATATGGCCCTTGGGGTTAACAGTATCTTTAAGAAATAATAATAATAATAATAATAATAATAATAATAATAATAATAATAATAATAATAATAATAATAATAATAATAATAATAATAATAATAATAATAATAATAATAATAATAATAATAATAATAATAATAATAAACTTGTTAAATGAGATTGGTCCGTTGAAATAAATAAAAGCTATGTTGCACTCACTTTTCTCTACTTTTATGCAATTACTCACAATGACAATATGACAAGTACCATTTCGGATCAAGTTTCGTAGAGTATGAATTTCAGGGGATGAGTGATAGCACATGTTTAAATGTGACACCAGTGCTTCCTGTAGCAGTCTTGCGTAAGCTGGATCTGTCACCGAGTGTTGGAATGTCTTGAGAGCCTGCAGGTTGAAATCTCGCATCTTTGTTTACACTTTAAACCTGTATTTTCTCTTTTTTATGATACATATAATTTAGCAAGTGTGTATTTTAAGTATTATTAAACATGTATTTATTTGATTTCCTTTCAAAGGAAATATATCCTTCCACTAAAAAACAATATTTTCCGATTGTTCGTTTCATAAGCATTAAATGATTCTATGAATAGCCATTTAAAATATGCATGTCTTACTTTGCAGTGAACTTCGTCTGTATATTTTATTATACTTTCCCAATAAAAAAGCCAAGAATGCTAAGTTTGGTTCAATACTATTGGAAGTTCTTTTTCGTTGTTAGCGAGCTTCTCATGTTACAGACATCCACACCTCTCAGCGACTTTGAATTTTAAGTTACACTTTGCTGCTGACTTTTTAAATTGAGATATGACTGTTTTGTTAAAATAGACGTATTGTGTGTTAGTCTTCATTAGCGTCGTCATAGGCTGCTCGTAAAATTCGTAGGTATTACGCGACAGAACGTTGAGGCGTATTGACTTTCACGTGACCAGCGCTGCGATCGTCCCTTATCGGGTCTTATCTGGTCGATTAGACGAGTGAAATATTAGTAACTAGACGTACAGTAAGTTACGAAACACAAATAGAGCGATTGGAAGCTGCGTGGGTCTATATGACATGCTTTCTCGCGCCTGCCGATGTATCACAGGTTGCTGTCCAGAAGACATGATTATATCTGAACAGAGTATACATACACTGGACTAACGGTGTATGTGCGATAAGCTGAGGTACACATCTCTGTATTGCGAATTTTTTCCGTACGTCTTCTCGCTTTGCCATGTAGTATACTAGAACGAACTGCAAGGCGTTGTACCCAGCAATATAGGGAAGAGGGGCAAGTAGGAAAGTGACAGCACCGGTCGTAAAAGACCTACTCGGAAAGATGAACGTCTGCAGGCAGAAGTAGAAACCAGACACTTTTCAACTTTTGTCACTTTCCTGGCTCATTACAGACCACAAGAAATTGTTGTAGAATGTTTGGTCTAAGGAGTTATATAGCTGTTCGAAAAGAAGTCATTGAGAAACACGCCATCAATCGTGTTGCATATGGCGTCCATGCTTGTGTCGATGTCGAATAATGAGCTATGCGGTGTCTGTATGAGTATAAGCATTTTATCTTGGATATGAATTTCGTTTGGAGTCCCGGAAACTTGAGAAAATACGTGGAAGATTAGACAGTTGGACCTGTCATGACATTTTGCGGTCATGTTAACCCCATCTTCCAGAGAAAGGTATCCCGATGGAACAATTCAGTAAGCACAACCATAGCGTCCATAAATCAGAGTTAGCTTAGCGTTGGTTTGACGGGCCTAGAATATCTCATTGGTACCTTACCTTCCAAGGTCACCTGATTTAAATGTAATTGAAAACATCTGGGCGGAAATGAACGAGATTCGTTAAAATTCCCGTCACACCAGCCTCCCAGGACGTCTGCGAGCTGTGGTATAGGTTCAAGATACTTGATATTCCCTCGCAGAGCAACACGTTGTTTGCAGTGATGATGGACTCCAGACTAAGAAGAATCAACAAGTTTTACAAGCATCTAGGATGTTGGACTGGGTATTAAATATTTATTTTTGTTTGTTTACTTTTTTAATCCAGACTAAAATGTGTCTCAACTGTAATTATTTTATGCCAAAGAGGAGAGGTATTAGGGTAGCAATAGTATGACTAAAAGTGCTTTAGGAGGTTCAAGGAGTATTTCCGGTGAAATCTCGGTATCGAATTTTTAATACTACTTCTTCAACGTACTGTAAATACGTAGTAGAGAGGGTAATTATTAGTGCCATTAATGAGTACCCTGCCCTACTCTTAAGCTGGTGGAATGATTTGCTAATACCGTGAAGGTTAAGAAGCAGGAAATAGAACAATACTTGTAAACTTAAAGCTAAAATGGTGAACGTAAAACGGATAATGTTTACTCTTTTGTCATGTTTTCAGTGTGCTTCTCTTGAAGCGTACAGCAACTTGGTCAGCGATTTCACTTCCTTCTTCCGAGTGTAAATGAGTTTATGATTTCCTTAAAGAGAGTAGCTCGAAGTGCATTTTTATCATTTTTCAATATTCCTATATAGAATATAGTCTCTATCTTTATGGAAAACCAGGCATTCTTGACAGTTTGAGTAAATCAGTTGCGAAGATTTTACTCACCCTGAAAAGACAGACGGCATTACAAAAGACATTACTTCATCTTTATGAATCATGCTCTAAGGAAAGTCAAAGCGTTCAAAAATTATTGAAAATTATATTAAAATTTACCATTTAATTCGTATGTATAAATTGATATACCTCAATAGCCTTTAAGAATCTGCGGTTTATTTACAGGGTAATTAGTTCATCTGAGGCAACCTCCGGTCAATGTGCCTTTGTTATTTTAATGCAGTTTTATGCAGTGGTACTGGCCGTAATTTATTTCCGATCGGGGGAAATTGTTAACAAAACGGTGGCTTTAATATTTGGTAAATATGTATTAATTACCTTTTTTGCGTCCCGAGCTTTGTATAATACTGATGAACGTCTACAGCTTCCTATTTTACTATTTGGCAAATTACCATTTTTTTCTTCTATTTAGTTTTCCTGTACCCATAAACGTGACTACAACTTTCATTTTCTAAAGTTGATGATTTAGAATAAATTATAGAATGTTTAATGCTAATGCATATTTATAAAATATATCTTATGCCTTCAGGATAACTAAAAAAATCACTGCCCATAAAAGTTAGATTATATTAATCTTCCCAAAGATTTCAAATGGCACGTTTGTTTTCGCCTGTTAGCTTGTTAGTAATGTAAACACAAAACTGCAAATACTTTGATAATTTGATAATTTTGCTTTGCTTATGCTTATTTACCAGTTGAAATTGCTTTTTGTTTATGGACGCACTTCAACTGTTTGTCAGCGTCCTGTACTATGCATATTGGACTTGAACTACCACTTAATTTTGCTCAGAGGCTTCTTTATCAGACTTTTAGGTTATTTTACGTGCCTGAACCAGAGGCTCGGGAACCAGAGGCTAACATGTTACCCGTAGGCTATGGAGGACGACTTATTCGCCAGTTTGGTTAGGTAGTCAGACCGAAAAGCTCAATGCTGTAGCCGGGATTTGAATTACTGATCTGCCGATCTCCGTCCGGTTGCTTTTAATCATTGAGCTACCATGGCAACATGCCAGCATGACATTGAATTTTCTTACTCGTATTCAAACCTTTTGACTATGAAGCCGGACTTAGGCAGCATATGTCACCACAAAAAGTACTATCTCATTGTATATGAGAAGTCATAGTGCCTTACCGGAAAAAATAGCACTCAATTGGAGAGTTTGTTGTCATGCTGATATATTGCCATTGTAGCTAAATGGTTAAGAGCAACCGAACGGAGACCGATAGAATCGTGATTCAAATCCTGGCCTTGCATTGAGCTTTTCGATCTGACTGTGCCTATCCAAACCTTGCCCACAAATGGCTAGTGTGGAAGAAAAATTAATTTCCATTATTTACCGGTGTTGATGTAGGGTGGAATGTTTTCTAAATGAAGAGAGGATTTACCTCAAAACTTGGTGTAAAGTTGGTTATCATTTATTGTTTCAACAATGGAATAACCACTCCCAAACTGCCTCATATAAGGCACTTGTCAATTTACGCAAATATTTTGAACAAGCAATATTTGTACCGGGTTGCCATAGGTCAGGTGCACCATAATTAAGCGAAGACATCAACCTTAAATGTAGGTCTACAAAGTCCAGTCAAGCTTGTTGAGCACGTTTCCATAATGTTTATTCAGAGAAGTTCACGCATTGCTAAGCTTTTAAGTGCTTCATATCACGTAATACACAGCCTATTAGAATAGAATCGTCATCGAAGCTCGAATGAGCTTCAACAAGATTGCTATTTACGTTTTGAAGCAACATTCAAGTTATCTAGTCATGTTGACTGGCCAAATTGTACATAGTTCAAATTGAAATCGTCGTATCGTTCTTGTAACCACTTCTGGTGTGGTAGTTTATCCCATAGAATCTTGATAGTTTTAAGGAACTACAGAAAAGTACATAAATCATTATCTCCCTTGTTCCAGGGGTGCAAAGCAACTGCAACAGCTTCAACCCTCTGTCTCTTAACATTATTGTTCATCATCACACAGTATATTAGTAGTGCGAGAATATGTCGATGAGTGGTTTGATGGTAAATTTACTGCAACATGAAGTAGTGCGAGAATATGTCGATGAGTGGTTTGATGGTAAATTTACTGCAACATGAAGTAGTGCGAGAATATGTCGATGAGTGGTTTGATGGTAAATTTACTGCAACATGAAGTAGTGCGAGAATATGTCGATGAGTGGTTTGATGGTAAATTTACTGCAACATGAAGTAGTGCGAGAATATGTCGATGAGTGGTTTGATGGTAAATTTACTGCAACATGCGGGTAAACAGAAATGTCATCTAGATAAACAGATCGTCTCCAATTATATTTTTTTCCTTCTTTTCGTTTGGTTTATAATTAAAGATGTTTACTCTTCAACTCAAACACAATCGAAGGCTTGGAATCACATTTGTAGATATTAATTCAAGTCCAGAACTTTCTAAAAACTACGCTACTCATCTTCAGAGAGTATAACATAGAAGGAAATGGTTTGAAAAACAATATTATTTATGTAAATCGTGCATTTTAGTTTTAGCGTTGGATCCGTTGTTTTAATATTCTATTTAGTGGTTTGAGCCATGCTGTATGTCGGGAAATTTGATGAATTCACCTCCAAATCTCCCTAAGGTACATCACATCTCAACGACCGCATTTAGTTTGCTCTTGCCGTAGTTCTTCGTTTTAACTTATTGACATGATAATTTTTGTCATTCCCGTGCTGAAAGGGTTTCCAGGTTTACATTATGTATGGCTACGAAGTTTATGTCGAGTCGGTTCACAAGAATAACGGCATTATGCCAGGTCTAACTGCATCTGCTTGTTATAGCGGTCTAGTTTAGGTTCACTGCGTGCATCGTGACACGTGAACATCAAAGCCCTTGAACCAGACATTTTCCAATTACGTACCATACTTAACTCCGCCACATATTTGTATCCAGCGTTGTTGTTGTTGTTGTTATTATTATTATTATTATTATTATTATTATTATTATTATTATTATTATTATTATTATTATTATTATTATTATTATTATTATTATTATTATTATTATTATTATTATTATTATTATTATTATTATTATTATTATTATTATTATTATTATTATTATTATTATTATCTATTAATGGTGGTGGTTCGAGACTCTCAAATGAATTAGTATTTGTTTATGTAACTATATTTCTTTCGAGAAATGGATCGATTACAAGATTTCCGCTGCCATAAATGAAATAGTTTGAAACAAATATTTGATTAACGCAAGTAGAAATGATAGTAGTTGGAGAAGGAATTTGGGAAGGAAACGACCTAACCAAATTCTGGTTACCTCATCTCAATATTGGCTAGTTCTGAAGTGACAAAAACTCCAGTAAGAGAGGTTAGTGTTCACGGAATCCGAATCATGGACATACTTTAATGACCTTGGCGATCCAGTCACGAACTAGGGAATTCGGGAGTTCCTAGAGAGCAGACATTCGTATGTGCTATCCCTTCCACTTAACTACTTTTAATTAAATGGAAAAAATTTGAATTTTTAAATTTATAAACGTGACTTTATTTTTAAAATAGCAACCTTAAAATATCTAGCGAATGTAATTAAAATTACCTTAGACATAATTTTATGAAATAAAATAGCTGGTGTTCTGTATATTCCTATTTGACCATCTTCAACTTAATACTTTGCGCAAATGTCCTAGCTGTCAACGGGCCCTAAAATTCCACACTCTCACTCACTTAATACGGTGTATCAAATGAGATATTTTTGGGTTTAATAATAGGGTGATCGATGCAAATTGTAAAACAGACATTGTTCTCGATGTGGCTTTGTTTTTCCCTCCTCTCAATTAGAAAGTATCTATTTATCGCGAATAAGTTTTTTGGCAGATTTTTCTTAATCCTTTCACGCGGCAAGTAACAGCAAAGTACCTTGAACTTTGGCCCGGAATGTTTTTCTGAATTATCGGCTTATTTAACATATAAATAGCTACCCTTTGAAATGCACTAACTTGTCACATACCTCGTGCTGCTCAAAGCGCTTTTCCTATTTATTTTTATGTAGAAAATCTCAAAATGTATTTCGGGTGAAGTTTCAGTGTAGATGTGTGAGAAAAATACTATACACACATTCCTCGTACTTCAGTTAAGTGGTAGAAAAAGTTGAAAGGATCTAGGAACAAGAGCAGTGATAGAAAATAGCTCTATATTTTCGGAATAAATGCCACGCACCTTTTCAGGAACTGGTAAGGTCGTGAAAAATAAAGAATATGATTAAATTGTGATTCGAAGGACACCTGAGATACTTGAGCATTAAAAGGACGAACAAAATAGAACAAAGGAAAGACACTTAAATTTGCAAATGAATGCACATAAATACAAAACCCATTGTTTATAGACTTGCAGGAAGAATAAAAAATGTCTACAGTAAACTTGTGCATTAAGGCACATTTGGAAAATATCTCATTGTTTCCTGTTGATAGGATTTGCAATCCTTCCTCTGAAACCGGCGAGTGACGGTTATAGTTGTCTGTTGAGAACTATCCCTGGTGTTAAAAGTATGACATGTGGGAGAACTCGCCACCTACTCTCAGAGACAGAGATACTTGAGACAAGGATGAAGGCGGAAATGGAAGTAGAAATCTTGAAGGAAGAATTCTAACACTACGTTAGTCATTGATTAAAATAGACCAAGAAAACCACTACGAGGTTAATTGAAGTCAAGATTGAACTATTACTTCCCAAATTATTCATCACTTGACTGCTCCAAATGGAACATTTCATTTCTTGCGGATAAACATTTTCGCGAATTCTGTGACTATTTCTGGCGTTTCTCAGTGTTGTTTGATATAGTAGTATAGAAATTAAAGTTTTTATATCTCTCGAACACGAGTAGTTGAAACCTAGCGAGCCACTGTTGTTACGAGCTGCAGGGGTATGCAGGTAAACTGACCCTAGATTTCAAAACCACTCGTAACGGTATCTTTGAGTGTGGGGCAGACTCGCTATCCTTACGTTAAAGAGGTGGGTATTGTATTAGATTGTATACCGCTTCATGGTTATTTGCTTTTATTAGATTTCCTTAGTATTTCATGCGTTACATCTATTATTCTATCGTAGTATATACCATTTTCAACTACCAACTGTTAGTGTTTCCTACAGCTCAGTGTTTTTTCTACATTTTTCTGTTCAATAGTTGCAACCTGACAATGTGCATTAAGATTATGCACTATGATAGGTTGATCTTTAAAGCAACATTACTTGTACAAAGGTTCTTTTAAAAATTTGCTTATTCCAGAAATGACAAAATATAGTTTATGTTCTGCAGGTTGTATTTACATTTTTATTTATTTAGCCATCCCTAATAGCATTAAAATATGTCAATAATATTTCATTTCAAAAATATTACTCATGGTACTGTAATATCTCTTTCACGTCCAATATAGAATGGGACTCTGAGAACCATAGCAGCTAAAGAAGGCCCATAAATAAAAATTAATTTCAATTTCCTACAGTGGTCCCTGTCGGATTACTTGACTGAACAACTCGACTATCCTCTTCAAGAGAGGTAAACAAAAGTACAGCGGTCATGCTCGAGAATCCAACCTTGCGCTGGATATTTTGAAGGAAATATTTATTTCCTCGGTTTTCTGCAAGTATTGCACTACCATCTGCATGAGAAATTCAGCCGAAAGGAGAGCAAGTTCTATGGAAGGATGTACTCTCCTGAAATAACGATTTTAAAAAATCGAACGCTTACAATAAACCGGGGGTGCTACTACCCTAATCTCTGTTTCATATAACCTTGCCCCGCTGAAATGTATCACTCCGTGTTCAACAACCCTCCCCCTCGCCCTAATTGGCTAATGCTTTCGCGTCATAGGCCATAGGCGGTGCCTTCCCGTCACATTTAAACCTGCAGTAAATGTCGTAATAATTGCCGGGAAGATCATACAAAAATCATACAAATAAGGATATGAAGGCATGCAAAAATACAAGTTTATAATGAAGTGAGCAAATTGAAACAGAATGACTGAGCAATGAAACTGAAAGAGTTTATAATGAAAGGCCTTTGGCCTTTTCCACTGGGATTTTTTAAACCAGCACACATACCTTTCAAAAGTGCTTGTCTTTCAGTCTTAAAAGTCGTGTCACACCATACTTTACTTTTCGTGTGTTCTTCGTGTATATTTAGCGATTTGTATCTCGGTGCAGTGTGGTTGTCCTTAAATAACGTCTTCGCCACACAGCAATATCGCCTCTGTCTTTTAGCACATTTTTCTTGCCTCTTTTTTCATTCACAAATCCCAGCTGTATAAGCAATCTCCTGAAATTTGGTAAATCTGTATCCTCATTTACAGCAGACGAAATGTTACTTATGTTAGGGAGTTCGTTTCTAAAGAAAAACTACACACATGACGACGCACAACACTTTTCACGTATTTTCTCCGAGCACGCACTTTTGTTTATTCCTGCTTTTGCCTGGAGTGGTAAGTTTTCCTGTTTCCTCAGTTTCATGTCGCGATGTTCCTACGGATCTAACACTCACACCTGTAACTTCAGAGCACAGCTGTTCGACTTCTCTCACTGACAAATACGGATTCTTCTCTGTGAGTGCATTAAACACATGCAACACAATTCTTTTTTCGCCTGTTTGTAAATAATTATACTTGCGATACTTCAGCAAAAAACTGGCGGTAGACTCTGCCATTATACATATAATAAGTACATGCGCAATAAACGATCAATAATATAATTTAGCTCCCGCACTCTCGAATGGCGATGCATGACTAATCCATTTCAAAACAAGGTCAGTGATAAAAGTCATATAAACAAATGTCACCACTACCGCTAAATCACATGCTATCGTGCCATGTGCTTGAGAGCAAAGGAACCTCCTCTTTACTTCGTTTAAGAATTAACATGCATTTCAGATAAATCAACTCTGTTGCGTAATATATTTAATTAAGACAGTTACGAAAATATAAATTTGACAATTCTCTTCCAACATATAATGATATATCACCATGTTAAATAACAAACTAATTTTTACCGCACGACAGTCATTACCACAACAGCAACCAATGAAAGGTGATAAGGTCACGTGACCGGTAAGAGATACTGGACAAGCTTACGTGAAATAAGGTATAGCATTTTCTGGTTAAAAATACAGATGGCAACCACTACAGTGGTATCCCATACATTATCATGAGGAGCAACGAATCGTGATTTCGGTCAACTAGAAATGTATATTTCTGCTTGGCCCGCCAGGTAGGTTTCCAGCGAGCTAACCTACGCATAGGCAAGGTTTTTTTTTTTTCTTTTTTCTCCAAATGCAGGGTAGGTCAAGAAAAACCTGGCTTATACTACTGACAGTAGAAGCAAAGGCTTAGAGAGGCAATTTTGGGAAACCTGTTTCTCATATTCTTGGCTGTTAGGCTAAACAGTTTACAGCACTAAGCATTACAATAAAGTATTAAATTCTTATGCGTATTGATGTATATTTGTTTTGGGTAATTATATGCTCCTAATTCTTAAGCTAAGCAAATACCTAATAAAATGTCATCCATTTGTTACCTTTTCGGAAAATTTCATTGGTATTATTGTAACCATTTCGAAAACAACCTTTTCCGACGTTTTAAAATTGTATGTTATATGAAGAAGTTTTCAATTTCGTAAGTTGATATATTTATTATTATTATTATTATTATTATTATTATTATTATTATTATTATTATTATTATTATTATTATTATTATTATTATTATTATTATTATTATTATTATTATTATTATTATTATTATTATTATTATTATTATTATTATTATTATTATTATTATTATTATTATTATTATTATTATTATTATTATTATTATTATTATTATTATTATTATTATTATTATTATTATTATTATTATATGCTTGGGCTTACACCTGTTCAAAATCATGCTTTTAATAAAGCGTACAAATGACCTCAAGTGGTTTTTTTGTCCATTATCTCGTTCATTGTCCAGTTGTTTCTGCTTTTAATTTTCACCTTGAAGAAATAGCGCAGTCGAGTTAATAATCACGCTCATAGATGATCTAACGTTTGATCTCCGTTGACATATTTATACTTTGTAAACTAGATGAAGTCAAAGTGTAAGAATTTAAAAGTTATAAAAAATTCTAAACATTTATATTAAAGCCAAGATAAAACAACTAATAATCCGAAAACATACAACGGCCAGAAATTACACAATGTGTTGGAACCAAGAACTTCTGGTTAATTGTATGGGGTTGAAGACTGTAAAATTGGAAAATTATTTAAGAACATCAAAAATGCTTTAAAAAGGTATTCAAATTGTTAAAGTTAAATAAAATGTGACGTATATTAAGCTAAGATAAAAATTAATACAATAGGAATGTATTTCTAAAGTAAACATTGTTTTATTCTACATGTGCATTCAGACAACACGGTAGCTATCAGTCTTGAGTGTACTGCCCTATATGGAGGGGAGGATTGGAGAAGATAAAATACTGTTGCCCTGTCAGGTCGGGATGTGATGCGAGTTGCCTTAGACAAGCAGGCGTGGAAAGGAGTAGGTCGAAAACTGTACACGTCTATCACGGTCAGTCCGACAAACTCGAAGATTCTCTGTTATAATGGATGTGGTTCTCTTTAACTTCTTTGGTTTCCTATGTTTTAGTGCTTAAAGCAATCATGTGCACAAAATACTTTGCAGGGTTTTTCCTTATGTTATAAAGAGACAAAAGCAAGTCATTTCTTAGGTCGAAAGTGTAGCGATGAGAACGTCCTCGTCATTGAAGCTGTCTGCTTTTCCGGCTGCATTACGCATTCACACTGCGTAATCCCATACAATCAAAGGTCACAGCTGATTCAGAGACTTTTTTACACTTGCGTCTGGCATTTTAAGTACGGTGCCTGTTTGTACCACCCTCGCTCGTGTCATTTTCAATTGATTTATATCGTGAATTTTTGTATAGTTTAAGACAATAGCAGAGAACGCAGTGCATTTAGCAGAAGGTAGGAAGAGGCACTCTGTTCTGAATACGTGGAACTTAACAGATGGTGCATTTTGAACTTAGTTGAATCTATGTTAGCCCTGACGGCTCAGGTGGTGGATTACTGATTCCAAGATCGCGGGTTCAAACCTGCCCAGATCGATAGTTTTCAAGTGTACTTAAAAGTGACAGCTCCTGTTAGTAGTTTACTGGCATGTAAATGCAGTACGAAATTTCGTCACACCGGCTGCACTGCTATGATTCTCGCAATCGACAGTGTCGTTAACGAACAGAATATTAATTTATGAATTTATAGAACCTATTAAATAATAGGTAGAAGAAGTACTGCATTCCATAAAAAATTCGATGTCGAGACCTTATGCACCGAGCGTGTGCGTGCATACGTAGTTTTTCTTTTTTCCTTTTTTTTTTCTATGTCATTCTTTCCTCCTTATGCACACCTAATATTACTCCCATAGGTGCATTACTTATTTTCTAATTTACTCTCTAATTGCTTAAAATATGTTAAAATACAATATAATGTTATCTGATATTCCTAATATGTGTATTTGCGTGTTTTGTGATTATGTGCGAATGAGAGAGCAAAGTAATGCAAAATTGAATTTTCGGACATTTGATATTTAGTTCTAGATAAGTTAAGCACGAATTTTTTTCAATAGAATCCTCGCACTCCAACTACTCTTCAAATGGAACTTTGGAGGGGATGGCTTTAAGGGTATGCTTTAAAATAACGCATGTTGAGATATATAAAATTACTTTTTGTGTATAGGTTTTGGAGTCTATAAAGTAAGATGTAGACAAAATACAAGCAGCATAGATCTGATCAAAACGTACAACTTATATACATCTTTATTATATGTTTCTGAGGCATTTGTTATTTGAATTTTCAAATGCTTTTGAAGTACTAAGTTGCCTTTAGTTTGTTTCTCGCCTTTGTTTAAAGTATCTAACTTCAAAGACAGGTGTACCGACACAGGTAACCGAGGTTCTTTATACATGGATTTGTGAATAGGAAGTGTGCGGTTCAAATTTCACCGAGACTGACCTCGTGATTTTAAGATTTGTTCCAGATTTTCTTCAGGTCTTAAGATTGGCCATTATCCACGAGGTATCCCAATCTTAAGCCTGGGACGTTTCCTTCGGATTAGCCTTTCATTTCATGTTTTGCTGGTGTCCTCAGCCTACCGTTCACAGCAAGAACGAGGGTTGGGGGTGGAAGCCCAATGTATAGCAGTCCACTTTTTAAAGATTTGAATGTCACTGCATCCTTCATCTGTTTGTACTAAAAACGAAATATGCAACGAAACAATTTCTGTAAATGTCACATTAAGCAGGCAAAAGAATTAGCGCTTTTAAGAATAGTTAGAACAAAGGTAAGAGAAAGTTAAGTGAATGTAACGTCAGAAGTTTCGTTTCTGTTTTACTTTCTCTATCACATAGATAGTTATCTAATTTTTTTAGAAGTAGTTACATTTTATCCAAGTATGAATGAGTATGAGTAAGTATTTTTACTAGAAATATACGTTCCCTGAATGCATAAAACATATTTTTATTGAAAGGCTTTTTTAAATTTGTGTGTCTGTGCGTGCGTGCGTGCGTGCGTGCGTGCGAGACCCAAAAACAAAAGTTGAGTTAGGCTCCTTAAGTTTGAAAGGTATTATTTTCAAGGAATGAACTTTCTTATAGCTAGTTATGAGTACATAAAAGTAATTATACTCGTTCATTTCAAGAAGTAGCTAATTGACCTGTTTTGCCCTCGAAATAAATTATATTTTCTTCTAGTAGGGGATTCGCTCACTTTCGTGTAAGTTTTCCCTTTTTTTCTGTGTTACTGTTTCTTATACAAGATGGACAGCATGGCAACAGTCTTAAGAACTCTTATTTGAGCAGCTTTAATTGCTCTGCCCTGTTTAAAATTCAGTTTTCACATTCAGTTATGTTACTGTCGTTATTGTGTATAATTTAAGCTACGTTTTCTTGTTTTCTCTGGTTCTCTGCATGGTTTCACGCATTTTCTGAACTTTTTAAGCTTAAGGTTTTCTAACGCTATGAAACAGTCAAATCAATTGCTAAAATTATGTACTTGATTTTGCGTTTCTTCAGTTTATTATACCTAAAAAGAAATCTCCGTGGAATGATAATATTTCAGAACGAGATATTCAAACGATGTTCTTTGCCATTTTCAAATTGATAAATAAAAATATTTGAAGACCATTCTTTGATGTTCTAAAAACTTGTCTACAAATAAAACATCAAATAAGAGTGTTTTAAAATATGTTCGAGAATAGTGCCATTTTAGTGGTAAGGTTAGCGGGTGGATACAGCGGACATTATTAGTTAGCGGCTTAAAGCTATAAACATTTTAACTAACAACCCTATATCTTAGATAATTATACGACAAAATGTGTTTTTGATATTTCTGTTAATGCGAGAATCTTTTAATCTCTCTGAATATTATGTATTTTTTAGCATGCATGTATACCAGTAAAATTTGTGGCACTAAATATTTCCGAAATATTAGTTTTTGTTCGCACTATTGACTTCATTTTAAGCAGTATACGTCGACAATTTAAATGACCATTCCTTTGTTTCTCATGAACACAAAGGAAATAATACAGCGAAAATATATAACCCCCCCCCTTGTTATTTCTTCTCTAGGCAGTGATCATTTGGTAGTAGTTGCAATAAGATGGTTGAAATCGTTGGCGGATTCTAATATAGCATATCTTTATTCAGCTTCTTACAAGTTTGTGAATAAATTTCGACATGCCCTTCTCCCTTTAATCAGTGATGATAATCATTCTCTCAGGAACTAAGAAGATTCAAAATTATAGATTATGTAATATAAATTAACAAATAATATACACGACAGTATGTATCCGTACTGTGCTCCAGAAAAGCGATCCATTAGTGGGAGTTGTGTAACCTCGACACATACATACACATGCGACATTTCCCTTACCTCCCACGATCCCTCAATGTTAACCCATTGGACAGTTTTAGTTTGCGTAGTGTGGCGACCTCGAGCAGTCCTTGCCAGCCTTGCTCTAGACAATGTCTCAATGAGGAACATCTGACGGTTGTAACATACGAGATATTGAAATGAAAGAATAAGACTCTCAACGACACCTATTTTTGAAAAAAGGTGCCCCTAAAACACTTTATTGAACACTAAAAACTTCCGTGTAGTCCCGTGTATCTTTTGTAATTCTGTGACCTTTTAATGTGTCATATAGCGATTTAAATCTCTGCCTTAAGCCTGGCGTCCTATGAATTATAGAAAAACTTCTTCCCCACATTAAAGGGATATACCATTCAAGCTTCGGAATCCTCAAATGCTAAGTTAATTGCAGAGGAGTAGAAAATAGAAGGTGCACAGATATATGCACTAATTGTTTTTAAATAGCATTTAGTCGCAAACAATTATTTTAGCGTTAGTTTTAGGCATATATATATATATATATATATATATATATATTCATTTGTCGGCACATTTTCTCTTTCAAATTGTTCTGCACAAAGAATTGAAGTTTCGTGTATTTCCTTATAAACAAGAGGGTAAAGAATAATTGAATTCGTGCTTAAGTGATCAGTTGTCATTTTTTGTTCTATTTTACTGCAATGGTCATATCACCGGCCATTCTCCTTTGGAACATATCGAAGGTGTTAACTCGTATTCGTTGGGTTTTAATCATTAGATCACGCACACATTCGCACTCTCATTCGCACTTCCAGATTCTGGGGAAGATGAGGAATTATCTTGGTCGGAGAAAAAACCCCATCGCCGGGAATCGAACCCGGGACCCCTAGCATGGCAGGCAGGTGCTCTACCGACTGAGCCAGCCATAGTTGTCATTATATGGTACCAATATTGTGTTAAACAGAAAAGTTAAATTATTCTGTATTTATTTTCTCCCAAAATAGTACGGTAATTAAAAATTCATTTATACAGTTTATTAATAAACTATTAGTTTTATTATAAAATATTTTTTCAAAGTGGAATTTCATCCTGTGAAGAAATTGTAGAAAACCAAAATGAGTAAATAAAATTCATAGAAATTAATTAGAAAATCTGCATGATATGTATTTTTCATGCTCAAGTTGTTTTCGAGAAGCAAGCCAGGTGAAAAGACGATTAAAAATCGACGTTTCGGGAGTGTGCATGTCTCCCATCATCAGGATATTTATTAAATTTTATAACCACAAATGAATCACTGGATATAACACAAATATAAACAAAGACAAAACACTATCAAAATTCGCATTACTGAACAAAAGCCTGTTTTCAGTAAATTAAATGCTTGATAATCAAGTTAATTAGTTACGTTTCTTTGACCCATTTAATTTTCATCTCCTGATCTGGCATTTAATTTACTGAAAAAAGTATTTTGTTCAGTAATGCGAATTTTGATAGTGTTTTGTCTTTGTTTATATTTGTGTTATATCCAGTGATTCATTTGTGGTTATAACATTTAATAAATATCCTGATGATGGGAGAGATGTACACTTCCGAAACGTCGATTTCCAATCGTCTTTTCACCTGGCTTGCTTCCCGAGAACAACTTGAGCATATTCGTCGCCAGGAAAGCTTCAGGTCTTATTTATTGATCATGTTATTAATATATGAAGCCCTGATTTTTATTAGAAAATGTCAGTGAATTGAGATGAAATTGTGAATTTTAGAAATTTGACAAATGGTTATCCTTAAGCCAAACAGAAACAGATGCTGACATTTTGAAAAATATATCAGAAATGGATATTAAGCTCTGCTATACGAGACGTCTTGCACTTCAAGACATTAGAGTATAATGACTTGCCGAGATGTTTTAAAAGACACGCTATACTGGATCGCGTGAAATTTTGTAGGACAGTTGCTGAATTTATAGTCAATGCTGAGGAAGATAATTTTGTTAAATTAGAAGTTGCCTTCAATGAAATGTGGTTTACAAATAGTTGTCATTTGTTGGGAAAATAAATATTATAAAGAAGAGTTGCCAATTTTTATAACAATTCGAAAATCATATATACCCTGTCCCTATGGCAGGGTGATCAGAACGACTTTCCACTAGTGGAAATATATCTCTATAATTTGTCTCATACTAGAAGAATCCTGTTGTAAGCATATGGAAGTGAAAAAAGAGAGGCAGCTAAACTGTAACAGAACACACTTAGTCCACTGATAATTTTACTCCGCGGCTCACACCCCATGAAGGAGCAAGGGATTAACTCCCGACCACTGCAACCCCCTCCTCGACCCACAACGGAAAAGCAGTAGCGCATGGTGGGACGTGATTAGCGCCAACGATTGCTTTTGTGGCAGGGAAAGAAATTGTGGGCAGAGCACCAGAAACGGGAACGGCCACCGTAGCCAGGTTTGAGAGCGATGAAGATATGAAGTGAAGGTGAATTGGATGAAAGGAAAAGTGATGATGGAGGAGTTGGTGGAATGAATGCCGGGGAAATCCGGAGATGCCGTTCGGTCCTCTATAAACCTGGCTTCGGTCGTCTGGGATCGAACCTGAGTCGCCTTGGTCAGAGGCGAATGGTCTTACAACTCAACATCGTCGCTACCTTAGCTTGCTGATTGGTTGAGAGAAATTAACGGTATTTTCTGTTATTTTTTCTTTCTGTCAATAACCGCATCATTAAACGCCCTGAACTTCCTTCCACCAAACAGCGACCTAAGAGCGTTCCGTTACATTATGTCAGTCTCTCTCTTTCTGCTCTTCCATAGGTTTACAAAGATTCGTTTTAGTTTAACACAGATTATAGGGACTATGTATTACTCCACAAAAGCAAAGCATTGTCATAACACTACAGTCCCATCTTGTTTAAAACGCCTTTGGGCAACTTATAGTTGCCTATTCGGACAAAACGCTCATCTATCATGCACCATTGTAGGAACAAACATTCCAGTTGAATGATTCAATTTTCTACAGACTGTTGCTTAAGTCGTGGGCTTCACAGTAAATGAGAAGTTCATGAAGCCATGTTTCGATTGACACATCCTCTCTCTGTCACTTCCAATGTTCTAGTGTCTAACTATCACTAACAAATCCCTGTCGGCTTTCCCTGTCTCATAAAATAATAAAATATAGCCTACTCTAAAGTTACATTTTAAAGAAGCACGAAATATTGAATTATGCAGAATTAGATATATCAAAACTTTTTCTGGATATCAATTTTATTATTTTTTCTACTACAGCTATATGGGTTCTCGAAGAGGAAATGTGAACAATGATATTTCGATCGGTTTTGATAGCAATTTATTACTTCTTTTTACTGTATTGTGGTAATTCTTACATGCATTGTTTTCAAACGCAATAAGATAAGAGGTTAGCATGTGTGAGAAACCTGATGCAATCGTCTCTAATCGCTCCACAAATAAAAGTTAACCTATAAATTGGTCTTTCAAGGTTCATACAAAAATTAGGTTATAAATTTGTTTTTATTCGTATTTCAAGAGAAGCCATAATTTAATAGATTGTAAAGATGTGATTAATGGAAAGCGAAAAGTTTTGTAAGATACAGCTTTAAAGTTGGTATGCTTTCTTATTTTGTCTCGTCACTGTGTACAACCTCAGCTGTACATAGAAATTAAATATTTTCACCTCACGTTGAAGTAAGAGTTTTTAACCCATACTTTACCTGAACCTCATATCCAAAGTTGTTTCTATCGCTTCTGATATTATTTGCTTTGTTGATTGTTTTGGCTACAGTGTGATGATGCTTTTCGTGTACTATTTGATTTTCGCGTTAGGTACTTCTAGACATCTTGAAATAAATGCAGGTTTTATAGTCTTGGATATTGGTGGTTGCTCTAAACATTGAGTGGAGCTGTACACGATACCCCCCTCCCCCCCAAAAAAAAGTTTAAAATGACTACACAACTCCATTCTAACATGTAAAATATCTGTAAACATTTCATTCTAAATCATATGTATCATGTATACAGATGTCTTTTTAAGGTTATTTTTAGCGTCCTTTCATTACTACTTATATGTTATGTACAGGCATCGGATCCCATGCACCTTTTAAAAGGATATTGAGTTGACGAAACTCGCAGTATACAACTGCTGACATCAGTCCCGGGGACAGCACGCTGATATAGTCCGGTTCGCAACGCGTAGCTTTAGTTTCATTACAACTACTGCTCGGCACGCAGGTAGAGCTGCCTTCCAGGGAGTGCAAGGTGTTTGACATACTGCGTTAATAGAATTACTTTCACAACAGTTAATGGGGAATTTCCATTTTATAAATCAAAACACTAAACAGCTTGAAAAATTTAATTTCGGGGAGCTGTCAAAATTAACAATACCTATACAGAATGCACCACCTGCAAAACGAGCAATAAATAAATAAATTTTCCAGTATTCTGCACAAAAATACTGGATTTTAAAGTGATGCGTAATATAGGAAGTAAACTAAGTCTCGGACAAACACATGAAAATGATTTGTACCACTCATATGCACCATTAACGTCATGTAACGCTGAACAAACTTTCTTCCAATATTTTTATTGTTTCAGCGAGAGCCGCAAAAAAAAATCACATTCTACAATTTACGAATGTGTATGGTTGTTCACTGTAATTCCCGCAACGAAAACAATTAGGAAGATGGCATATTGTAACGCAGGTTCCATTTTGTATCTACCGGAGTGTAGACACACAGCGCATCGGTAATACTTTTTGGCACGGACGTTTATTGATGCCTCACTTGGCCTTGTATAGTACCTGTGTGCGTACATTGATTGCTAAGGTATATGCGTTCCGATGTCTGGTTAGGTATATATCATTATGAGACTGGTTCTGGGAAATCGCATTTCCTCGACTTCAATGTGACTTGGTCTTAGAGTGTTATGGTCCATGACTCATACATCAAAATGGACACTGCCGTTATTTATATTTGTGCGAATTGATCTTAGAATTATTCGAGTGTATCTGCATTTTATTTTATATTGGTTTAATTTACAGGATATATATGAATGCGAATTATCGGAGACGCTTCCAAATATTTGGTATCTGAATCTCTCCCAAGCTCTTTATTTGGAATGCCATATTTTGTGAAAATGCAGTTATAATTTTTAAATTGATCTTGTCTTGTATGAAGAAATAAGTAGACCGTATTCTGGGCACTCTTGTGTTTTACACTAACTAAATAATCCGTACATGCTAACACTACTATAGCTGTCTTCTTCCTGTCGAGGTAAGGATCTACTTAAATCATGTTAAAGCCCTACCAGACGACGAGCTAAATTATAAATCGACTGCGCAGATAAGCTCGATGGCCCGATTTCTAAAGCTAACAGCTCTGGTTCACGAGGTCGCGGAGGGCGTTGTATCTTTTTTGGAGCATGGCTTTCTTCGGAAGGAAAGCAAAACCGGCAGCTCCGTGTCGATATACGTCGCGTGAAAGAACCTCAAGCCTGATAAAGAGGCTTGTGAGCAAAATTAAGTGGTGTTTCACGCACAGTATAGAATGGGATATTAAGGATCGTCCATAAAAACTGTGGGAAATGTAGTGGAAAAGAAACCTTCCCATAATTTGTCTGCCCCTTTGGGCTAGAGTTGGTGGTTGCCGGGGATTGAACGCTGGGCCTCCTGAATCGAGATGTAGACATTACCACGCCACCTCCCTACCATATGTTCATCCTAAGAATTCTTCTTCTGCTTCAAGCTATAGGCTTTAAGTCTGTTGTGGCTCCTTTATCTGTTGAATCCATATTTTTGCTGGCCGGCCAATAGTTCTTTTTCCAATAGGTACACATTCAACAGCTATTTTCGGGAGTCTACCTTGGTTCATACGTTGTACGTGTTCCCACCATTTCTGTCTATATTAATCTACAATTTCTAACAGGCTGCTAACTTTTAGGTTGTTTCTTATTTCATCATTTCTTATATGATCCGGTGGGATTACTCCCTCTACACTTCGGAGAAATCCCATTTCGGCTGCCTGTAAGCGGCTTCTATCTTTCACCTTTAAGGTTCAAGTTTCACTCGCATATAAGCGTGTTGGTATTGCCATAACTTTATATAATTTAATCTGTGTATCTTTCCTTGTCTTGTTATGAAGTGTTCTTCAAATAGTGTCAAATCATGTTATTACATTTTGCAATTTTATAATATCAACCTAAGAATTGAAGTACAAAATAAATAAAAATAAATCAAGGAGA
This sequence comes from Mantis religiosa, assembly GCA_030765055.1. Classification (NCBI taxonomy): domain Eukaryota; kingdom Metazoa; phylum Arthropoda; class Insecta; order Mantodea; family Mantidae; genus Mantis; species Mantis religiosa. The sequence continues at coordinate 77,690,408 of CM060951.1, forward strand.
TGTATTTAGATCCAAAGCTTGCGGCATTATGCCGTATCACGTAAAGGTTAAATTCTAATAATGTATTTCCTTATAGGAAATATAATGTATAATGTATTTCCTTATACTGTTTAAGTATTATACTCGCCATTTTCGCACAACGTACGGAACACTTCTGTAATTCATCAAACTAGACTGTAACCCTTAGAACGGAATATCCGTCTAAGATCATCATCGTGCTTTGCTGTTATATCGGGCACATTTCATGATAAGCAGCTGTGAAATAATATAAAATTAATGAACATGATATCATATCTAATATTAATGATGATAATAATAATGATGATAATGATGATGATAATTAATAAGTAGTTTTGCTACAGTAATTTCAAACTGAGAGAAGTGTGATCTAACTTCTACATTGATGCTGCGCCGCGCTGTTCATTGTCTTTAGAGATTTGGACGTTTTTCAGGAAGGATTCATTGATTGCTGCTACATAAGAACTTTTGTTGAACAATATCTCTACCTTTTCACTACAAACAGTAAAAGTTTTAAGATGCGTTTCATACAGTAGACGTCACTGAGTTTGCAAATAAAATGTTGTCTAAATCGTTATTAAACTTAATTTTCGTTTTCTGTAATTTTGTCATAAAGCATCATAGCATATTAAGAGGACAGTACGACATTTGATAACTTCGTGCAAACAGTTTGAACAAGGATAAGCATACTTGCTAACGTGTTATTGAATTCACTAGGCTACCAAAGCGAGCTATTTAGAAACGAATACATTTTTTTAATCGATTGAGCATACAGTAGATACGACCAGCTTCAGGAGTTTCATTACTCTAAATAACTGAAATATTAGGCATTTATGGGAGACGGATTAAAATATGGAACATATAAGCACATTTATGAACTTGCAAAGAAGAAAAAAAAAAAAAAAAAAAGGATAACTTCAAGTATGAGACCTATGTTAACCTTCCATGTTTGTAGGTAGGTATATACTATATGCACAGGTGATTTTTCTTAGTCATAATTTTTACCCCTAAGCATTATTTTACAAATAAATGTTCTCGCCTTTACATTGTTTGAGTTTCCAAAGGATCTTCCTTTATGGGCATGGAATGCCCAGGATAGAATCACGGGGCGATCCGATTTTCCTGGAATACGGGTCCTGGAATTAAGCGGCGGATGACACACAGAAAACACTGGGGTGACGTCATATTATTGCGTCATACTGTGACTAACGATTATGGATCGTCTTGCAAAGCTTTCTCCAAGAACGTAAAAAGGAATAAAGTATGCTATATAGCGTTCACGCCAACACCTTTTGCATCTTTTATCAGGTCGTCTTTCAGACATAAACGCATTTTCCAGTAGCCTATTTCACATGGGGTGCCTCAGTGTATAATAATAATAATAATAATAATAATAATAATAATAATAATAATAATAATAATAATAATAATAATAATAATAATAATAATAATAATAATAATAATAATAATAAATTATTATTTATTAGTGGAATTCACAAATAACAATCGACTCTTAGAAAAACCTCTAAAGAAAATAAATGTCTGGCCACTTGGGTAGTATAATAAGTAGACTATTTCGTTATAAATTATTGGGTGAAACATTTTGGTGCAATTTTATTAAGGGAATATAAAAGCTGTACTTCAGTCCTTGGTTAAAACAAATATGCTTAGTACTAAATGGATAATTGTTATAAGGTTAGACTCTTTAATTAACGTCTTCCAACGTTAGGTCATATCGAAAATGAATGAAATGGGTGAAATAATGCTCAAATTAGCCAGGGTCCATGGAACTTGAGAACTATCACCCATCTTTCAGGATAAGGAAAAACTTCGAAAAAATCTTTATCCAGATAGCTCACCAGGTAGATAGGTAGATGCTACTTTGTGCCTTTTAAAAAAAATGAATGTCTAGAAACGCTTTGTATCCGTACTAGAGACTGAAATATTGAGAGTGGGGGCACTGTATATCACAAAAGATGGGGAAAAAGTTAACAAGAAAATTGAAACGCTGTAGGTTTTAAATAATTACTAATGCTCAAAATGGTCTCCAGGTTCTATACATTTTGTGTGTCAAATTGTGTGTGCGTGTGTGGAGTTTTCACAAAGGGATACAGCACATCTACTTAGCAAACAAACTGGAGACTGGGTGATTCCTGCTGTGGTTGTGATGATAATGGCGACAAATATTTCTTGCAATCCTTGAAGCCTCTCCTAGATGAGAAGTATCGGAGTGTACTCTGTATTTGTGTGCAAGATCACCATTGTTCATTCTCTTTAATGATAGATATACTTAGAATAAGATATTAAACTGAATATTACGGCGCGAACATAGCGAACATTGCATGCCGTATTTCTGTACGGCATGCAACACATGCAGTATGGACTACTGCTTACCACGCAGTCTGGGGATTATTTACCTACGTAACCCTCTTCCAAATTTCGGAGGCTATGGATCGACAGGATCGGGAGAGGACGCGCTTTCTTCCTTCCCTTCCCTTCCCTCGCAGTTTATTGACTGTTTTGTTTTGAAATATAAATTTTTGATAAATGTCACTTTGGTACAAACTAGAAATAGTTAACTATTTCCTTTATACCTGCGGATATTCTTCTTATCTGTAATGAATACTTTTTCCACTAGTCAGGGTGATATGACAAATGCGTTTGTTGCACTATCTCTGATATATTGATTTTATATAAACCTCATTTGGTGCACAATCTATGAAAATCTTTTACAACTAGTTCAATCCAGTAGCTGGCTTTGAAATGTTTCTTGCCGCTGCTCTAACTTGCTAAGCCCTTATTCTCACACTAACGTTTCTTTTTAGATTTTTTTATAATGCATTGCAATAAAATATCAGAAAGCTAGTTCCTATGACATAAAACATTTTCCCTAAGATTCGAGGCAACAGGAAATAACGCACACAAATATTTATTTCTAAACCTACTAAGTATTCATCCTAAAAATTGCAGTAAAAAATTACTTAAAAATAAAGTAAAATCAATCAGGTGTACTTTGAGTGGGAGCTTACAGCATTTTCCCTGTACCACCGAGAAGGTATAGTTCTAATAACTTATTCCCTGCACTATTTTAAGGACATATGATTAAGTCGATCATTTTCCTATAACATGCGAAACAGTTTAATGCTTCATCAAACTGGACTATTTAATATATTATCATTATGATTAAATTACGTAATAAGTCTTCTTATGAGAAGATTAGTAACAGCGTGAGCTTTCTTTGTATAATGAGTAATTGGCCAAGTGTTATAAGCGTAATTTTGTTGTTTGATACGTTGTGTAACTAAGAAGTAATAATTTCTCCCCGATTCTGTCTATATCTTCATTATTTATAACTTTACGTACCCCTTTAATTTGAGGAGACGTGGAAATTAATTGTTCTGTCACACTGGCCGTGTGTAGGCTAAAATATGGAAAGGTAGAGTCAGACTGAAAAATGCAATGCCATAGCCGGGATTTGAACCACGGATCCTCTGGTTTCCGTCCAGCCACTCTAACCAATTGAGCTACTATGGCCAACGTGCCGACATGACTAAATTCTCCAACTGACTCTTGTTTTTCTCCTAAGTGGTTTACCTGGAAACCGCACAGTGTGTATGCGCGCGTGCGTGTGTGTGAGCGCGTGTGTGACACTCTCCCAGTGACAGATTTTTGTTCAGGAGTGATGCGATTATTTTACCTAATATTTCTTCAGTAAAATAAATGCGTATGAATACAAATGTGATGCAAGTGATATTTCTTAATTCGTCACCATCAGAAGTCGCCTTTTTATGATCGCGCCAGGGACTATAAGAGCGATTCCCATATACATGCTTTATTATCAAGAAACACAGTACTTTTGCAGTAAACAAAGTTGCTCAAATCCAGTCATTACATGGATTTTATTTCTTCATAAGTTTTATTAATGTGGATACCGTTTGATAGCCTTCCGCACATTTGGCGTATGTGCAGCAGGCCAACGGAGTGTCACGACACGAATTAATTGGTTCGGTGTCTCGGTGGAATGCAGCTAAGAATTTATTTTCCCTTAGATGGCGCGGCCTTGTGTAAGATGGGCATCTGTTGCAGGTCTGGTATAAAGATGCCTCTTGTGTTTACAACATAGACAGCATGTTGTATATTTAAAATAGAGTACCGCTTCCAAAAGCAAACTGTTTGCACAACAGAAGGGTCTTGTGTGTTTATAAGGAAGTTAGTGTTGTTGACGGTCAGAAGATTCTAAGCATTTAAGGCACACATCCTGTCATTCGCCAAAATTAGGAGGGCCCTAGAGGTTGATGAAAAAAAATTTTGTTTGCCAAAGTCAGCTCATGTATCTCTATTTTTCTTATAGCTTCTCGTCTTTCTTTTAGGTTTATTACTTCTCGCACTTCTTGTTTCACGCCTCTGCTCCACTTTAGTCTGTTTTTCTGTCTCTTTGTGCTTCCCCCTTCTCTTCTCTAGTTTATTTCTATCTCTTGTACTTCTTGTCTAATTTTTAAGTATTCCAATAGGGGTATTCATTTCTGTTTGCTCTTTTCTCACTTTATTAACTTTAATAAGTTATTGACTCGTGTTTCCTTCTATTTTTCTTCGCTGCACTCAGATTACATCTGCATCTAGTCCTAATTTTTATTTATTTCTCGTATTGTCATTATTCCTCCTATAGTTCCCCTCTTGTGCATCGTTTCTCCCTTCCTGTTACTTTTTTCACTATGTTTATTCTTATGAATTTCCTATCATATTTCCCTTCTTACTGTTTAAATTTTTTCCTTATATTGTGCAGCGTATTCTATGTTCATTTATTGCTTATTTTCCTGTCTGCTTGTTTCTTCTACACACACACACACACACACACACACACACACACACACACACACACACACACACACACACACACACACACACACACACACAAACACACACACACACGCACGCACGCACACACACACACATTTGCCTCTTCTTCAACTTCCCTGACCTCTGTTATTTTATTTACTGTTTTCTTTCTGTTTTCGGTCCTGTTTTAATGTTTAGTCATCAACTTTATCTCTTCATTCCACATGTTTCAGTTGTTTTTCCTTTTTTGTATATTGTACCGATGTTATCAACATCCCAGCTCATGGAGGAATAACTTCTAGTAAACCGGCAGTATTAAATCTTTGAGGTTGGCAAACTAAAGCAATAATATCATCTCTATGAATATCAATTTATATTTTTTTCCTCCTTAGCATCTAATTATGGACTGGTAAGCGATTGGATCAAACAAAGAAATTCTAATTGTAAACAAATTTCTAAGCAGCATTGCAGAACTTCTAGATAAAAGTATTGAGACAAATTAATAGGTATTTCCTAACTAATTTTCAGACTTAATGGCTACTTGCATTACATACTAAAATAAAAACAAAATATTCTTAATTTTATTTATATTGCATATTATCGCTTCGGTCTGCAAGTGATTGCCTTTAAAAAAAGATAGGCCTTGCCATGTGCCAGGGCCACCAATTTTTAATTCTAGTCACTAAATACATGCCCAGAAAATATTTGACTACCTAATTATAAAAAAGCACCGTTTCGGTTTTCTGCTAGTATTAACCTCTCTAAAATGGAACGCGATCGTTCCCGCATTTACTTTCCGTTTACACAGGTTTCCATCTTACAGAGAATACAAAGAAATTCCTAAATAGTAACACATTTTCCCTTGCCAATCTACAACTTTCTGCATATCAGCATCATTTGCTTCACCACACACACCATTCAAAACAATGTTATGGCGATGTTTAAAACTCTCTAGCCATCCATTGGAAGCTCTGAAATTATCCTTGCCTAATTTTCTCTTATCTCTAAAGCTTGAGCCTGAAGCAATGGTCCAGAAATGAAAATTCCTTTCGCGTGTACTAACCACTCGAACACAGCGCGATTTAGCTCGTCATACTCTTTAGACTTTGAGATGCATTTCGCATGTCCTGCAGTTCCCTTTAACCACTCGTCTTTAATTTTTATATTTTCAAAATCTCATTAATCTAAGTTTTCCCCACGTTAAACAACACAATTAATTCTTTAGCTGGACGTTTGCTCTTTCCGTGTTCTTCATTAACCTTATTTTTTTCCTCCAGTGATAAAATCTTATGTTTTAAACTTATTTTACATAATTTGTGTACACACAAACTATGCTTTTAAAAATAGCCTAAGTTCACAATTTTCTTCCACTCATACTTGATCAGTTGTAACAACGAAACTGAGAATGAATACATTGCAAAACAGCTGTACCCTTACCATGTGTGTTGGAAGAGTTGAGAGAGCTATATAATGGATCGTTTTCCCTTTTCCTTGAAGGATTACCGATTACGACTATGGTTCATAGGACTTCGGTGCAACTGCAGTCGCCCTCTAAATTATTGCACGTTTTAAAATACGTACCTTGTAGCCCATTACACACAAAGTAATCGGTTTTAATTAGGTTATTTACGCAAACGGGTCCCGAAAATATTTTCTTTCCGCGTTAGGCAGTTTTCCGGCTTAGAGTATAATTTTACATGGGAAATAGCTCGTTTCGTAATTTATTTTCCGTTTTTCCAGGTTTCCGGTATATAAGGGGTCCATTTTAAGCAGGTTTTACTATATTACCTTACAGTTCATGTCATGTTAAAATGGTAAATATATCACTGTATAAAAAGTACATACCGTATAAATAAAAAATTTCGCTTAGCATCATGATTTTTTTTCCATTGATTTCATAGGAGTGGTAAAAACTTAGGTCGTCCAACTAAGATATCTAGTTTTATATATATTAATATTCCAAGTAGATTTCTTGGTGTATAGAGACCTACCGATTGTGAGTTATATATGCTATCCACGTGAAACAACTAGAGAAGCTGTTTCAACCGATTGTTATATCATGCATGGCCAGTTCTTTGAATTTACGAATGTATGTATCCCCAATAAGTGTACAATTACAAATAAGTGCGCACAGTATATAAAGTATAACATAGCAGTATACAAATTCTAGTTGAGCGTTCACTTGTCTTATAAGCTACTTTATCTGTTCGTACAATTGACATGGAACATTCAAGTCCACTATAATGGTTCTAAAGATTTAAGATAAAACTATAGGAAAGCAGCGTTTTAGTAATTGAAAGATGAGCATGCAAACTTTAAATTTCTGCGACTCTGTGAAAAGGGTGCCAAAGAAACCGGTGCAATGTAACCTTCGTATACATGAAACAGTTACGTGTTTGAGGGATAACGAATGGAATCTAACAACTCACCTATCATATTCTGTGAATTTATTTATTAACAACTTTGTCATTTGCAGGATTATGTCAGCGCTACCTATGCATCGGAATTTTCTCTCGCAGGTGCTCTTTTAATCTACTGACATGGAGCTGTTGCTTTTAAGTACACTTAAAAACCATCGGTATGGATCGGATTTGAACCTGCGACCTTGGGGTCAATATGCAAGTGCCTAACCCAGACCAACAATTCTTGTGACACCTGTAGGAGGATTTTCTAATACGAAGATGATGTAAATGGAGGAACCGAAGTTCTCGTAGATTTACTCGAAATTCCTCAACTGCTCAGGGATATTAATATTATTCTTTTCAGGACGTGGTCACAGATGATAGAGAAAATAAGATGGCGTGCAAACAAAATAACAATAATTATTTTCTTCTCAAAATTTTAATTTAATTTGATTTTTGTTTAAAACATTCAAACATACTCTTTAAAATACTCAATACAATGAAATCTTATTATCGTTGATCTTAATTAGTTTTAAAACTTTATAATTTACTTTTGCAAAACTTCATGCACCACAACGTTTCTGTAAAATATCTCATACTATCACATACGCCCGTACTGATCTAGAAAGAAAACACCAAAACAAACCTCTACCGTCATTTGCTCTAACTTATAAAATATTCTACTGCTAGTAGAGGGGTCAGCCCTGATCTGGCTAGAGACTGTCAGTCTGGCTTCCAGACTTTCAAGTGTCCTAATCGCAGCTAGCTAATTCTCTCAAACTTATTCGGGTCCACGCTCGGGCGTCATTTTGTAGCAGAATTTTCTATTGGGAAGATGGTGAAAATGGTAGAACCGAAGTTCTCGTAGATGTACTCGAGATTCAACTGCTCAGGGATTAATATTCTCTTCAGGGCGTGGTCGCAGATGAGAGAGAAAACAAGATGGTGTGCAAATAAAATAACAATAATTCTTTTCTTCTCAAAAATTTAATTTGATTTTGTTTAAAACATTTAAACACACTCTTTAAGACAATGAACAAAATGAACTCTTTTATTATCGTTGATCTTACTAGTTGCTTTTGCAGAACTTCATGCACCACAACGTTTCTGCAAAATCTCTGATACTATCACATACGACCGTACTGATCTGAATCTAAATGCAGAAGAAAATAACTTTTTCCAGTTTTGGTTTTTATATCTTTCGGGTTACTGTGGAAATCAAAATGCCGTTGTTGATCCTTAGAACAACTAAACACTATCGTATTTGTTATTATATTAAATAAAATTTTTCTATAATTATTCCCTTAAATAACCTTTCAAAATTATTCAACATTAAAATCAAATTTAAGTAAAGATAAACATAGAATAACTGCTTCACATCCCATGAGAGTGGCAAAATGTCAGTTGTACGGTAACTTTTGGTAAAATATACCTAACCAGTATAGTTGCGGAATCTGTAAGTTGTAGATACGTGTATATATTGCAAGAGGCAATGTATATACCTATTCGCAACTTACACAAAGTAGTGACGTAATATGTCACAATGCAGCTGAGAATTGTTACCTTGGTTCCTCTGACCTCGCAGCAGTGCCAAGGTTGCTTTTGAAGTCCGAGAACTTTCTTTTCCTATACCAGAAGTGTGTACTTAACTTTATGAGTACTGTTCGTATGTGAATATACGGTTATATGTAAACGTAAGCCCTTCCCATAGAAATTCTTTGAACAACGTTAAACAAATATTCCAAAATCTGTTTAGGCAGGTAGAGTAACGGTTTCTTAAAACCAAAGTCATAATTAGAAATCAACTCTTTAAAGAACCCGTGCTCATGGAAGTCTAATCATAAAGAGCAGTACTCCTAGTGTTGGTTTGAATAGGTTGAATGATGAATGTGTATAAAAGCATCCTTCCCAAAGGCAGGATACGTATAGCATTGTATTGTATCCATAAATTTGATTTTGTAATTTGGAAAGAAAGTGTATTTGAAGGCCCTTTCACGCTAAATTTAGCACCCCAGTTTATAAGTTATTTGATACACATCTAGGAAATGATGCACCAGATTATAATTCTTTTATTGGGGCACAAATGAATTTTTAAAGACTGTCTTATAGGCTTCCAATTTTACACAGGTTTCCATAAAATGTGAGATAAGTTAGCCAATTTTTCACTGTTCCAATTATTCCAAGCCATTTAAGAAAGTCCACCATATCCCTTTCTGTTTTGAAAGCATTCTGCAATAATTTATAAATGTGCTATATTTTCTAACACAAAAGTTACCACTGCCTTTTTCAATTTGTTGTTTTTATTAAAATGTATACCAAAGTAGAAAATACAGAAAAGGCCTTGTTTTGTTAGTTCTAAAATTTTTCAAAAAAACTGGTTTTGCAGCTTTAAAAAATGAATGCTAACTTTTATTGTAGCAAAACTTGTCTTGTAGGTATAAATAGAAACATATGGCAGAAGTAAGTTTATTTCTTTAAGAACGCTCATTTTGTTTTAAAATCCTGCATACGCAAGTTTCTTAAATTTTTACTGAAGGTAAACCACATATTTGCAACTGTAACCCCTTTATTTCGACCTTGAACTGTCTCCTCTCAGGTATATACGCGGATACCTTAATGACCTACATGTACAGTTTCCTTGGAAGAAGAGCATGTGTTTTAATACTGCATATTCCCGCTTTAAGCAGCTGCAGTTACCATTTCCGCGCTAAGCAGTTTCCGTATTATCTAGGAAAAATAACACAAAATATACGATTACGGTTTACACATTGTTCAGGCTATTTTCAGGGTATTATTGTTGTTTATTAATAATGCATATATTTAAACTTAATAGTTTACACTGAAATATGTTATTAAAGTTAAGTTTGAGCGCACAGAAGCAAACCTGCCAAACGGAGTTTGTGAACATCACTGGTGATTGAATGTACAACCATTTAAGTGCGACCTCATGTATATCGTTAGCGGCTAAACCCGAGGGTAAAGTTGACGGGTAATGAATATTTAGATGTCGATTGTACTTGAACTGCAAAGCTTCAGAGCTAGGATCAGAATAACCCTCTGGAACAAATTCACAATTGGGAGCAGTGTGCCAGCCCAGCATCCAGTATCCATTGGGTCACGCAGCTTCATTATCCTTGACCTCCAACTGGAAAGTAGGAGAATCTGTGCTGATGACAGCGGGTTTTCACTTCAACTGCCGTTACCTGCCTCACTGTTTTCCTTCCTCCTTTGAGTGTTCTTCATTGAGGAGGGATGTTACAATTCTTAGAAATTCTGCTATTGGGAATGTTTGGAGTACTAATTTTGTTTTAGCAATAACAGCTGCGTTTATAGGTTATATTTTATCTTAAGGACAACATAATGTTGAAGTACTGTAGTAAAACATATTGCATCATTGATAGATTTTGGACATTTTACGCGACACGGGTTTGTATAGCCCGAAGATTTATGCTGCGTGCCCACCCAAACTGGGTGTAATCTCAAAAAGAACTTTTCATTAGGATTTTAAGGATGGGTATTTGTGTTTTATGTAGGAAGAGGTTTATGAGGTCTAAGACATTATCAGTGATTTAATGGTTGTTTCAAATCGTTTTGCTCCAGTCCTTTGGCATTACCACTCTAAGTTCCTGCTCCTTTTTATTTTTAAGTATCACAGATGTGTACCTAGGATACATTTTGCATAAATTACGAGTATATACCTATGTATGAGCAATGATACCATGTGCATGATTAAATAAACGCAACACAATTTAAAGAATGATTATGTGCAGAATAATGTAAGAGTTCCACAGATTACAGTTGGCAATGAAATATTAGACAGTAACATTGCTTTTTAAACTGTGCTGACTTTACTCTCCTTACAACGCGTTTGCCTGATGTGAAACCGACCCCAGGAGAAGTTGATCAACAACAAAGTTCTACAACAGTCATACACATTTGCTGTCATTGTAGCCGTCATGAATAATGGTTCAGTAACTCGAGTTCCTAATAAATCCATTCACTTTGGTCATGATTAATAACTTTTCTACATAAATGAAAATTTGCTAAGTCAGAGAATAATGTTATCTAGGTAAGAATAGAAATTTTCAACTTGTGCTATAAGCGGATGATTGTTTGGACCTAAGTTGAATTTGTAAGGATACAAGCACAGATGGTTGTTTATGATGCTATGAATTAATAATATTCGGATTTGATGCTAAGCCTTAATTGTTCGACTTCTTCGGCTCCTAGTAAATGTCCTTCATTATGTTCGTCTCTCACAGTTGCACTCCTTTTCATATGTTGTGTGTAGAAAATATACTTTTTCTCACACTATTCTATCCCACATCAAAATTGATTTATGTCTAGGTGGATTCACATTCCATGTATGACAAACATCGCGCTGTACTTGCCTAACAGATTTCCTGATTTAGCGTCCATATTAGTAGCATGTTATCTTGTGCTATGGCTTGCTTACAGTTTAGTCATTAGTAATAGAGAAATGAACGTTGACATGCGCATGCGTATGATATGCAGCAGCTGTTTTCAGACGTTTGTTGTTAAGCTTGGACGATGTTCAAGTTTCACGGGCCCAAATGACTTAGCTGCCACGGGTCCTTTAAAAAAAAACACACACACACACACGCACACGCACACACACCGCACACACACACACCGCACACACACACACACACACACACACACACACACACCGCACACACACACACCGCACACACACACCACACACACACACACACACACACACACACACACACACACGTCACATGTAAATCTTAATATAGTTTCGATTTTACATGGTGAGAAGTTAGTTGGTAAACATAAGTGTAAACACGCGTCGATCATTTTCCCCTAATTCAGCAACATTGATTGCAATTGAGTTCGGAATGGGATACTTAAAGGTACAAAACAGACAGGTGGTGTAATGTGATTCTTTAAGTGTAGCAGTGTATGATCCTCTAGGGGAGAGTAAAAAGAACACTTCCTTTAATTCTTTCTTTAATATGTGCTTTCGAGAGGCCTTGCGATACATTTAAGGCTTAAACTGAAACCTGAGCTGCCTTACTTTAAAAGCTCTTTGCAAACTAAAAAGCTTTTTAAAGCGAAGCATTAGGTCAAGCACCCAGTGGAGAGGCGTTGCTGAAATCGTCACTTGAAAACTACGCAGTGAAGAGACTGTAAACAGATACAGATACCTGAAATTTGCTTCTGCAGCTTGAACTCTAGTGTTCTTGAAATCTGACATACATTGACTATCCTTTAGGCTTCCTGTTTCATAATGTAGGGAAAAGATATCCTGACTCTTTGCGGTGCTGTGAATTACTTGGGTTTACAATCATAATATCGTACTGGTTCTTATTATTGGTGTCTGCTGATGTGGACATGCTGATGCAGCTTACAGTTGATTGTGGCACTGCTTGCAGTGTATCGCCATCAACTGGGTCAAAGGATTTGTGCTGGAATTGCACATGAAGGTTCAATCATATATTCCGCACTTTCTTATGGCTATTCCAAGAAATTAACTTCGATAAGTACCATAGTCTATATGCTGATTAGTAAAATTGCGTTATTTATCTAACTGTATATCACATTGGGAATTTTCAAACTTTGTCAGATTCGTGCCACTGCGAGATTTTACTTTGCTGAAACCATGCATTGACTTCGCTATTAATAACGAACAGTGGCTGTAAAATGTTTTGTACATATTGAAACTTATGCAATTCCAGTTTATAAAAATTATTTTTAAAACGCTCCGCCTTTCTAGGTGCCACATTCATTCAATATGCGTTAAAGTGAACCACAGCTAAACCACAGCGATTATCGGCTGATAGCCGTTCAGCTGCTACTGCAAGTTAAGCCAGGATGTAGGCCAGGTTGGGTTATACATGTTGAGAAAGTTGCCCGTAGCGTTTTCTCTGTTTTTCTCTAATGTCCTTTTCGAGCTCTAATAAGAATTGCATAGCAACTTAACTGTGGAAAGTGTAATTAAGTAGAAAAAGAAAAACGATGACAAAGGTTTTAATAGAAAAAGAAACAGTTATGCATATAAATAAAAGTAAAAAAGTATAAAAAGGAGGTACATTACAAATATACTGAAATAATATATGGTTCGTAGTTATACTGTATATCCTAGAAATATAGAATCCTCAGGGATTTAGGTAATTCTTTCGGAAGCGCTTAAAATGTGGATGTGAAGAGGAATGGGGCCTGTAATGCACGAGTAAAACAAATAAAATAAATTATGTAGATGCTGTAGAAATGCTGGGCGGATGAACAGTGCATAAACTGAACAAGGATAGAACTCTTTAAAAATCTGATGAATCGGGCTCACAAGATTTTTACTACTTATGTACAAACTGCTCTTTAAAACTCTTATTCTTCTACTTCATGTTAATCGAGATAGGTACATACATATTTGTAGAAAGTTTGAATACCTGTGTCCTTATAGGTAGATACAATAGCAATAAGACAACTATTATAATTAATAATTATCTTTGCATGAATTAGTACAAAAAGACAAACGACTTTCTATTAAAGTTTAAGTAGGTATTTGAAAATTCAAACTAATAACAACGAACTTCGATAAAATGGGTATTTTCACCCTCTCAAAAAGTATCTAATATTAATTGCGTACTTTAAAGAAATCCACACTTTGCGTAGAAATTTTAGGTTTTAATCATTACATCACACACACATTCACACTCTCATTCATACTTCCAGACTCTGGGGAAGATGGGGAATTATCTTGGTCGGAGAAAAATCCCCATCCACACCGCCGGGAATTGAACCCGGGACCCCTAGCACGGCAGGCAGTATGGTATTTTAGTCAGGAGCGTTAGAGCCATTTTGAAAAAAAAAACAACAACACTATTTTCGAAAAATAAAAATAACCAGCATTTTGATTTTGAGTCATGCTACACACACACACACACACACACACACACACACACACACACACACACACACACACACACACACACACACACACACACACACAAACCTTTATCTAAGAAAAAATAGCTTTAACCTCAAAACGTTATTTCCGGTAATATGAGTATCGAATTTAGGGTTGAGTGCAGTACTTCCCCTACAGACTGTAAGCTGCATAGTAGAGAGAGAAAAAACAAGAGAATTGGTTGGAACACCTCTGTCAAGCAACTGCTTGCTAAGAGATGCACTTAAGGAATGAGAATGTGGAAAAACGTTTTGGGATACACCAAAATGATTCGTTTGCGCAGACGAATAAAAGAAGACAGACTGCTATGCTGGCAGAAATTCTCCTGCTATGTCACAATTAAACATAATATTTATATTTGGGATTTTATTGTTGTATTGCGACGCGCTGGAATAGCAATGCGCATTAAGCTTCTGTTTTGAACCGCGAGCTCTCTTGACCTGCATTGAGTCAGTGACTCAGTGTTAGTTTGCTTCGGTATGGCAGCTTTTTCTTTCAGTGGGATTCATCCTGGGTGAACAACCGTTGGCAAGGCTCTCCTCAGCACCTCTTGTAATCACCCACGAAAAAATAACGCAGTTGTCTTAAAAACACTTCTGAAACGTTAAAACAGTTTGACGCATGTGAGGAGTAAAATTGCTGAAATGTTCTGTGCTGTTACAGTGAATTTGAACAACATGAAAAATATGGAGGGGAAAATTTATGGTCGCGGCGAAACAAATTAATCTGAGCTTTTTAAACATAACTATTTTTGGGTGAATATATTCTTTGTATCAAATATAAACTTCACAATCATGTTTATATGTAGAGCATATAAACTTCATTAATTTACTAATTATGAACTTGATTTTCCTGCTTTCCTATAAATGGATAAAGGTTGACATTTTATTTTATTCTGGAACCCTCATTTGTACAATGAAAACAGTCAAAAGAAAAGCCCTTTCCAAAAATCCTACTGCGAATTATGATTTTTCCCCTTCTGAACTCTTCTTTGAGATCTAAAAATAGTATTTTTAGATATAAATTATTATAAATCGGTTACTTGTTAGGCAGATTAAATCTTTTTAATCCTTTTTGTTGTCTTTATTTCCTTCCAAAGGCTTATTATCAGAAATGTAAAGAAATCTCTGTATAAGGGTAGAGCCAGACTGAAAAAATTCAATGCCATAACCGGGATTTGAACCACGGATCTTCTGGTTTCCGTCCAGTCGCTCTAAACCATTGAGGTACTATGGCCAACGTGACAACGTGACATTAAATTCTCCAACTGACTCGTGTTTTTCCCGGTAAACCACTAGGAGTTCTCATAAACAAACTACCTTAATGGCGACTTACTATGCTGTAAGTACTTTAAGGCCCGGACTTCATAGTTCGGACCACTATTAGGTACAGTTAATGGAAATTTATTGTTCTTTCACACTAGCCGTGTGTAGGACGGAAACCAGAAGATCCGTGCTTCAAATCCTGGCTATGACATTGAATTTTTCAGTCTGGCTCTACCCTTTCATAGTGCGATGCGGGTTGGGAAGCTGGATTTTCTGCCAAGAGAATAGTGGCTCCTGAGACGTGTAATATACATTTTATTAATTGTGGAAACGTTGAGTCAGACTGAAAAATTCAATGCCATAGCCGGGATTTGAACCACGGATCTTCTGGTTTCCGTCCAGCCGCACTACCATTGTGCTACTATGGTCAACGCGCCGATATGACATTAAATTCTCCAACTGAAATAAATAATCTTCAATGAAGTTCAATGTACTGAGATAGCTTCCACTATAGATCCTCGAGTAATCTAAGTTGCTGGGTAACGTATTAATTTAAGGTATCGTTTTTCATTTTATTTTGGGTTTATTGTGTTTGAAATGCGTTATAAAAATACATACATATATATTGGGGGGGGGGGGAGATAAATAAACAGTTGCACAACATCTGTATAGCGTCATTGACCTAACGAGTGTATGGAGGAGATAAACGCTCTATTAGCCGAATGCTAATCGGTTAGTAATGTAAGCGAGGTTGGTCGCCCTAGTTGAATTTAACAACCCGTCTTTACACGAAAGCGTTTAATGTCATATCACGGAAAACATTTGCAAGCAGAAGTGAATTGATTTTTCTTGGTGATGTTTTTCGTAATAACACGTGATATTTTGTTACGTCGGGTATGGAATTTTCCATTGAAGCCGTTTTTAGCAATGCTATGTGGCTAAATAAGTTGTAATGGAAAGTTGGCGCACTAGATTACAAAATACCTGTGTGTTACTAATGCACACTATTTATTTTCGGGTTCAAATGACCTATCAGTCGACGGGCCCTTAAACTCTACTCACTTGTTTGTTCTTATACAACAGTTACGAATAATTCCTGCGAAGCATTTTTTCCTGCTTCATGCCCGATCGAGATAAGCCTATAAGGAGTTCGTTGCATGTAAAAGTCGGATACAAGGAAAAGAATTGATAATGAGATGTATGTGAGTACACTGGCCTTAAAATGTACTCTTTCCATGACTTCGCGAAAAATAACTGAATGGTGACAATACTTTCAAAAACATAGTGTTACATTCAGATCGATCTGTCCATCTATTCTTCAACAAAGGTTTCTTTAAAAACCGATTTTTTTTTTTTTCAATTTAGTTGAAATAAATATTTTTAGATAGGCTTTTATTACACATTTCTTATGGACAGAATGGAAATATGGCAATACATTAGCTTAAGCAATAGTTAAATTGCCATTAAGTTTCCTCTTACTCATCTTAACTATAAATTTACAAAAGTGATGTTGAATATATCACTAGGAGGGAGGGGGACGAATGACTTACTATTGGAAAACGAAACCCCATGGCTCCAAGGGAGGGGGGGGGGTTCAAACGATATCTACATTTTGTATTAAAACATCTCTTACGGTTTACCAGTTATCAAGTCATTCAGAATGTCTTCACAGACATTTCCAGAAAATTATATATATATATATATATATATATATATATATATATATATATATATATATATATATATTTCATTTTTCATGAACATATTTTAAACACACAGTATTTTAATCAAATTAATTTGTGCGGTGTTAGAGAAAAAACACAATGTTCGAAAAATGTGCCGCTTAAAGGGTTGAGTTGCAGGTTTTTCTTAAATCTTCTTGAGGCATCGTTGGAAGATGCAGAACTCAAATAACAAATTGGGTATTTAACCGGCTTTAATCTTCTTTCATAGGTGACCCCCATATCGACTATTTTTGGTAGAATACAGGACCTTTTCCCTTACCATGTACGTGCTGGGGAAAGTACACTAAATAAAAATATATTGAAAAATTCAAACCAATAATAACGGTTATCTCGAATATGGCCGATAATAAATAGAAAGTTAAAATAAATTTTGTGTTTGAAAGAACTCGGCATTTTTTGTGATTTAAGTTTGTCTGTCTTATAGTTTGCCTGCAGTAAGAAATTATATATATTTTTTTTCGAATGAAGAGAACTTAACAGCCTATCTCCAGAATATTCAAGATGTGATCTTTTATTTAAATATTGAAATATGTAGCATTTTGATAAAACGTTAGCCATTTTGATAGTATTCGAACATTTAAAAATGTTCCACTTAAATAGTATTTTTAGGTGGTTGTTGCCTTTCTCTCTCTCTCTCTCTCTCTCTCTCTCTCTCTCTCTCTCTCTCTCTCTCTCTCTCTCTTTCTGTGTGTGTGTGTCTTTGTCATACATACCAACATTTCTGTAAAAAATACTGGTTTTAGAGTCACATGATCTCAGAATATGTCTTCGGTTAAATTTGTGCATTGAACTTTGGGTGGAATACAATGCTTTGTGTTGTGTACTAAAGATTGGTAGCAAAGAAAGGAAACACTTTCTCTGACCGTAATACTATTTCACAGGTTCCTTGTAATTATAGATTCGGGCAAAAAGTTCTTGTACTACTCTACGTAAATAATGCAGAGTAAATAGATATGATTTAAAAGTAGGTAGGTTTGTTAATATGCAAGACGTTGAAACAGCGCTTAGCTGTTTTTATCACAAACCAGTTTTCTTGTTACAGTGAGCTTATGTGAGGGGGGGGGGGGGGGTGAGCATCAGCACATTAACTTATGTCACATGCTGTTCAACCTTGGGAGGTTCAAATGTGCAACAATGAATAATTTGACAACGGCTAGTGCTTCGAAAATGTTTTGAAATTTTTATATTATGTTATATTCTATAGTTTTTCTATCTTAAGTTTTCATCTATGATTTATAGTTTTCCAGTAATACGAAAAACGGTGTGAATGAGGCATGTATTGCCTTCATGCATACCTATCGTTTAATAAAGAATACGTAGCTTTGAGAAACCTAAGATCAGACTCAGAAATTACAAGAGTCTGTCAAGAGCAGCATTTTTAAACGATCAAAAGTGAAAATACTAAATTGTAATGTATATGATGTTCATTCCAAGAGTACGTAATCAAAGCGTGCTTGTATTATGAATTTTAAATATTGTTTAAAACTGAAAACGTTTGGGAAACCATTCTGGTTAGATTATAGCGCACATAAGTATTTCAGTAATTTTTACCAATATCTGAACTTCAAAGAAATTAAGGTATTTACAGTTATATACAATTTTGTATACTAAAAATAAAAAACATGCTTATGTTTTACTGGAAAACAATAAATAGTATCTTATCTGCTACTCAAGAGTTTACCCTGGCTTTATCTTTGTTAATGAAAACCTCTCAGGTAATGCACTGATTACTTCACGTGATTACTTCTGTCATGTTTGTGACACCTGCGCATTCCATTGATGTGATGCGTTCATTGGTGCTTAGCACACGTCCAAGAAGCTCCTGTCTCTTCCAAAATAATCAGTGCGTTATCTGCGATGTTTGTATTAACAAAGATAAAGCCAGGGTGACGTTTTAAGCAGCACGATAATACTAAACTTCAAATATTTCAATGCCAAAATAAGTATAAATGCCTGTACATATGTATTTTAATAAATGCACCATGTTTTAAAGTTCTTGAGCTACTGTAGAAGAGCATTTGTTTTACTCCTGTAGAACGCCAAAACTTAAAAATAGTGGAAATTCTTCTAAAAGTTTTGTACTTAATAGCGCTCTTACGAATTATTTCCCTTGATGTTGTCACGTTACCTACATATATTTTCAAAGGAATATTTATTCAGGCTGAAACTTGTTTTGTAAAATTAACTTTCACCAGTCAAAGGAAAGAGAGCAGTAGCCTGAATGGACATTTGAAATGATTTTTAAAAGTGATACTTCAAATAGGTAGCTGTTTAAGGACTTTATATTCATATAACTTGGACAACGCTTCCATACAGAAGCGTTTTTTTTTTCTTTGAAGGTACCATTTAGATGTGTTCTTATTTATTTGCAATTTTGTTCTTGTTTTGCTTTGTCCAAGAGACAGCCTTTAATTCAATTTAACTTAATTTAATGGAATTTAGGTTATTTGTACAGTATCAGTATTTCAAATTGTATGTTTTAATAAACAAGTAATTTAGTTACAGTTTTGCATAGTTTGTATATTAAATGTATACAATTGCATTAAATTGTAAACGTTTACTAATGTTCTATTAAATCTCAATACCAATAACGCAACTCGAATTAAACGACCTTATTTTAAATCTTCACCACTGAAGTGTTACATTCCTTAAATGCACTTCTTCGTTTACTCAATTCTTTGACTGTATAGTATTGTGAATCTGTGTATCATATATCTGTGCTTATTGGGAGTTGTTTATTTCTGTTTTTCATAGAATAACTCATTGTTAAGCGAATTTCAACAATGCATTTGAAGCATCTTTCTTAACTGTCACTCATTGTGCCGACCCTGATCTAGCCTTATTCCCCAAGCCTCACTCAAGAGTTCAAACGTTTCATTTAAAAGCTGATGAAACTGCCTGCCACTGACCTCAATACAGAGATGACATTTGTATGCCAGAGATTGTCTGGCACGTTAAAAATGTCGGAGTTTTAGTGAAGATTACTGCAGTTATAACAACACAGCCCGTACTACAGTGTTTTGTTGACAAGTTTTTATCCTGCAATTAGCAAATTGATCTTCGGGTGAAACATTAAATAACTACAAGCACAAGGGATTCGACTTCTAAGCATAAATTAGGGCAACGTTAAATTGCGTGAGCGAGTTCATTGCGTTGACATTCTTAACGGCATTAGAAAAAACTACCAAATCATGATATGGCTCTCTATCACGTGTCATCCTTGATCCTTGATTTGTTGTGAAACTAATACTGGTAATGTGAATTAAAAAATCTGAAAACTATGAACCAGTTTTGGAAAGTCGTATCACGGTCAGGAATCGAACAACGAAACTTGGATTTTCAGTGTCAACGGCAGTTAGTTGAGTGAGAGTATCAACACGGAAGGTATATCATGGTTTGAATACCGTTATTGCAGATATGAACACCCTTTCTGTTGTTAATTAACCAATACGTGTTCCTTTATCGTAGTGCTTTCATATTCCAGAATATCTAAGAGTTTTTCCGGAGCAAAATGTATTTTTTTATATTTTTCAATGAAACCATTAGAAGCACTGGACGCAACTTTAACTTGGTCATAAGAAGGGCGGCTTAACTTCAGATTGTGTATTACACCAAAGTTAAAATATTTTATCCGTAGCTTATGCAGCTATAACAGTTATTTTGCAGATTATGGTTTCTTTTTAAGCAATTATTCAATATTTAAATTAATTAGCTACGTGGCCATAATGCTTGGACAAGTAATATTCTGCCTTTTGTAATACGAAATTTCTCTTTAAGGTAACTCAGGTCTGCAGAGATGTGGCAGTGGCAGTCCATGCCAGCAGATTTATTGGCATGTAAAGGAACTCCTGCGAGAAAAAATTCTGGCAAAATGGAAAGCGGACACATTCTTACATCGAATTCTGTGGAATCGCATGCCCTCTTGGGCTTACTGCGTACGAGGTACTTACTGGAAAATAATTTATTATACGAGTTCTATAGAACAGTTATTTTCTCATGCATTGTCACGCGTTTTAGTCTGTTCTGTGCCTTCTCTGTTTTTATTATTATTATTTTTTTTTTTTTTCCATTTTACGTCCTCCAACGTTGTCATATTGGACGGTGAATGAGATGGGTGAAATGATGCTCAAAGTGTCCAGAGTCCATGGAGCTTAGAGCTACCCGACATTCGTCTTTAAGGATAAGGGAAAACCCCGGTATAAACCTCATCCAGGTAGCTCACCTTGACTGAGATTCGAACTCGGGACCTCTTGAACGTGAGGCAGACACGCTACCATCTACGCTACCGAGGCGGACTTCTCTGTAATCTACCTACGGTTCTCATGCCTTTGTCATTTACACAAAAAGAGTATTAGTTTTACACTAGCAGCACTTTGTCAGCTGTTACAGAAAAACTGGTACTTCTCTCTCTCTCTCCCTCCTTTTTTTTTTTTTTTTTTTTTTTTTTTTTTTTTTTTTTTTTTTTTTTTTTTTTGTAAAATTCATTTTCCAACTTAGTTTCGGGCAACTAGTAAAGTGGGTAAGGGACTCAAGGCCAAATATTTATTATATAAAATGAAGTTTTAATTTTAAATTCAAATGTTAATGCAATCTTGTTTAATAAATAACACAAATACTCTCGTTATCACTTGGAAATGCATTTGATCCACATACAGCTATGACAAAATGACTCCAGAGCATTTTCTAGTAGGCCGTGAAGCATGCACTTAGCAACTTCAGTGAGGAGGTGATTGGAGCTGTGAATTCTAATATGACTGGCATGTCATCATTAAGATGTATGTTTATGTGTGTGTGTTCATATGGCCGCTGTAACACATGGGAAATTTTAGGACAATAGTTATTATTTGTCCTTCAAACGTCTTATATATTGCAATTACTTTGCATTGTCAACGTGGATCGCTAGTACGCTCGTCATTTCTCAAACATGGAAATGAATTTCTTAATGTCTTTCTCCAGTAAGCCATATCACTTAAATGTGTCAATGAGAACTGTTGCTTTACTATCATACAAAGTTTATGGTTACTGCACAGCTGCGAAGAGGTGGTAGTTTTAGAAAAATTATATTTATTTATTTATTATTTTAAACGTTAATAAAATATTGGCTTCACTTCCATTTCAGAACCGAGAAAAAATTAGTATTCATTCGAGTTCAAAGGGAGTTTCCGCGGTCCAAAACAAATGCAGTTCCATTTAGTGAATGCAGACAGAACCTGACTGGCGGGCAGAGAATTAATCGGATGACCCAAATATAGATGAAGTGATCCACAGTCACGTAGGTAGATGGGCAAATTCCTCCATGAAGCAGGCAAGGCGAATTCGTGCTGCTCGTACCACCCATTAATAATATTTCCTTCCGCCCACTTCATTCTATTACTGGCAAGACAAAACGATGGCAAAGAAGTAATTGTAACGTTGTGGCTCTGTTGCATGATCAAACCTCGTTTACTGATGTTTACCTGTCCTTTCACCACTAGTTATCTCAGCTATCAGGCCTCTTTCGATCTCCGAAAATGCATTGACCCTTAAGTTTCCAAATATTGCTAAAGGGTATAATTTGTAATATCTGAGTTTTACCTTGTCAGTGCATACAGGTAAGACTATTTTATGAATAAAATTCTATAATATTGATAGATTCTCTGTTACAAAATCGGTCCAATTGCCTATATGGAGGTTCCTCAACTTTGGCGGTCGATTTTACGCGCCTGAGAAGGAATGACATAGTGGTCAACAACTGTAATATTTGCTTAAGTTCTGCATTGGACAATATGGATGAAAATGAAAGTGCATAAATTGAAAACACAATTACTGATTTGCAGCAAAAGAGAACTTAAGGTAGCCAAAGTCAGCGTCAAACCCCTTCTCATTCTAACAGTGAAGATGTCATTCGTGCCAAGAAAGACGTCTTCCATAGTTACATATACTTAAAATTGAACATAGGAAAGAACTACACGAAAGACCTTCTCAGAAAATAGAATTTTCCTGAACCTTCAACGGTCTCTTAGATAGAAATTAACCTTGTGGTGTTTTTATCTCATATTCTCTGACGTATGCGCAACTGCAATATGTACCCTCAATTTACAGCAAAGGCAGCTATGGTTGATTTCGTTTGCAGCATAATACAGCGATTGGTAATGACAGCAGTCGTGGAATGTCTAATGACTATTTAAAAAAAGTCTGTATAAAACTGAACAGTTATCGCTGAAGAGGAGGGAAAATGATTTGTATGGTCAGATTAATCCAGATCACCCTTGATTGAGCGGATATGTACAGCGCCTGCGTCTAATGAGCGGATGGTTAAATTTATGATATTCAGTTATGTGTTTGTGTTTATGTCTAACTTCTGTTATTGAATTTAAATGCACACTATGATTACAGTACATTTACATTACATTAGTCGTGGATTGGAATGCTCACACACTCTCACGGTGCATACGGATCTCCAAACCTGGTGACATATTCAGCAAGCTCATTTTGCGCCTGAGCCGGCGCTTCCAAAGTATCTAAAAATCTATGACAAACAAAGATTTGGTTGCTTCATGAGATTGAGCAGGAGAGTATTCAATAAGTACAGAGGCGTATTTGCGGAACTACTTAATTCCTATGTTTGAAAGGGTTAAAATTGCAGCAACATTGGAGATGTATATTATCTCTAAAAGGGAAGGAATGTTAAGAAATAAATAATTTGTGTTAAAAAAAAGCTGATGTCTTTATTTGTAACGTGGTATTTATTGAATTGCCTTCGTACGCTAATAAATGGCGTTAACTAGTTCATTTTCAAGTTCTTAAAATAACACAAAACCGTACCTAGCCCGCCTCGGTAGCGTAGATGGTAGCATGTCTGCCTCACGTTCAAGGGGTCCCGAGTTCGAATCTCGGTCACGGTGAGTTACCTGAATAAGGTTTTTTTCCGGTTTTTTTTTTTTCCCCTTATCCTTAAAGACGAATGTCGGGTAGTTCTAAGCTCCATGGACTCTGGACACATTTGAGCATCATTTCACCCATTTCATTCACCGTCCTATATGATTTAACGTTGGAGGACATAAAATGGGGGGGGGGGGGGGCGTACCTAGCTTGACAAAAATCATTGCCCTAACCAATGTAAAAGGGCACTGATGGAAAATAGTGCAATACAGAAACATCCCATGAACGACTCTGAATTTTTATTTTGATACCCCTTTACCAGGATAATTGATCAAATTTGTGATCTATTATAGTAATATTTTGCCCTAACTTTGTAAGAGCAAGAAAAATACTTCTACGTCATATTGTAGATTTATTTTATAAAGGAATTAAGATCTGGATATAAAGACTGCTTTATCGAAGGCGCTAATGTGTGTTTATTAAATATCTAAAACTGGTGCTCTGAGACTTCTAAAAATATATATTTTTTCTCCTTTTTCAAAATTACTCATGCAGTTAGTAGCCGTATTCTAGACATAATACACGGAATGTTATGTGTGAAATAAGTCTGCTCACACTTTAAAGTGTATTATATTGTTGAATTGAAAGCAATAGATAATGGCATAGCATTTCGATTTTAAAAGACAAAGACTGGTTTAAATGTAAGGAGGATTAACACAGCATTACAGTTATAATATGCTGAAAACTGGCTTTGTTGGTTCAGTGATGGGATTTCCCTGTCAACTATCCATATCATCATGTGCTGTTGAAAACTTCATTTGCTTGCATCCATTAGCAGTGCACTCCACTTCGAACATGGACGTTGCGTAAACAACGGTCTGAAATATCTCCAAAGAAAAGCAGCTATCATGTTCGTTTCTGCTGATGAGTATGCTATTCATTGCGTCCACATCGATTTACCCAGTTTGAAAGAAAACAGATATTCAAGGATGACGGGTTCTCGAAAGTAAACGAGTCAGAGAATTCACGTGCTTAAAACACATTACTTACTGCCACTTTTCTACGTCAAATCTACATGTTTTTTCCCATTCCCTTTTCCTTACAATTAGATTCATTAGACAATTAATGATATCGTTACCACCATTGCCATTATAAATGTGTTGCCTTCCTCCACGTAAAATTTTTATAGTGTATATTACTGGCAGAGGAATTCGTACATTATGTACTGAATATCTTATCTCAAAGAGATGAATTATAGCACCTCTTCGTTATGAGAATACTTCTCTTTGAAATCAGGGATAGTTTATGAAGAAACATGAATAGTGAATGTTGAAAAGATATTGGTTTTTTATAAACGGTGCAGAACAAATATCCTAAAATTTCCTTCATAATGGGCAGATTTAAACGTGCATTTTCTCTGTAAACGTAACGTCCTGGTGGAAGTTTAATAGAAATGAATTTTTATGGCGATTCTAGTGCTCAAAGAGGCGGAAGTTCCTATTATGTAGCAGCCATTTATACCTCTTCCACCCTGTACGCTTGTTCTTTCACTTAATCACTAGTAACTTAAAAGTACCTATGCTCTTATTTTCACAGCTTTAAACAGAGCACTTAATTATGTAATGCTTTTCCGAATTATTTAGCGACCGAACTACTTCTTATACTGATTGTAGTTGCGCTTTATACAGGATAACCACCCCCCTCCCCCCAAAAAAACCACACATGTAATTACTCAGGATTCGTATTCTAGGAAAATCTGAGGTAAATTGTGGGTTCATATTTGTACGCCTTTGTACAACCTCTCTGGTGTACCCCTGATGTAGAGTTTACAAACAGGGTCAATAAATAATGGGTTGACCTTAAGTTGTGGGTTCTTTTTTAACTTAAATTGTTGCTTGCAGAATAAAACGTTGTGGAAATGCATTTTATGTCTTTATATTATTTGTTGTTTTCAGGTCAATGCAATAGAGTGTTAAGTCGACGACAAAACGTGTTTTCCACATCTGTTCGAGCAGCTTCTCTGGCTTTGGCATCTCGATTAAACACAAAAAGCAAGTGTTGAAAGTCGTCTTTGTTGTCCATTTGAATTTCCATTTTATTAATCTGAAAATTAATATAAAAGTATAAAAGCATAAAAAAAACTAAACACACTATTTTTAGAGCACATAATTCTCTATCGAATAACAGAACTTACCTAAAACATTTTATTTTCCGCGGCAAACTCTCACTTTAAAAAACACATAATAAATGCTGGGTTTTGCATGCAGCAATATCGCACGATATTTGTGATACCACTAATAGAATGACAAGTATATTAAAATCACGTACGTAGTATTAGCGTTTTATTGTTGAAGTTAATTTGCAGATAATTCGAAGTGTCCGTTACAGCTATATATATTGTGTAGTGTTTAATGCTCGCTTTTACTACATACGGCACCGCAGTCGTTGACACTGATTTGATTTTACATGAAATGAAGATGGATCACCGGTAGAACGATATGGCGGGGAAACTGGAACATCTGGAGGAAACCCGTCCCTACGTCGCTTTTTCCATCACATATCTCACATACGGTCGCCTAGGATCGAACCGGGGCCGGTTTGGTGAGAGTCGAGTGGTATAACCGCTTTGCCACAGCGTAGCCTCCCAGCTATATACGTTATAATTTACGAAATATGATATAGAAGGTAATTTAAACTTCTAATCATTAATAACTGATCATAAAACTAATAATATTAATTTTAAAGAAATTTATTTTATTTTCCAATCCACGAGATTTAAATGGTTCGGGAATCCATAGTGATATACGGGTGCATCTTAAATAGGCTAAATATTCCTTAAATGCATTTTTAAATTCTAAAAACAGAAAAAAAATTATGACATTTAGGAGGTATCTTGGTTTACTATGCGCTATTTTAAAAATGATGAGGAAATTACTATAATTCTTTGCTACAGAATTCCATAAACTTAATGTAAATCACAGGTACATACAATTTCTCATATCCGACGAGACGCTTGCATGATCGTGATGAAACCTACGATGCACAGACACTAATTAGACCATAATATACCTCTTTCAGATCTTGCTTCCAATGTCATTCTACAGTTGATTGCCAAAGTTTTCCCCAGCGTTGTGTGTCGTGTTGTAATTTGCAAGGTTTAAAATCAAAGTTCTGCAAGTCATTATTGCAATAACAGTCGTTTCTTGAGTAACGGAAAACCTTCGGGACATAATAGCGAGTCTATGCATAGCATGACTAGCCTTTCAAGACAAAGAATGTACCTACTTTCGTAGCAAATTCAGAAAAAATCCTTGAACTAAAAGCGGAATGCTTTCATTTGCAGTGTGTGTTTACAGTAAAATGCATTGCTATAGAAGAAAATCATGATTGAGACTGCGGTATTTTCAACGTTTTTCCATGATCGTGCTACTTGAGCAATTGTGACTATTCGGGTCACGAGTGCCTATATTCTCAGGCACTGCTTGAGGACTGTCCACTTCATCGTGAATACCCACATCGATTCCAGAACTTTGGCACCACTTTATTAAATTTTCATAGCCAAATTAGGACAAAAGGTAACCTTTAATATGTGAAAACAAATATCAACAATTACATATCATTACAAACACTGTTTTAGCGGTTTTAAACATATTTTTACGCTATTACTTTTCGAAATCAGTATCAGTTTGTTTAAATTTTTATGTGCGGCATTCACACAAATTTATTGCCTATCCATACTAAATATAGCAAGTATTTGCATTCCACCTAAAATTCGATTTCGAATTTCACTGGAAAAACGTTTTGTCATTCTCTGAACACAAAAAGGGGCATTTTTGGACAGTGGTGTGTATGTCTGTGTTTGTGCGTGCGCAGGCGTTCCTGTTTGTGTAAATCATACCTCAAAAATCAAAAAATTCTTTTAATACCAAACTTACTATGACTACGCTCATAACTCTATTCGCTTAAGAGTTTGATAGATCTATGTTCTATGTGGGGCCTTTGAGCCAAAAATCAGGTGCAGAATATAGCTGGAAGTACCCGAAAATGAGTAAAGAATGCGTAGGAGCATATAGGCATAGTAACCAGCATTGTATGCAAAGGTTTGTTTACTCCTGCGGACAGCGGTGTGCACATGACAGCTAAGGAGCGCCGACACAGAGCTTCGAGGGATGTCTAGCAGCTACTTGCAAGTGAGCGTATGTGGCATTTTCAGGCTAGTTTTGGGCGTGTAGTTCTACTCCGCAGCATGTTTTTGACACATAGGCCCCACATAGAGCAGAGATGATGCCAGCAACTCTTAAGCGAATACAGGTATGCGCATATTGATAGTTCCCTTGTAAGGATTTAAGTTCAATTTCTTTCAAGTATACGACACGAAGACTTTCAAGAAAATCCGCCTCAACCCAAACTACTCTTTACATTGACGAACATTTGTTTTTCTTTTTTCTTTTGTCAAAAATAGTCTTAATTAAAATATAATGCGCCTAAAATATTTGCATAACAACTTAAATGTCATCATGTCATTCATTCTCAATATGTTTGTATAACTTAACCTTTAAAAGAGAGAGAAAAATATCCTACACAAAACATGAAATTTCTTTAAAATAAATAATCCAAAGTTAAATTTTGTAGCATGGCCATTCTCGACGTATTCTTATTATTCGTCTTAAGTTTTCCTGTTAATGGAAAGAGAACGAGTTTCAGTGTTATCTCATAGCAACCTATACTTAAACTGACGATAATTTAAGTTTTCTATGTTCATTTACTTCCCTTGTACCTTCAGCGAAAATGTGTAATCAATTCATTTCTGTGAGTCTTTATCTCAATTATCATGAACTGGATAAAAAGCAAGCATTTTAAGAATAGTTTAAATGTTAGAGAAATTTGTGAACGTAACACGTCACACCTGAATACCTGAAATTGTAGGAAATGGAGGAAATACTAGAAAGACTGGAATTAATGAAGTTTTGCTAAACTTCATTATTATCTCAGTTTTTAAAACTTACCAAATATATTTCCTATATTTCACACTGGAGACGAACATAAACAGGTGCCAGTAACTGGCAGTCATCGCTGATGCTCAAAGGCGTAATGAATGGCAAAGTATGATTTCCTTAAATAATAAAATATATGCCTTAGATGGACTATTCAAATGACAGAAGATTGTAGTTGTTGTGAAATCAATCATTTTTCTGAAATGTCCAAAGTAGAATTTACAATTGTATCGCTGAATACCTTTTTAAAAACTGAGCGGAAGAACACCTAAGTAAATAAAATTACTTTTTTTAGCTGAATTTTCAATTTATAACGTACAAAATCGCAATTTGTACGTGTATTTTATCCCTAAAACTGATTTGTTATGCAGGAAGTTTCGTGAATATTTTCTACACTTTAGTTTAAATGCCTTCGTTTTTTGGTTACCGTTAATGGAAATTCTTTTCCGTTATATGTACTTATTCTATGTACACTCACGCGTACAGTAAGGTTTCTTTACTTGCAGAGATTCAGCACTCCAATTTCAACAGTGATATACATTATGGCTGTTGGTTTTTAATATCAAATTTAAAACTAGAAATGACTGTTTAGTTGATTGAACTTTATATTTTTCTCAGGTGTTTTTTTTTTTCAGCATCTTTTACAGTCAAAATCGCTTTGGATCCGCTTTATAACTTATAGCTTGAAATTTCATAATTAACTGGTACATTGTTTAAGAATAGTAAATACTTTGCTGAAATTATTTACTAAACTCGCACTGTAGATGTTGAAAAATTAAATTTAAAGAAATACTTAAAAATTTAGAAATCCCTGCATAACAAATTCTTCGTTGTGCACTAAGCACCATTTAAAAGTTTGGGCCCGACGCAATAAACAGTAGAGTCCAAAGGACTTTCCTGTTACCGTTTTAAAAAAGTGGTTAATCGTGAATAAGAAGAACTAATATTTTAACAGTGGTCTAATATAGTTCCTTAAATGTTTATTTTGCATTTTAGTGCTTTATATTTTGAGTAAGGTAAAACAGAACAATCAGAAGAAAATTGGATCTTTAATATATATTAACAGATCCTTAAATTGAGAGCGCGTAAATAATCAGGTTAGGGGAACGTGAAGCCCAGTCTATTGTTTGACGTAGCAGTCCATCTGTTTGAACTCATTTTGTTGGAGGATGAAACCAGAACTGCCCATTGGAACCATTTTCAAAGGCTGCCGTTTCTATTCTTTTCTCTCTTAATAAAGAAGCACACAAAAGAATCAAAACCAACAATGTGGTTTCTGAGATAGCGTGCGAGCCTATCTGAAATCAGATGGCATTAGTAAAGCAGACTACACTACGGCTGCTCTACACTATTGGTATTTAATTATGTACTTAAGTACTATTACCCACTACTTGGTATTTAAGTTCAGAATCTTCCGAGGATGTAGCACAAAATTTTTTCAAGAAAATTCCTCTCCAAAAAACAGGAATAATTTTTATTTTCATGAAAAATACTTTAAATATTTTGATTAAAATACCATAGGTGTACGGTTTTTTTTTTTTTCATGAAAAATGAAATGTAATAATATATATTTTCTGGAAACAGCCTCTGAAGCCGTTATTCTGAATGACCGTTACATTACTAGTGAACCGTAGGAATTAGACTTACTAAACAAAAAATGAAGTTCTCTTTGAAGTACATTTATTTCAAATGCTTATTTGGTGTAACTTATCATTTCGGAAATATTCCTAGTTATTGGTTTGCATTTCCAAATACGTATGGTTTTCCCAATTAGGAAGTTATTCGTTATTTTGCAAAGAGAACGGAATTTCAAAGCCATCATATAACGAGCAGTTCTTAGACATTTGACTATGCCTTAAAGTCCACTGTATTCCCTTCTTCTTTTAGGTACGAGGAAATATCCAACAAGACAATTTCTACAAATGTTGATCTCGATAAACATGAAATAGGTGGAAACATAAGCATTTGTAGAATCGTTTACACATGAGTGGAGAAAGTCCTGTCAGTGTAACAAATTAATTTTTTATTGTTACTTTCCAGAGCTAAAATTTTTGAGGTTCTTGAATTTAGCCAGTGGTTCACACACTATCAAAGCTGACGTCCTCTTTATAAGCTCTGAAATTCCCACGCCCTCCCAGTGGATTACAAATGCTCTTTTCTTTTTTCACAAAAGGGCCGAGATTTGTGAACAGCATAGAGTAAGTGATAAATTTTCAGTGTAATCAATAGTATGGAAATTAATTTTATCAAAATCTATAGAATGTTCTACGGTAACAAGATTGCAAATTATAATACATTGAAAAACAATCTAATATGTGCACTCACATGACGATCTCTGCTCAGTCTTTGCTAATTATTCTTAAAAATACTTATTCATTCTTCTATCTACTTGGTTAATCGAGATAAACATTTGTAGAACTGGTTTTAGTCTCCTATATTCTTATAGGTGCAATGGAAGTAAGAGAATACTGTAGGCTTAAGCGATATTAAAATTTTTACTAGCTGGTATCTAAGTGAAGGCTTTGAAATTCGTTTCTCTTTACATGGCCAAGAGATAAACCAATGGCTTCTTATTTGAGAAAAGTTTAGGTGTTCAAAATTTCAAAGCAAAATATTAGGAATATCTCGGAAATGTTAAACTCAAAAGAGTATGCTTTAACGAGATCTCATGTTTTGTTTAGTAAGATTTTGTCTTTCTTACGATTTATCAGTTCTGTAAAGGCCATCCAGAATGAAGATAACTTCAAAGGTTATTCCCACAGAATTCTGACATACATTTCATTAGTAATGAAAATCTTTTAAGTATATATTATTTTAATGAAAATTATTAAAGGCGCCTTTGTAAAAACTGAAATAATTGAAAATGATTCGTGTAAAAATAATTTGGGGTGGAAGGAATTTCAGATTCTCAACATATTCTTAAAGGATGCTGAAATTAAATACCAAATTCCGTATCTAACCCAACTTCTTTTTCTTTTTGTTATACTTTTCACAAGTCACTCACATCTTTTTATTCAGGTGATCTCGAAACTTATACTTCCAGTGAAATCTCGATATCGAATTTTCGGGTTCAATGCAATACCTTCTCATGCAATGACAACTAGTCAATGTGAAACTGTTTCAAATCCTTAATATTGGACTGCAGTTACGTTATTTTTTGTTCTTGTTAATACAAATGAACAACTTAAAAATTGAAATCAAAGTAACAGGCCGAGATCATCGCCATTAGTGACAATTTTTTTCCTATCGTAGTTGCTAATCTAAAAACAAGACTGCTTAATTTAATCCATATCAGATTATATAATAATGATGGTGTTTGGTATAATTTAAATTGAGTTATAGGCTCAGTGTGAGTTAGCATGCATAACAATTCTTAATATCCGTCTCTGTCAATCAGATCACATGTTTAATTTTCTTCTGAGTAAGTTATATGTAGGTAATATTTTAACCCTTCATGTCTAGTTTGGAAACAAAGCCATAACCCGGTGTGATGAGCTGAGAATTGTTCCGAGCGTATATAAGAAATTGTGTGTAAAATATTTACGCAAACTGGATGCAGATAACGCATTGTTAATAAAAAGCTTCCCCCATCCTTCATTCTCAAAACATTTCTTTGTTTCCGATAGTTAATTAGCCTCCAAATCCTAAAACCCCGGATACGATTCCGCTTGGAGATTAGGATTTTCTTTTAGCCGGAATTATATACCGTTCCTTAGTAAAATACTTTTTCAAGTGCATTTTAACCAGTAATTCTTATCTGGAAGTGTTAAGACGTACCTTTACCTGAGCTTTAAAAAAGATTCTTTCTTTGAGAGTAGTGCAGCTTGCCTAACTGGACAAGATGACCCTTAGGGGTCATTACAGTTTACCGGCAAGAAATGTAATCCTCAGAATGCTCAATGGTTCAGAATGCATGGTACTATTGATTGAACCCCATAGTCATGTGATCTAACGGTATAGTGCTTAATAGCTAGTGCTTCTAAAATTACCTTTTTTCCGAAATACCTACAGATTTGGAATATCTGAGCCATCATCGAAGAATACGAACCGCTAAACGACTTGCATAAGCATTAGGTTAATACTGTCGCACTACGTATGAAGAATATTTTGAAGTAAATGGGAACCGTCTTGAACAGCCCTTGTGGCTTGAAAGTTTTGCGGTTTAAATAATAGTGGAATTAATTGCAGAAGGGTTGTTTTCTTAGATTTGGATGGTCTTTTTTCCCTATGTTTCCGACGAGCTACTTTTGGGACATTCAGTATATTATGACTTTGTGGGTTCGTAAAGTTAAAAGTCAAGTTTGCAGAAATTTAAAATGCTCTTTATTTCCGTAGAAAGACACTGTTTGTACACCCCTTTGCAGCAAGCTGATGCAACATAAACCAACACAATCTCTCGTCTCTTGTGCACACGTAAATAGACAAAAGAGTTCACTTTCAAATCACAGCGGCAAGCACACAATTATCGAGTCGTATTACGACTGTCACGATAAACTAGCTATAGCTTCTTTTATATTTCCTCTCATTGTTCCAGAAATTTAGTGGAATTTTCTGTAACAATCAAGAAAGCGAACCTTCCAATCATCTGTCTTTAATCTGTTCTCTTCCCCCTCCCTTCGTTCCTAGCCATCCCCTCATTGAAATCTCAAATGACACCTAGGTATTTAATAGTTTTAAAATATCACGCATTTATTAGTAATCTTATGTTCATTCCATCTTAGAATGAATAATAATAATAATAATAATAATAATAATAATAATAATAATAATAATAATAATAATAATAATAATAATAATAATAATAATAATAATAATAATAATAATAATAATAATAATAATAATAATAATAATAATAATAATAATAATAATAATAATAATAATAATAATAATAATAATAATAATAATAATAATAAAACGAATACATAACTAGAGGGGTTAATATAAGTAAACTTTGCGCTCGAAACAGCATAGAAGTTCACAATAGTCTTCGTCTTTGATCAGATCGTTTAACGATCCCGTCCATTTTCTACGCTGTTTGAAATGATATCGCTCACAATTTTATTGACGTATCTTGAAGTCGCGCAAGTCACTTGGTTGGTAAAACGCGCGTCGCCAAACTTGTAATGCATGTCTTTGGGATTTGTTGTTACTGTGTTCTCTCTGTTCACCATGGCGTTGTTGCGCAAAATTCTTTGCCTGTCTTCTTTTCCTTCTGTTTCATTCTCTTTCTGACACCCTTATATGGTTCTGTTGTTGGCAGCATTATCCTGATTCCAGGTCCTCCAGGAATGGCGTTCGTCTGGCCAACGTGTAGACCATTCTACCTGGTGTATAGCTGCTTGCGCCTAATGCCCTCTTGATGTTAATGACTTCCTTTTTTCTAACCTCTCCAAGCCGTTTCTCCCAGTAGCCAGTTCTAGCATGCAAATGGCGGTTGGGGTGCTCATTAAACTATAATAATCTCTCGGCTGTCTAGGGTTAGTGATGCAATGTCCTTGATTTTGCAGATTGCTCTAATAGGTGCTGAGGGGTTAAGAAAATTGGTCTAACGCTCAAATTTATTTGCGATAAGTTCCGATATAAGCTATTACTAACAATCGAGCTGATTTCACATATTTAATTTAGTCCTTTGAATTAAACACATGCAGAAAACCTAACAAATAAACTACATTTTCATCCTACTTCAAATTTAAATGATTCAACGTTGCCCCCCCTGCAAAAAAAAAAAAAAAAAGATGAAGCGGTTCTGCCCGGTCGGAACCCGTGAATGATCCTCCTTCAGTCACTCACTGCCTCTTAAGGTTAATTGTAGTTGGGCGGGAGATAAAGGATCGAGGGATTTCAGTCATTGGTCTGATGTTTCCGTTGGTGTATCTCGGCATGAGGCTCTCATCGGGAAATTCAGGGCTGGGTACGTCCTGACTCGTAGGTTCGTAAACGAAAACATCTCGACTCCTAGACGTAAGCAGATTTATTGTGATCCTTGACTTATCATGGGTGCTCGTCACCTGTTGTAATGTTGCGTCTCAATTGTTCATCGTCTCGCGTCGCGTAACGCGTACAGGTCGCGGAGTGAACGGTGATGTCTTGTAGAGTACTGCGGCGCGAAATGTCTTAGTGCTGTCCGCGAAGTTGAGTTCCTGCTTTGTTGCGGTTGAATATACCTACTAAAGACTTATTACTTAATATTCCTTGGCACTTTTCTCCGCGTGCGTTGGTCCTTCGCGATCCTTACTTAGCGTATATTCTCAAACGTGAAACTTATCACTTCCTGGCGCGAAACACCGAAATACAGAGTATGGAGCACAGATAATCTAGCACGTCGGAACGTCGGAAGACAAGTGATTTTAGTTGGCGGAACGCTTTTCTGCCATCGTTCAAATTTCTCCCACGTGTACCGAATTTTGGGAATGCTCATAAATCACGTGACCAATAATTTATTCCTGATTGGTGCAAGCTTATTCCCACTCTAAGACTAGTTTAAATCTGGTGCGAGGGCGCATGACGGACGCGTCGCTTTCTCTAACGGCACGCTTGCTACAATGTATGCGCAAGCGTTTTTTTCTTATTTATTTAAAAATATATTTCTATGTATATATATATATTTCTTTTCCTTATTTAACCGTTTTTTTTATTGTTTCCGTTTATTTTCCTATCTGTTTTCTGTATTTTCACACATATACACTATACACATAAACACCCATGCCCAAGGCGGGACTCGAACCCGCGACCCTCTACGCGATAGAACGCTAGAGGCATACGTTCTAACGACCATGGCTACGAGGGCCGGCAGCGTTGGTGAAAATCTCAAAGCCTCCTGTGAGGGGCACGTATGGGTTTGTAACAATGGGTCGGTTCCCGATTTTCTGGCACCACGTCTGCCTTCAGGACAGATAATACAGCAAGGGTAGTTGTTTACAAGTTTGCAAAGGTGGGTTTAGTGACCTCTGCTTGGCCTTGTTAACTCGCCAGGTTTTCACTATATTCAAGTATGGCAGAAATTTTCGAGATGCTATTCTCAACATATGTTAATTCTATTTGTCCTTACAGTTAAATTTACGTCTTTTTATATTGATATGTTATGTCAATGTCTCTACCTGACAGCGACTGCATCAGAGCAGATGAATGAGTACTAATAAATGAAGGTTGCATTAATTGGTTGAGGGGGGTGGGGTGGTGTGTGGAGATGAAACCTAACACAGTTAAATGTGCTTTAACTCCGCTCAATTTAATATGCCTCTTTATTTAAATTACATTAAAATTGAACATATAAATTTACACTCGCAGTTCTATATATCGCAACCTGAATATCATTAATTGAAACAGGTAAGCGATAGAGGGGCATTATGAAGACGTAGTCTTTGGCCGTGAGGAAGCAAGTAATTTGGTTTATCGCAAAGAACATTGTGAACCTCCAAGGACAATAACGTAAGCTAAAACATTGAGTGGAACTTATATGACGCGTTATCGGATATGCGGCGTTACCTTAAATCCCCAAAATGTTATTTGCTGAATTGTGTGTTAATGTGCCTTTGCGAAGTAAATACATAAGTTCGATAAGATGAAGATGGCAGGGGTAGCAGTTTTGTGACTCACATTTGTGGTTGGATGTCTCCCGAGCTCAAGGTGAACTAACATTTTAAATTCAATTTGTGGTCTTGTGGTTTACTTGCTGATCAAGGATGAGTCGCGTGTTCCAAACGTCTAGCGAATATTTAAATGTGTGAATGAGTGTGCTAATATGCTAAGCAAATTACAGCAGGATATATTCCTCGCGAAAGTGAAATATCTCTCAACGCAGAGTTTTATCCAAGTGAATAATCTAGGAAGCTAAACGCAAACATGTACTTCAGTACAAATTAGCTTTCGCATCTTGAAGAAAAAGTAGTGCAGCTTTGCAGGTAAACACCGAATTATAAGTTCAGCCTCATCTAAATAACTGATAGATCATTAATTTCACCATCTTCAAAATTGGTATTATAAAATACCATGTATTAAAACATTGCCATTTTTATGTCTTGTTGTTCATTGCGTCGAAATTTACTTTTTGTTTTTGAAAACTATTGCATATAAGAAAAACGAAACATCACGCTTCAATAGTAACCTTTTCATATTGAATATTTAACAAAAAGACAATGAAAATATCAAATATTAGAATGCCTTTATTAAAACTGCATAGAAGTTCGTAAAATGTAATATCAGTTTAATTTTACTTGTTTTTTACTTTTCTAATCGCCTCCCCTCTAAAGAAAGCTACCACCAAAATGTTGATGTAGCGTACCTAAACAATTTCTCAAAATGAGTGCAAATATGCATACTCTAATTTGAGTAAACACTGACCGAATCAAAACATTCCTTCAGATAACACAATCATTTGAACATGCAATTCACAGCATTTTATATTACTGTTCAAGGTTTCCAAGAACGGCTCAAAATTGCAAGGAAGAAATGCTTACGACATGAGAGATGAAGAAAATGCGGAAATAGGAATGTGTATAACTTGATGTAGGAAGTAGGAAATGAAATACAAATGGGAATCGTGCCGTTTGCATTTAAGAAGAAATGGGAAACATCAGTTTCCATTATGCTTATTTAATAGGATACTTCAGAGTAGAGACAGAAAAAAAAAACGTAATCGTAATTTCTAAACAATTTTGACAATGGAACCGTTCCAAACATATAACCATTAGTCTATCTACACAGTTCCAAAATAAATCCTCCACTAATGCGATTGTTCAGATGAGCTGCGATTATAGAGAGTATATTGCTTTGCAGTTCAACAATAATCCAGTATACATACATATATGTATGGTGTGAGATTTTGGAACAGTCCCTGCTTCCAAGTTTCATTAGAGCGTAACGCTCACTGGAAATTTTCCGCCGGTCAGATTTAATTGTGTTGTTGAGCTCGCGATACACATGTGAAAGGCAATATCCGAGATGTTAATTTGGCAACATAATTATCACAATCCGTAGCGTTATGTAAACGGACACGACCGTGGTGGTGACGGTGGTGGGAGTGCTATTTCTTTTTATTGTTAGCAAAACGTTGCATTGCTGAAGAACAATTATTGTATGAAGAAAGGAAAGCAGAGCATTATCTTTCCGTTTGGCAGTATTTCTTAGGAAAAGAGTAATTATTTGATTCGAAAGACCAGGAGTTAACCAAGCAACACTAGATCAAGAATGCCTTGCCACAGTTATGCATTAATAGTAACTACTCCTGTGAGAACTTGAACGTTATTTTAGAACGATTATTAGCAACCTAATATTTTTTGGAGCGCTAATAGACAGAACTGTTACAAAAAATAACATTTTCCTCTTCTCTTAATTGAGATGAGGCAATATTGCACAAAAACTGTAACATAGACTTTCACTAGAAACATTTGTGATACTGCGGAACTCCTGTCGGCACACTTCAGGCAGGGCGGCAATGCAGCTGAAGTCGAGTGTGGAATAAATGATATTCCGTTGTTTCTTGTAAACATTTTTTAGACTGTTAACGTGATGTTACATCGCTAGAAATAGCATGGTTTATACTGGTACCTAACGAGGCTTTTATGCATTTCCGTTTTATGGAGCTGCATTATCATGGAGAGGACAGTTTATCGCAGGACCGCACAAGGTGAACCTGTGCTGTTATGTCGGAGTGCGGTGAAGGTCGGGCAGTTCGGTACCCTCTCTTCGCTGGTAAATTTTACAGTAAAATTAAAACTTGTTATTTTGTTCTTAGATTAGCTTAATTACTGCATTGTTTGAAAAGTTATTAAACAGATTATTTTCCATGATGATGCACAACGGTATTCATTTTCAGCTGTGGAAAATTAAATTTTATTGGCTACTCTAAATTTGCTGGATCTTCACAAATGACTGCTCACTCCAGAATGGAGCTATAACTTCTAAAATGATACAGTTGCGCGTAGCTTAGAGCGATTCTTTACGTTCCATGTAGTCACAGTAATAACTGATAAAATATCACCATAATGTCACAGCAGCCAGCTAATTCATTAAACCACATCACTTAGCAGAGATAAACAGCTTGAATCGTGAGCAAACGAAGGGCCTTGCTTTCTCTTTTCAATGCAACTATTAGGTCAAATGCTGACTGTGAAAATGAGTCAAAAAGGTACAATTGTTTGGAGGGAGCAGTCCTAAACATTGTTGAAAGCACAGTGAAAGATAATATGAAAAAGGTTCTCTAAACTAACACATTAGATGGCACTCCGATTCCAAGCACTGAAGGGGTGTGAAGTATTGTTCCTTTTAACTAATGCATGTTGTGGCGGTTAACTGGTAGGTGCATTAATGTAAACGGGGAGAACACTTTAGGTATGAACATTACAAACTGGAATTGCAGACTGTCAGTTCGAATCTCGTTCAGGGTGAGTTACTTGGATAAGGTTTTTGCGGGGTTTTCCCTTATCCTGAAAGACGAATGTCGGGTAATTCTAAGGTCTATGGACCCTGGGCTCATTTGAGCATCATTTTACCCATTCCATTCATCGTCCGATATGACTTAACGTTGGAGGACGTAAATTATAAACAAACAAAACTGGTCGTCTTACTGAACAGGAGGACGAAATACAGTTTCATAAGTTCAGCTTGTTATCGCAACCCTAATATTAATAACTAAATTGCATTGCAAGTAAACTAATACTTTTGCAGCTATGTATGTAGAAAAATAAAGCACAAATAGTATAAGAGAAAACTGTGGCTCAAAAACACGGTAATCACCCCGTACCACTAGTTTCTCCGCAGTTATGATGAGCCTTGCTTTTAGAGTTCCTGTGTGACATCACATCAGTTGATTCCAAGAATCTTAATATGGTAAAGCTGGCAAAACATCGTTCTGTTTTCCCAGTGCGTCCCATCCTTCATTGCCTGGAATAAAGTTCGTTTCTGCTCCGCTTCCATCCAGTAGGAATCGTTTCATATTTAACTTTAGCGAGTCAGAGACAGAGTATCTTCTCCACGTGGAATAAATTACGTGATAGAAACAACTACCACTTTACTACTATGAACATCTTAGTTGCCATGTGTCTAATTATAAAAAGAAGTATACCTTACTCTCATATCACTTTCCTCTTGAGCATTTGCGGTTTCATGATGTACAATTCAAGCTGTAACAACTAAGTATACACGTGTAATCTATGGAACGAAGTATCGCGTATGACCATGACAAATGAATAAGCAAGAAAGCGTCACCTTTTAGTCTACGTATTCAGCCGACCTCAATCGACTGAACTACTACACTGTAGAGGGATGTGTTTCATTGATGCATCGTAAAAGTTCGAGGTTTATGCTTAGAAGTAGGTGTGCATTTTTAACGTCTATCATGAATTAAAGTTGACAACGATTGTAGCGTTATAACAAGTCTGTTCTATATGAATTGAGTACGATAGGCATATTCGTATAGGAATACCCCTTAAACTTCGATATTTGTTACTCTAGAAGGTAAGTCAGCAAAAGCCCGTTGCCGCTATCGCAATCAGCCGGAACAAGGGTTGGTCGTAGATGATGATGATGATGATGATGATGATGATGATGATGATGATGATATAAGGGCGCTCAACTACGGCGGTCATCAGCGCCCTTGAAAAAACCAGTCATGGCAAAAGCCAGATATAAAACTTTCCAAAAACTATACAAGTGTAACAAAACCTATTAAAATACACGTACATAAACATCAATCAAAACCTTCTAAAAATTTCGTTCACCAAATCCTAAACTCTAAACTAGACAAGAATCTAAAAACCTTCTCCACGGATCTCCACGCACGGCCTACACGTGGGTGGGCCTGTTGACCCTCTCCCTCAACCACGAAGAGGAGCCCCCACGAGGGAGACTGTTGGCTCGGGACCCCGGGTGCGCCAAACCCGTACCTACCGAAGTAGGCCCCTGGGGGGGGGGGGTCGTAGAAACACGGTGGTTACCTGGTATTGCCCGCTTGGTAGCGTGTCTGCTTCACGTTCAAGAGGTCCCGAGTTCGAATCTCGGTCAGAGTGAGTTTCATCCTGAAATACGAATGTCGGGTAACTCTAAGCTGTACGGACCCAGGGCTCATTTGAGCATCGTTTCACCAATTTCATTAAAAAAAAAGTTACCTGACAGAGCCATACATCGAGATGGACAAAACACATACTATGGGTATAAGCAAAACAACCTAGCCTGCCCCATCTCGGTCGCATAGATGGTAGCGAGTCTGCCTCACGTTCAAGAGGTACCGAATTCGAATCTCGGTCAGGGTGTTACCGGATAAGGTTTCTTTCCGGAGTTTCCCCTTATCTGAAGGACGATTGTCGGGTAACACTAAGCTCTATGGACGCTGGGCTCATTTGAGCATCATTTCACCCGTTTCATTCATCGTCCGATGTGACTTAACGAGGACGCAAAATTACAATGAATAAATAACCTTGCTGAAATGTAATTATCGTTTAGATGTTATAAGTAAAGAAACAGGTGGAAGGTATCAATATTTATCAAACAGAAAGCATGCCTATAGGAAGAATAAATAATTTGGACGCTATAAAATTCACAGTTCGCTCAGTCTTGACGGCTGTTGCTTTTCAATGCTATATGCTCTAAATTGTATTACTGTAAAGAAGGTTATCCTGGCAGTATTGATGCTAAGATAATTCCCATGTCTCATATGATTGAGGTCAGCTCCCCAAATATATCGAAAATACAGTTTTAAGTTCACATATACACAATTCATAGTCTGCGATTCTTATATCACTGTTTTAATTCTTGTGCTTTATACTAAGATTAGTAAAGTAGCTCTTGATTATAATGTATAGTTTAGACCTATAGGGCCACTTGAGAACTTGCATGCATTCGTCAGTATTTCTACAGCACATAATTGTATATTTACATTATCTGTTATCAGCTGTTGTGCACTACTTCAGAAAGAATTTCAGAAAAATGCTTATCAAAGGCACAATAGTAAAACCACATACACTGACTCTCATAAATAATCGGACAGAGCTTGCATTTCACTATGGAGTGTTCTATAAAGCAGGATAGATTATGTCTTAAGCAAAAATTATATGCTATGAATATCCATTTTGGAAATTGAAAATATGGCTAAACTAAGAGCTTCCCCATTTAACCTTGTTTACATCATGAGTTTAGGACACAAAAAGAATCGGACAGCACAAATGAAATGCAATACAAACGAGCAGGTGAAGTCTGTCAGCAGACAAAACAACATCGTAGAAGTACGTCAACTGTGCACCAAGAAGATGGCAAGAGCATAGTATGGAGCCCAGAGGTCAGCAGAGACAGTGATCTATCACTGTAAAAAGAACAAAACATCGGGAAATAGCAGAGATTGTGAATCTTAGTAAAAGTACAGTGTGACATAATTCACCGGTATAAGTATGAAGACAGAATTGAATCTCGAGCAAAGTCAGGGCGACCAAAACTTCTTACCGGTAGGCAAGAGTGTTGTGTTATGTGGAAGGTAAAACGTAATCTGCGTATAAATGCTCCGGTGATTTGTGCTGAGATTCAGAAGAACTGGGACTGACAGCCCTGAAATGGTCAGAAGGGATATGCAAAAACAAGATTTTAATGGTCGCGTAGCTAGAAGAAAGCCATACATTTCCAGCAAGAATAAAAGGAAGCGATTATAATTTGCCAAAGAGTTTGTTAACAAGACGACCGATTGGTGGGACCAAGTTATTTTTTGTGACGAAAACAAATACAACCTTGATGGTTCTTAAGGCAGGGTGGTTGTGTGGAGGAAACCAAACACGGAGCTGGAAGGGCGCACTTTACAAGGCACAGTGAAACACGGCGGAGGGAGTGTAATGGTATGGGGCTGTATTTCCTCTACGGGAGTGGGAAAGCTGGTGTTCACGGACACAACCATGAACAAGGAAGTTTATCTCAGACTATTACAGCAAAATTTAATAAAAGTGCAGAAATGATGGGATTTTGGACAGCTTCTCATTTTATCAGGATAATGATCCGAAGCATACGTCCCACATTGTGCAGCTATAGTTACTTTACAACTGTCTTCATGTACTGCATCCACCCACTCAGCCCCCGGATCTTAACCCCATAGAAGCAGTATGGGATTAACTGGAGAAGGCCGAGTGGAAGACCATCATCTCCAAGCAGCACTTGAAGGAAAGGTTGCAAGAGGAATGGAGCAAACTTTCTACAGCCTACTTGAAACACCTGGTTCACAGCATGTCGGATAGGTTGCGAGAAGTAGTGAAAAGAAGAGGGAGAGTCACAAAGTACTAAGACATATTTTATATCACACTCAAGTTGTTATGTCCGATTACTTTTGAGGGCCAGAAAATGCCATATTTCTTTTTAATTCATAAAAAGGCACACATTATATAATTTTCATGTGAAATAACATTTATTTTCTTACAAGAACGAATCATGTAACTGTCGATTATAATCATTAATTTCAATCAAATAGAACCTCAAATGTTGATTTTCTCTTTCAAAACTTAGTACTCTGCTTTGTCCGATTACACTAGGTAACACGTTTTTTGTACCCGAAACAAAATAGGCTAAATCTTATGCAAAATGACTCGCTGATTCCAAAAATGCCTCTGAAAATGCTGTATCACGTAACGTTTTTGAGATATTCTTATTCTTTTATATAAAATTACAGAAATGAGGTGTGATACCAACTCATATTGACTAATTTAAAATAATAGCCACTGACTCTTCTAAATACAGCTTAAAGGCAGTGTTGCTTCATAATGGCAATTTACTACCTTCAATACCTTTATTTCATGCCATAGGAATGAAGGAGACATACGATTCCATGTCCATAATTTTAGATGCTATTAGTTATCAAAACCATGGCTGGGAAATTTGTAGTGACCTCAAGGTAGTTGCATTGCTAACGGGACTGCAGGGAGGTTTCACAAAATATTGCTGTTTTTTGTGCTTATGGGACAGTAGGGCAACTGACAAGCATTTTATAGTCAAAGAATGGGGGAAAAAAGGAAGACTATACCCCTGGAGCAAGCAATGTTAAGTATGTGCCTCCAGTAGATACAAAGTTCTTCTCCCCCCACTTCACATAAAGCTCGGGTTAATGAAGAATTTTGTTAAAGGTTTGGACAAAAGTGGAAGTGCATTTG
Source organism: Mantis religiosa (assembly GCA_030765055.1). Lineage (NCBI taxonomy): Eukaryota > Metazoa > Arthropoda > Insecta > Mantodea > Mantidae > Mantis > Mantis religiosa. Next base: position 77,734,594 of record CM060951.1, read on the forward strand.
AGTATTTCAGAAGTATCTTCCCCAAAATAAGTGAATCTAAATTGAAGGAAGTTATATTTGTCGGTCCTCAACAACACTTAAAGACAGTGTTTTTTAATCAAATGTTAAACGTGTTGAACTGGCAGCATGAATATCATTTAAATCAGTGATGGAAGACTTCCTGGGCAATAACAAAGAAGAAAATTATGAAACTGTAGTCTCAGAACTATTAAGGAGCTACAAAGAAATGGGTTGCCGTATGTCACTTAAAATCCACTTTTTGCATTCTCACCTTGATAGTTTCCCTACAAACCTAGGAGCTGTAGTAAGTGATGGGCAAGGTGAGCCTTTTCACCAGGACATTTCTGAGATGGAAAAACATTACCAGGGTATCGCTGGGATTCAGCCATGTTGGGAGACTATTGTTGGTTCCTCAAACGGGAGAGTCAATACCAAAAAAAAAAAAAAAAAAAAAAAAAAAAAAAAAAAAAAAAAAAATCAACAGTGAAATACTTCTGAGATAATTCAGGTATTGGTTTTCATCATTATCTTGTGTTTATTTATTTTAATAATAATAATTAATAATAATTATTATTTTCAATGTTATTTGGCTATAAAATACCTATTATTTTCAATTAATCAAACATGAGTTATCATAAAAAAATGATGAATACCTTAAAAACGTTACGTGATACAGCATTTTGAGGGGCATTTTTGGAATCAGCAGATCAGTTTACATAAGAATTTGCCTATTTTGTTTCGGGTATATAAAAATATTTTTTTTTTTTTTTTTTTTTGTTCCCCAGTGTTATTTATGGGAGTCTTTGATACTAAAAAGCGCATTTCGCCAAGCAGCGGACGTATTAAGGTGTACAAAACTATGTCGTTCCTTTTTCTTTCCCTCTTCCCTTCAGTAAAACATTATGTGTTAGCTGGCTTCCTGTATCACTGGATATTTTTAGAATGCGCTTTGTAGATGTATATATCTAATTAAGATAGGAAGGTGTGCTGTCATTTATTAAAACTTTTGACTGGCCGTAAAAACGTTCAAGGAAAAAAAAACCTGAATTTTCGTGATACGATCTAGGAAGTTGAAGCGACCTTAAATTTAAAAAAAATACCTGAATTTAGTTTTAAATGTTTATTTTGAAATTTACGTTTTCTAGGAAATAAAATATACTATTAGAGAAGAAGCTAAGTGTATATATACGCATCGTTGGCGCAAAGCTTATTTTTTTATACCTTTGGGCAATAAGTTACCTTTAAGCCAAGAATAAAATGTTGAATTTTTTTAATGTATATATCTGCTTCATTCAAGATGGGAAGTTGTTACATGTTATACATTAGGCCACAGTGGAGAAAACAAGGTTGAATGACATCTTAATTACGTACATCCCCAAAGGAAACATTTCTCTTGGGTCATTAAATTAAAACAATAGAATTTGCGCATTTTAGATTTTTAAAGTAATTTTTCGTAAGTGGTTATGTCTCTTGATGAGTTTTATTTACAAAATTCTATATAAGTATCTCCGATCATATAACCAGCATGGGTGAACAGCCCCAAGTTTGTGTACTGTTAAAACTTTTACTGAACTCTTAACTATCTCACCAGGAAAAAGGAAGGTGAGGACCAGTTTTGCTACCACATTTTGAAATGTTACTCATGCGAGTTGTACAGAAAACGATATGGACGAGTTGGCGTCGGAGGAAGGAGGGTCAATATTGAAGACAAAGGAAGAAAGAAGAAAATTTGCAGTTAGTGCTAACTCACAAGCGAGTTCTGTCAATATATTATATGAATTTGATTTAGCATATTAAAATACGAAACAGATAGCTTAAATAATTTGTATTTTTCAATTACGACCTACTACTTTACCTTGCCTGTTGGCGTTTCGATAATTGTACTATAATAAGAAATAAATATCTGCTGAGGCTAATGTCTGTAGCCGAAATACTAAAGTTGTTGATCAGTTGCTTTAATTGAAAGGAACAAATTTGCAGTACTGTGCTTTGGTGGCCGTTAACAATGTAATATGAGAATTTCTAATACAAATTTGCAGTACTGTGCTTTGGTGGCCGTTAACAATGTAATATGAGAATTTCTAATATTGCGGTGTATGTATGGAAGTTAAAATTAATACAGACTGAAAGGCTTATTTTATACGAGTAAGCTGAACAGAAAGTATACCGTAAATAATAAGTTATAGTGTCAGTAGTGAATGGCGTGATAAGCAATGGAGGTCATCGACCTTTCTAAGTTACGGAACAATACGTTTCTCTACTTTCTCATTTAAATACAGCGTGTTATGGTGCACTAGACTCAATCAGCTGTTTTAAAGTGTGTAATCGGCTTCATTCCAGTTAGCATATCGGAATGTGATTTCAAGAATCTTTGGGTCTCAAAAGTTTGATGTTCTGTTGTATAGTTCTTCGCTGTGATCTAGATTTACAGCACATAGCTGGCTGCGCTTCTTTCAGCTGCATGTGAGGGTTTGTGGGAGAAAACATCTTGCCTCCAAAATATCAGTCATTGATAGCGGTGCCCGTTCTCTGGACTTTCCTTACAATCTAGGGTCGAGAAGAAAGCAGTTTAGGTGTTTAGTAGTGTGCAGTTGAATCATGTAATATGAAGTATGCGGTCACCCAGGAAAAGGTTAGAATAACTCAGTGGGTAGGGCTGCATCCATGGATGAATGTGGTCGGTCGACTGCAATTGACACGTCAGAATCAAAGAGTTTTATGCGAGTATGCAATTCTTGGGTCCATTATTATCATTGTAATTATTAAAATAGTAATAAAATATTAAAACAATTATGACGATCAGAGCCCATATTTTAAAGTCCTAAAACGTGGGAAAAATTATGTTTAAAATTAATCTGAAATTGTAAAAGATATTTGAAAAAATATTTAATTTATTATAATTACTGTACAGTAAGTAAGTTATGTATGGATATAAATTATATTAAGTAGCAAACATCGGTATAAGAATTATTATATAATTTAGAAGATGAATTAATATATCCTCCATGACCTAGGGTTTAACATGCTAGCCTCTGGTTCCGCAGGTCACGAGATCAAACCCGATGGAGGGCGATGAACTTTTTGATGCGTAAAAATCGGTAGCATGACTTCCTTCGAAAAGGAAGTAAAGCCGATGGTTGTAGCAGATTTATGTTGTGTTAAAAAAACTTCAAGTCTGATAAAAAGGCCTATCAACAAAATTAAGTGGTCTTTCACGCCCTATGTAAAATTGGACGCTGAGTACCAGAATAGTTAAAGAAAATTGTAAATAAAAACTGAATTTTAATAGGCATATACTTATTTGTTCATGTTCTTGTGTAAAGAGTCTGAAAAAATCAGGAAATTATTTTTGAAGCAGGTTTTACAGAAATAGAATAAACTCTTTTGAGTTTCTCATAATATACCAAATTCATAGCGAATTACGAGGACTTGGCTTATGATACAAGGCCAAGAGTAGTAGCAGCCATCTGTCACTCACTCCAGACTATCCTTTGCATGAGACATTTTTAGAAAATGTTGTTCTCAAAAACCGCTCTAACAGTTTTGATTAAAATATACCACGTTTAAGATAGTTTCATGACAAATGAAATGCATATCGAACTTTCTTGGAATGTCTTCAGAAGTCCTCTTCATTCTGGGCGACTTTCGCATAACTGGTAAACCTAAGAGAATAATAAGCGTTTATGTACGTTAGCAATGCTTATATATAACAATTATAGGATCATGTCATTAAAATTCGAGCCCATTCGAGCGTCATGGTGGATAACGTTTGAACTATGATGGACTAATTTATATTTACACTTTATTTTCTACCAGACACATTGTAGGTAAATGAGTTATTGCATTGCTCCCAATGCAATAGATCTTTGGGTCTTGGAATTAAGTGCAGCGTCTGCTAAAGATGCAACACGAGGAGTTAAAACAAATTTTCCCTCCGAGACTATACGCATTCTATAATCACTTGATGGTATACAAGAAAATCTTACCATTGTATTACAATTTGAAATAATTTCTGTGGAAATATGTATTTTGATTTGACATGAAGTTAATTAGAACACTGGTTTTTTACTGGATACAAAACTGTTGTTAGGGAAAGTCATGTGACTTATTACAATTTTCAAATGTTAGTAATGCTTTTGGGTGTAAGACCAGCTCTCAATTTGGAGAAAGCAAGATTAGAGTGCAGCGGAAGTGTCAGTGTCTTGGCTCCTTTGGATAGAACATGGACCGGAAGGCAGCTGCATGTTCTAGGCAGAATGGCATTCCCTTGTTTCAAACTTCCTGGCATAATTAAGTGGGGGTTCGCTTAAGCGCTTCTGGTTTCTTGGCTCATTAAGTGCAGATACAACTATTATTGGCTATAGAATGTTCATGCCTGACGAACACAGCTGATGTAGAGGTAACGTAGCAACCTTAACATACTTCCTTTTAGAAACTGTAATGTTTCATAACTTAGAATAAGTTTTACTTTTTTCTTCTAATGACTTCTGTGGTATGCCAAGCATTTGCCTTAAGGAATCAAATGTTTCAACCATGTTGCAGCACTGTTGCAATTACCGAAATTATCTTTTTGCACTTGATTGTGAACATTTTATGGAATTGATAACGCCCTTAACTTCTTTTTAGCTAGCTAGTGTATTCACCAATTTGAGATGTGGCTATTTCCTTGTGTGATATTATATATACACACGAAATTGTGTTTAATAATAAATAATAATTGATCTTTATTATTATTATTGTTATTATTATTATTATTATTATTATTATTATTATTATTATTATTATTATTATTATTATTATTATTATTATTATTATTATTATTATTATTATTATTATTATTATTATTATTATTATTATTATTATTATTATTGTTGTTGTTGTTGTTGTTAAATACCTTGTAAGCGTATATAGTTTTTATGGTATTCTATTCAGAAAATAATCCCAAAAGGGAAACTATTTATTTGTGGTATACTCAGTGAGGAATATCCTTAAAATTACAGTGAGATTATCTGTTACGAAATTATTACTATTGCGATAATTCAGTTGTAATTGATCAGCACAAATTTTAATTTTGAATGATGGTAATTAAAACCAACAATTAGTTTCTGAAAATGCTGCATAGATTTGCTATCTCAGGTTGTATATTGCATGAAAAAGGAAACTGTAATTGATTTTTGTGTTGACAATACTTTTAAAAAAAAATTGATGGAAAAAATAACTTGCCCATTTTAATTATACTGCCTTCATATTTGACATCAACTATTAATTTAAATAAGTTAAACTGTACTTGTTTCAGCATATCAGAATTCCTGTTCTGTGCTAAGTATTTCTTCTCTGATATTTTATCATTTATATTCTTATCTTCATTTTTTAAAATTTTTGCGGACTTCCCCATTGTCTTCTTTGGTCTTTTAGGCAAGCCTTATCGGAATTATCAGGTTTGAGATACCAACATGAACCAGTAAAGCATATGTAATATTTGTAGTGCTCAAAAGTCACATAAGGTTCTAAATTATGCAGCGTATTTCCATTTACGTACACAAAATCTGCTGCATAAAATTTAATTTTGGTAACTTTCCTGAAAAACCCTGGTTAATTCACGTTTCAGCTGTTGCTGTATCGATTATACAAAATACTGTGAAAAGATTCCGGAGTTAAAAGCGGCCTCATACATAAACGAGAATGCTACGTAATGCAAAATGTAAAATTTCATTAAGAGCCTGAACTGCAAATTTGCTGCTATCTGTGAACATCTAACAAAACTGCACTTCTCTTCTATATACAAGTGCACTCAAGATTCTTTCACTGTTATGTTTTGGAACTGCCCTTGAAAAGCCCCACCTGTTCAAAAATAGAACAAGATAACAGAAGAAAGTAGGCTACTGGAGCGACTGCAACGCTTTCTTACTCGAAATCGACCGTATCCATTTTGTGTAGCAGTCATAATAGCAGCAATTTTACCACTTCTTCTCGCGCAGTGGCCTGTCTTCATCTGTTCCTGCAGCTGAAAAAAGTCTAAGACATAGAATACCTGGACAAAGAAAGAATAAAGATTTCACTAAAATTGTGATATTGGCTCCTAAGTTACCATCCTTTAGCATGCTGTTTCTCAGACGTAAAACAAAGAACACGAAAGACTGTAAAAAAGAATAAGATGGAAAACATTTTTTTTAAACTTCTGTTGTTAGATTTAGTGGTAAGATTCATTGAGACGATTGTTCGTTTCGAATCACAAGTATTGAGAATTGAATGTATGCTCTGTAATGATTAAAATATTCTAAATTTGGGATTTATAGTATACAAAATCAGAATCGAAAAATATTTCTTCTTCCATCGCTATAGAAATAAAATGTGCGTCTTACTAAATCTAAATACCAATCCCTCTTATGCTTATCCTTCAGACGGCTAATGTCAAATAAAATTTTTGTAATAAAATTAACCCTCAAAAATGGGTAGTGACATGAAAAAGTTCAATTTAGAAGCTTATTTGGATATACTATTGTCAGGAAAGAGAGATGGAAGGGAGGGGGTAGGAAAGCTGGTCTGAGTTCAAGTTGCAAGTTTGATATTGAACCAGATATTCACAATATTGAAATTTCAAATCTTTCTAAATCATCTTGTCGCATTTTGGAAGGACTTTTATTTAATCGAATTTTCGTTTTTAGTCACGCTGTTCACAAACGTACACAGACCTTTTTCTAAAAGGAAAAAAAAAAAAAATCTTTTTGGGTTCGGTGGCCTCAACAAGTATTTCTCTCGACATCGAAGTTTTGGGTGGAATAGAACACCACAACAGATAAAGTAAAAAAATAGAAGCATTTATCGCTATGTCAAAAAAAGTGCTTTAACGAGATTTATATTTTTATATAGTTCAGATGTTTGGTATATATCTTGCTGTTTTAAGATTAAGTCTTCAACAATGAAGAGGACTTCACAGACGTGGTAATTCAAGTTGCTATTTTAATCAAAATCGTTTGCGCTATTATTATGAAAATGAATAACGACATTTTTTCCATGTAAAGGGAGTATGGTGGATGTGTGGGAGATTACTTGGAAAAAAAATCTTGTCTTAAAAAATGCTGACCTTAAATATCAAGTTTTATTATTTTACAATTTTTCGTTTTCGAGTTAGGCATCCATCTCTCTTTTTTACATACAGCGTACAGACGTTTTCTAAAAGGTATTATTGTAATTATTATAATTACAATCTCCAAAATTATATATTCATTTATCCTGATATAAAACATGTTAGTCCTTTTTGCTCTGCTAGACCTAGGTGGTTAAACCAATAAGCCGCCCCTAAGTCAGCTCATTTAGACAAATCAGTTACTTAGAAGTAACAGTAGAAAACAGTGATTATGGGTGTCACAAGAACGGATGTCAAGGTCGAGAAAGCCGAGAGACATAGTGGGACTATTTCCTAACAAAATTACACGAAGTTACGCAAGTCACAGCTACTGGTGCAGAAGGCTTAGAGCTTTCCGCAAGTGGTCCAAGGCAATTTTTGGTATTATTTTCTAAACATTTATGCACGTAGACCCATCTTTTAGCGTCAAGGTGAGTTTAGGGCAGCACTTCTGTAATTAAATGTTAAATACGCAAATCTTTGGAAGAGTACAGAAGCTAGATGATTTTTGTGTAAGGTGATTTTTCCTTACCACATGAACAATACTCATCGGTTGAAATTATCATTTGTTTTGCTAAGGATAGTGCATACACATTGTGACTGACAATTATAATGCAATCACTCTTGTGTTTCTGAAGCATAAGACTGGTTATTTTAACGTAGACTTTTTAAAACGGTTTAATTCCTATATTATTTACCAAATCGACAAGTTCCATATAAAAAAGTGGCTCTGGCTAGTCCTGCAGCTTAGTCTGTAGAGCACCTGCCACAATGCTGGAAATCCCAAGTGGGAATTTTTCTCTAGGTAATATTATTCCCTGACACCCTCCCACCAGAGTCCGGAAATATGATTAAGGGCGTGAATGTATCTATGATGTAACATACAAAGACCCAAAAGACATTGTATACGAAGAGCTAATTAACTTCGCTGCTTATTGTTCCAAAGGTAAAAAGGCCGTGCATATGAATATTGAAGTTAAATGGAACAATTAAGAAAGAGACAAAAATGGAGCCTGTAAGCGATAAAAGGGTAAAGGATGGCTTCGGAAGTAGTACCTCCGTTACATGACACTTCCTTAAAATAGGGTGAAATATGCTTTTAAATTGTTTGTATACTCCAAATTGAACACTTAAAGTTCTTAAAGACACAAATGTCTCTCACAATAGAAAACTATAGAAGCTGAAGGAAGCCACTGCAGGTTTTCAGTTTGTAACCCTATTGTATTTCTATTCTATGAATCCGTACCACTTCGCGTTTGGCGCAAAATGATGTCACTCTAGTTCACCTTTAGACCTGTACAGGTGAGAAGTGCAGCGAGGAAGTGAGGCAAATTCGTGCCTATCGTATTCAATCAGATGTACCAGCAAATACATATGCCGAAGGCAAAGTATGCTATATGATAAGTCAGAAATAAGCTATTTTCGCTACTTGGTAGTATAAACTTGTAGTAGAGAACTCTTACTATGTACACTCGTACTTTTAATTTAATCTTTTTGTAATAGTGTCACCTCATTGCCAGAAGATGATTAAAAGACAGATATACTAGTAAAACAATACTGCTGAGTAAATGAATATTGCAATGTGAGCTTTTCTTGACTAAATACCAAATAAAGGAAGTTTTGTATTAAGTAGCTCTGTTTTCGACATTATTCTTAGAACACACTGTGAAACTAAAATGAATTGCAGGACCTGCTGCTGATTTTCACATAAATTTAGAACAAACAAATGATAGTTAACATCATTAGAATTAAATGGGACATCTGCACGAAAAATAAATAGTTCTGAGGATGTGATGTCCAAATAGCTTTAATCAGCTTTCCGTGAGTTTTGTTCGATGACCATAACCACTGCTGAGAAAAAAGTGTGGTGTATTTAATTCACGGATGTGGAAACATTAAAATACCTGCTAGATTACGTTGATTGCAATTCTGGGCAAAAAGTATTGCGAATTTTGTGTTTTTTCAAAAAGTATTTATGTATGTATATCTGCAAAAAGTACTTATATATGAATTCTATTTTGTCCCCTTCAAAGTAATCCCCACCAGATATTATACACTAGTGCCATAGTGCCAACGTTTTTTTCCAATCCTCGAAGCACTTCAATTTTTATATATTTTTTATTTTTATTTTTAACTTAGTTCAACTCCTCCAATGCCATATTTATCTCCTCAATCGTGGCGTAGCGTCGTCCTTTCATGGGCCTCTTCAGTTTTGAGAACAAAGAAGGTGACAGGGGTCCAGGTCTGGTAGCACGGTGGCTGCGGCATCATAAGTGCGTAGTTTTTGGCCAAAAATTCTTGCGCGCAAGCGGCGATGTGTGAGTAGGGGCGTTATCATGGTGCAAAAGCCAATCCGGGCGTTTCTGGCGGATTGCTTCGCGCAAATTTCCCATAACTTGAAGATAATATTCCTTATTGAGCGTTCTATCCTGTGGCAAGAACTCATGATGTACCACGCCCCTGCAGTCGAAGAAAACTGTAAGCAAAACCTTCACATTCGACCAAATTTGGCGCCCTTTTCTCGGTCTTGGCTCGTGTGGCAGCATCCATTGGGATGATTGAGCCTTAGTTTCCATGTCATAACCATAAACCAATGATTCGTCACCAGTTATGTCCGTCTGGAGCAAATTTAGGTCATCTTGGACAGATTTCAACAGTTTAGCAACGTTAATGCGATGGTATTTTTTGGTCGAAATCGAGCAACTTTGGTATAAATTTTGCGGCGACCCGTCTCATTCCCAAATCATTGTTTAAAATCGAATGGCATGAGACATTCGATCTTTAGGTCCTCAGCAACTTCTCTAACGGTGATTTGATGATTGGCCAATACTATGTTCTTCACTTCAATGTTTTCGTCTGTTGACGAGCTCGGGCATCCGGAGCGCTTGTTCGTCGTTCCCATCTTATCGACCCTCTGAGAACCTTTTGTACCACCGATAAACGTTGCTTTGGTCCAAGATAGCTTTACCATATGTCATAGTCAACATTCGGAATGCATCCGCGCACTTAATTATTTCGAGCCAAAACATGTCCAAGCAAAATAGCTGCCAAAAATTAATTAATTAATTAATTAATTAATTAAATTGCCGAGCTTGTCAACGTAAGTGAGGGACATGAGTACCAACATAACGTCACAAAACAATAAAAAATCGAATATACGTAGCCCCGAAAATTCAAAATTTGCTATACTTTTTGAACAGACCTCGTATTTGTAAGTTTGCCACAGCTGGATATTTGCTTGAGGAAAAAAAAAAAATCTGCTAAATTTCCGAGTCACAGGATTATTGTACGTGGCGGCTAGTACCAGTTGAAAAGTTAGTACAATGAAAAAAAGTCGCTATCGATGTAGGCGTGTTGCATCATTTCCTATATTTCTTTAATTCGCCGTCGAATATCTCCTACGCAGTTGTTAAGGGACATTGCTATTAAGAATAAAAAGTAAAATAAAATCAGGAAGCAATGCTGGCACTATCAGTGCACGTTCAGGAGGTCAGGGTGAGTTACCTGGATAAGGTTTTTCCGGGTTTTTCCTTGTCCTGGAAGACGAATGTCGGGTAACTCTAAGCTCTATGGAAACTGTACTCATTTGAGCATCACTTCACCCATTCCATTCATCGTCCGATATGACTTAACGTTGGAGGAGGTAAATTTAAAAAAAAATTGCACTTATCAGCCGCCTTTGGAAGGATATAATAACATCGTACTGTTGCTGTTGGTTTTAGCTTTAATTTATTTTTTTAAAATATATCTACAGTGACATTTCGTTTTGGCTTTGTTTTCTTTTTCAGATATGTAAGACCTGAAAATGTATGCAATAGTGCTTTCACGTAATCAGATCGAGTATTTAATTATTTCCGTAATGTTGGAAAGCCAAGGCAAATAGATGTGTTTATTTACGTCAGTTTTTCGCAAAATATGTTGCTGGTTCTTAAGCTTAAGCTAGAAGTTTAGAAAGGGGTACATATTCTTTCTCTAAAAATATCTGCCTAAAATCGGTTAGCAAATTACAAAAATATAAAAGCACCAATAAAGGCGTCATCGTAAATTTAAAGCTAATAAATAGGCCAAACAAATTGTTTAACACTGAAATTGAATTTCTATGTGAAACTATTCACTTTTACGAGTAGTATTGGATTGGATAATTACGTAGATTAGGAGAAAGTGACACTTTTACTTTGAAATTTTATTACCTATCATGGAGATGAGTTAATTGTTTTATCTTTCAAAGGATCTCATACTTTTGTACCATTTATTCTAAGTAGGATCAGAAAGATGTGTAAAATTAAAATGCATTAATTAAAGCTTATCATTTGGTAATTTATAAGAACCTCCAAAGTGGGTTCAGGCGACCGCAAAGTGAGATTTGTGATGGACAACTCGGCGCTGGGGCAGGTTTTCTCCGGGATCTCCGGTTTCCCCTGCCATCTCATTCCACCGGTGTTCCATCTTCATTTCATGTATCATCAGTGTCATCGTCTGCGATGCCGTACATAGTTAAAGTGGGCGTTAAACGCTACACACATTTTCCAAAGTGGGTTTATCTGGATATTTCTGGCTCCATATTGAATCAAAGCAGATGTGATAGAAGTAACAAATGAACCTTAAAGAAAAGCGTAGTAGTACCAGTTAGGTTTAACCATTATGATGTTGAGCATCATAATCTAGGGAGAGGTTGTTCGAACATAAATGGCGAGCGATTCAATCGTCAATGATTTGTGTATGGAATAACACAACTTCGCGTTAGATTTGAGTTGACTGTTCAGTGAATAATGCAAGGGCAGAAGCTAAGAAGAAACAAAGCAAACCAACTTAGTCATTTAAAAATTGTTATCACGAAAACTGTCATATTAAACGACTGGCTTTAATTACGGATGATCGGGAGGCAGCTCACGTCTGCGGCTTCGTGGAACTTGCTCTATCTCTACAATTGAAATTTCAAACTATATTCTTTATCAGTGGAGTGTAATGAGACTTACATACGGCCGCTTCTATCTTTTAATTCAGTAATGGGAGACGAGACGTTAAACATCCTATGATCCCTTTGGAAGAAGTATATTCGGTAGATTGTTTATTGTGTGGCCATAATTAAACTTTAGTTAGTTTTAATTGCGTTTCGTTCTATTATTATTTATATTCACTGCAAAAATGACAATATGTAGTCTTTTCTACAAAAATTAAAAAAAGTAAATCGAGTATCTTGTAATTCCTGATTAGCTTGCCATAGGTTATAGTAACCAGGCATTCGTGTACTTTGTCCGTTGATTTTCTCTACCACGCACATAGTAGGCAAAGAGGATTTTGCATCTCATCCAAAACTACGATACCAGAGTTCACCGCAAATGTACGTTTTGGAAATCCCAAAATTCTCCCTCTTGAAAAAATGAAGCATTTAGCAAAAGGCCCATGTGTCGCTGAACAAGGTAACTCAAAAACGAAAATTCGCTCAAATGCGATACTTGGAAATAAATTCTGTTACTTATTCTAAGTATAGAATAATATTTTAAAGAAAATCTCCTACCTCACACTTTTAAAAAGTTTTTGGTTTTCTTAAAATCTTTGTAAACGATTGGCATGTATGTGTTCAATTTTTCTGGAAATCGTCTCCGAAGATCTCTTCATTATGTATGACTGTTGCATGTGGTATAGAAAAAATTTACTACGCAAAAATGTAGATCTCATTAAAATGGACAATTTAGGTGAAATAAAGTTTTGTGTGGAAATAACAATTTTTGAGATCCCTTGTTATTGGCTTGAATTTTTAAATACTTATACTTTTTATACAAGAAGTCTTTTTGATGTCCTCACATTGTCCTCATTGTCCTCACATAACGACCAGCTCTTAAAATATCTGACTATAACTTAGGCCCACTATATTATTTTATACTATATTATAAAACGATTATCTCGATTAACTTGAAGTGGATAGACTGGTATTAGTTTTAAAGAATAGTTTGTACAAAAGTGATCAGAAAAAATATGAGCGCACTGCGCTATTGTAAGCATTGAAATAAAGTGAAACAAACTATAGACTAGCCAAACTAATAATAATAATAATAATAATAATAATAATAATAATAATAATAATAATAATAATAATAATAATAATAATAATAATAATAATAATAATAATAATAATAATAATAATAATAATAATAATAATAATAATAATAATAATAATAATAATAATAATAATAATAATAATAATAATAATAATAATAATAATAATAATAATAATGCAAATGAGTAAATCCGCTGCAAGGCTAGTCATTCGAGATTGTGTATTTAATGTGTTCCGATACATCGCAAATATGTTTATCTTAGCCCACCGAATAGTGTTTGCAAGAATTAAGGTGAAATAACCTTTAAAGCTAACTGCTGTGTTCGGTAATTGAGTTTTTTGTAGTACGATATGACGTGACATACCTTCCTCACTGTACATGTGTTCATAAATGCAAAACTGCGGAAGAGGCTGTTGCCCGGGTAGCCTACTTAACCCGGCTTAGAGAGGGTGCTAAACAAGGTCACCTCTACATCCGCAATTTCCTTTTTCCTCTCACTTAGTTGCGTGGCGGTGAACCGTAGAAACCTCCATGAGGCCCCCTAACCACCACCACAGTGAGCAGTTTCCTTCCTTATAGTTTTTATTTATCATCTCCCCACTAGCAGATTTCCAGAATTTCTGTATCTCTTCTTTCCTTCGCTGTTCAGTCTCCTTTTTATTTGAATTTTATTTTGTCTCCTTTATTCACATTGTTCATTCCCTATCTGTCCATGTCGCTTTTGTATCACGAACATAATGACAAACCTGGCTGCTAGTTTTTAAATAATATCTATCAGAAGAAAAAAAATTACCTGAAGATATTAACAATTCTTTATGCATAGATAGGTACTACTTCATATTAGCTTTGGTTTATTGGTATTTGTTTCACTCTATCAAAGGCATAGTGTTTTTGGGTGCTTTTATTAACATATTAAAAGATACCAAGAATACTTCGTAAACAAAATGTTGGCAAATAAATGAATCTAATGAACTTCTGGCCAAAGATTTCAGTTGATAACTGATGTTTCCTCAACAAATATCAATGCTGTTTAAAACTTAAGTTGCTGAGGGGGTGTCATTTTCTTATATAAGCTTTTATGTCCATTTACTCTCGTTCTTCCTCTCAAATTATACATAATCCTTATTTCGTTATATTGCTCTATCTTTATCTTAATGTGCTTAAAGTGACTGCCTCATGTTAGTAGATTTACTGGTATGTGAAAGACTCCTGCGGGACAAAATTCCGGTACACTAACGGCGATTGACAGCGTCGTTAACAAACAAAGTATGTATTTGACATACTTGTTATTTTACAGGGTTATTTGGAATTTTAGCCCTGGGATGATCGAAACTTTTGTTGAAAATAATGGTTTTCAGCAATGACTCCAGTATTATTCTGCTACGCAAGATGTTCAATTCCTTAAAGAGTTCCTATTATGTAGATTTTGAAACATTGACAAATACTGTAGTACCTAAGCTTTGTTGAAAATATAGGCAAACGCTTTGTTCGTGTACATCTTATGTACAACTTTGGCGAATATTGCATTACGCTTTGTTAAAAATCTGCTCAGACAAGTGGTTTATTCCGTATGTATTAGTATAAACAGACGGAAGTGGTGCTCTTTCTTACTTTGGGCAATTGAATTCAGAAGACTGAGTCTTATATGGGTAGATCACTGTTAATGTTGTATGTAATGCAGTTTTTATAACTTAACGTATTGCCACACTTTTTTTAAATATTCCAATATTTATTTTAGTGTACATGTATGTTAAAACATGCAGATATATATACACACATATACATACCACCTTCTCTATAGAAAATTGTGCATTTTTGCTAAATTTATTTAAATCACTCCTAAACCTGGAATTCTTCACATTTTTCTTGCCGAACCGGTCTGTAACAACCACTTAAACAAGTTCGCCTTCTAGACTTCACCGCAGTCTTACTGCAAGGAGGGTTTCCTCCATCTGTCGTAATACAAGTTATTAGCAGTATTACATATAATTGTAGATACATTTAAAACGGCAGTCACATGTTTATAAGTTATATTCTATTTTGTGTCTCTTGATAAGTATAATTCAAAGTTAACACAATGGTAATCGGAAATGGGTTTTATGAATGATAAGATAGTGTTTATTACTCTTGACATTTCCTCATTCTATAAAATTAAAAACTGGTCATAATCAAGGCGTTTCCCCCCTTTCTTTTACTGGTGCTTACGTAATGAACCTTGTGACTGCTATACGTATTATGAGAAATTCCAAAGATTCTCTAGTGATTTATAAATTGGCGGTTTTTAGGATATTATTTACTTATATTTTTCTCCCCATGTTACTCTTCTGCTGCACAGCAAGTCTTGGTACTCATTTTCATCCTCTTTTAAAATTTTTTAACTATGAGATGGTTTTAACTATCAATGAATTTGTTTCTCTTATTTGATTCGACCCTGCATAAAGCCTGGGTATTTCTCATAATTCATTTCGCTTAAGCGCGTAGCATTTAAAAGCTTCCCACTAGAAAATATTTCTCCAATTTTCGCATATTACAAACTATTATTAACATTCCATTGTTATATTTGTGTGAACGTCAGCTGCTACCAAATTGGTTGGCAATTATAGAATAAAATCGTCCCTAGATATCGAAGCTTAACTCAACAATATTTACATGATGCTCTTCCTTGGCCTAACTGTTGATAATTCTGTAAAAATAAAAATTGCCAGTATTAACTTCAATTCCCCTTGTTAAAAACAAAATGCATCGTTCACTCAAACTAAAGTTTAGTCTGTGTTCTGTACAAATTCACGGAGTCTCCGTTTTAAATCTCTTGGAGCACCCTATGACTGAGGATTAACATGGATTCTAATAATTGTTAGGTGTGTGTATGCGTGCGAGTGTGTATGAAAATACCGAGAGCGTGCTATGCAAAAGTACTATCGAATAACCACAAATAGCACAGTTTGTAATGATGACTTCTCGTTAATGAAACTGAGTGATTTACATATTGTCACATTCGGGCTACCTCGTTGCTATTTATAGAGAAAATCTCATGCTTTTATATCAACCTGACATAAACCTATTAATCTTATTAAAACTCTCTAATAGATAGTCAAAATATAGTAAATATTATGCCAATTCCTATTAAATATTAAAAAACTCGTAATACACAAATATCATCCTAACTTAAGTACAACTCCTGCTAAAATTATAGACCCTGAAACACGAGCCTCAACATGGGGAAAAATAATAATGGCCATTTAAGCAACGTCAGTATAATTTAATTGACGGAAATTAATCATTTCTTAACACTAGCCATATACAGGCTAAGGTTTTTGATAGAGCCAACATGAAAAATTCAATGCCACGGCTGGTATTTGAACTACGGATCTTCCGGCTTCCGTCCAGTTGCTCTTATCCATTGAGCTACCATGGCCAACGTGCCGTCGTGACATTAAATTCTCCAATTGACTCATATATATCCCGGTAAATCACTAGCTCAATGGATGAGAGCGACTGGACGGAAACCAGGAGATCCGAAGTTCAAATCTCGGCTGTGGCATTGGCGCTATCTATCAAAAACGTCAGTATACGTTTGTTTATTCTCGGTAACCAGAATACACCAAACTAAATAACTAATTGCGAAAATGGAGTGGAACTTTTAAGCTAGACAGAATGCTTCACCTTATATCAAAGGAGGACTTTTTATCCTATTTACGTCCTCCAAGTTAAGTGATATCGGACGATGATGGAAATTGATGAAATGATACTCAAATGATCCATGAGCTTAGAATCATCCGATGTTCGATTTCAGGACAAGAGAAAATCCAGGAAAAACCTTAATAAATCACCCTGACCGAGATTCAAACTAGGGACCTCTTGCACGTGAGGCTGATACGCTACCATCTACGCTCAGAGGAGTATGCCAAGTTTGATTGAAATGGGTAACGGTGTAGAAGCTTAAAAGAAACACACACCTTATCCAAATAAGTGTATTTCCGGGAGTTTCCCTTTTCCTGAAAGATGTCCAGTAATTCGAAGTTCAATGAACCGTGGGCTGATTTGAGCGTCATTTCACCACTTCATACATCTTCTGATATAACTTGAGTTGGAGTCACTAATTGGAATTTAAAAAAAATTACAATACACTGAGTTTGATATACTTATGTTAAAATTACACACAGCATTCCCTTCCTGAAAAGTTCCATTGCAGATTTTTACGGTGATTAACATAAGCGCATACAAATATCGTTTTAAATCTATAGCCTTCAGAATCCCTTAATAAAAAGTGAGTAATAGATATATTATTGCAATGCTATTTTTATGGTTGTCCATTTCCAGCGTTGTGTTTAAAGAAAATGTAGAAGTAAAACTACCGATAACCTGTCCGTTCCACAAAGGGATGTGATACAATGGACATAAATGGATTCATTATCAATTCAAATCTCTGGCGATGGGTTATAAGATCTTGGAACTTTCACACAATTTCTATATTTACCAGAACGGTGTTTCATATATAATACCGGACAGCTTGTAACTGTTAAAATAGTGTAACTGTTTCACATGATATTTGGTAGACATTTTTCATCCACGGAAACATATAAAATATTAGATAATGTTTTATAATTAGGAATCTGAATCGATGGAAATTGGTTACATGGTCATCTGAAATTAAATATCCCATTATTTCACTCAATTTGCATAAAAACAATGAGATCTCAGAAGTGAAACGGTTTGTGCCAGGAATAGTGTTAACCAACATACTTTCTGACTGTAAGTGATTTGTAGCTTGAATAAATTAATGTAATTGGACTGCAGAATATGCAATCAGTAAACAACCTAGATGGGGATACGATTTTATTGCAGCATAGCACCTATTTATTAACATATTAAGAAAACATGAGTAATCAGAAACTTCCATATACCATCTGAAGCGTTGCTATTATTGATCCATTGTTTGTCATACGTCATCACATTGAAGTGCATAGTTTCATACAACTTTATCATTGCAAGATTTAATACGTCGCATAATTAAAGTAATGAAGCAGTCGTAACATTTCTGAAAATACGAGCACATGCTCGAAGTTATGCAGTTAAATATTAATAGGACCCTAATTAATCTATCTTAAATTGTGCTCAATAATCACGAAGTATCTAACTTAGGAGATATACTATTTTGAATAAAGATGTTGTAAAGATAAGTAAATAAATGTGAAATACTAACTCTTTACAGCATTTAAAAGTCCAGATATGGTTTTTGAATTATAGTTTTTCATTCCTGAAGGGAAAATATAGAAGTTTGTATGCAACGTTTATTCAGTTTCTTCAGGGTATTTGATCCAAAACTTTTGTCAACTGCAAATAATGCAGAATGATAAACATTTCAATTGCAAGAGAAGAGGGAGTGGTATAAACCGAGGCTACTACTGAGCAGTATATCCCAAAACCACTTAATATAGTTGGGCAAAGGCTCGGGAACGTTTTGAAAATAGCATTTAAAATAATTTTAAAAACAGATTCTGAAAGAAAAACTTTTTATGCCTTTTCTGCTATTTCAGTTGTCCCTGCTTTAATCGAAAATGCCCCCACTTATGAGAGAAAAGTGCGTTTAATAGGGTGATTTGTGATCCCATTTACTAAACCAAGCCATGTGCATGCGATTTGAAGTAATATCCACATAACTCCGTTCTGCTTTAATTTTTAACTCTCAAAATTTGTTTTACCTGATTCCTAGTCATTGTCTGAATGGAAATACGGCTGAAATAAGGAGTCATTTGTATACAGAAAATTTTATTATACGCAAAAAGAATTAGGTCGATGGTGAAAACATTTACTGTATTTGCAGCATTTTCATTACTTTACCAAAGGTAGCATCGTTGGGAAATATCTGAAATACCATCCGGAAACACCAAAAGTTTTGGAATGTTGGGCTCTCCAGGTCGTTAATAATCACATAGTGTATTTCACTGATATATTCTAAGAAAGCTAAAACAGTTTACATAACCAATAAAAGCTAAAAGCGAATATACAATACCAAAATGTAGTATTGCCAACAAAATATTGCAGTGAATAAACAGCTGTATAACATATTCATATGTGAATATATCGTTACATCGAAGTATTGAAGACGGTGATTAAATAGGCAATGACATATGAAGGCGTCAAATAAACTTTACTGGAGCTGTTATTGGATGCTATGAAATGTTTTAATGCGATTACTCTGGTACTGACATGAAAAAATGTTATTTTTGTACTGAAATATTTGAAACAAAATTGTAAGTCGGCTTATTTTCTGCATTACTAGAAGGCTTTTGAAGACAAACTATCGCTAAAGATTAAATCTAAAATGTTCTCGCAAACTGTGAAGTATGTAGTAAGTGAAAAGGAATGCGTGTCCACTTCTACCATTAGAGGGTTGCATATCTGCCTGAAAAACAGTAGATCCCAAATTCGAACCTCAGTTTTGCCGTGCACTGTGAATGAGCTGCTTGTCCCCGGAGTTTTCCTTATCGTGTACAAATAAATGACGGGTAATGGTAAACTCTATGGGCCACGGGCTCATTGAACATGAATTCATTTCGTTATTCATTCATTGTTTAAAGACATTTTTTGAAAGTATGTAAAGTTGTATAATTTTTCATTTCTCGTAAACTCTTTTTTTAAACATGTTTTTCAAAGAGAAGAATAACGAGCGAAGGGCCACAAAAATAATGTCTTTGAATACGCAGATTCCTAAATGTGTGGATGCTTTTTATTTTAAGAAGAGTGCTCAATTTTTATCCCTTTTACGTTTATCTCTTTCGTATCTGATAATTCTGTCTTGATGCCGCAATTAATAGCTCGATATGACGACCATATGTGTTTGTTAAGTTAACCCATGGCGCGACAGCCCTGAGAGGGCCGAGGCCTACCAACCCGACTGCCGGTCTCACGCCCTCTTACGCATGGCATAGGTGGGCGATCATCAAACCGATACGGGGAGGAGATGTGGTCAGCATCTCGGCACCGCATACCTAGCGTAAGCTCCTCACTTTCCTCACGATGCTGAGTGGGCACCGGTCTTATACCCGGGACCGTAAATCCGCACCCCATGGGTAGGATCGAACCCGGGCCGCTTTCCGTGATCAGGGACCAAGGATAACAAGCGTGATGTCTCCTATGAACCGCTTTACGAAACTACGGCTAATATGCGACTACTTCCGAGGCAGACGTCGCAAAATCAAGTCATAATACCAAAGACATCTATTGGGAAACTCCATCCATTAGCTTCAAAGAAATTCCTTAAATTTAGAATTTTAGAAAAATATCGTTTGAGGGGAGGTGGGAGGAGGTAAGTAGGTGAGTGGGTGGGTGCGTAGTAGTGCGCTCGCTCGCGAACGGGTAGGAACGTTAAGAATCATAGAAGTTAAATAGCGCCCAAAATAAAAACTCAATTTCATTTGATTTGAATTTTGAAGTACTTGCACTTTTCTCACATGTTAAGCCATTATTCGTTTTTATTTTCCAATTATCATGGAAACTGAATATAATTTGAAAGCTTTCTCATTGCGACAAGCTATTAAAAATATCACTGACGCGTTATGGACGGCATACTCACACCTACAATAAAATGTGTAAATGCGAATACATAAAGGCTTATCTGGATTAAAAATAAGTAAAATAATAATATTTTATAAAAATATAAGATAAGACAAATTCATGTACATTTAACACATTGAATAATTTTGTTTCCAGGCATATAGAAGCCTAAAATACAATAGCAGTTCTTTGCAACGTTCTACTTAATACATTTAACGTATTCATAATGTATACATAAAATGGTTGATAGCGTGTGTATCACATTCCTAAAATGTAATTGAACTTCATTAAATACGGAATTTCGTTTATTAAAAAAGTTTAGCCTTGAATCTTAATAAGGCACTTAAGCTATGATGGTAGCAAAAGGAAAACGTATGAACTTTTCAAAAGCTATGGAATAAAGAGGGGAACTACGAAGGATCTAAAATCTGTTTGTGTGACGTCATTTAACTGGTAGGTCATATCGGACGATGAATGAATTAAATGGGTGAAATCATGCTCAAAAGATCCGGATTTTCTATATGTTAAAATTACATTTCAGGATAAGCGAAAACTTTAGAAGAAACTTTATTTGGGTGACTTCTAATTGAGACTCGAACCCGGAAGCTTTTGAATGCGAGGCAGATAGATATGTTAGCCCCACAACACACAGTGGAATTTAAACAATTTGTTGAGTTTATCGTAATGAGAAGTATTGCTAAGAGTGATATTAATTGTTTTCTAATTCTTGTGGCAGCGTACTAAGACACATATCTTGTAAACTTTAATTTTCATATATTTCCGTAGTAGGTACCAGTAAGCAGGCATCACAGGTGGAGATGACAAGTATTCCCGAAAGTAGTGTACAAATGAATAAAAACTAAAAGTAACAAGTGAAGTATTTCAAACAGAAGTTTGTTGAATTTTCATGGCAAGAATATTTGGTATGGTTAGCATGACACTGCTTATGTAAAAGGCTGCTTGACCTGTTTCGTTATTTTATAAAGCCTGATTACAGTTAGCATGGCGAATACTGAAGCTAATCATAAAATGTCTGTACAAGTGACTCTTATGCCAAAGTTGACCAATAATTTAGCAGCCTTTAATTGGAAATGCGCCAGAATGTTCTTGAAATATACGTAATATAGCGTTATACTATGCACTACAATAAGAGAGCCTTCAGGATAACTTTTTGACTAGCATTATCGAACTTTGCATTATGTATTGATTGAGACATTTATTCAGTTCATTTTATAATTTAACTGACATCACAATTAATACACTTATATTCACAGCAATAAAGCGGAATCGACTCGTGATTTACATCGTGGAGGAAGAAATTCTGACGTCTTGGATTGGCTGACGTTACGTTTATTCGTTTGGAATCAAAATGAGATTTGATACATTCGTGTAGACGTATATACATATATCATCTATTTTGACAAAATGATTTAATTTTCTTGTTCTAAGTGACTGTAAACGATTAATGATTGAACTGATCATGAGTTTTAGGGAGAAAAATCGGACAATATTTTGTGTTTTGGGTCGTAGTCCTATTGGAAATTATATTGCCCCGTGGTTATATCCATGGTTCTAGCAATTTTATTAATGCTGATTCCGCGACTTCCCATTCCATAATCTCACCACTATTACCATATATGTTAGCTTGGAGAATCTGAGGTTCTGGCCCAACATTTAGCGTACACGCCAAAATGCTGCCATTCTTACGGAGAACACTGATTTCACTTTAATGGTAAATACAAACTGGTTAATACAACTGTATAAGCTGGTTTCAGAAGCTTGTATTTACTCTCATACTCCTTTGCAAATATTAATTTATTTTCTCATTTTCCCTTGTAGGTGTTCTGGCATTATACGGGTGAGTAAAAGGTATGGAACAATGCTTGTAACTTTGTTGTTATAGTTTCGTGAAGTGATATTTTTATAAAAGCTGTAAGATATCAACATGTTTTAATATTACAATGATTGCGAATAGGGCATGACCTTTTTCTTTAATGACAACACTTTTTATCTTTTTTTCCCTCAGGTCTTGAAACGTACATGGAGATGCTTTTTTGAACTGTAATTTAAATTTATTAGGACATACTACAGTACATGAAATTTAAGCCAAGAAAACATTCTCACTTCAGAAGGTGCTCAAAATGGCCTCACTAACAAACAATGCCCAAAGTCTGTCTTTGAAACTAATTTAATGTTTTCAGCAATGTTGTTCGCCTGGATCAGTTACATTTCTTGCACAATTCTTTGCTTCAACTCTTCAAGATATCTTTGTCGGTCCTTGTAAACCCTCCACTTCAAATATCTCCACAAGAAAAGGTCTAAGGGGTTCAGGTCAGGAGATCTTGGCGGCCATTCAATACTTCCCCTTCTGCTAAACTATTTCCTGAAAATTTATGATTAGGTAATTCATCACCTGCCTTGCCTAATGTGCAGGGCCACCATCTTGCTGGAATAAGATATTTTGAATTCCTTCTGCTTCTGCAGGAAATAAAGTAGCACAAGCAGGAATTATTTCATTTTGTAGAAGGCGTAAATACACTTAAGAATTTAAGTTGTCATCAATGTAAAATGGGCCATATCCAATCATCATTAGTACTTCAATTCATTGTCTATATAAGCCAGTCTGCTTTCAGGAAGATTTTATAATGAGGTAAGCACTGTTGTTCTTATTAGCTTTTAGTTTTTGTCTGTATTTGTTTAGTCCAAAGTCACATACTGAAGTCACATATTGTATTGTTTAATTCAAAATCTACTCAATTTGAAGTAATGATACTTTTTTTTTTTTTGCTCAGTATACACATGCAGTAAGGTCCTAATAAATTTAAATTGCTGTTTGAAAGGGTATTTGTTTTGTATGTGGAGACTTCAGAACTGGAGGAGTGCAGAAAAATGAAATGGTGCTATTAAAAAAACTCACACCCTTTATTTGTAATCATAGTAATGTGAGGGCATATTGTTATCTTAGAGCTTTTCTGAAAAATATAAGAGTTTATAGAGTTGCAACAGCGGGGTTACAAGTTTGTTCCATACCTTTTACTCGCCCAATATTGTGATCTGTGAATAGCCTACGAATATTTCCTGTGGAAGCATGTATTCCGAAATGTATATTTATATAAGTATGCACTTCGGAATACAAGTTCTTCGCCGTAACGTAGTGGACTGGGGCGTTGTTCTCTTGATTCCTTGCCATGAAGCGCGCCCGGATTCGATTCCACCTGTGGGTAGGTCTCGGGTATAGGACCGGTGCCCATTCAGCATCGTGATGCATTTGAGGAGCTGCAACAGGTAGTGAATCAGCATTTATGAAAGCCAACTTTCCGGCTGGGGGTGCCGAGATGTTGACCATCTCCTTCCTGCATCGGTTGGATGATCGCTCACCTCTACCTTGCATATCTGTGGTCGTGAGCCTGACAGTCGGGTTTTCAGTCACGGCCCAAACGGGCTGTACGCCGTGGAATATCATATTATTTAATTTTTGAAGAAGTGATTTTATGAAATTTTGAATTATTCTGAGCATTTTTCAGGTTTTTCTAACTGTGAATTGTTGAGGTCCACCAAGTCTTAGTACGCACTGCCTAATCGAACGAATCTCTTTAGCTGTGGTGTTTGAGCTTACGATTTTTCGTTTACATAAGTACGAGAGTTGGAACTTTAATAGTGTCAACACTGCCATAGATACTAGGGTTGTTTATTATTTTATTTATAGCGCGGCTCCTTTAACTTTTCTGCCCAGTTTGGCTTCCGACACAGGCTGATAAGATAGCCATCCTTTAGGAAACGTACGTTATACTCGTAATCACTGAAACAATTCACCAATCATGCACCATGTAAATTTTTAGGTTCAAACCTAGCGGAAGACAATTTTTTTTCCGGAAGGAAATTAAAGCATGGATCTCGTGTTGTATATTTACAACATGTAAAAGAGTGTTGATAAAGGAACCTCTGAACAAAAATTGCATTGAATCGGCCCTCTTGTCCAGTATAGAATGGGACGTTAGAATCATAACAGTTAAAGAACGTCCGTTAATGAAATTCAATTCAGTTTTTGTAAACTCTTAATTCAGGTACATGCCTTTCCTCCGTTTTGTCTGCCATGTGAATACTAATGTGCGGCCAAAAATCAGCTCCGCCAAAGAGATTCTTAACTTATAATTGAGCAATATGGATTTTATTACAAATTAAGTACATATCTAATGAACCATAGTGCAAAAGTTGTTTTATACCAAGAAGTTTGAGTAAGAGTACTTAAGAGTACATCGCTCATGTAGAAAGCATTTCCTACTGTTGAAAGTTTATATGAGGATTCTCAAAGCAGAAAAGATTGAGCTCATTACCTAATTCTGTTTAACATCCCAGTGATATTATTTGTAATTACAGTATCCAGCAATCGAATCATTTCACATACCACAAAAATGTGACAGTGAGGTCCGTAAGTGCATCATATGTATGCTGCAGCAAAGAGCCTTAGCGATATTAATTTTCTTCTGAACTCGCAAAAGAAATCAAGATATATCCGTCACTGCGAATGTCATCAGTAATTTGACTATAAATTTCCATAATCCGTGCTATGTGATTGGTTTCTGCGAATAATCTGGGAAAGGCTTCTTCCTGTTAGCAACTGAAGAGGAAGAAGGCAGAGTGCCAATTCGCAGCCTTGATGCTCGCATGATTTTGTTTACCTCTCCTTAACCAGTTAGAGAGCATTTGCCGCTCTCGTCACTTTTTATTAGTCATGCGATATTACGCCAATCATTTGCATTACGAGTTCCAAGTACTTCTTCCGCCGTTCCCGGAGAAAGGATTTCTAGAACTTAAATTATCTATCAAATTTTGACGTCGGTTTAAATCTATACATCGTTGAGCGAACACCTCCAATGGGGAATTCCGCAATATGCAAACGGAACGAAATTTCGAATTATCAGCGGTCAGCATACGTATGCTGCATCTTCGAGAAGCTGTAATGTTAATGCACCCGTATTCATATATTCTACTTAGTGATAGACAAATTAACAACTTTGCAGGTTTGTTTTGCTCCAAGAATTTGGTTTGAATTCAGCTAACTAAACATACTATACATATCATTTGAGATGAAACCTTTACATTAATGTTTCGGTAAGATATTGTCATGTGTGACTCATTTGTTAATAAGGCTTTCTGTTAAAATTCGAAAGAAATGAAGGAAAACGTAGTTAGATGTTTCGTTAAGATGGTTGTTGCCATGTGTGGCTCATTTAACAAGGTTTTTCAAAAGTCGCAAGGGATGAAGGAAAACGTAGTTATATTTTTCCCAATTCTCAATGGGAACCACCATATATATTCTATAGAATTGAATATCTTGAGGCTCCGCAACGAAACCAAAAGTTAAAAAGAATGCATAAAACCTGTTGAATAATTTGTTATACTCTTTTCTCCAGCTTAATTTATTTTAACCGGAGAATTTATGTCGGTTATTTATGAATTTCCTTCTGTCAGCGTGGAAATGACTTGCCAAAAGACCGGTCACATGATGTCTAAAATGGATTCACTGCCGTACAAAAACAAACTGTCCTTGCAGGAGGTCAGGCTTTAGTCTTCCTAAATTAGCTGCAAATATTCTCATTGTTCTTCATGAGTTACGTCACCGTTGGACATTTGTTTTCCCAGCGGTTACATGGACTGCATGAGTGGTAGGTAACTAATACTTGCACATATTTCGATACGGTGTATGAGTTTTTGTAATCTCACAATCTGACCGGCTTCAGTGTATCAATTGCTAACAGATCAGTACTTGGTCCCAGACATCCTTATATCTTTCTTCAGGATGGACTAATACTGCCGAAATTAGTGTCCTCTTACTTGAAATACTAACACAACATTCCAGAGCTTACTCTGTCCATTACAAATTCACCAAACCCGCTGTGTAATCATTTTTATAATTAGTCTGACATTACAACCAATGTGTTCGCAGCAGAAAAGCGAAACCAACTTCTATCACGCAATTTACTCCACGTGGAGGAAAGTATTCTGATGTCTCTGATGGCCATTGATGGGAATCGATTCGTGTCTAACTTTAATATAATATGCTTCTCAAAAAGGCGAAAAAGTGTTAAAAGTCCGAAGTAACTTTTACTTAAAATTACAGACGATTAAAGTTCTAGTCCTAACTAAATGATTTATACTTATAGATACTGTATAGTGCCAGTAAAAGACTGAAGCTCAAAACATGAAGCTTATCGGATCAAAAACCAGCATTTAAAATCAGATATGCGGTATAAGTTCGGAAGAAGCAGGATTGTTCATTATTTGTTTGAATCCTCTCTAGGAGAACCAATGAAAATATGAAATGTGACGTATTAATCGACGTTCGTGCAGCAGTGCAACTAATTATGACGTGATAGAAAAATCGACCCTTTTTATACTACACTGTTGTTTATAGTAATATTCTTTTATACTCAGAAATTGTATCGTGTCTTCGCACATTGGACTTTCGACGAAATCGATGTTACGTATACATCATTCATATTACTTCTTTATGCGAATAACCAAAGAAAGGTGTCATTTTGTCTGAATCATCCACATAATTATCAGTTTATTGTATTTTCACTTCTTAATCTTCAGGATAGGCGTTGTTATTGTTACATAAATTGCAGAATCTGTGCTTTTTTTTTAATTTACGTCCTCCAACGTTAAGTCATATCGGACGATGAATGGCCCAGAGTCCATAGAGCTTAGATTTACCCGACACTCGTCTTTCAGGATAAGGGAAACCCTGGAAAAAACTTATCCAGATAACTCACCCTGACCGAGATTCGAACTCGGGACCTCTTGAATGTGAGGCAGACTCGCTACCATACACGCTACCGAGGCGGGCATAATCTGTGCTATCAAACCCATAGCGCGTCTCACGCTTAGAAGACAGTACAACAAACTAAATGGAGGCTTGCAATGATAAAGGATTTAAATATGCCTTAAATATGTAGGATACTTTTATGCTGCTTCACCGTGATCTGATAAGGATGCAATTCCTTCCATTTCGTCGTCCATTAGCTCGAGGACAAATCTGATATCTTCTCTTTCTATTAGATACACTTGTTACCCCTTCTTTCATATTCGAACCCCAAATCATGAAGGAACCGATTCAAAGTGGCCCTTGAGAATTTAGGTAAGGTGTCATCACTGTTTACCCTTGCCAGAACTAGATTCAACGTGAGTGAAATGTTTTCAAGAAGCAAAGAACCCGCCTCGGGTCTGCCTCACGTTCAAGAGGTCCCGAGTTCGAATCTCGGTCAGGGTGAGTTACCTGGATACGCTTTTTTCCGGGGTTTTCTCTTATCCTAAAAGACGAATGTCGGGTAACTCTAAGCTCCATGGACCCTGGGCCCATTTGAGCATAATTTCACCCATTCCATTCATCGTTCGATATGAAAAATTAAAGGACGTAAATTACAACAACAAAAAGCAAATAATGAACAATATGCCACACTCCGCTTTGCATTATTCCATCATACTGTGTTAACGTAGAGTTCGTTTCCCCACCGTTTTTGTGGGGTTCATAGGGGACCTTTCATTCGTTCTTTTTTTTATTCTATATACTAATGTTTCTGAACACCCAGTAGCCTTAGCTGTTATTTTTTCATTGCCTTACTGATACTGATTTTACTTGAAAAATAACATAAGGCATTCAATACTAACGTGCGATCTTTACCTCTTGGCTTTACCAATACTTCGTTTCTTCTTGGCTTCCCCTTCCATAACTGTTAAGTATTTATAAAATGGTTAAATAGCTTCACGTAAGATTCACAATATTTCACATGCTTTTAATATAGTCTTAGGAACTCTGGTTGCAAACGTGTTTACTTTTACTGCATCACATTGCCTGCTCTCTGCTTACGTAGACAGATGGGGTCTGCCTTGATATGCGTTTCACCGTTTCTTTGAACAGACAAATGCTTTTTGTTTGACACATACGACGAATGCAAGAAGGTAGAGGATTGCGGTTTCTTTTAAAAATTGCCTTCAACCCTCCTTTACATTTCTCTCGCTTTGACTCCGATGTAAACCCAATAAAAAAAGTTTCTCGTAGCCTACATTTTCTAGTGCGTATATATAAAAATTCTCCAAATTAATTAATGTAAAAAATTATAAAACTCTTCTGATTTAAGATGGAGAATTAAAACAGGGCAGACAGAAACACAGTAGTAATAAACAAATTGTTGTATCATAGTGGTAAGCTTTATAGCTATCGCATGATGAACATACAAATAGCAAATCGGACTTTCGCCGGAAAACAAGCATTTTTCAAAAAATTTGGGCCCGTAAAAACACAAAATGACTGTAATAATGACACATTCTGATAGAGAAAATATTCTGCATAAGACAGTGTGTTCAAAGCGGCAAATTATTACAATTAATTATGTATACCATATTATTAGCAAGTTGCAACAACGCGAGGGTAAAGAAGGACGAAGCTAATGAGAATTCCCGTGCGTTAGAGAGATATATTCCATTTACTTCCGTGTTGTCTTTTAAGGTTGAGACAGTCTATACATACTTATTTCACTTGGGCTTATAAATTAATTAAAAACTATTTCTTCCAATTGTGTTTTTAACTATGGCACCTGTATTTTTGCTTAGCTAGGTACAGAATACTCAACTCTTCAGCTACAATTCAGTTAACTTTCTCCACCGCCAGCGTAGTGTAAAGTGGATGGTAAAAAAGTAATAATTCAGCTGTAGTTAAAATGGCCATATACATTTCCTGCATTTACCAATTTCTTTCATTGCCGTCTTTTTAATGGGGAATTCCGTTATTTTGCGAAATGACCTTTAGTGTAATGTGGTGAGGACATTGTACCCACAAAGCACATAGCTTATAGTCTGACCGTTGTATCTCCGGTTATTACGTTTTGCGATTGCAGGAGCTGGAGGGGGGAAGTTAATAGTACCAACATACAGTAATGAGCAATTGAAAACATATCCTCAAAATTATCTTTAGAATGAAAATATAGGACTATATTAGCTTTAAAACAATGAAATACAACTTACAATTTCTTTATCATGCGAGATATTTATTACAACGCTACTCTATTCGAATATTTCGTTCACACTAACTGCATCTGTTGGTAGTACTGGGAGTCTCTACATCCGGTGTTGTGGTCAGGAAGTTAAAACTGTCTGCTAGCACCAATCAGCATTGTCGCTGCAAGGCGTGGCTCCCGAACCCAACACCGGGTTGCCAGGTTAAATGTGTTTGAGACACGTGGCTTTAGCTGCTTGCGCTGGTGAACTTTCTTTGCTATATTTTGCGTGCGTGAATTCCGAGTTTGTGTTCGTAAGACCTATTATTATCGCTATTATAATAATATGGCTATTGGTTCGTGAAATATGCAAATACGTGAAATATTTAAAATACGCATTGTTCCTCTGCTTGAAATTCCCGCTAAAGAGCTGGCAACAGCTTGCTTTCCCCCTCTTGAGAAATGTCAGAGCCGGAGATAGAGCGGCCGAACTGTACAGGAGAATGTTTCTTTCTCGCTACCTGTATTACTTACCGGATATGTCGGTTTTTGGTAGAGCTTGCAAACATTTGCAGTTGTCTGTGATGGTAGAATTTGTAGATAAGACAGAAGAACAAAAATAAAGAGAGAGAAACAAAAACAATAGGTGCACAGTGTTTTCATTTTGTGAAACTGAAATACGAAAATTCCCTTATAGTTTCTAGGAGCTCATGCATTCATTTTTAGGGGAATTCTGGTCCGTGCAGTAAGTTATCCTATACCCAACACTTGACCCGGTAGGAGTTTAATGACAACCGTAAATGTAATCGGTATTTGCCAAGCAAATACAGTACCTTAGGTGTCTTGATTTGTTTGCAGATCTTTCCCCTAACACTTTGAAGTTATTTCTCGCAGATATTATTTACTTGGTAGAGTTATTTAGAATTTAAAAAATGTTTAAAAATATTATAATGTTTATATTAAGTATGTGGATGTGAAATTCTAGAAAAAATAAACAAGATATGTATATTGGTTGGTACAAGTGATGTTAGTATAAAGAAATGAACGGTTGCTATGGACAGAGAAAGATCAAGTCTTCCTGGTGGAAAAAGGACGCGGAGAAGATGAAAGTTTTGGATAGTGAAGAGTGGACGTGCAGGAGTGAGCAGTTTTGTGTAATTAACGGAAACTATTTATTAAGAAAGTAAGGAGTTATATCGATATGCTGGAGGTAAACTGCAATGATCGACTAGGAAAGAAAGTTCGAGTAAAATGTAATCCAGATGATACAATTAAATTATATATGACGAAACTGTACTTATCCAAATGTTATTTCTTTCACTCGCAACCACCCCTGAAAAGACTCATATTTAAGCAGACACGATATTCAAGAACCAATTCAAACTACAACGAAGAAATCCCGTTTCACATGTCGCCACAACGTGGGGCATCATCATAGTATATTCAACGTCACATGTGTACTACAACGAAGAAAACCGGTTACAGATGGTTTCCCAACCTGGGGCTTCGAAATAGTCAACCATATGTACCCTGTTACATCCCTTACGGTCCCCAGTTTTATTTTCAGCAAAACATTTGTGCCCAGTTACTGTTCCTTGTGTAATCGTGACGCTCCACTAACGTTTTGATTTTACTTTATTGCTCCAACATTATTAACGCCCAAGGAATAATTCTACCCTTGATATTAGTAGGCATGATGTAGCTAGTACTGTCCATTGGCACTGAACTCAAGAGGCAAAAGCAAAGCCGAAGCCTTTAGTATTTACAGGTACCTTGACACGACCTGATAAACACAATGGAAGCTATTGACAATACGATGCGATCACGATGAAGGCAGTGGGAGAACTAGCCTAATGTGGGCAGGATGGGCAGCATTTACATGCAAGACGATGAAATGTTTAAAAATCATTAAGTTAGCAAACGTTATTAAGTCTGGAACGGGTGCCAGAGTATATAAACTGTAAAAAGCGAGTGCTTTGTAGTTCGCTGATACGTAGTCTAGTTTCCGTTTATTGCTTCTCATGTGCAACAACGTTCTTTTGATAGTTCCTCTCACAGTTGAACAGATCCAAGATTCTTCGTATGGATTTGGCTTGCATCAGTGCGAATGATCTTTTTCTGGTATTTTATTCATCGTAACTGCCATTTTTTTTTTTTTTCAGTTTCTGAAATTGATTTCCTGGAAGGTGCACAGTCATTTCCTTAACAAAATTACGTATATCGTTACATCACTATAACTGGACAAGGAATATTCGTATAAGAGCCAAGCTCGGTATGTAGTCGTTTTGACAAACACTCTTGAAAATACCGTCGTCAAAGTTTCAAAACACAATATACAAATAGGTTCTTTTGAATTTATTGGTTTTAACATTTCTTATACATACATTCGTTTAAACTGTTTCAAACCTGACCTCATACTTTAGTAGATATTCGAAAGGTGTTCAAATTCTCCCATCGGATCTAAAAACGTTTAATTTCTCTGCTCCCTCTTTTTCTCTTTACCGGAAATGTAACTTATTTGAACTATTTTTCTCAGTAATTAAAACAATCGATTCCGCTTTAGACTGGATTCTTATACAGCGGCGAGACAAAAGTTGAATCAAAGTGGCCCGAAAATCAAATCAAATCGAACTGAATCTTAACGAATGCGCTGCCCGCCTCGGTAACGTAGTTGGCAGCGTGTCTGCCTCACGTTCAAGAGTTCCCGAGTTCGAATCTCGGTCAGGGTGAGTCACCTGGATAAGGTTTTTCCGGGGTTTTCTCCTATCCTTCAAGACGAATGTCGGGTAACTCTAAGCTCCATGGACCCTGGACTCATTTGAGCATCATTTGACCGTCCGATATGACAATGTTGGAGGACGTAAATTAAAAAAAAAAACAACCGAATGCGCATCCACAGTGCTGCATTATTTACTTCATAGAGCAACTTTTCTTTGTATTAAAGCAACATGCAGTTCTTGGTTCCTCACAGCTTGTATTGACGTTATCGTATTTGACAAAAAATGCTAACGAGATATCCAGAATAACAGGATGAGAACCGTAACATAACAGTTCTGTCATTCATCTCGCTTGCACTTCCTCGAATCGAGCAGAAATGAAAAATTCTTATAAGTCCCAGAGTTTTACGTGCACGCATAGAGTTGGCCTGCTTGTATATAACGTCAAATGCCGGACCACACGATGCACGTTGAGTCATCCCACATGCATCCCACTCAAATCCTACTGAGCTCTTGTTTTAGCTGAACTCCTTTTTAGTGGACGCCCAAACACCATTGCTTTGGCTGCTGCAAACAATCGTGCAAGTATTGGTTTTTAGTTGCAAAACCTGAACGACCGGAACGACTGGAATAGAATGTTCCTTATGGCTTCAGTTAAAATTTCCCTCCAGACTGATATTTTGAAGGAGAATATGAATACTCGTATTCTAAGGCAATAGACTGAATAAACCTATGGAATTATCTAAGCGCCGTAACATTTCTCGCAGTTCAACAAGACCCAAAATATGGTGGCAGTGCCATTTGATGTGGTATCTGAAACCTCAATCTGTGTCCCTAATCTCTCTTCCTCCTTCCCGTTTTCCATCTTCTCCCTCTCTCCGTGCTTCTTATCTGTAAAGTTGTTAATCTATTAAAATCAGAAGATTGTCTCGCATATATTTTAAGGTATTCTTTATAATGTGACTATTACTGTTATTATGGTAGAAAAATGTTAATGAAAAGTTCTCCTATTTTAAGCAATCAAGAGCTTGAGTATTTTAATCTCAGAACACACAAAGAAAACTGTTGAATGGAAATCGCATTAATTATCTTAATATCCTAATAGATAATTCGTGTCTCCTTGCTAGAATAATGATTAGAAGAACGAGAAGTTAATTTCACAGGCCATTATTCAGAAAATGTCACCAATTTGTAACTTCTCGTTTATACTCATTTACTAAGGATAAGTTGAATATTTACCGCGCATGAATTTTATAAAACATGTATAAACACAGAAATTTTGCATTTTGGTGGGTATTATTTTATTTTAATATATGTGAATACTTCCGGTAGGCAATATTTTGGAAGCGGATTTTACGTAGGACTTTGTGAAATCAAATCGCGCCTCCTTTCCCGTCTTCATCATCAAATACTTTTCTCAGGGAATATTACTCATAATAATTGCAAGGACGCTAGTGAAATTAGAAAGCATTAGAGTTAAGAGTTTCAAAAAATCTGTAGCCTTTGGGTTAATTCACGCTATTGTCCTCTGAAGCTCTGCGGTTATCAGCAATGTCTTATAATTCGCAAGGATAAGAAACATTAATCGATCACTGAGAGAAACAATCCGTAAGAAAATGATGTGGCATCGTTACAAATGACTGAAAAATAAATGGTAATTAGATGTAACTCTTTTTAGTGTACAGCTAAAAAAGGCTAATTTACTCTGGTTTGATTGCCACTTGTATTATTATTTTGTTATATATTTGTAATTATATCTAAATGTGAGTACTTTTAAAATAAGTAAATTAATTTAGCGCAAAAATTCTTTGAGGCCGAGTTATAAAATCTCCTCTGAGCATTTCAAACTTAAGGGTGAAAAGAAGGCACTTAGTCGACTATATGTCGAATTCCTCGAAGTCACAGTTTGGTCTCGACCCAGACTGAGCGGCCCACTTGTCTCGCAAATACATTCAATAGCCATAGTGTTCTATTTCTGGCATTTACTGCACATGGCGTGTGTGTTAACTCGCAGTTTTCATTTCCTGACTTCTCACATGTCTGGTGTAGCAATTTAAAGCGTGTTCGTATTTGAAATAACATTGCATCTAGGTATTGCGTCATTTACATGATCAGAATCCGATTAACTGGTCCCTACAAAATACTATCAGCAAAAAAAATTAAGTGACATTTTCGTTAAATAAGATATGGTGGCAGGCAGGAACAGATGCGATGAAGTCAAATTATTGGTCAAAGGATGTTCTCATGTGGAATTCTTTCTCATACGGCTCAAAACAATGGAGTGTTTGGAAGCAAACGTTTCACAATTGGGTGTGAAGGAAATAATAGGTTCGTTAATGTATCGTTTTCCAGCAAACATACGCGTACATCTGTAAACTAGTATATTGGCGAATACAATTTCGTGTGAGTTGTGCTTTCTCTGGAAATTCCGTAACAAAAAGAATTACAAGTTTCTGTCCATATATGAAAGCGCAAAACTCATAAGTTTTAAACATAATTCAAGCGCTGCTTATTCGAAAGCGATAGTATAATTTGCCCACACATATGGGTTTTCGTACACTTTCTCAAGTCAGAAAACAGGGATTGAATTTCAACTCAATAGTGTTCTGGGAAAGTGCCGATACATAAAATAAGCATTCTAAAATTATTAAACAAAAATAGCTTATGTTAATTTTTCGTTTTATAGTTATAGTATTTCATAATTATTTAATAAGGTAATAACTTAATTCTAATTGTACAACCAAAGAAGCACGTTGTGCTGTTCCCTAACAGGAGCATATTAAGCATGAAAGTTTTTTTTTATAAATTCTATGGAAAACGCAGATCTGCCAACTTAATGTGCTTCAATATCTCATCGATTAATAATTTGGTGTAACAAAATTCGCAATATTTTCTGTATGCTTCGTGATGACCTGATTCCACCATAGTTTCTTTTTCTTCTTCTTTTTTTTTTTTTTTTGTAGTTAGGTAACTTTTCGCAATTCAGGAAAACTCACTAAACCACGTTAGTTTGTATTTACATATTTATACATGGTTGTATAAAAATGCATTACAAAATGCGCTTACGCTCGCCATTTAAACATTTTCCCTTGACTGTGTAAAACTTGTTTCTCTTCCTTGTATTGTAATATTATTATTTATTTTTAAATTGCACAAAATGTGTTTAATTTTGTATTCTTTGTTTCTTTTGTTGTTTTCACTGTATTATAAAAATGTCATGTGTGTCTGTAAGGTCACATTTCGGTTGCTTGTGTCATACATACTTCTGTTATTTCGTGCGGAAGTCTACAGAATTCAAGAAGAAACGAAATGTAAACAGTTTTTGTTATAACATTTGGCCAGAACCAATCTGAAATTGAATGAAAAATGTTTTATTGTAGTTGACATATCTGAAATATTACCTGTTTCTTTCAGTACTTGGCTAATAATCTAGAACTAACCCTATTCTGTAAACAAGGTGGTCACATAAGTAAAGCAAAACCAGTTCCTGTCACGTTATTTACTCCACATGGAGAAGACATTCTGATGTCTCTGACAGAAGTTGGATATGAATCGATTTCTCCTTGGTGGAAACGCGGTAGCAACAATTTCTACTCAGTTGCATCCTTCATTGTCTCCTTCTAATATATGAAACAATACTTAGATTGCACGGCTCTGTGGGTGGCACCGTGTCTGCCTCACGTATAAGAGGTCGAATCCTGGCAAGGGTGATCTATCTGGTTAAGATTTTTTTCGGGATTTTCCGTTATCCTGATAGATGAATGTCGGGTAACTCTTAAGCTTTATGGAACCTGAGGTCACCCATTTCATTCATCGTCCAGTATGTTCCAATCGGTTACACGACATTAAAAAGAAAGACTTTTATTCAGCATCTTGCAACCAATTTGAAGAGGAAAATATTACAGAGATTGTTCCATGTTTAAATATAGAAGCTTCATGATTAGCAGCAGCATATTTGCTTGAATGTGTAATTTATTCCATTATTTTACATTCTCTTACTATGCACCTAGTAGCTATAACAATTATTGCTCTCCGCTGAAAAAATGTCCTGTATAGATGTCACTGGAAATAAATGTTTTGAAGACCCTTTAACGGTAAAATTTGTGTTCCTATGCGTCTGGCTGTAGATGAATAGCACAACTCAAAACGAAATTTTGAATAAATTTCAAACTTCATATTTCAGTTCAGAATATTATAAAGATGCCACACGTTTTCAGGAAAATCCCGCTCCCCAAACCACACTTTATATGGAAAACTTTTGAAAGTATTTCTTTATTTCTCAAAAAATGGCTTTAAACATTATTTTAAATATCACGTTTAATATATTGTGAATAAAATGAAAACGCCAAGTTGTGCTAAACCCACCTTTGTCACTAAAATCGTTAGCACAGCGCTCACTTAAACTTAATTTCACTTTTAATTCCTAGAGCAAACACGACTGGTCTGTAAAGGTTTCTATAACGCTACTGTTATACGCACTAACTTTCACTACTTTGTAACAATAACTCGCTGACTTATTCTGTCTAGCTTACTCGATGACTAACTGCTCCAGTTGCTAAGTGCTCGCTTATATACCTTATCTTCGGGTCGGGGTAGAATGGCCTCTAGAAGCGTCTGGAAGTTGCTTGTTCTGGACTTGTCAAAACCGAAATGTCTCGCAGCTTACTGATGGTAGAACAAAAGTTAACGAATTTCCCAGCCTTTGACGTCAGAGGCAAGGCGGAGGCAGCAGCGGTCGACCGCGCCCCTGGTTCCTTTCTCCTCACCACTACAAGGTTGTAACATTATTAACATGTATTATAACATTTGCATGTTGAGATCTCTGAAAGAGGTCTTTGAGGTACATCTTATTCGCAAGGAGTTTATTATAATGGGTAAACCATAAGAGATAATCAAAAACGCAGGGAATATTAAATGCAGGTCTCTCTGAAGCAAACAGTTTATTTTAAATTGTGATTTTAGCCAGTTTAGAAATATTTGTTATTATTGGTTGGCATTTTAATACTTTTGTATTTTAGTGCGCTCATTATTCAGCTGTTTCTTGCAATGTCATGTAAAGAGTATGGAATTTCAAGTCAGTTATTAAATATGACTATCACTCTGTCCTATGTACTTATAACGAAGTGTGTAATTTTGCCTATGTTTAGATAGAAGAAGCTGTTGCTATAGTAGTTTTTTTGATAGAAGCTATGCAATTATAAATAAATGCATGTGCATGTGAATATAACATTTTTTATTCTACTGTTCATAGAATGGCGTTGCGGCACGCATGCTCATCCACTGTTCTCTAAAAGTCTGTTCTTTTTTATTGGGGGGGGGGGGGCGGGTGGGTTCAGGAACTCATAATGTGGGTTTCCAGTGAAAGTTCAGTTGAAGTTTTCTGTGAAATAAAAAAATTACTCCAAATAGTCTTCTAAAATATAGTGAAAGTAAAAGATGTTCGAATTAGGAATCAATAGTTTCCTGGCAGATATTTGCACTGTCTTCCGGAAAATAAAGTTTTGTGTTAAAATAAGGCAGCTATCAGGAAGTTGTGACAAGCGCAACACCATTTATCTTCATACTACACGTTGCTGTAAACATTTTGGGCTATACGTGACATGAACCTAGGTATTTTGTTCACGGGCTGTTAGTATTTAGTTCGTCACGAGGGTTTTCATTTGTCCGCATGTCAACAGGAAGCGACAGCTTAGCGAAAGGGAAATTTAGCGGCTTACAAAATCTTTGGGCGTGAGGAAAGGTTTTGCTTACAAAGTACGACAGTAAGGAAGCTTTTCACTTTCAGAAAATCTTGATATAATTATAACACTATGTGTTAAATCATGAAGATCTACAGGATTTCTAAGCTTGAACTATTTACTATATCAAATTTATCAGGTATATTAAGTTTATCAATAATGTATCATACATTTATTTCTTTTGTATTGCAGCTCGACTGATGCTCACGGAATATTGAAACATCTGTTACCATCTATCACCCATGCTAGAATTCTGTTTTATATTAATTGAAATTGAATTAAGATTTTAAGTAAAAAGACTGAAATATAGTTTCTAGTTACACAAAAAAGGCTTAAATCACTCTTTCGGACAACTAAAAAACTAGTGGAAATGTTTTACTTTCTAATGAAAGGCTACTGCACATACGCCACGAAATGCAAATAAGTGCGCTAACCGATTTTGGTTACCAAAATTACGCGGCTGAAAGGAAATATAATAGTTCAAGCAAGCCAGCCAGCCAACCAGCCAGCACACCTGCGAATGTATATCAGAACTCTGGTAGAAACATGCGGGCTGATGAATAATTTAGTGCGTCTATTGCAGGTTTTGAAATTCTGCATTCATTTCTAGTTATTTTATTAAGAACAGCCACGTTTCTTAAAGGTTATATTATTCTCCAGAAAAATCGAACTTAGATATACTTAATTTACCTTCCATCATGATAGGAAAGAAAACAGTTTTTCGAATAATGTCAGCAGTCGATTTCCAGATTGACATGTTGCAAAACAGAGGTTGGCCAGAAATAACACAGGTGGAAAAAAAATACATGTTCCAAATGGAGATACCTCGGAATTATTTTGAAAAGATTTTGTGTTCCAAACCTATTTCATGGAGTCTCTTCCTTCTAAACTACGTTTACTTATTAGTTTTTTTTATGTAAATTATGTAAAGACAGATTGTGCTGCAGCGCGAAGGACCAATTTCTTCAAATTAAATTCGTAACTGTATTTCCGTGGATGGTTATCATATAGAATTTAGGTCAATGTAGATAGTCTTTCTCTAATGAAAAATTAAGTCCTTCTGGGTATGATGATGATGATGATGATGATGATGATCTTTACAACTGACAGTAACAGATCAGCTTCAGAAATTGGGCAGAACACCTTTGCCACAATTGCGTTTACAACTGATAAATATAGGTGTCAGGAGCTAGGACACCGTTGCCACATTTTTATTATCGTTCTTAATAGCTTGATGCATACCCTTATACAGATAGGACCAAGCGTAGCAATCGAATCAGCGCGGTGATATACATGGAAAGAAGTCGTGTACGTCATGGCGATGCATTCGGAAATCAAAAGATTGAATGTTCACTGTTGTCATTGATGTGGCTCCCTTCATGGTAATAATTTGACTAAATCTGTGGGAAACCTAAATTCTAAATTCTCAAAGAAAAGCTTAAATAATGCCTGCAAAATACATTGAGCTCTATCAATTAAATAACAAACAGCTTTGCAGAACACCAAAACAATGACGACCAAAATCACTCTATTTGCTTTGAATATAAAAAGGAAATGGATTTGTCATAAAGTAGTCCTTTTTCCCTTATCTTTATAGTCTTTTTATTTTTTATTGCAGAAATTTTAGCTTAGTGAATTTGATAAAAATGTGGGTTGCCCCATTTTCGACCCGATTAATAAAAATCGCAACATTTTGCTGACAAAAAGCGAACTCCTGTTTTCTTGTTTGTTATGCGCCAAAAAATAAAACTCCTTGCATTTTCAGGAACATGAAAGGTGGAACGTCGTCGTTAGAAAGAAAACACGTTTTCTTTCTCTGAAAATAAATGCGAAAATGAGATGTTTACGCTGTTAATTTCAAATTTTGTTCCACATTGTACAAGTATGCCTATAAATAAAATAAAAATTTCTTAAAAATCATATTTCTTCCAAAAGATGATTCTGTTTACAGCTCTTTCGTGACGAACCAAATTAACAGCAATGATTTAATTTTGTTTGGAGTAGCAGCAAAACATGGCGTTCCAGCTTCAGAGATTCCACGGCTTTCGTTTTTAATGTTTAAAATACAATAAAATAATCTTACAGTTGCAGTGTAAATGTGTTTAATTTTCGAATATCCACCCTGATACTCCCCTTGTAAGATACATCAGAAATGCTGCCTTGGGCATCCTTTATTGTGACCTTTAGAACAAACAAGCAGTACATTTCGCATTCTTCTCACAGTTAAATACGGATTGTCTCATGTTTTATTCTGTTGCCTCGCATCACTTCTGAAGTGCGCCTTGGACCACTCTGAAAGAAAACATTCAGGTTTTCCACCTTTTGTCCTCGTGAGAGCGTAGTCGGTCAAGAAATCCCGAATTCAACCTCAGTTAAGATGGATTGCCTATTAAAGCCCTTCCCGGAATATTTCATTATCCTGAGAAGACAAATGCCGAGGAATTCTTTAAGTACTATGAAGCTCTTGCTCATTTGAACACAATTTTATCCGTTACTATCCACCGTATATGCCCTACTAGATTAGCACAGGTTATATTGACGCCTCTCCAAAGACTCCACCTCAGTATAAAAACCAAGCTTTTAGTAATTTTGGGACATGTAAAGAATATGAAATTGTTTCTGTTTACATTTCTCATTATTAAACATATCTTTAGCAGATATTCATAACTGGTTTTATATGCGACTTTCGGCCGTGATACTGTATACCAAACTCATGAAATATAGGGAGTAGACCTTGAAGTTTCGGACACTAAAATTGCGTGTATTTACATGCGCACGAACTTGTCCACATGCCATTGATGTGCAAGGTTAGCAGCTGATTATATAGTGCCAGCACACGTGTCAAACTCGAGACCTCTTGGGGTTGCTTCATAGTCCTGCCTCCCGCGAAGTCTCTCTCCCTCGCCGCGTTGAGTTCTAACATTGTATAACAAAGTACTTAAAATGTTGCATTAGATTAAAAATTAATTGCTCTGTTTGAACATTTAGCGGCCAATCATGGCTCTAAAATGTAGTCCAAGAAACGAATTACTATTGCCTGATGTACGATGGAGTATGGTTTCTCTTTAGTTTATCTAGGGTTCATATAGGAAGTATTGCATTCCACCCACAATTTCAATATTCAGAAGTACGCATTCTCAGATTTGAGTAATTAAAAATGTCCGTGTGAGAGAGTGAAGGGGGAGAAAACAATACCAATATTGTCAATAGAATGCCCCAACATAAACTATCCCTAACATAGAAAATATAAGTCGTCCTCGTGTTCTAGGAGCAACATGCTGGCATCTGGTTCAAACGGTCGCGACTTCAAATTCGGTGGAGGGCCGATGGACTTTTTCAGTCGTAAACATCGTTAGCATTGTTCCCTTTGGAAGAGAAGTAAAGTAGTGGTCTGGTGTCGTAGATTTACGGCACGTTATTGCCCAAAGGGGAATCTGAACATTAGCGATCTTTCATGCAATATAGAATGGCACACAGAGAACTATAGCAGTTAAAAAGTGGACTCAATTTAAATTATTTTTGCATAACGATTTTGACTAAAACATGTTTGATATACTTACATAAGGAATATTATGATTTTGACGTTTTTGTGAATGTCCTTTGGAGATTCACTCTGAATTTTGCATAGTAGGAAGAGATAAGAACAAAGTTCCAGAAAAATATAAAGCCAATTTATGCCAGCAATGCTGAATAACTTCCTTAAAACCTTAGCCGATTAAAATTTTCTGTTGTTGATTTGAATTATACAATATCTCAAGTTACATATTTTTGAAATGTCTGCTCCTTTGGGTCTCATCAGATCATACCCGGCGTATTTAATATATTAAGTCCAGCAACACAGTGAGTTTCTGTATAAGTATTTTCAGTAAAGGATGATATGTATTTCCGAAATTATCTGTAGCAGAAATTCATGCCGCTTTTACTAAACATATGTAGATAAATTGAAAGTAATGATTGTAACACCATATTAATTTTATTACAGTTAAAACAGTCCGATTCTGTATCAATTGATAGGTGGTACTGCTTCAGTATTTACATAAAAAGCCTCAGGGTATGTTTAGCAACATTTTTGAAAAAGAATAAACTTTTGTTTACTAGAAGGAACATTATCATTTGCCAAACACAATAACGAGCGTTTTATTGAAAAATGAAGTTTTCTTTAAAAAAAAGAAGAAGTGTGCGTTATATATAAAATATTTTCATTAAAATAGAGCTTATTAAATTACAAACAGATGGCAAAACTCTAAAAACTGTGTATCAGCTAATTTCTAAGATAACAGGGCATATTTCCAGTAAAGTATACATATTATTCAGAAATTATTGTTAAATTTACAGTTAAAAAATACATTTATGCTTTACAGAACATCCATTATTCTCTAGGCTCGTAATCTTCTGGGTTTTCTACCTGTTTCTCCCAATTGCCAGTGAAAATTTCCAATTCAAAAATATTTGCTCTAGTACGAAATTTCTAATATTTATTTTAAACTCCTTATTTTCATATCATTTTAAGGGTTATTTAGAACGAACGTACTCCAGTGATGTTTACACCAGCATTAGTGAAAGATTTGAAATATTATGTAATCAAACATTAAAATGGGGACAAATGATAATCACCGCTTATGTATCCTCTTTGTATAACACATCCTGCTTACAGTAAAGTAGATCCATAATAGCAGAAAGATGTTTTATGCCGTTTTAACATTTAACTTAGTTATCTTCAATATTTTTGGAAAACAACCATTTATATCAGAAAACGACATTCATAGTAGAAAAACTGTTTGAGGTAAAAGTGTGAAGAAAACAAAAATCTCATGGTTTGGACATACGGAAGTGCGTTATTTAGGACTGATGCCAATTTTGTTTTATTCCATTTATACCCCGCCTTTAACTGCAGTGGTTATATCGGCGGCAGTTCCCCTTTGGATTATCGATGGTGTTATCTCAGTATACGTTGGGTTGCTTGCCAGACTCTGGGAAAACGAGGAATCATCTTGGTTGGAGAAAAATCCCCACCCCCAGCCGGGAATCGAACCCAGGACCACTTGCACAGCAGCAGGTGCTCTACCGACTGAGCTATGGGGCCAGTCAGATACCAATTTGTGGAGCAAATCTTCCTACAAAATTATATACAATATAATTTTTTATACCAAAGAGCACAGAAATTATTTTGTCTGCATTTTTTCACAATGAACATAACATCGCCGGAGTAAGGATTAACTTAATCTTTAACACCGCAGTGTTACGAAGACTATAATTGTTTGGTGATGCAGTACAGAACGACCATCTCCCTTGCGTGTACGATTCCATTCCCTCTTTTTATACTCTTTCTCATGCTCTCCCCCTCCCCTTTCGCGGTTTGAAATTACTCAACTGTTTAAGGTCATTCGCCTTTCTTAAGAGAGCAATACACCTTAGGTATCAACAGATGACAGTAAAAACAGGGTTTAAAAAGAATTGCATGCTTCATATAAGGAGAGGATATTTTGCAGTTCCCAGAAATAATCAATATTTATGACGTTACGATTTACTGCGCTGCAGTGTTTTGAATGTGTAAAGTAATCATATCTGTTCTTCGAAATAATTGCAGCTCTGGATGACGCGGATCGCCTGCAGATAAGTAAACTAAAGTCCGATGACTAATGACATTTTTTTAAGAGGAAGTGGAGAGATGATAATGATATGCTGCAAAGAGAGTCTTGTAGATTGAGGAGTAAATTAGGTTACTCCAGCTCTTATATTGCACACTGTGCTTATAATTAATTGCTTTTACCACATTCAGTTTCTAGTGTACTAAATTCCCATATCTTTTATCTCAACCTCCCTGAAATACAAAAGTAGAAATTAGTTTTCAATAAGGGTTGTTTAGTAAAGTAGGGCTAGAACCTCAATTTAATTGAGGGTTAATTAAATGTATAATTTTTCTGTGTATATGATTTGTACACTGTGCAAAATTCATTGTAATGGACACAGGAGTGTGTTTAGAACTGTCCAGCATTATCTTTAAAATTATGTATTCTTAAAATCCTATGTTTTATAACCACTTTTGAATAGAATTATTAATTAGTAATTCAGAAATTTCATGATCCTATTTTGGAGCCTAAAGTTTTCTTTTCTGTGAATTTAATATCGTGTAGTTTTTATCGCCCCTATTCTGTTGAAATGTATGTGTTGCTCTCCATTCCGGATCAGCGATAAAAGATTTTGTTCTCTCAGTTAAGAAAATTGTTTTATGCACTTCTTTACTCCACCTTGTCATGTGTTGAAGTTTCTTCGTAAAATCAGGTCGCATAACAATTCTGCTGTACAATGTGAGTACCGAGTTTTGTTTTCAGAAAATTTTACAAGCTTATAGTTTGAAAGTACACACCAGTAAATGTAATGTTCTGGACCAGCTGCTTTTGTTTTTGTTTATTTTGTTCTTTATTCTTTTGTATAACGAACCACCTTTAACCGGTGGTCGTTTCTGGCACTTCGATTTTGCACCCACCCACGATTTTGTCAGTTTATGATGCCATTAACTCTTAGAATTCTCCTTTTGATATGAAACACATATACATGAAACATGTATCGCAATCATACTGCCAGATTCTGCGGAAG
Source organism: Mantis religiosa (assembly GCA_030765055.1). Classification (NCBI taxonomy): domain Eukaryota; kingdom Metazoa; phylum Arthropoda; class Insecta; order Mantodea; family Mantidae; genus Mantis; species Mantis religiosa. The sequence continues at coordinate 77,779,384 of CM060951.1, forward strand.
GAAACAAATGATTAGGAATAGCCTCGAATCGATCCCAGCATCTCTGAAATGAAGAGTCTATTTTCTTGTGTTCTTTGTTTTACCCATTTGTGAAGCCCGTAGTATGTTGACATATCTAGGGCTATGAATTTAAAACAACGGTAGGTATTATTACTCGAAATGTAGTGTTCTTTTTAACGTTTTAGGCCTTTTAATTATACATACTTTTATTTTTATCATTTCAGCCTATACGAAGGGAAGAGGTTGGCTGGCCCCGATAGAGCACCTGCCTGACATGCTAAGGGTCCCGGGTTCGATTCCCGGCGGTGGGGGTGAGAATTGTTCTCCGAACAAGATAATTCCTCATCTTCCCCAGAGTCTGGAAGTATCAATGAGAGTACCAATGTGTGTGTGATCTAATGATTAAAACCCACCGAATACGAATTAACACCTTCGATATGTTCCAAAGGAGAACGGCCGCCGGTATGACCATTGTAGTTAAAGGCGGGGTATAAAAGGAACAAATAAAAAAAGGGGGAAGAGGGTTTTATTCTAGTTAAAATTGTCCCTACCCTGCGGAGTTATGGGGCATATACTGGTTATTCTTTTGTTTGCAATAATAGTGTCTTTCAACTAAATTTATGAATGCGATATTTTTATATTGAAACATGGAAAACGGATGTTTCTTGCTGTGTTGTATACAACAAATTTTCTTTGTTTTGGGAAATTAGTTTAAATTCAGTTGTTTGTTGCATATTTGACTATTTTTTATGAAAGGACAGTACGCTTTAAGCAAGTAGGCAGTTGTACACGTTTGAGGCTAAATGTAGGTTTAAATGAAAATTGTTAAACTTTTAAAATGAATCTGAAATATTTAACTGTTTTGCTGGTTTTCTTTTGCTGTATTAAGCAAGTTTGCTCGAAAATTGTTTATCCCAAAGTTATATGTTAGTTGCTTATATACACCTAACTTTCTGCCTTTAAGGTTATTTTCCAATAAATTTAGTTTTTATTATTCGAATGAAGCAAATAATTCTGAATACAAGAACACTGAATTGAGAGAGAGGAGGGAGGGAGTGAGATAATGTTTTGACATTTTACTGCAGAATTCTTATACGCCCTTTCACTTTTAGTCATGTCAGACATACTCGGCCGTAATACACGGTTTGCTTTTGCAGTCCAAATGGTCATTCTGAACTCAAAGCTAAACAGTCTTCCGCACACACGTTTCCTTATATGGGTCAGTCCGCGACTCCGTACTTCTTGGCCCACTGACACACACTGAAGTTGTACGTACCCAGGTGTAAGAGGATGACCCACAAGGAACTGGCCATGGCTGATGATGTGGATTCTCACAAAACACTACACGTGTATATGACAGACGGCATGGTATAATGTGAGCACTGAAAACGCACTGTCCTATACGTACAACAGCGGTACGAATACTGACTGGAATCACGGTCACTCTAGCCGGGTCGCCTCTAACGGTTACACCCGGCGCGCAGCTCTGTGGTGGGGGAGGCCAACCTCACAGCTGATTGAGGCAGATGGGCTACAAACCGCAAAAAGCTCTTCCACCTGTCTAGAAACATATGGTCGCTTCGCTCAGTGGAAAAATGATTAGCGTTCGATAAAAAAATTGAAACTTTAATATTTGAGCTATAAAACAGCGATTCTATTTTATTTTCGCTGTCACTTGTCTACCTAAAAGAGGAAGTAACGCAATTGACCTAAATATTGAATAAGAACATGTAACTGAAAATGCTTATTTCTAAAAGAAGATCATTTTATAAAGTTCATAAGTGTGCCTCACTTTCAACAGAGTGACTCAAAACAAAAGATTGAATAAACAAGTGCCACAGGTGGCAAAAATTACATTTTTCTAATTTTTAGAAATCTTAATATTTTTTCTTAAACGTGATACACATTTTACTGTAGGCAAAATATTTGTTCTAGATACTTTTTTCTTTGTCTATTACGTCCACAGTAGATAGAGAAAGTATTGCACTCCACCTAAAAATTCGAATTCAAGATTTCACCAGAAATGTTTTGAGACTCTCTGAATCCAAAAGAATCGTTTTAAGTACTTCATGGCAAAGCGAGAAGACGTATCGGAAAAAAAATCGCAACACAGAGATGTTTACCTCAGTACACGGTCCAGTGTACTAACTCTGTTCAGATGTAATCGTGTCTTCTGGATAGCAATGTGTCATACATCGGCAGGCGCGAGAAAGCATATCATATAGAAATACGCAGCTTCCAATCGCTCTATTTGTGTTTCGTAACTTACATCAACTTACTAATATTTCACTTTTCTAATCGACCAGATAAGACCCGATATGAGACGATCACAGCGCTGGTCACTTGAAGGCCAATACGTCTCAGCGCTCTGTCTAGTAATAAGTACTGTGGTGTGGGTGAGCGCGAGCGTGCGTGCTAGTGAACAACATAACTACAAAACGAAGTCAATTAAATCAAACTTGATATTTAAGGTCAACGTCTTCCAAGGATCCGACACAGATTTTCAAAACCGTCATTCTAAACCATCTTTAGCATAGATATTTTTCAAACATTTTGGTTTGTTCATAAACGGCTCTGGTATTGTGATTAAACTATTTGAAGATAATTGATAAATGAAATGTGTATCTTGTGTTTTCGGCAATCGCCTCTGAAGTCCTCTTGTTAAAGTGCAGCTAATGCCAAGTATGCTGGAGTAAGCATTTCAGAAATATCCATTGATATTATAGAATAAATGGATCAGAGTTTAGCACTTCAAAGATCCAGGATGAGAATTTTCGGACATTCCCCATGAAAACGAAATTTCAAATATGATTCTGTACCACGGCGCCATTTCAAATTTCAAATGCAGTGTTTTATGTATCGCCAAGTTGTGACTGTATTCGAAGAAGTTTTAAGAAGTTTTAATTTAGGTTACTTAAATGTGGCTTTTAAATTAATTTAAAGATGAATGCCCAGTCGTACCATGATGATTCGTATCCCAAGGCGTCGTGTCGGTCAGATGTCTTTCTCCTCCTTAAATTATTTCCAATACAAAATAAATTATTGGATATCTTTTTAAATATATTGATTTTAATTCTTGATTATATTAGCAGAAAACGTTATTACACAAATGAAAGTATAATCTTTCCAGTGATTTCACTCTAAGCGTCCATTCTCTGCGACGATTAAGCCGAAACTTTACGTCCACGAAGTTCAAACTTAGTCCACTTATTTAAATTAATAATATCTTCTTAACACGATTTACTTAAATCCCTTTTGTTAACACGGATACAACTGTCCTGTTCAACGATCAAACTGACTCTCATTTACGTCCATATTCTACGACGTTCAAACTTACCTATTCTGACGCGTCTGTATTCTGAGGAAGATTATTGATTTTCTTCTCCGTTGTAACCACAAGTTTCTTTAAGACTACGTCATTCGTAGCAACCTATACAAGCTTAATTTAATACTTTGAACATTCTTTAAATAATTTTAAATGAAATCATAAAAGAAATAAACAATATTGATTTTCTCTTTCGAGGTTGAATTCAAAACAACTGTTACACCCATCTTAAAACCACATTAATATAAACTTGTTCGTTTCTTTTTACCTCTAAGTGAGTAGTAGCGATTTTGAGGGAAGTTAAGGTATCAAGAATATTGAAATAATAAATAAAATGAATATTTATGCCTTGAATTGGTTTTCTGGAAGTGCTCTTAATTTTTATTGGATTTTATATTACTGCAATAACTTCATGATGAAAGCCTATGACAGTGTAGAGTTCGTTGAGATTAAAACTGAAATGAAATAAAAGTATTAACAATTTGAAGTTTTTTGCGTTTTAAGCAGTAAACTTTGAAACTTGAAGTTGTATGTTTTCTTATTTGAGGCTGTGTATAAAGTACGTAATATAGCTAGCAGATAGCAATTTGGCTCGCTAGGAAGTAGTAGATTGCTGTCTCAGACCTGTAAAATGTTTAGTACCGCAGTAATAATTAACTGAAGCCACTTCCGGCGAATGTTTGTAATGAAATAAATAAGGATTTTTGTATTAATATATGAATAATTTGTCCGTTGTGTAAAAATCAAGCATAAAGTGTAAAGTTATGTAAATGTTGCAATTCGGGTCTTTTTCTCGTAGCTTGACTGTAGGCATTGTCTAATCTGGAAACAAAATAAACTTGCAGTCTTATTTAAAAAAGCTATTTTATCTCGTAAGTTTATTGTTGTAGGCGTCAAGGTGTGATATTTATTTTCAGAAATGCTATTCGTTAAGATAGATTTGCAAGTAGTTAGGTATTACACTTGAATTGACCTGCGTGCCTAAAAATATAATAACGCACTTTGTAGTAAGACATCTTGGATATTCACCCGGAAACAACTGTCGTTAAAATATGTTTGGCTGAAAAAAAAAAAAGTAAAATTCTTTCCTACCTTCTTCCTTATCCATTGATGTTTGATTATACCCACCTGTGTGATGAAGATGAATTAAAATATTCCAAATATTAACATTGAGAGCACAGGTGATTTTATAAGTCATTGGGGTAATTAATATGGTCCTTATACTATTTTCTCGTTCCTCTCCACAAAAATTCGAAAATAAGGTTCTGTTAGGTTCTCTGTTACGTTAGGAAGTCAAATTCAAATTGAATTTTTATTTACGGATGTTCTTTAATTGTGTGGTTCTCAGCGTCCCATTCTATATTGGCCGAGAAAGATGTTAATTTTTCTCAGAAGCCTCGTTAGCACACTTGAGGTTCTTTTACGTGCCATAAATCTACAATACGGGACCAGCGGCTTTACATCACTTCCGAAGGAAGCCATACTAAGAAGTTTTTACGCCTAAAGAAATCAGTTGTCCCCCGCGTGTTTGAACCCACGGCTTAAGAAACTAGAGGCTAGTATGTTACCCATAGACCACTGGGGCAACTTAAGCAGACAATCGTGACACGCTTGTCGGCAACTCAAAAAATTATCAGACCAGTAGGCTAGTGAGAGAATGTTCGTGATTGTTTAATAGAAAAGAGTCAGCTAACTGAACCGCATGTGATGCCTTAGAACCTGGCTGATATAAATGTACAAGGAAGTGGTTTCCTAGAATATTTGGTAAAGGATCAGAAAGTAAATGAAAGGCTTTTTTTCTCTTACAATCGGTGCATATTCCATTGTTCTGGAAATCTTTTCAGCTTGTCTTGCCGTACAATTTTCATTGGGTTCCTCTCCCTCTGCCGGATCAAGAGAGACGTGTTCTGCGACTTCACAGAACGATCGTTTGGCTGACGTGTTTTTCTAAGCGACTTCTGACTGCTAAATGAAATACCAGGCCTTCCAATGAGGCCTTCTGAAGTGCAAAATGTGCTGGGCACTTAAGTGGTAATTACTGCTTAAGGTTTTGCATTTTGCTATGCGCCTTGTACTCGGTGAAGTGTTAATAGACTGTAAACGGATAAAATCATGCAGAAGCATTTTCCTGTTTAATCAGAGAAAAGAAAGAAATATGGGTCATTACACTGACTTTTGGTGCAGTGTGAAGTTCTCGCTGGTCGTGCCGCAGTTATTACATTACTGCACTTATGAGTTATATTCTGATAAATGTGAAAATTGTACAATTCAAGTGTAAAGGATACCACCATATATGTGATCCGTTAATTTATTACATGAATTCCAATGTTCATATATAAAAATAAACTTGGAGTGTGAAAACCAAGGACTCATTCTTTACAGAACTTAAATATTTTTTAAAATTATACGTAATGTCTTAGATATCTTTTTCTCCTATTATCATTCTATGTCATTTTAAATACATAAGTAATAGACCAAGTAGTTAATTGATTCTTGGTATCAAAATCTAGAGGTTAGATTTAAAATGATTGGTCAGTGTATACAGTTGTATGCAAAACTTCTCCCCAGATTTCAGGAATAGCTTTTTGTTCTAAAGTTTTGTTCTTTAAACCCCGCCTAAGCTCTGGGTTCTTCATCTAAGTGATGTGAGTTCAAGGCGATTGGATGTGAATAAGGTAAGCATGGGCAGTTCGATTGTAAAGCATAAGTGCTTTGGGATATAGGTACATTGCAGGATTGGGGGAATAGTAGACAGAGATGCTGGGAGAAAGAGAGGCTGTGTGATGTTGCTTTACCAACAAAAACTATTCCTATATTAAGACAATCAGATCTAATAATTTATTCAGTTGTGGCTACGAAACCGTAAAAAGCAGTTTGTAGTCGACTAACGAATGCCACTGATGTTTTTTATTAATTTTTTTATTTGTGTCTTTCAAAATTGTCATATGGGACAATGAAATAGGTGAGATAATGATCAAATGAACCCAGGGAGCTTAGAGTAGGGGGGTTCAAGTGGAAGCAAGAAAGGTAAAAATAACCTCATTCCATCAGCTGTAACAAAGACTCACTTACCCTTGGCTACTGAGTTTCAGTGGCGCCACTGCGGTGTCATTCTTACGTACAAGAAATAAAAAATATACGCATTCATCTGCCTCTGACTACTAGCTGGGCCTGTCTTTCTTTGCTTGATCACAAGTAGGGACAAAATACATGTGTTGGGGAAGCGAGCACGTGCTCCACGTTTGAGCAGTCCTTCGCTCGGGAATCGACATCTTTCAGGATAAGGAAAAACCTGGGGAGGGGGAAATCTTAACCAGACAACTCGCCCTGACCGAGATTCGAACTGGAGACCTCTTGAACATGAGACGTAACACGCTACCACAACGCTCTAGAGGTAAATAATACCCCTGATATGGGCTGCCTAGTATTTTGGGTTTACAGTTTGTTTAAACACTTAATTGACTGCGTAGTTAGCATTAACTGGAATCGAAGGAGAAGAAACAAAATATTTTTATTTTCTTAAGGGAATAGAAAAATATGAGTGTTTTTGAAATTGAAACGTTCGTTACACAAACATAGTGTAACTGTATGAAAGAATAATTATTCATAAGCATCCATGATTATGTTTAAATTAGCTATTATTTCAGTGAAAGCAAAAAGTTATATGTTTTGTTGACTGTACACCTCTTCCGACCTGTGGAGATTAATGAGTAAAATTTATAATTGATAACATGAAAAAGAACCCAGACGCACAACCCTCAACATAGACCACGCTTTTACTGCCCTACTACAACCCTTGTACTTTCTGCTATAGATTTAAGAACTATCTTCCAATGTATACCTGTGGTTGAAGCTCTGATCAGCTGTGCTCTTTGTGCAGGAGGGACCTGCGGTTTATAATGAGGCAGAGACGATCTGTACAGTTTTTAATATCCTATCTTGCAATGAACGATATAAATTTAATGAATCGTTCAGAAAGAAGAATCAACATTTGCCATGCTAAATAAATACAAACATTGAGATGGTATGAGCACGGAACTGTCTACTATCCTAATGCACGAAAAACTGGGGAATGGGAAAAGAAATATAAGAAGGTGCCTCCACAGTAACTTCGTTTTTGTTCTGCTTACTAGAAAGAGCCGTACACTTTCTACACTTTTCTATACACAGTCTTTAAAATGGAAACAAATATTTAAAGGTCATGCCTTATGTGTTGTCTTATTTTCTGTGTATATTGTTAAAAACGTTCAGATGCGTACATGCATTCTTGAACCCTAAAGGCATATTCTACCTCATCCCTGTTTTGGTCTGGCGTAATTCATGAAATGTATATCGAAATTTCAATATGAACAACGACTGCAGGGAACATACAACTGATGAATAATGGCCACACATATTTTACATATTAAAACATTAATACCTGACAATCTTTGTGGACTAGCGTCATAAAGTGACTGTTTCTACAGTGTATCTATTACTCGCACAGTTTATTTTGAGCTTTCAGATGGCGTTTTTTTTTTTTTTTTTTTTTTTTTTTTTTTTTTTTTTGAGACGGCAACACGATTTTGCACATCTTTTACGCAGTCGTACTTAGAATGTCGTGAATTGTACTATCCGAAATTGTTTTTTCCAGGTTATCTAGCAGCTGAAGTGAAGAGCTATTCTGGAATTATGTTGATGCCTGTGGTTATAGATCTCTTCATCCATTTGGTGCTTAAAAATCAATGTTTGAGTTGGTTAAATACAAAAGAAGAAAAAAGAAAAGAAAAAAAACGAAACCCACAAAATTAAACGATAGCATGATAACAAAAAGACACCAAATGTGACCCGATGCTCCTAAACAGTGCAGTGCTCCATTCGTCCATTCGTATTTTGGCAAAGTACAGGTTTTTTTCTTCCTTTTCTGTTACCTTGGGCCATTCGAGTAATTAGATACCTGAGCTCAAGATAAAGCAAAGGCAGAAAAGAGAAATGCGAAGAAGCTATTGAAAATGAATGGCAACAGTTTTTCTAAACCACCAAAGCGGTGCATGGATAACGTTCTTGTCGTTTACATTGCGGACCTTAGTTTCGATATTTATTTTGTGATATTGGCTGAATTTATAGTTTCCTTCAGTTCTCAAGTCTATTTGCCATGCACTTTGAGGATCTCCAGCTCTTTCACCCATTCATTCAGCATACTTCTCTAGTTTTCATATTACAGATTTCTAATATTCATTTACAGTAATAAACTGTAAGCGTGTCTTATTTAACCGATTTACTCTGCACCCCTCTTCAAGTATTCATACGGCTAACTTGAGCTGAATTCAAATCTAAATTGCCATCAACTTTGTTGTAGAGAAGAATGCTATAAATTCCATATTGTAATTTTTGATGTAAAGGATTGCCAACAAAGATTAAAACACAGCACTGCTCATTGTATGTTTAAACAAAATATGTTATAAGAAAAAAGTGCAAAGGTGTGTAGGTACCTGTCAGCTTTATAACCTCGTTGAATAATCTCTTTGCCGTTTTCATAAGTGTACTTTACGAATGCAGTTGTAAAGTGGGTCAAGCCACGTGAATTATTTTAAAATCCTCGTCTAAATAGCTTCACTTTTGTCTTAATTGTATTAGTAGTTAGTTTTATTAAGCCAGTTAGAGAAGGTACCTATGTCAGTTCCATGAGCTCACTTTAGCTACCGTACAAGAAACAAAAATAAAACCCTATACGCTGACTCAGGTTCATGCCAGTATAGCGCAATCGATTCATGCAACTTTGGGTCAAGAGCTCATTAAACGCATGCGAAGTGCTGCAGAGGTTTGAGAATACTTGTAATTTAGTTCAGGTCAGCTGGCTCCCTAAACAACACTTTACACCCTCTTCATTTCTATTTGATATACACCACACGCACCTATGCACTTCAAAACTGTTTTCACCTCTTATCTGCCAAGTCAACAAACAAACGCAACGTTATAGTAACGGGAAGCTCCTCAGAAGTCACATCAGGTCGTTTAACTGGTAAAAACAACCGTTTGTGTATATTATTTTGTTGAACATTACAAGCAAAAGAAAACAAATTAGAGTATATCTATTGTCATTTTTGTTTTTATTACATAGCGGAATAAATTTCAAAATTTCTATACAGACTGTATTTTAAGAGATCAAATTGCTGTATATTCATCGCGCTCTCAGATTAACATGTGGTATGGCTATATTTCCAGTCGGTTATCGCATTGTACTTGAATCTCAGTAGATAACCTTCTTCAAATAAAATGCTTTCCTCCAATCGCTGCTCCACGTTTGCAGATGACATTCCATGTCAAATACATGAGAAGTATTAAGTAGTGTTTTTTTTTAATGATACTCACTTATTCGAAATTAAAAAAAAAAAAAAACCTAATGCAGAAGAGAAATATGGGTAGCTGTTCCCATTCAAGAAAATCGTATTTTGGACATGTTTTGCGTACTGGGAATATGGGGATGTGATGACTTTATCTAGTGTGTTAGGATTATTACATACTACGAGGGTTGGCTTATAAGTCCCGGGCCTCACAATAAAACAGACATTTTAAGTTCTTTTTTTATTTGTTTCTCAACATAATCTCCAGAAAGGCTAATACATGTGTCATATCGGAGTTTAAATTTAATTAAACCATCTCTATAGTGCGATTTATCATGGTCCTCAAAATAGCTGTTTACCGCATCAGTGATCTCCTCGTTGCTGTGAAATCTTCTTCCTCCAAAAAATGATTTGAAGTTCGGGAACAGGTGATAGACACTGGGTGCTAGATCTGGCGAATAGGGTGGATGTTCAAGCAGTTTCGCACATTTTTCTCATTGCATTGACTGAAAGATAGGCCTGAGCATTGTCGTGAAGAAGCAAGATCTTTTTCTTTGCCAAATGAGGTTCTTTTTTCACCTCAATATTCAGACGTTGCAGTAAGCTTACGTAATCACCAGTGATAATTTTACCCTTTTCCAAGTAATCAATAAAACTAATTCCCTGTGCATCCCATAAAACACTGACAAAATTGACTTTGCATTTTTTTGATTCACTTGGCGCAGACCACTGTTTTGACTATGATTTGCTTTCTCGAGTGTAGTGATGTATCCAAGTTTCATCCATGGTAATAAGCCGCATCCCAGAAAACACTTACCATAACCTTTTAGCTGACAAAATTGAATTTGTCTTTTTTTTCTTTTTTTTTTTTGAGTTGGTTCACTTGTAATCCACTGTTTTGACTGATTTGCTTTCTCATATGTAGTGATATATCCAAGTTTCATCATGGTAATAAGCCGTCTCAAAAATTCACTGGGATTGTTACGGTAGAGATCCAAATTCTTAACAGAAAGAGTTTTTCTTTGCAACTTTCAACAATCAGGTGTCAACAAACGTGGCACCCACCTTGCACAGACCTTGCATTACTTAACGTTACTTGCACGTTCTTTTAATTTGTTTACAGCCTCTGCTATCTCAAACAACTTAAATCTGCTGTCTTCCAGTACTAAATGATGAATTTGTCCAGTGATATCTGGAGTTGTGGCTTCCACAGGCCGTCCAGAGCGAGGCTCATCACTAGTGCTCGTACGTCCCATCTTAAACTCGGGAACTCCCCTTTAAATCATTGTATAAGAAGGGACAGAGTCTTTCAATGTCCAGTCCATTTCCTCCCTGATTTCTTTAGGCGTTAAGCCTTTCAAATGAAAGTATTTAAACACAGCTTGTTTTTCCAAATCTTTCATTTTCGTGAAACTTCTACACTCGTGTTGTTTAAAATGCTGTCATTAAAAAAACTAAACAAGCTATTGACCTGGAACTATGGATACAATCTAGTCTAGAGTTAAACTATATAATGTTATTCGTCAAACTGCCCCAGTGGCGCCATCTCTGTGTGAGACCTTGAACTTATCAGCCGACGCTCGCATTTTAATATTTTATTTGATAACGATGCTGCCAGACTGTTGAAACCCTGCAGAGCAACTAAAGAAACCATGCAGCTTTGTGGCTGTCCGCGGCTGTGGCGTTTCGTCAACGTAAAATGAGAAAGGGTAGACATCAGCATTGTCAATCTCTGATGTGAATATTATTTTTAAATTATACAGTAAATGAAGATGTTACCTTTTTACTGATAAATACGAAACTTCGGTACTTTTTTTCGGTTTCTGGCAATATTTCAATAAGAAGAGTTGACTGCCGCGAGTTTTAATCTGTACTACATAAGAATTAAGCCACGGTGTACATTCTGTGAAAGACCTGCTAATGAAGGATGAAAATTATCTGTTAGCGCGAATCCTCCGCCCTACCCCCGTTACTGCTGCACATATCGTCAGCTTCTTTCTTTGCGAAGCACATGACCTCGGTCATTTACATGTAAATTGTTTCTTTGGTACATGAATTATTTACCTTGTTATTGTTATGAGGCTTGTCTTAATTTCATTATAAGGTGCACCTGTAGCGGCTGCAAATTGTTGTCAGTGTGCTACAATGTTACAAAAATAAGCGGAAAATAAATTCACAAAAAATTTATTAAAGTAAAAAGTACTACTCAGTGATGAAAACTGAAGTCCAAACTCGATGTTTTGTGCTGTGTAATTCATTTATAATTTTAGAGTTGAAAATATTAACGCACTAAGATTAAGTGTTTATACTTTTTTCATTTTCGTTGTTTCTTTACTAATGCATTAAAATATCCTAGTTTTTCAAAGTGAGGAGCATTTGTTGCACTACCTCAGCAGTAACAACCCTTTTAAATATATAGGGCGATCCGTTTGAGATGTCAGAAAAGTAAGACAGTATATAAAGGAAACTACATTCTGTCAAGAAGGTACCGGGAATTGATCATATAAAAATATCGTGTAAGATAGGATTCGGAATTAATGTTGTCGCTACGTTGATACATCGTTCCTATAAACCCACGCGGAGTTTGTCATCTAGTTTGTTTAGAGGGCGCCATTTTGTTAGTGCATTTCAAAGGTGTTGCTATTTTACAATGAATAAAAATATTGAATAAAGACTCTTTCACAAATTTTGCATTGCAAATGGTATTTCGTGCACCGAATCGCTAAAAATGTTAAAAGGTCTTACGGTGAATGGACTGTATCAAAACTATGTGCGTATTGGTGGTACAGTGAATTCAAAAGTGGTCGAGTTGTGGTAGAATATTTCCTTGCTCTGGTTGGCCATCAACAGTTTCAGCTGGACTGAACACGCAATGGTGAAGGAAATGGTATCTGAAAATCGTCATTTAGGTCTGAAAGAGATTACCGCTGAACTTTTGAGTTTCTTGAATCGATTCGTACCATTTTAAACGATTGGGCATGACACGTGTTGTCGCTCGATTAGTTCCGAAAGACTGGAACCTTCTGCAAAAACTCAATCGCGTAAGGATCGTTGAAGACATGCTAGAACGAGCCAACTCCGACTCCACATTATCGAAACGCATTGTAACTGGTGGAGACGTGGATTTACGAGTTTGAACCGCAAACCAGTCAAGAAGCTTCCGAAACCCAAAAGAGCACGCCAAACTCAATCAAAACTGAGTCATGTTGACAGTTTTTTTTTTTTTTATTATTTTTTTTATTATCGTGGTCTCGTGCACTCTGAGTCCTTGCCAGAAGATCAAACGGTAAATAAAGACTTATCGGAGCGTTATGCAGCGTTTGAGTGAACAAATTTCATCGAACAACCAGCGTATTCATCTGATCTGGCTCCGGCAGACCCCTTTCTCTTTCCAAAACTCAAGTTACTACTTCGAGGCACCAGTTTTCAGTCGGTAGAAGACATAAAGGATAACTTGGAGACAATTGACGAAGATTGCAAAACATGCCTAATTGGATAATTAGATTTGATAATTGGATTATATGTTGGCATAAATATATAATTTCGGAAGGGACCTACTTTGAAGGCGATAAGATAAAATTGGATGAATATGCATATTTTGTGTTCCATTGACCAATTCCCGGAACTTTCTTGACCCAGTAGTATTCAAATTTATTGGCTGATAATGGTATACATTTATGTAGGAATGTCAGGAATTTTGTGTCTATATTAGCACTCAACATGACCGTCATTACGAATGCGGCACGGTTCATACCTCGCACCCATGTTTTGGCACGTGTACTTGCTCCATTTCTGGAATAGTTAGCTGAAAGGCTCTGTAATCTCCCTCCGCAGGTCGGCTAGATTATTCGGTCTTTTTGCATACACTGTTTGCTTGATGTAGCCCATGCAAAGGAATCTGAAGGCGTTAAGTGTTGGATATTAGGCGATGGAATGGATCCATCATTGTATAGCTGATTTCGCACTGTGAGAGCCCAATTGAGGGAGACACCATCCTGTTGATAATGGTGCCCAGTATCCCATCTGCCTGTAATTGAGGGATGACAACCTGCTCGATCAGATCAAGGTAATTGATGGCTCAGTATACTCCGCAAAAAAGAATGGGCCGTAGTCCTCATGCATCACTCCGCGCCACACATTCACTTTATGGCTGGCTCGTTCAAGTTTGTATCAGACGATTCTCGGTTCCCCAAACAATGCAGTTATGTGTGTTGATTCGGACATTCACATGAAATGTGGCTTCGTCAGTAAACATCCATTATTTAACCAATGATCATCCGCTTCCTGCCACTCACACATTATGATACAATTGAGTCGAGTATCGTAATTCTGCTGCGTCAGTGCTTGCGTTCGCTGAATACGGTACGGAAACATCTTAAGTTATTATTGTGCTGCTCGAATGGTTACCCCGGCTTTATCTTTGTTAATAGAAACCTCTCAGATAACGCACTGATTATTCTCGGAAGAGTGAGGGGGCACTGGCACGCTTCTCGAAGGACTGCTAAGCACCAATGAACGCATTCTTCAGCCAATGGAATGCGCAGGAATCACAAATGAGAGATGCCATGTCCACGTGGAGTATTTTGTGCGTTATTTGAGATATTTCTATTAACAAAGATAAAGCCAGGGTAACCATTCGAGTAGCGCAATAATGCGCCTAACAATCCTCTAACGTGTTGTGTAGGTATGGTGTATTCTGCTCTGTTGACAAGAGCGGAATGGCCTTTGTGGGCTCTGGGTCATGGCTTGTTCAATAGCTTCCTCTCTGTTATCACGTAGTTTTCTACCTGTAGTATTGACTTCTGTAAGCTCGCTGGGTCGCTATTACATAAAAAAAATTCGCATACCACGCGACACACTGAGCGCATTGTGGCGCTGCGACCATTTAGTTTTGTTATCTTTGCATGATAGCGTTGTCTTGTCAAGCCACTAGAAACTTCACTCATTTGTTAACTCCCAACCTTCCCGCTTACATTACAGAAAATTTCTCAGAGATATATACATTAACTTCATAAATAAAATGTTTTACTTTTCTGACATCTCAAGCAGATCATCTTGTAAGTCGCTTTCTTCTGGAACCAAGGTAGTCAGGATTTACGTAAACACGAACGAAAGTGAATGTTTACACTGTTTCAGTATTTGGAGATACCTGGTAACATCTTGTTTTATATCACATTTTTTTGCTACAATTCTACCATACACGAGGGAAGAGAAACAAAAATACGTGCATGACATCGGCCTTGCGTTGGTGTATGAAGCGATTTACACTTCAGTCTGGAAGCTTAGGAAAAGGTCTCGGGTATTGTCGGAAACAGGTTCTGAGAAGTGAGGTGTACATCTCACCTAGGATGTATAGGTGTTGAATTTAAAATCCGTTTCTCTTTCCTCTGCTGTATATTTTGTTATTAAATACATTTCCTACTTCCCTGCACACAATAATATAAATCGGACTATACTGCTTTATTAATATTTAATCTATTATCTTACTCGACTATAACACTTCTGTTTTGCCTCGCAGCTAAATGTGACGATGTAAAACAAATTACAATTTGAAGCTCCACTTTACTTTGCACGGTGTGCGCACGAATTAACTAACATCTTTCCGGCACAAAGATAGGTAAAGTTAAAAGTTTCTTTCCCCTGACTTCAAGTTCACTCACGACCTAGACAACTATCTATGAGAGGCACCTTTTCTATTTAAACCACGCCTCATGTACATGCACGTAATTTATTGGCTATATTATTAGTTTTAAGCATCTCTCTTTGAGATTTTTGGATCTCGCTATATCGCTAGTGTCTCTCATTAACCGCTCCTTACACCTGGTCGTTTTAGGTTCCATTCTAATGATTCTGTAATGTTTTCTTATTGTATAGAACGTTTTCATTTTTTTCTCATATACAAAAACTCTTTTGTCCTGGGTTTTACTTAATGTGACTCCACTTAACTATTGAAGCTCTCTATTCTACTTCTTTGCTTATACAAGCGGATAATACTGCCTATACTTCATCGTATAGATTTGGAAAGTTAAGAGTTGAGAGTTTGTGAAAAACTAATTAATGCATTAAAACCGGATGAAACTTAGTTACAGAGCATAATAATTTCCATAAATGCTGAAATTAACATCGCTGAACTTTGTCGTAAGAGGAACTTAACTCCCTCTGAGAGGGAAACGACGGTGGCGTCTCCGTCAGAAACGTAGAAAACACACGCGCGCACACACACACGCGCGCGCGCGATTTATCTCTAATGTGGAGATAGCTGATTACCTTTGTATTCCAGAAAGCTCCGCGAATCTTATTTTAAATAAGTAACTGGACAAGTCTTTTTTTCTTTATTTTTTTTTTTTTTTGGGGGGGGGGTGGAATTTCCCTGTTTGGAATAGAAACATGTCGGATAACTGTAACTTGAGCAGTCATTGCATGATATTCATTTACCTCTGATATGACTTGCCCTTTAAGTTGGAGGAGCGATTGGGTATGTGAGACAGTTTAGCGTTTATTAAGTTATCAAGAATGATGGTTATTTCATTATAAAATGTACATAACGACTGGATAATCCACAGTTCCAGTTTAAATGTATAACACTGATAAATGGCTTAAAAAGGGCGTTCCTAAATGTAAGCGACCTCTCGCGTGCTGAAGTTTGCTCTCGTATCATCGGACTCCTGTTCCTCATTTAGCTTTCGCTGGTGCTCATTATTTCACTGAACATCTAGTGCCTACTTACGGCGAAGGAAACTACTTGCATATACATACATAATGCTTTAGTTAGTCGCTCGAGACGCCATTACTTCATAATTTTCGTCAATATGTGTCTGCCAGATGAAAAGACCATATAAAACAAGGCATTTTACTTGGATTTGAATAATTAGGTGCGATAAAAGAATCATAACTTTCTCTACATACTATCATAGTATTTTATATATTTAGTTTTTAGAAGGCACTCTTACGAATGCGTAATTCGATTTTAGGATTCTAGTTAAACCGATTAAAACGTTTTAAATGTTTGAAAGGCGTGTAAATATTAAATTGTTATATGTAGTCTTGTTTTAATAATAAATACTTCCCCGTGTATAGCAATTCCTATATAATACACTGAGCTATGCTCCCTCTAATGAGTTGATACTATATAGTAGAACTAAGGTTATAACTGAATGAAAAAAAGACATGCAAAAGTTCTAGTGATCTTAAAATGTGACAATGCTTATTCATGTAATAAAGGATATAAGCTTCAGATTATATGCAAAAGAATAATTGGGCATAAATAATGTGGCATAAAATTATGAGTTGCATACAATGTAATTAAAGAATCCTAGTACCTGAACCTCACATGGGTGTGGCAGGTGCGTTTACTGTTTTTTGTAATTTACGTCCTCCAACGTTAAGTCATATCGGACGATGGATGGAATGGATGAAATGATGCTCAAATGAGTCCGGGGTCCATGGAGCTTAGAGTTACCCGACATTCGTCTTACAGGATAAGGGAAAACCCCGGAAAAACCTTATCCAGGTAACTCACCCTAACCGAGATTCGAACTCGGGACCTCTTGAACGTGAGGCAGACATGCTACCACCACGCTACCAAGGCGGGCATTTACTGAGTGTGAGCAAGCGTTTCCAAGGCGGTTGATTAACGGCTGGCATCAGTATGAAAAATCTATTTAAGTTATATACAAATTATTATATTTGTTTCATTGTCAGTAGCTTCATATATTACGTATCTATTTAAGGTATTTAAAAATCAGTCTCAAATATGCAATTTCTTCCCATTTATATGTTCCACTATTATCATAGTTCAGCAAGAATGAAAGAATTATAAGACAAGTAATCTGTTATTAACATAGTGAATGTTTAAACATACGGCAATGTTTGGCTTTTGAGAATGAAATAAAGTAGCATTTTCAAAATGTTCGATCATGGAATATCACTACTCGTCGATCGTCAGCCAAAATTAGAAATGTCAGTAGGACTTATGCAATATTAAAGGGAAAGTAGAAGGCATAAACTATGAATATGTCTTGGAAGGATAGAGTCAAACTGAAAAATGCAATGTCATAGACGGGATTTGAAGCACGGATCTTAACTGCGTTCTCTGACCACTGAGTTATCATGGCAACATGCCGGAAGAATATTGCATTATTCAACTGATTCACATTTTCCCATTAAGGAGATCTCAAATTCCTATTAGGTAGCAAATGCCGAGTCATATTATCCTAAGTACTAAGTCCCGGGTTGCATAGAATCAACTGTTAGGTCAGACTGAAAAAAAAATATGCGAATATATAAATTAAGTGCGTGCGGAAATTAATGATATACAAAAATAGTGGGTAAGGATGTCAAAAGCTTCAAGAGAAGGTGTTTGAAAAGAATGCCAGCTTTTGTAAAATCACTTTTCCTCTGTTTTTTAATTAATCTGACAGGTTTGTAAAACGAGATATATTTCTGGCGAAATCTCGGTATCAATCACAGGCGATTTTCCGTGCTTTCTGTTGTAGGTGACGGCTAAGAAGAGAAAAATATGAACGAATGTTTCCGGAAGACAGAAGTTAAGTTATTTTGTCCTCTGTGCTACGAGAAATACCAAGCAGTTAGTTGACCCCTATGAGGAAATGCTGATAATGGTTTTGCTCAGTGAAGATGAATGTGGACTTAGAGACCAATTATATGACCCTTTCTTAGGGTTCATAGACGTATATGGTTAACTTATGTAGGTCAACTTAGGTCTTCATTTACTGAGAATGCCGTACAGTTATCAATTAGACTGGATCACTGTTTAAGGTATTTCACTCAGAGATAAGTGTATGTACAATTAGCGGTTAAGGATGCCTTAGACAATAATCATTCACTGCGTGATCACAAGGGAATTATAAGCTAAATCATTGGACAATTTGTTTCATCCTTGTTTAAAGGCATGTTATGCAGTAAATTTGTTTCCGACTGAATTGCAATCAAAACAAAATGACAATTTAAAAATATGACCATGCCTACATTTAATTGCTAGTTTTAAAAATAACTACTGTACTTAAATATTTTTTGCATTTTTATTCTGTTAATCTTACATTATGAAATATAAAGATATGGACATTATTTTGCAAAATAATATTCAAACTGTACGAAGGATTTAAAATGTTTTTAAATAGAAAACTTAAGACACTCTAGTTTTGGACTTGACAAATGCATGGTTTGTTACACCCTGTCCTGAATCTTCATATTCAAAAACTGTTGTTGCAGTGCGATAGTCAATAGAACATTGAATTTCCTGTTCATCCTAGGTGAATAATTGTTTGTTTTTGAGGGGTTTCTAATTAAGGGTTATTTCATCGCAGTGCTTTTAAGTGAGAGTCATACTTTCGTACACCTTAAACAGGGATTAACGTATGACGGTCCTTTAAGCAAAATTGAAGGCAGTAATTTTGACCAGTTATAACGATAAAGCACGGTTTCTCCCTCAGGCCAGTAAATTCTCAGGACATTAGATAGTAATCTGCAGAAATCCTCACGTGCCTCACCAGGATACCCATTATCATAAGCTTTGGATATCGAGTGCTGTGTTTAAGTAGCTTATGCGTTTAAACTTTTAATCACAACAGAGAGCTCCCGGCCTCTGCGAACGTTTTCCAGTATTTCTGCATAAAACTGATTGAAAGTATACTGGATGATAGCATGTGTCTCAAGAAACTTTATAAATGTTTTCTCTGAATGTTCATTATGTGTGTATTCTTGCGACTGCGGCGACACACAAAAGCTTCGGCGCCGAGATATAAGCGACAGATAGTGCCGGGTGGAGATAAAGAGCTTGCCTAAGCAGGTAAAGATAGCGCGGAGATAAAAGACATTAAAGTTAGATAATTAGAAGGTTCTAGTGATGTCTTGTTTGTTACAGAAAATACCGGTAATTTCTCGAACAGTGAGCCTCACGTTCAAGAGGTCCCGAGTTCGAATCTCGGTCAGGGTGAGTTACCTGGATAAGGTTTTTTCCGGGGTTTTCCCGTATGCTGAAAAGACGAATGTCAGGTAACTCTAAGCTCCATGGACCCTGGACTCATTTGAGCATCATTTCACACATCCCATTCATCGTCCGATATGACTTAACGTTGGAGGACGCAAATTACAACAACAACAACAACAACAACGCGAGTCGTAAATAGAGTCTTAATGGGAGAGTGGTAATTGAAACTGGTGTTTGTTTTGGAAGTGAACTCTTTGTTTTGGTCAACGACCTTGGAAGATTGTATTTGTGTCTTACGTAATTCTGCTGGTGTACAAAGTGTATTTCTACGCAAATGAAGAACGTTTTGAATTTCCGCAACTTGGACATTTAATTCTACGAACCCACAAAGTCACAGATGGTAACGTGTCTGCCTCACGTTCAAGAGGTCGCGAGTTCGAATCTCGGTCAGGATGAGCTACCTGGATAAGGTTTTTCCGGGGTTTTCCCTTATCCTTAAGGACGAATGTCGGGTTGCTCTAATCTCCATGGACCCTGGGCACATTTGAGCATCATTTCAGCCATCTCATTCACCGTCCGATATGACGTAACGTTGGAGGACGTAAAATTAAAAAAAAAAAAAAAAAAAAAAAAAAAAACACGTGCAGATGCATTTGGGTGAATAAGTTGTTTTAACAAAAGAAACGTAAGAAACAGTGTCCTTAGCAGATTTCTAAAGGGTGGCACTTGACTTTGAATAGGGTCTTCTTCGGACCATTCATAATGGCATGACAAAATAGCCACAAAGGGAATCTTTGGTTGAATAAGAGGCTTCCAGAAAGTGAAAGTGACACACATACACTCACGGGCAGCTGTGACCAGTAGGGACAGTGAATCAGTCGCGGCGTGAGGCCGATTAGGGCAGTCAACTTCTTCTGTCTTGTTCGAGGGCAGAGAGAAGATATTTGTCGGTTTATACGTAACTAATTAAATATTATCGAGTAATAAGCATCTCGCCTTCAGTAACTTCAAACAGTGATATTGGTAATCCTTGGTAGGCAACTTCGAGTTTAATGTAATAATAAAAGAAGCAGTCATTAAACAAGTTTGAAACGGGCATTCCAGTGTCATTAAAACCATCCTTCTCACACATATCCACGCATACCCTGGGATAAACCTCATTGCTTTACCCTGAGCCACACATTATGTTGCTTCAAACTGTAGCCCCAACGTAGAACTCATTGCTCGCCAAAATATATTAGCTTCCACATACACACACCCTTTTTTAAAACATGTTTTTCTTTTAAATTCAGAAGCCTCATACCGGTATCGTGGGCGAAGTACTGAATTTTTGGGTGGGGTGCAGTCCTCCCTCTCCTTACTATAATTAAATTGTAGAGAAAGTAAAAATCCGCAGTTTAAGAAACAGTTATTGTGTAGGCGAAAATGTATACTATCCTTCCAGGTATTCCAAGAAAATTTTCATCCATTTTTTAAAGACGGATTTAAGTATATTTTATTTAATATGTATATGGAATACTTTCATTGAAGTCGAATATCAATACTAGTATTTTAAAGAAACTTACCTTTGGCACACTTTTAATATAATTTTCAATAATTCGTTTAACATTTCACTTTAATTTCATTTGAATTTAATTCATAGTTTATTTAATGAATGAATAAATATTTAAATATTATTGCATTTTTAGAATACATAATATACTTCCTGAATTAAAACATGACAATTGCCTTTGATTTCAATGATTGAGAAGTGTATAATAGAGCAAAAACATGTATAAATATTTGTGTTTCTTTTCTTCTGCCCAAGCTCTAAGCGTTTGGTCAAAATGTGGCGTAAATCATATGTATACCGTATAACAATGCAAACGGGATATGGCTTCAAGTATCGGGAAGCATGAAACAATGTAACCCAAACTATATAAGCGTAGTGATAACAAATGATCAAAGATAACAATGGTTATTATACTTCGTTTGTTTTGTTAGAATAACCCAATATGATGTTAGGCCTAGGAAAACATAGCATTTACATTAGGCAAATAATGCAATTGATAATAATTCCTTATTTTTTATTTTCTCAGATATTACTAATGCTTTTGATTAAAATCGCTTAAAATATTTACATTATATACGAGTATAGTGAAATCGGAATTAAGTCGAAATGATTTATTTTTTAATTTTTTTTTTAATTCATGTCCTTTAACTTTTTAAGTCATATCGGACGATGAATGGAATAGGTGAAATGATGCTCAAATGGTCCCAGGGTCCACGGAGCTTAGAGTTACCCGATATTCGTCTTTTAGGACAAGGGAAAACCCCGAAAGAAACCTTATCCAGGTAACTCACCCTGATCGAGATTCGAACTCGGGACCTCTTAAACGTGAGGCAGACATGCTACCCTCTACGCTACCGAGGCGGGAATTTTTCTTAAATTTTATATAACTTGTAAACCAAAAGTGATAGACTTGATTACTCATGTGGAGGTTAATGTGGAAAGAGAAGATAATTATTTTTGAGTAATTATACTTTGGATGGGATCAGGATGGCTACGGAGGGGATTCGGCACCGAAACCTGTGGTTTATTGTACCTAAGCCATAAGTGGGGCATCCCCGGGAGGAAGGATGAGGCGAGAGCAGACAGGGTGGCCGACGCAAGGAGTTGCGATAGTGCCGGAACACCAGCCGACATTTCTATCCTGAAAGAGAACACCAGATGAGAGATGATGTGAAATGGTAATGGAAGGAACAGAAAATTCGGGAAATGTAATTAATCTAACCATCATTCGGCTGGATAAATTGAGATCGTTCATATGATATCCGAATTTTACTATATTTCGTTATCTCTCTCTTCAGCCTAACTTTTTGCTCTTGTGCTTAATGGTTATTGCCTCTGATCCATTCCCGTAGAAATCATTAAGCCTTTGATACTTTTGAGGTAAATGATTAATTTCGTTTTTGTGTTTTGGTTATCTTGTTACGTAAGGAAAGATGTGCAACAAACGTTTCAAGAATGGCCAGTATAAATACTGTGTTGCATTTTCGTACAGACCAACCACCCGATTGTCTTTCAGTATTGATAGAAATAAACTCAAAGTTCAGAAGGTGCTTTCTTAGCAATTCCTTTTACAGTGATATGTCAGAACGAGAAACATGAAATAGAAGGTGCATGAAAGCTGGTTGTGAGCTAAGTTATGCCTAAATATTAATGCTAGGAATACATCTTAAGTTTTTTTTTTTTTAATTAGTGTAGTTTTGTAAAATTAGCTACTCGGGTAGATTCAAGAAGAGTTTTCACCAAGAAATGTAAAACTTATTCAGATAAGAGATAGTTAAAGAAAGTTGCAAGTTGAGTATAATTCGGGTGCTCCAAAAGAAAAATTAGTAAAGGTTGGACATCAAAAATCAGTTACAAAGAGACAAAGAAAACTGTATTTTAACGGAAGTATGTAATGAATTAACAGAAGGCATTCTTATCTGTAATAATTTAATAAGTTTGTATATTATTTATTACTTTTATATTCGCTACAAGTTTTGTCGCCAGTTTGAAATATATAATTTTAAGTGTATATTTAATAATTTGCTACAGGTTTATTTACGTCGCGACTACTTTATAATATGACAGTTTGATAAAGAAGTTCAACTTCCTCTCCCCAGTATACTTCAATCGATGTATTTGTTTCTTCTAAATTATAGAAATATTAATACTTGTATTTCTTTAAAGATGGTTTTTATTCTACGAACATAAACAATAAATTAAAACGTTACTATTATCCTCTACTTCTTCGGAACATGTCTTCCCTGCTCAGATACAAATCTCAATAAGTGTCTTCCGGATGTTGATTCCGTCAGCATAGTAAACATTTTTATAATGCTCTTTTTTAAGTCGCTTGACTATAGAGGTGTTATTGCGATCTACATAGATTTAAATAGATGATACATGTCACAATGGCTAAAAACATACATTACTTTGATTAGAATTTGGTTGACAGATTGATGGATTTGATGAAGCGTATGAGGTTCCTTGTGTTGCTGGCTTCTGACAGAACTGCGTGGAATTTGGGTGGAAGGTTGTGCAGCTCCATGTGTTTGGAGTAAAGCGGGGATTCTGTTATGCGTCTGATGGATTATCTTGTATTACATTCTGTGCATTGTGCATAGTAACCATTCCATATCGATTATACATCTAGCCCTATTCGTCAACTGTATGTCTTTTGTCTTCCTTCACACACACATTTTAACTATTTTTCTTTTAAATTTTAAACAAACATTTTAAAATCTCTGAAAAACTTTTGGTCTGGGGCCAACCATAAATAATGGCTTCAAAACTGACTGCATTGTATTAAGGAGTCGAGATGGGCGCATGTGGATCTGTAAATTCTCTCTCCCCCCTTTTTAGTTTCTAATTCCTTTATAACAGTAAACTAAACCTCAGTGAACTGAATTGAAATAGTAAGAATGACTCTCTAGTGTTCTAGAGGTAATTAATAAGCATCGGCACAGTATATCACCTCAAGCAGATATTTTAGAGAAGATATTGTTAGATGATGTCTGTAAACTCTTAATACTTTTTATGTTATATGTACTATAAATAAAAATAATAAACACCGTCCTGAGTTATTCATAGAACATATCTTAAAGTAGGGGCATACCATAGTAAAATGCTGACTAACCATTACGGTTATAAAGTGCAGGAAAAAATGTTAGTCGATAGATATGGCACAATTTTACTATCTTTTAAAGATTTGATTATATCTTCGGTACCCTGTGCTCCCCTTGTGCTATTAAGAAATGTGTAATAAATTATTTCTGAAAAGTTTATCTTGATTAACACAAAGTAGATAGAAAAGGAAGCTTTTGTAAAGAATAGTTTGTAGAAGCCATATAAAATAAATGATAGTGATCATAGAAAGTAATTTGAATGTAAAAATTGATTTTTTTCTTCTATTTGTATTTTATAAATTGGATATCTAACTCAAAGGTAGCATATTGGATCTCTTTTGGTTCTTTTTCCTTCTAATGTCTTGCAAATATGTACACAAATTATCGCTTAGTCAAGTTCCTATTTAACACCTAATTGTGGACGAAAACCCTTGGAAATGTAAATATTTGTTAATTTTGGCCATGTAGCGATCAAAACAAGCTTAGAGTTCATCATGTCTAAATATACACCGTCCTCTAAAGCCTAAAGTAAGCATAGAAAGGAAGTTGTTGTGTAGGACATTCAGATTCGAATGACTTATCCCTTATTCGGACTTCTTATTCTTATAGAAACCAAACATATTATCTCAAGTAGTTTCAAGCTTTCAATTACATATATATATGCTAATTGTACCTAATGCTATGTACAAATTTGTCTGAATATGTATATATGATCTATGCTCCCCAGCGTGCTTGGTACCTTTGCGTTTTGCATGGCTTTGGGGCCCTTGAACTCTTCTCCTTCCCAATGTGCAGTTGTCACCTGCCCCCTCTCCTCATGCACTATTTCTTTCTGGTGTTCTCCCCCTTACTTTCGCGACTCATTTTTGTTTACTCTTCTCTCAAAGTTTTCCTATTCTTCTGTTTTTTTTCTTCCGGATAACATTCCTATCACTACAATTTTACCTTCCATATTTGTTCCGTTTAGCTTCTCATGCTTTCTCCCATCCATTGATTCAGTTCTTCACATTATACTAAAGAAGTATAACTCTCTCTTCACCCCCAAATAATACGCATATACTTGCTTAATTTGCTCTTATACTTTTAAGAATATTAGTTGCTGTTCTCATTTATCACATTCATCCCCTCTCCTGTCTATTGCAGTTGTCAACATTCCCCTTTTCCCCCATTCCTTTTTAGACTTCTGTAAAAGCTTAATGACTTATCGTTTATACTTCCTGTATCTCTTGTCTTTCTGAGTCCTCCTTTATTTTTCTTACAGTTTTCAGAAGCCATATTTCTCCTAATTTACCTGCCTCACTCCAACTGTTGTTTTCCATCTCTTTGCCAGTAAATATTCTTAAAATGTTACCCTTTACTTTTATTAGACTTCTATAGACAGAAATTCATGGTTCTTACCAAGATTATTCCTTTTCTTCTTGTCTTTTCTATTTCTAATGTTGAGTTCTCTGGTACTGCTCTTGAAAGTCCTAATAGTGATTTACTCTGTTCCTTATTTCTATCACACATTTTTGTGGCATATACCATTTTTGTCCCTGCCAAAGTCTCATACATCCTTTCTATACCATGTTGCTGACATTTCCATTACGTAATTGTATGTTCTTAAACTTTCCAAGGCTATCTTGCGTTTTGTCACTCTTTTTCTGCCATTCCCTGTTGTTGCTTAACCTTACTTCCAGATATTCGAATCCTTCGACCATCTAGTTTTTCTCCCTCTCAGATACCATTCCCCATCCTTTCTTATGCTTGCTCCTTTTTTACATACCAATATTTTCTAAAGATTTATGCTTACATTTATTCCCCATTCCTCATAATATTTTTGTATTTCGTTGATAGCTCTTTGTATATCACCGTAAGCTCTGACATTAAGTCATATGCATGTAGTAATCGTGGCGTTTTTTTTTTTTATTTCTTATTATTGGGCAGTGTGCGTTGCTGTTCCTTGCTCTATTATGTCGTCTATAAATAAATTGAATAAAATGAATCTTAGTTTGCAGACCGTCTTAAACGCAGTTCCTTTTCCTGCCATTTCTGTAATACTGTTATATCCAGAACGTATATAGAAATATATACCTCTGTCCATTTTATTTACTTCCTTCACAAACCTCTCACTCCTTTTTCCTTTATCTTCGCATAACTCTATGTTTATCGTGTCAGACACTTTTTCAAATGCAAGGAATATATGTAGATATATGCCGTTCCTCTTTTTCTCGCGAAATATTTATCAGCTATTGTTTTTGTTCGTTATCTGTGGTTTGTTTCTCTCTTCTGAAGCTATTTGGAATTCTGATAAATTTCCGTTCTTTCTCGGTCCCTATCAACTAGTATTCTTGAGTAAATTTTACCTATTGTTGCTATTAGAAATAGCAAACTTATCCCCTTGTGATTTTCTGAATTATTTGTTCCTTCCTCCTCTTTTTACACTGGCTTCTGTATGCTTGTTTACCAACTCTCAACAGTGGTATTTCCTTTCACTGTATTTAATTTTCTTGCCATCGTGTTCGGAACATTTTCTCTCATACGTTTTCCAAAATTCTCGTGAATTTTCATCTTACCGTAATGCCGTGACTGTTTTTACCTTGCCCACCTCGGTAGCGTAGATGGTAGCGTGTCTGCCTCGCGTTCAAGAAGTCCCGAGCTCGAATCTCGGTCAGGGTGAGTTACCTGGGTAAGGTTTTTCCAGGGTTTCCCCTTATCCTTAAAGACGAATGTCGGGTAGCTCTAAGCTCCGTGGACCCTGGACACATTTGAGCATCATTTCACCCATTTCATTCACCGTCCGATATGACTTAACCTTGGAGGACGTAAAATCCCCCCCCCCTCCAAAAATACCTTTGTGACTTGCTATTCCGTCTATCTTTGTAATTTTTGCCATCCAGCTTCTCGTTTCGTTTGTCATTTGACGTTGCCCTATCTTTTTCCTAATGTCCCTCATTTCTTATTTTCCCCAATCAGTTAGTTTCCTGAAGTATTTTAGCCATTTGTTAGTTCTACTTTCTTATGTAGTTTCCCACTAATTCTGAGAGTTTTTTACTATGTTCAGTTTTTATTGTTTCCTTTCCGTTTATTACTTCTTTCCATTCTTCTCGTTTTGCTTCCGCTAAACATTTATATCCTCATTTTGTAGTTCGCCAATTTCTCCTAGCTTGTTCATCCTCTTGTCTCTATCATGTCATACTTTTAATATTTTGGATGCTTTACATAAGAAGCATTCTTCTTTCCGTTGCCTCTTCAGCTTATCTTCTTCTAGTAAACTGATCAAGTAACATTTTTCTTCCAATACCTGGCATTGTCATCTTCCCAGTGCATTGTGTGCCAGAGTACGTTTATTGCTCACAATAATATTATGTTTATTGTTATTACTAAGGCATAGATTTGATAAGTAAATAATATTTTAAAAAAATCCCTTAAAATGATGGTTTTATGAATTAAAAATTTACTAAAAATCACCCTAGAGAACAAAGAATGATTAAAAGGCACTTTCATTTGTTAATCTTCTTGCATATTTCTCTTGTCTTCACGTTGTCGCTGAATATTGAATTACAGTACGTTACAAATACCTTCTGAAAGTTTTTTATATTTGAAATGCTTTCTGCTGTCAGCTGTTACGGACTTGCAACATCAGAATAATGCTCGCCTCTGTAGCGTGGTGGTAGCGTGTCTGCCTCACATTCAAGTTATCTCGAGTTCGAATCTCGTTCAGGGTAAGTTATCTAGATAAACTTTTTTTTGCAGGTTTCCCTTACCCTGAAGATGAATTCCTTTTAACTCTAAGCTCTATGGACTCCGGGTTCTTTTGAGCACCATTTCACCCATTTCATTCATTGTCCGATATGACACTTTGGAGGACGTTAATTAGAAAAAAAAAGGAAAACAACCAACAGAATATATTCAACGCAGAAATATATCCAGCTCATTTTTATCCAGGGAATACATACCTAACAGTAGGTACATTGCAATCATATCCACTGTTTTTATTCCACGCATTTTCCATTTTAGCATAGACAGTTTTTGTCCACTTCACCTTCTACACGATTTAAATCAAGTGTAGCAGATTTTACCAATTCTATTTGTTTTTCAATTTCGCGGAAATACTTTTTACTTTCGGTACGATGAAAATCAAATACTACTTCAATCACTAGCTCCTGCTCTGTTCTGTGTATACTACAGATGCCGTAGGCGTATTGGGAATCTCACAAGCAGCAGATAGATTCACCTCACATTGTTAAGAAGACAAATCTGTCTTATAATAGACGTAAACTGTTCTGTATGAAGCATTTGTCTGTGGTTGAAGTGTTCATATGTTTAACAAGATACGAATAAGGGAGCCTCCTTCCAGTAGATTAAAAAAAATTAATTCTACAAATTTGAGAATGATACAACGAAGAAAAAATAGGAGTGGGATGAACTACGAGTAATGATCACGTAGCGCCATCATAACATTATCAGAAAAAACAAACTCACCGAAATGTGGTCTCCAAATATTTACTCTCTAAATTTGTTACTAACAAAGTAGGCTCTTTATCTCCGATGTATTGACCTCTCTGAATGTTTACAATCTATGTCGTATCGGGTAAGTTACAATGAGAGATGATTACCATTTTTTGTCAGCATTCATTTACACGCATACAATTGCTCCCAACTAGGCGTGACCCTAGAAGACGTATCTCGTGCTGTTAAAAGGTAAAAAAATTAACAAGTGCGAGTGCCTGTGTGTGGTTTTTTTTTTTTTTTCCAGTAAGTGACAATGTACTACTTCACAGCGGAATTTTGAAAAAAGCAATTTACAGTGTTGCATAATAGCACGTTGTTGGATTTTTTATGGCAGTTAAAACGTGAAAAAGAGGCTAACAGAAATGAATTTCCGTAGGACCGCCTAATTTGATGTTGGGTTTGTTTTCGGTTTTTCTTAAGAAGAGCGCTGGGGTGCATACCGTGCATTTTTCTTTCTACTTTTCCTGTCATTTTATTACCATATCATACTTCAGGGATTGCTGTGATCGATTGAAATGTCGATGAATAAACACATACGTTAGATAGATTTTGGGAACACTCATACGACCGACAGTTGATAGTTGTGATGAGTTAATACACAACCGCGTTGCATAAGCACAAGAGGTACAAATACCGGAATGCAGATTTCTACATGACAGAACGTTGAGGCGTGTTGCATTTGTTTATCTTTTGTTTCCCGCCTTTAACTGCAGTGGTCATATCGGCGGCCGTTCTCCTTTGGAACATATCGATGGTGTTAAGTTGTAATCACATTCACACTCATTCATACTTCCAGAATGGGGAATCATCTTGATTGGAGGAAAATCCCCACCCCCAGCTGGAAATCGAACCTGGGACCCGTAGCATGCCAGGCAGGTGCTTTACCGACTGAACTACGGGGCTAACTTTTTTTTTATCTTGTTTATTAGTCCAAGGCGTAACTGTTTCAATTTTCTCAATTTTGTTACGAAGACACTTTCCTATTTCTCTTGGCATGAATCCGTCCACAGCAGTTTGTATTTCTGTAGGGTAGGAGATTAAGACATTCCTTTTTCTTCCATACATGTGATTTCAGCTGGGATTTTACTAAATTAGGTCTTAATAAACGCAATTTTACTCTGGAGACTCATCACATTTAGCACTTATTGCAGCAGGTATACTAGCAGCTTAATTTTTGTCCACGTCGAGCACCTTTTTCATTGTAATGTAACTGCTTCAGTCCATCTACCTCCCGCCTCGGTAGCGTGTCTGCCTCACGTTCAAGAGGTCCCGAGTTCGAATCTCGGTCAGGGTGAGTTACCTGGATAAGGTTTTCCCGGGGTTTTCCCTTATCCTAAAAGACGAATGTTGGGTAACTCTAAGCTCTATGGACCCTGGGCTCATTTGAGCATCATTTCACCCATTCCATTCATCGTCCGGAACCGCCTTACAATAAAATAAGCGCTAACAGCCTTGAAGTATCGTGGTGAATATTGACACGAATAATTGCTGAAAAAGTAAAACATATGCCTAAATATGCTCAAATTAGTTAGATATACACAAATCTCTTAAATGTGCATTTATATGCACTGTAAAACTTCTTATAAACGTCTTACAGTGTGGAATAAATTTATCACTTAAATGCACATGTTTAACTATCAAGGGACACAACATGCAAATGTGTGAAAATCCGAGCTCTAATAATAAAGCAAGAGAACAGGAGAGGTAACACGATGCAGTAAAATGTACAAATGTTAACACTAATACAGATTAAAATATATTAAATCCTCTTATGTGAACCGTATGATGACAGTTCAGTTTCGTAACATTTATCCAGTTCTTTATTTATTTATGTACTTATTTATTTCTGTCTCTTTCTTTCCTTTCTTTTTTTTTTTCTTTAGTGCCTTTTTAATATTATGCAGTCGCTTTTATTTCTTCATCTTTCGACGAGCCCTTAGACCTCATTCACTCACTCCTCGACTTTAATCTGTTTTTCCTTCCCTCTTAACTTTGATTTCATATTATGATCCTAACACCCTGCTTATCCTATGTTGGGACATTGTTCTTTCTCGCACAGCATTTCATAGCGGCTTTTCGAAATTGGACTATTTCACAGTGATTAAAGGTACTACATCACCCTTGTATTAACAGCTGAAACCTGAAATTTGACCAGCCATTCCATTCAACTATTCAATTATACAAACGGAAGATAATTGGAGCTTGCGAAGTTTAGTTCTATAAAAAATGCAATCCTTAGGTATTTAAGTTCAAGTGGTTCGCATGAAAAGCATGTATATGTACCTATACACCTAGTAACAATTACGGTGTTAAGTGATATTTTCGAACAGGACGTAAAATCAGTAATACTTTCACCTTTCGTGACTCTTGCTATTTTGATCTAAGTGTTCCTTATTTACTTCGCAGTCGCAACTAACGTCACGAATGTTGATAAAGGTTTTACAAACTAACGCAGGAACAACACCGAAGAACACGATTTCGGCTTTGCTTCCTCGTTGAGGCTGTTTCAGCATGTGTTGTAAAGAAAGAGGCTTTGGTTAGGTATGTACTAGCAGTACCATTACTACATCACGTTATGCCATTGTGTCTTCCGTTGGAGACTGCAAAATAAGGAGTTATGGCATTGCTGGCTCCAAACAAGGGATATCCGGAACCAAATTTGGATATGTCATTAAATACGAAGTTGCGCGTGTTTCGGTACAACATTTTAGAATTATAAGAATACCTATCATCTCTACAGCTAAGAGACTCGAAAAATCACCCCCCCCCCAAAAATAGTAGTTATTCTCGTTATTTAAAATGTGCATAAAAATCTGAAGTTATTAATAGTGAAGGAAACTTTAATAAATGATAATAATGACTAAACTTCACTTATTTTAGATATTAATATAACATGATTAGTTTCGCAAATCGGTTGTTTGCATCATCAGCATTATTATCATTCCGTTATCGTTCCCCTAGGTCACTATGCCAGTCCGAAAGTAAAACAAATTCATTAGTGGAATTTCAAAATCAATTATGCATTCCCTATAATTCAAAATTGTTTCAATAAATATTGTATCCCAAAATTCAGATTGTGGGTCCTTTTAATTGCTTTAATAATTTTATCTGTGGATTTATTTCGTGACCCTTAAATTGACAAAACACTTAAAAATATATTTCCTTAAAAATACATTTATTTTGTGCAAAGAAGTTCAAATTGCTTTAACATCCACTCTATTCGCCAGATCTAGCACCCAGTGACCACCTGTTCCCGAACCTCAAAAAGCTTCTTGGAGGACGAAGATTTCACAGCAACGAGATCATTGATGTGGTAGACAACTATTTTGAGAAACATGATAAATCGCACGACAGAGATTGTTTAATTAAATTAGAACACTGATATGACAAATGTATTAGCCTTTCTGGAGATCATGTTGAGAAGTAAAGATTTTTTTTTATTGTAAGGCCCGGGACATCTCAGCCGACCCTCGTATGTTACATTGTAATTTGGTATGAAAAACTAGAAAATAGTTTTCTTTTTTCACTGAAGCATAGTCTTGTGCTACACTTTCTGCAACACACCGTGTTATTTCTGATATTTAACACTGTATTTCCTGTACATCTCGCGTACCTCCCAAGCCAGGAACACTTATGTATATATAATTCAAAATCAGTTTTACAAAACTGTACAAGTGTCTGTCCCTGTGTCTGTGTCTGTCCCTTTTGGAAGTACCTGCATCGCCCTTTTTGTGATAAACAGCGAATCACCCATCATGCTTCAACATCCAGCTGTATTTCTTGACATGGTCTTCTTTGAATTTGTGCTTAATGTTTTGTTTTGGTGATATGAGTTCTTCTAACATGAGTTTCATTTTGTATTTTATCACCATTTTGCAAATCTTCAGCAACAGAAAGGCAAAGCGACTCTTCTTTAGTGGAATTCAGCTTTCCACCTTGGACATCCTCAACTTAATTTTCAGCCTTAAAGTTTCATTGTACTTATGGATCATCATATTCCCTGACATGAATTGAAATTTCATCTCAATGACAGCTGTCATCCTCTTCTGAATCAGCCCTTGGAACTAGTGCATGGGCTAACACCATTTCTAGCCTTGACCTGTGGTATCTTCTTTTTTTTTTTCTTTTTTTCGCTGAAAGGCACACTATTTTTGTGCTGTTGTAGTGCTTGTAGTATTTCAATTAATTAATATGTTTTATATACATTAACACATTCTGTGTAACTATTAAAAACGGACAAACAAAGACCACGGCCTGGCAAACGAAAAAGGATTATGCAAATGGAATGCTGGAATGTACAAGGAATGCCATCAAAAGGAGCTTGGAACAAAGGGGATTGACAGACAGGGATGCCGAGGACCGGGAAACTTAGAGACTAAAATTTTCTTGTGTGTGACGGAGAACACAACAATATGTATTCACTTCAGTCACTTAGTGCCAATATTAAGCAACATTTACCTTAGCAGTGCTGCATTCAAGTAGGTGACCATTTTGTACACCGCTGCTGCTTTCAGCAGAAAATCCGTAAACTAATCTGCAGTTCAAGAAAACAAACCTGAAACAAACATATGAAATAAAGGGATGTGAGCGGGCTATGGTTAAAGTCCACCGTGGTACAGACGCATGGGCAAGCGAGCGTGTGCTTTTTCCACCAATAAGAGTAGATCCATTGGCATTATGCAAAAGTGTTTCCACAGTACCTTTGTTGTGCGCAGGAAAAAAAAAAATGTCTTTATTGACTTGCCCTCCTATTTGCCTAATCAAGAAAGAAAGATGTAGCACTAATTTATAACATAGCCCGCCCACATCACAAAATATTTAGGAACAATTTTTGATTCAAAATTATCTTGGAAACATATTGAAGCAGTAGTAAACAAATAAAAAAAAAATCAATTTTGAAAAGATTAGCTGGAGTCAAGTGGGGCAGTAGCCGGGAGACACTGAACACCACATACAGAACATTCATCAAACCAATACTTCTTTATAATGCAGAGGTAATAATTACAGCAAACAGTTCTAACATAAATGACCTAGAAGTATGCCAAAATCAGGCTCTGCGACTAATAACCGGTGCAGCAAAATCAACTCCAACCACGGCAATGCAGATTCGAAAAGAACACGCATACCTGTGAATCAGTGTTGTTGCCTTTTATATGATTAAATTCAACTGGTGTGCATAGCAGTAGACAGAGTACACATATGGACATGTTTCCCTTATTTTGGCATGTATTCCACTAGTCCCACTCATAATACTGACCCCGTTAAAGGTTTGAACAATGGGCTCTTCTTTGGTATTTCCAAGAAACGGGTTGATTTCATATCTTTTGCACTTTGTCAGAGATTCCTCATCTCTTCCTTCAGGTACGGCCACGCCGTGGCTCAGTGGTTAGACCGCTTGGTTCTCACCAAGGCGGCCCGGGTTCGATCCCAGGTGACCGCAAAGTGAGATTTGTGATGAACAACACTGCGTTGGAGCGGGTTTTCTCCGGGACCTCCGGTTTCCCCCGCCATCTCATTCCACCGGTGCTCCATCTTCATCTCGTGCATCATCAGTGTCACCGCCGGGGTTCCGTATGTAGTAAAAGCGGGCGTTAAACACTACACATTTCATTTATTTCCTTCAGGATTCACAAAAGCCCAAAATCTCTCATATACGGATTTCTCATATACATAACGGAATACCAAAACCATCTGAAGGTCATTTAAAACGTCAGTTGTCTCTCACACTGAATGACAACAAATCATTCATATCTGTTATTTTCTTCCTATAGGCGTTCAACATGTAGTCTAATAGTTCATTTTGCACTGGTTTGGAAATTCCACTAAATACTGAGACTTTTTCTAAATGTTCCTTCATTACTGTATCCAGTTCAGTTGTATAGTCAATACACATGAAATAAGCATTATAAAATGTGTATTTTCACTCACTGGAATGTTTTTTTTTTAAATTTAATAAAGTCGCTTTAACAGAAAGGTCATCGCGACTACGTGACACAAAATATACGTATATGTATAATGCATACAATATATGAAATGCAGTAACAGTACATAGAACACTGAAGTTACACACAGAGACACAATATGTTACAATTACAATACAAAACAGTGTCAATAAAACTATATATACATATGATAATATAACAAATTACAATTGTAAATTATATATTTACATGTTAATAGTATGAACACTAGATTTTCATATACATATTTGTATTTTTGAGGAAGAGCAGTGCTTGCTTGAAATTTGATGGTTTGTTGAGTATAGTAGATAAGTTTCCAGCGATCTCGTGAATCCGTCGTTGTTTTAGGATATTGTTTGCAGTTTGTGAAGGTGTGTTTAACGATGAGCTGCGTGTTGCAGACTTCACAGTAAGGTGGATTGGTTTTGGCGAGGATATGTGAGTGAGTTAATCCAGTGTGACCAATTCGAAGACGTGAGATGATCACCTGATCCTTCCTTTTTGGAGAGTAGACGGGTGAACAACTAGTGTCACCTTTTCGTACCATGTCAATTTTTTCTGGTGGCGTCTGGTTCCAGGTTTGTTTCCATTGCACTATGAGTTGCCTGCTGAGGTGGTTTATGGCATCTTGGTAAGGTATCTTGTATTGTGCCTCCATTTCTGTAAGCTGCCTAGTTTCTTTGGCGGCTTTGTCTACATTTTCGTTGCCTTTGATACCACAGTGTGAAGGAACCCACATAACGATGATCTGCTTGTTTTTATTCAGGGCCGAGGGGTAGAGGCTATGGATATCCGGAAGTAACTGCAGGTCTGTCGAACGATCTCTAATACTTTGAAGGGAGCTTATTGGATCGGTAACTATAATAGTTATCCTCACTAGAATTGGAAATGTAAATTAGAGCTTCTTTGATGGCCTAGAGTGCACAGGAGAAAATGGAATAGTGGTTTGAAAGTTTTAGTTGAAGCTTTGTATCTGAGGCAATTATAGCGCATCCGCTACCGTTTTCCGTTTTAGAACCATACATTTATGATTAGGATGCAGGTTTCGGATTTCCTGAAATGCTCTTCTGTAGATGGATGCATCTGTGTGAGATTTCTGGTAAGTTGCAAGATCGAATTCAAGTTGGGGTGAAGGTACTCGCCAAGGTGGTAAATTATGAAATTTTCTTGGCATTACGTCAGGAACTTCAAAATCGTGTTCTTCAATGTAATGACTGATTTTGCGCTGGAGTGACATTACTTTTTGCTGCCTTTCTTCGCCATTCCTGTGTATCTGTTGGCTTATTGGATAATTCTGCTTTTTTCCTTATGTTCCTTTCTTCTTTTAACTTCGATAGTTCTGTATTCCAAAAGGGTTTGTAATTTTTAGTTTTTCCTCTTGGGATCCTTTTTTTTTTTCTGCTCCAAGAATTATATTTGTTATTGTTTCATCGAGTTTATCTACAGATTTTTCATGTTGAGCAGAGTAAAGATTTTGTTCAGTTTCCTCAGTAAATTTTGTCCAATTTGCTTTTCTAAAATTCCAAGAGTATTTCAAATTTGGCCTGCTAATATTTTGTTTGCCATGAAGTATTATGGAGAATATTTATTAAAAGTTTGAAATGATAATATTTAATATAATATTTAATATTGAATATTTCTGTATATGAGCATTCGTAACCCCAAATACATGTTTCGTAGATTTCTGGAAGCAATCGCGACTCTTGGATAGTTTGGAAACACTGACAGGTTTTGTGAAATCTCTGTACGAGGAGCAATATTTATATTTCGAGCCTAATAATTAAAACAAAGTAATTTCTGATTGAAAACTGCTTTAGGGTTTTTCAAAATATTCTCCATTATTATCAATACACTTTTGCATACGTTTGAACGATTTGTCAAAACATTTATTCCAGTCTTCTTGAGACACGTCCAAAACGTAGCTTTTGAAGAAATCTACGTTCTTCTGCCAACGATAATCGTCCACGCAGTTTATTCTTGATGCTCGGCAACAAAAAAGTCATTGGGTGCAAAATCAGGACTGCATGGTGGATGGCCCATCAATTCGATTTTTAAGCCTTCAAATACTCTGTTAGACGAGATGTGTGTGCGATCGCATTGTCTTGATGAATAATCCTACGGTTCTGGTTGGTTTTCCTTATTTCTACGAAAATTTCAGGCAAAAAAATGGTTTTGTGCAATTTGCATTGACCGTTTTACGTTCCTCTAAAGACACTGTTACCACATGGCCAGTTTTGCTGAAAAAGCTGGCGACCATTTGCTTCGAGTGCGAACAACTTTTGTTGGATTTGCTTCATCTTGAAACTCCCATACAGTCGACTGTTGTTTACATTCCGGCTCATACGCATAGAGCCACGATTCGTCACCTGTTACAGTTTTTGAGGCACTACCATTGTATTTCTTGGGCAGTTTTGTACACCAATCGACACCATAATAATGGTTTAATGATGAAGCCTGGGAATCAAGTACTTACAACAGTAAGTCACCGCAAACGGTGTGTATCTCGAATACGAGGGCCCCTAGGTGGTCTACTGGGAAAACATACCAGTCAATTGGAGAATTTAATATCATGACGCACATTGGCCATGGTAGCTCAAAGGTTAAGAGTGAGCGGACAGAAATCGGAAGATCCTTGGTTCAAATTCCGCCATGGCATTGAATTTTTCAGATTGACTACCTGTATTAGTATATTTATTTTACTATTGGGACAAGTACTTTTGAGCATAACACAACCTTTATCCACATAAGTGTGTTATTACACCACATTTTTATTTTACTGCATCAAAATTGTAGTTTTTGAACAGGAGTTGTTTATGCCTTTACAAACATATCCCACCAATTATGATTGCCATTTTGAATACCAGTGTCAGGTCCACTCATTTTAGATGGTTCTGCACAAATTTCACCTATGCGCTCACTGTACTGTTCCTCATTACTATCTAGAGAGAACCTGTAGAGTGACATTATTTTGTACAAACTTGAAATGGCATATCTATGGTTCTTTCTCTGGAGCTGCTCCTGTCTTATGTCATATATGTATGTGCATTAGATGTCTCACAATAACAACAAAATGTATTGAAGCTTCATCATACAGACTGACCGACCGACAGACCGACGGACCGACGGACAGACGGACAGACACTACAGTCCTATGTGGTCCTTAGCCTCCTTCTTAATCTGCCTCCATGCTTTCCTATCCTTAATTTTTTCTCTCCATCTTTTCACCTTCATAGTGTTCAAATCAACAATCACTCCATCAATCCATCTCATCCTAGGTTTTCCTTTCTTCTTTGTCGAATATAGTCTTGCTTTAAGCACTCTTAAAGGTATTCTAATCGTCTCCATTCGTTCCAGATGTCCCATCCATTGTAGCCTTAGTGCTTTAGTTAAGCGTACTATATCATCTCCTTTTATAAGTTGGTTAATTTCCTCATTATAGCATATCCTCCACACACCTTGTTCTACTACAGGGCCATATATCTTATGTTCAAATTTTCTTCATTTCTCTTGGTCAGACCTTGTCAGTGTCCAGGTCTCTGCCCCATATGTAACTACTGGTCTTATCAATGTTTTATATATCAGGATTTTATCTTTCCTAGTTAGTATTTTATTTTTTAACAATTGTAAATTTGCAAAGTATGCTTTATTCCCTGCTTGTATGTGGTCTTTTATTGTAGTGCGCTTCATCATACAAGCATCTCATATTCCAATGCTGCTGAAGGAGAACATCATCAGAACAATTTTGGAGGATGATGCTGCAGAATCCAAAGCTATCTTCAGTTATTTACTTTTCTTGAAAGAATGTGTTGCCAATTGAAACAATCTTCTAGTACTGCTGACCATATATTGAACAAGAAATGGTGTAATCATGGGTCTCAAATCCAGCACTTAAATAAATTTGTATTTATATTAAAATAAATAAATACATTTTAACTACTTAATTTTTATTGATTATGGCATGAATAATCACCTGGGATCAAGTGGTTACACCTCTTACCAAGGTGGTTCAATCAAGAAAACCATATGTGGTATTTGTGGGGGATAAAGTTGCATCTGGGCAGCTTTCCTCCGGTTTCTCCCTCTATACATTCTAGCAAGTGCTACATAATCACCTTCCTTTCATCCATTGTATCATTATTTTATATCATCTCCATTTTACTCACATTAGGCTTCAGGCCAATCACCTATTCTGTATAGTATCTCTGATCCAGAGTCTGTGTGCTCCTTAACACGCAACTGACTTCAAGAAGTAATTAAGTCCTGGGCCATGTAAGTCTTCCAATACAAGGAAGGTAATCAGAGAATGAAGAAAAAACTATATATATATATTACCACCAACTACCAAAAGTTGTAACTCATTAAGGACAAATAGTGAAATAAATCAAATCAAATCTTAATGTTGAGCATTGCCAGAGAGAGAGAGAGAGACAGACAGAGAGAGAGAGAGAGAGAGAGAGAGAGAGAGAGAGAGAGAGAGAGAGAGAGAGAGAGAGCAGTATATTTAGTGCTATACTGGTTATAAAAAAGAAAATATTAAATTAAACAGTAGGAAATCATTAATTTCAGTACTACGTAAGTTGGGGAAGTATTGCATTCCACCTCAAAATTTTATATGAAGATATTGCTGGAAATTGTTTTGAGACTGCTGACACTAAAAGAAACATTTTTAGGAAAAGGTCTGTTTTGTATGCAGCATAAGTGAAAAATAAAACTCTGTTAAATACCAAACTTGATATTTAAGGTAAGCATATTCCTAGAAGTATTACAGAGCTTTACCCCCCCCCCCCCCCCCAAAAAAAAAAAAACTGCACTCCAGCTATCCGTTACATCTAACATTTTTTTTTAAATTTTATTTTCCCAAAAATGGCTCTTAATCTTGAGCAATCTTTAACAGTAGAATATTTTTATGCCAGGTGTAACATATATATTGAATTTTCTGGGAATGTCCTCAGAAATCCTCTTCATTCTGGATGACTTTTGCACAACTAAAAAATTCTAAGAAATCTTACTACCAAAAATATGGATCTCATTAAAATTCATAGAGTGAATTGTTTGCCATTTTTTTAAAATTTTCCATTACTTATACTTTTCTCAAATAAGAAGTTATCCTTTTTTATTTCTTGGTCATGCAAAGAAAATAGAATGTCAAAGTCATCATGTAGTACCAGCTCTTATAGAGATTTGACTATTGCTTAAGCCTGTTGTATTCTCCCATTTCCATTGTGCATATCTACAAGAAAATGTGTATTCAAACCGTTTCTACAAACATTTATTTTGAATTTGAAGTAGATAGAGGAATAAGCATTTATAAGGATAGTGTGTATGGGATTAGGGAAAGTTAGATGAATACAACAGACTTTTTTAAGTTTCTGTTTCCACTGGCATGGGATTTGTGGATATACTAGCAAAGATGCAGGCTTTATCAAAAAAGAAAAGTGAAGAAACTTAGCAGCGATGAAATGGGTAGCACATTTATCAGATTATTATAATTGCAAAATAAAAGAATCAATTTCCAAGGATCATAACAGCAATTTCAATAATTTTGGTATAATTATGCATTTGTTGTTAAATGCAACATCTTCTAAAACTAATTGCATTAGTATTCTTTTCTCAAGTGGATGAACTATATTTCTGAGAATATATCTCGGCTTGAGATGTACCGTACCTATACATATGCATGCGTGCGTGCATGTATGTGTCAATTCATGTTTAATACTAATTACACACCATAATTGCAATAATAATTTTAAATTATTCCCTAGAGCTTAGTGAAACATTTTGCTAATTCAGACCACAGATCATTGTAAAAAGCTGTTTTTATTGTAATACAAATTAAACTTAAGGAAATTAAAAGCTGACTCTTATTTTTCTTGTTACAGTTATTAACGCTGATAAATCAGTTGGATGGTCGTGGAGAC
The DNA here is from genome assembly GCA_030765055.1 of Mantis religiosa. Lineage (NCBI taxonomy): Eukaryota > Metazoa > Arthropoda > Insecta > Mantodea > Mantidae > Mantis > Mantis religiosa. The sequence goes on from CM060951.1 coordinate 77,820,009, forward strand.
TTGGCTTTGGACTTAGCATTATGTGCTAAACAGACCAGCATAGCAAGAACACTGGTTGAGCATCAAGCAGATTTAAATGCTAGGGATACTAGAGGTTATACATTGTTGCACAGGGCAGTTGAGAGAGGTAAGAAATGTTATCCAAGGCTTTGGAACAATTGCTCATTTGCAATGTTCACTTGCTTTAATTTTGAAATTAATCTTTGAATTTTACCTCTTTGATTTGTAAGCATTGATCTCACTTTCACTTTTTTATTTACACACAGTTCCATATTTAAATGTGTATGGTAATGATTCTAATTTAAAAAAAAAGTATATATTGTTTTTATGCATGTTGCACCTTTTCTGAGAATTGAGGAGCATTTTTGCAAAAAGTTTATAGATCCAAAAATTTTCAAAAATGATTTATACATTGCAATCATATCATTTTTACCTTCTGAATCATAACTACAGAAGTAGATTTTGCAGTCAATAAATACAGTTTGTATAGGCTACCAAACTTAGAGTTTTTTTCAAAACTTGATAGATGCAGTTACGTAGTTAAAGCAAAACTCAATAGATGCTTGAGTCCTCTACTGTAAGCCACACAAAATCAAGTAAAATATCATTCAACATTGTATTTGCAGTACTAATTTTCATCTCAGACTGTACTCTTTGTCGGGAAGATTTTGATGCACGTTCTTTTCACACCAATTGCTTATGGAAAAGGTTGCTGCACGCATTGGCCGCTAGTTTGATGCAGCTTATTCTTACGTTGTAAATTTTGAAGCAGTGTGGCCTATCCTCAGGGTAGAGCAAGAGTTCCATCAAAGGGGATGCATGGATATGTTTGGGAGTAAGGATGGTTCTAATTATACTGGAATGCAAGTTTCAGACTGGTTTAATGACTGCTTTTTTTTTTTTTTTTTTTTATCATCACATCAATCGTGAAGTTGCCCACCAAGGGTTACCAATATACCACTGTTCGGAGTTACCGTATGTAAAATGCATATTACGCGATAGCACGTAATTTGTTATTTACTTAGGAACCGATAGATACCTTTTCTCCTCGGTTCTGGTCTGCCTTCTGCCAAGACAGAACCAGTTCTTTCTTAATGTACCACCAGCCCAGTTGTGTGCTCCTCACTACAGCTGCGTTCGACTTTCAGCTCTCGAAGCCTGTCTTTATTCACGCTAAAATTCCTTTTGTGACTATTTTGTCCATTGTGAGTATTAGTCTCGGTCATGCCATTAAGGGTCCGAACCATGCCTTTTCAAATGGAGTCAAGTGTTATCCACTTAGAATCCCTGCTAAGAACCCGCTTTCTCCCAGCACTTTGTTATACTCTTTACCCCAACTGCACCTGCTCGCGTTTTAACAAATATACCATGTTCCTTTGAAATCCATTACGATTCTTTATTCATTGCATCCCTTAATTTCGGTATCAACTTTTGCTGATTGTTGTTAGCTTTCTGCCAACGTAAATGAACACAGCATATGCTCATTCTCATTGTGGCATTCTTAGAAGTGACAGATGTTTGATTGGGTGAAAAAATTGATGTAAGTGGTGAATTTACTGCTGTAATTGAGCACCCGCATGCAATGATGGGGTAAGTCTGGTTATCCCATTTATGCCGAGTATATGAAATTTGAAATCCTCAATGTCTATACTGTAATAATGGGTCAGCATTATACTTCTAAGAAACCTCCCATAAATTGTGGCACGTCTTTTGTTACAATGCTGCATGTTTCTATGAGTCACGCGCTCAGTGTTTCATTATACTTCTAAGAAATAGCAGAGAGATTGTAGCATGTGTTTTGTTACACTGCTGCATGGTTTCTGCGAGTTATGCACTCAGTGTTTCATTATCCGGCAGCTGATTGTTACACAGTCGTAACAAAGCAAAACGAGCTCAGATTCAGATTTTATAAGTGATTTGTCCCTTGCTGAAGTAAAAGAGAAAAGAAATAAGGAGAAAGGAAGGAAAAGGTTAGCACATTCAAGACTTTGGAAGAGAAATGTAAATAAGAAACTAAGAAATGAGGTAAGCATACATACAGTGTAAACTCATTAATGAAGTAACATATGAACTGTACTGGAATATAGTAATATAATTTAATAATATGCTATTATATTTTGAAGGTGAGTTTAATATTGAGATGATGTTATAATGTAATACACTTTTTCCTTACAGGGGAAGCAGTATGGTGGATTCCACGATAATTTACAACCAGAAAAAGTATTAGTTCCTTTGGAGAAATGCTGTAATGAAATGTTTTGTAAAACAATCTCAAAAAAACAGAAGCAAGAAGAAATGTTCACATATTTTTGGGATATTGGAGACTATAATCAGCAGAACTATTTTCTAGCTGGATTAATGAAGAAGAGTGAGCCTAAGGCTAAAACAACAAGTCCAGAAACAAAAAATCGAAGGTGGTGTTGGAAATACTTCATAGATGTAAGAGGTGAAAAATGTGGTGTCTGTAAAACATTTCTGTGTGAACTATTACAAGTGAATATCAAATGAATTGATGTGCTTCGAACTAAAATAGCTAATAATGATACTCTGTGATAAGAGAGGTAAACACGACTTTCGTCCCAGTAAAGTAGGTAATGAAATATGGGAGCTGTTACATACTTTTTGCAAGCAAACTTTCACACTATTCTAGATCAAAGATTGGCAGACGTTATTTCTGCAACCCAGAACTTAACATGAATGTGCTATACACTCTTTTCTCGAAGTACTATCTAAGTGTTTCTGGGAATGATCTTCCCATTGCTTTTAGTACATTTCAAAAGTACTTCAATGCCAATATGGAATATTCATTTAAACTCCCCAGAACTGATGTTTGTGATTTCTGTTTTAAAGTAGAACAAGTTCAGACTGTAGTCTGATTTTTCCTGTATATTTCTGTGACATTGGGAATCAGCATTAAACATGTTTTTTCTGTTCGGGGGGCATAGTTACTGCCAGTGTGATAGAACTTTTGCTACATATTCACAAGAAATTAAGAAAACAGAAATCATTGAAACACCTAGCAATTACATCAACATAATAAAAACTGCTAAGAAGCCTTCCTGCATTGTCCTTGGAATTGTTAGATTATGATACAGCACTAAGGCAGAGTAATCAGTTGAAACTACCGAGTTTCAACTTAACCTTAAGACTTAACCTTTCCAAGGCTTGAATGATATCCTACAAGCCCGATGGTACTTTAGTTGTTCAAGAAAATTACTCTAACATTGAATTATTAAAAACATACAAGGTATGTCCTAATAAGAAGAAGCTTCAAGTTATACAATTTGTGACAGCTCCGGATATTGGTGTTAAGAAGGCCAAATTAGATGACATCAAATCCCTATCCTGTTATGTCAGAAAAAGGCAAAATGTTTATGAGCAAATTTATTGAACAAGCAACCAAACCTCAATCACAACAAACTGATGCCGGTGCAAGTGAGAGTGAATAATGAGACATGCTTATGTGACGAGTTGCCGGCCCTCGTAGCCATGGTCGTTAGAACGTATGTCTCTAGCATTCCACCGCATAGAGGGTCGCGGGTTCGAGTCCTGCCCTGGGCATGGGTGTTTATGTGTATAGTGTATGTGTGTGAAACTGCAGAAAACAGATGGGTAATTAAACGGAAACAATAAAAAAACGGTTAAATAAGGAAAAGAAAAATATATATCTATATACATAGATACATATTTTTGAAAATATAATTAAAAAAAGTAAACATATAAGATTAACAGGGGATTGAATTATAATATTCTTCATGCATGTAAATAAGTTGGTGGTGAAAGTCAAAGCGTATCTAAAAGTGAAGAGAAATTATTATTTTAGTGTTTTATTTGATTATTTCGAATAAAGTTACATTTTTCTGAACATTCATGCAATATGGGGTAAGTCATTTTTCATTATTATTATATATCTTAAAATTCAGTTCAGGTACCATTAATATACCAGTAAATACATTCCCAAATGTTGCCAGATAAAGACCTGTGAGGTCTCGAAATATTGTAGATAGTTGTTATTGAAATATTATCTTCCAAAATGTTTATTTGACTGTAGCTCAATTAGGTGTTTTGAGATTTACCCCATTATTGCATGCGGGTGCTCAATTGCAGAAGTGCTGAGAAAGTCGATATTCCACATTCAGATTTCATAGAGGGTACCTACCTTAGAACTTTCGCTTAGAAAAATGTGGAGAGCATTCTTTGAAAAAAGAAAAAGCATGGAACTTAAAGCTTGCTCTCTTTCAAAATATAAATATGTATTTTATACCCATATTAGTCTTTTAAAACACCACATACAATACTTGTACAACCTGCAAAGTAAGCCTCTTAAAGATAAAAACCGAAAAAGATCTGATGAAAAACAGAAAATCAACTCGGTACTAGTTGCATAAACTTCATTCCAGTACATTTTATGGCATTATGAAAGAAGAAATCCTGACGTAGTGAAGCTATATTTTGATATGCAACCAAACCAACGTGTGCCCAAACTATCTGTCAGAGAAGTTTTCCAAACATGACAAGTATGGCTATTTAACCTCTGCATTATGTTACATTCTAAGACACTTGATAAAAAAGGCATCTTATTCTGTAGCTGGTTGGAAACTGAGTCGTCAAGAGGATGCAAACAAGTCCTATCTGCATTGCTAGATTTCCTGCACTAGCCAGAACAAAAACACCATTATGATGGCTGTGCTAACTCCATTTTTAGAACAAAGCAGGACTTTCACCCACATTCTCCACTTCTTCACCATCAGGGGTCACAATTACATGGCTCCCAATCAGCTTTTTGGAAGAATAGAAAAAGACTAGGAAAATAGAGGATATCTTGATCCCTGAGGATTACCATGCGTATTAGCAAATTATGGCACAGTGAAGATCCTAAACACACATTGAAATATTAAGGATTTTAATTCCAGTGTCATCAAGTTATTGAAAACACTGCTACCCTTCAAGATGGCACCTCAGTGTCTAATCACTTACAGTAAAGCTTTGAACAAACATCAGAAAGTGAGTGTTGCAGTGCCGAATACATACACAGTCTCTCCAGTAGATGTCACTATGCTGAAACGAGGGATAAAAGCATGCAGCAGTATGTTAAAATCCACTATTCTTCCTGAAGTAAACATGTTGTCTATGGAAATAAAGCATGTTAAGAAATTAATGCAATATTTGGAAATGATGGAAGAGGCAAATCAGTTTTACAAAACTGTTATTGCAAAATCATTTTCCCCACTCTGATGTTGCTGTTTCTTTGTTTTTACTGTAGTGTTTTTCTCCCTTTGCTGGAAGCTTAGTAATGTTTATCTATCGAGTTTTGCAAAAATCTTTGTTTTAATTTATATATATATATAAGACAGGAAGGAAAATATGTGCATTATGCAATATTATATTAGTTGTCTTTAAATGATCAATAATATATATATATATATATCTCTGTGTGTGTGTGTGTGTGTGGGTGTGGGGGTGGGGGTGGGGGTGGGTGGGTGGGTGTGCGTGTTTTTTTTATTTAAATTTGAAAGCAGCATTCTCAAATATAAAAATGTGATTCCTGTCAAATCTGATTTTGTGCGTCTATCGACTTTTGCAAAAATGCTCCAATTCACCAGTGTTGCTTCACCAAAGTGACTACTTCACTGTTTTCTCACATAACTTTTTTATAAAGCAAACAGCCTTCAGCTTCAAACTAATATGTGCTGCACTTTGCTTACTTTTTTTTTAAACACCTTATTAGTGTAATTGCTTTTAAGGTTTTCTGAAGTAATAAGTATTATTATGTATCAGACCTTTTGTTTCAAAAAGTGTTTCAAAAAGATGGGCTCAGGGGTTCAAGTCCCTTCAGATATCTAAATACTGAATAGTGAAACAATGGAGTCTCACTTATACTTTCTCTGCCATGTACATAGAGGTGAGAAGGTAATTGTATTTGATCTAAGAATTCAATAACAAGATTTAACTCTAAATATACTTGCTGGATAAAAATAAAGTTTGTATGTTTGCGTGCATGCATGCGTGTGTGCTTGCATGTGTGCATCCGTGCTTGAGGTAAAATTATCATCATTTTTGCTGCTTTTATGGGAACTGTCAGTATTATTTCCCGAAACAAGTGCATACCTCATGTTCTCACATAACCATATTACAAACCAAACAACTTCAACTTTAAGTTAATACACACAACAGATTTCTATACTAAATTTCTCAGAATAATAAATATGCTTAGATATATTTTTGAGCAACTATTAGAATTAGAGTTTTGAGTAACTCCATGCCTTTTGTCCCTAACTAAGCATTTTGAAATGGGGAACCAATGAAATCTTGTGCGATAAGTTTGAAGAATGCAGATCGTTTAAGCCACCTACTGTGACATTTGAATAGGGAGAATTAGCGATACTTTGAGATGTACAGGAACTTTACCTTGCACATTAAATTAAAAAAAACATATAGATAAAGGTAAGTAAAATATGTTTTAAGCCACATACAGATACATAAATTATAGAAATACTATGTTAGATAGTATGTTGTGAAAGAGTTTGCTGATGATTGGACTCCATAAGATGAGCTGAAAGGTATCAAAGGCAATCCAAACATTCATTTCTGCCAGTGCATAGTCACATAGATCTATTTTATTCCAGTGAGGGTGTGTGTAGCTAGGATGCATCTTTATTAAATCATGGTATTGTTATGGCAGTTTATAATTTTATTGAGCAGATTCTAGAAATAACTGATAAAGGGAAGTGAGGGTACAGTTATTTTTAGATTTAACAAAGTCATTTGAAATGGTTCAACTTGACATTCTATTAAACTCTAGTTATTAGTAATAAGAGGAAAGGGACAGGAATGGTTTTAGTCTTATTTGTGCAACTGCAAACATATGGTTGAAATATTAAATATTGATCAGCAAAATGTTAAAATTTTAACTCTAAAATGCAAAATACAATTCATGGAGTAGCTCAGAGTTCTATATTGGGACCAATTTTATTTCTGACCTTTATAAATTATTTTCCATAATGAAGGACCTGAGAATAAAGAGAGCCTAATAATCAAAATGGGTTTAATAATAACAAATTACTTTTTAAATCCTTCGAACACAGCAGTATTTGCATTTAGGCATAAGAAATGTAAACATGAGATAACTATTGACCCTCATATTTATGCAACAAAAATAACACAAGTTGACCATACAAATTTTTTGTTAAATCAACTTCTAATTTGGGGGATCTGTGTAGCTAACTTAAAAACAAATTCTACTTTTCATTAAAGTAATAAAGAAAGAAATAGAAAGGAATTGTATAAAAATTGTATATTTTGCATAACCAGGTAGTCTGTTGAGATATGGAATGATGTTTTGGGGAAATGGTGAAGTTGGTTACTTATTTTCTAAGACCCAGAAAAAAATAAATAGAATCATCACAAATATTGGTAAAACTGACTCTTGTTAAGCATTTTTTAAAGGATTAAAAATATTATCTTTGCTAGCTGGTATTCTTCCTTCACATTATGCTGTGTGAAGCAGAACATCAATAATTGTATCACAAATGAAGATATTCATTTCCACAATACTTGAAACAAAACAGATTTAAAGTTATATAGAATAAAAAGAAGTATTTCAGAAAGTGGAGTGCCATTGTTACTAAAATTAGGCAAGTGAGTCAACCTTGTATATACTTTTCTCCACTTACAAGTTTTTTATGAAGACTAGTTTCTGGGGACTTCTCCCCTATCGTCAGTTCTGTGGTTGACTGATGATGCATCCGGTGTCTGCATCTGGCTTGGTGTCGTGCTGCCATCTAATGTCCTGGTAAGTTTGATGACGTCATCTACCGCGGGAATTTCAAAATTCATCAAGAGGTCCTGTTTTTACGTAATAAATATGTTTTCCCAAATCTGTAGTTCCAGAGGTTTCTTTGCCTGTTTGATCAGTTCTATTTCTTGTTTTATGTTGTGATTCTCAGATCAAAAGTGATGTGCTACGGCCGACTTGTCCATTTGTTTGAATTTAATATTTCTGAAGTGTTCTTTCATTCTTGTTCCTAGATTCCTTTTGGTCTTACCAATGTTTATCTTGTCACAATCCTGGCAACTCAGTTGGTAAATGCCTGATAATTGAGTTTTCGGTGTGCTATTTTTTAGAGGATGGTTTAGTAAGTTGCGGATGTTGTGTTTGTTTTGAGGGGCTAATGCCAGATATGGAAAATTTACATTTCATCCAAAATACTTAAAAAAATTTGAAAAGATATTTAAGAGCTTCAACATAAAATTAGCCCCTCAAAACAAACACAACATCCGCAACTTACTAAACCACCCTCTAAAAAATAGCACACCGAAAACTCAATTATCAGGCATTTACCAAATGAGTTGCCAGGATTGTGACAAGATATACATTGGTAAGACCAAAAGGAATCTAGGAACAAGAATGAAAGAACACTTCAGAAATATTAAATTCAAACAAATGGACAAGTCGGCCGTAGCACATCACTTTTGGTCTGAGAATCACAACATAAAACAAGAAATAGAACTGATCAAACAGGCAAAGGAACCTCTGGAACTACAGATTTGGGAAAACACATTTATTACGTAAAAATAGGACCTCTTGATGAATTTTGAAATTCCCGCAGTAGATGGCGTCATCAAACTTACCAGGACATTAGATGGCAGTACAACACCAAGCCAGATGCAGACACCGGATGCATCATCAGTCAGCCACAGAACTGACGATAGGGGAGAAGTCCCCAGAAACTAGTCTTCATAAAAAACTTGTAAGTGGAGAAAAGTATATACAAGGTTGACTCACTTGCCTAATTTTAGATTTAAAGTTATTAAAAATAAATCATCCGGTTTGCAAAAGAGGTAAAGATTACAGAACTATGCTATTTAACAAATTTCCAGGAAATTTAGAACAGTATATGCCCAGCTTCAAAAAAAGATTTGAAAACCTTGCTGCACAGAGAAGACTTATTACAGCATAGATGAGTTTCCAGACTCAATTTAGTTTAGTTTTTTTTTGTAATTTATGTCCTCCAATGTTAAGTAATATTGGACGATGAATGAAATGGGTGAAGTGATGCTCAAATGAGTCCGGGGTCCATGGAGCTTAGAGTTACCCGACATTCGTCTATTAGGATAAGGGGAAAACCCCGGAAAAAGCTTTTTCCAGGTAACTCACCCTGACCGAGATTCAAACTCAAGACCTCTTGAACATGAGGCGGACACACTACCACCTACGCTACTGAGGCGGGCTCTCAATTTAGTAGCTTTATATCAATGTATTAAAATTGATAAATATTCAATAAATTTATATAAGGATAATTTTGTATTGATTAATGCAATTTGACAAAACTGTGTATACTTGGTTATGTTAACGGTGAATAAATCTATCTGTCTCTCTCTAAATGACCTAGAGTAATAAAGAAAATGACTTCTCATCTGAGAGAAATGTATTTGAAAATTCAAATCAGTGGCAAGGAATATCTCAGAAATGATTTATGTCAGAAAAAAAAGTTATTAGATATAAATTCTGTGCTTTAATGAGATTCACATTTTTTTATGTAATAAGAGTTTTGTCTATCAGTTACAGTTTACCTCTTTTGCAAAAATGATTCAGAATGAGGATTTCAGAGACTATTCCCAGAAAATTCAAGATGCGCAGTTCGTTTGTCATGAAAATACTTTTAACGCTTGGTAACATTGGTAACAATTAGATTGTAAGAGCCATTTTTGAGAAGATCAAAATATTAAAAATAAAAAAAAAAAAAAAAGGGAAAAAGAAGAAAAAAAAGAAAGAAAATTCCATGTAGTTTGGGACAGGGGTAATTTTCTAAAAATTGTCATGTCACATCCTTTGACGATGCTGAATGTAACACCAAGTTGGTATCCAACTGACCTTTTGTTATTGAGTTACGCAGTTCACAGATAGATAGCTCACACACATACATACGTATATTTTTCTAAAAATTCATTGTTTTATTTATTCAGTGCATCTTAAACTTTATATTTTCAATGAAATCGCGATAAGTATTTCCTGTGTTTAATCTGTTTCTCTGTTAAGTATGCATCAGAAAGTAAAAACAGGCTTATGGCCTGTCGTTAGTGACAGTTTTTACTCTAATCATATTACTGCTTTTCTTTATAACAGTAACAAAATCTCCTTTCTAAATTCTTCTGTATTTTCATCCCTATCTTTCAGAACACTGCCTTTTCTTTTCTCTAACTGTTTTTAATTTTACCTAACAGGTGATGGGTACTCTGCTAGCTTTTTGATTGAACATGGAGCCTCAGTAGCAGCTGTAACCCCAGAGCTAGGGGATACATCACTGCATATGATAGCAAGTTGGTCTTCTGATCCTTCAGAATCTGAAATATGTACTGCTATGACTGAAGTTGCTCGGCAAATGCTGGATAAGGGTCTGGATCCCAACTTACAGAATAAACAAGGCTTGTATGTAACATATCGCTTCAGTCTGTCTTGAATATTTTAAAACACTTGAGTTGAATACATGTAGATAATGCACACATCATTTTCATTCTTGTTATCCTTTGAGTTAAAAGTTTTAAAAAATGTATTAATAAATGGATGTATTGTGACCATTCTTATACAGCTGTTTAACTTTTCTTTTGATATGTGTGCTATATAATTCTAGTTCTTATTTAGCAACCACAAAAATAAAGGCCATTTTAACAATTGAAATTTTTCTTTTTATTACAGTACACCACTACATCTTGCTGTAATGGCACGAAATGAACCAGTATTTTCATTGCTCTTAAGTCGGACATCACAACCAGTTGACCTTAATATGCGCACTCAGGAGGGCCATACTGCACTGTGGTTTGCTTTACTGATGACTGAAGATTATAGTGAAAATAGTTTTGCAAGACGACTGATTGACAAAGGAGCTTCACCTAATCCTGTAATTCTTATTCTCTTGATTATTTATGAATTCTTATATTCCAGAAAACATGTTTGTAGCTATATCTTGGTTTCTTCATAAATGCCATTATATGCATGAGGCATTCATTCTGTATACACATACAATTTCATCATCATAATTTATGCAGATATAATGAACGTAAATTTTGTTTTCTGTATAGATATACTTATCATCAGCCGACTCTCTGCTTCATTTAGTCTGCAGAGAAGGGCGAGAAGCAGCGGGTCTTTTCTTGTGCTCTCATGGTGCAAATCCAAATCATGTAAATAAAAAGGTAAGAAGGCTACAGAAATGGTTGCCCTTTACGCCTAATAGTAGGCACTGTGCAACCAAAGTACTGAAATAACTGAAATGGAGAAAGATAAATCATAGGGACAGATTTTGATGACCTTAAAATGTTAAAAAAATGACATATAATATTCCCTTAATATTCTTTAAAAATGACCTTAAAATGTTAAAATTTTTAAAATGTTAAAAAAAATGGCCTATAACATTCCCTTCATATTCTTTAAAAATAACCTAAAATTGTAAAAAAATTACTTTAATTCAAATTATAAGTTTCATAGTAATTATTAATAATTAAAAATGGTCTAAGACAAATAATGATTATTGATTGGGTTAACTATTCTAAAACATTTCATTTTCGCATTAGTAAGATAAAATAATTAATAAACTAATAATTATGACTAGGTCAGTGTCATTACTACAAAATTAATAAGAAAGGTTATTGACTGAACATACCGTAGTTGGCATTGCATTACGCCACCATAGCCATCCTTAAGTTATCAAAAGTGAAGGATTGCAGTTGTCAGCTAACACTATTTCATATTTGGAAAAACTTCTCTCCACATCCACAGATGTAATCGGTGCATATTTGAAAAACACTATGTTGTTGGTTGTTAAATCTTCGTCAATTATATCAATTCTGAATTCTTTACATGACAAAATATAGACTATTTGATGCATTGCCTGGAACCCATTTTTTTAAATCTAACACAACTTTCAATTTCTGTCTGTTTACCCAAACTCTCCATTTACATTGTTTATAGCATTTTCAGCGCTATTGACTAACTCCACTGACTTCTCCAATGCCATACAATTTTTTTCTAAATGAGTTATGGTTTCTGGAAAAAATGCACAATTTGATTTGATGGAAGCCAATTTAACTTCAACTTCAGGATCAGAAAACAAATCCCCTGTACTCCCAATTGCCTTAGCATCTGCCCTATCAAAGCTATTTACTACCTCTCTCACTATCTGAAAATTGTCACAATAGTATAAGTAAGCTATCAAGAAAGCTACTCTAAAGGCCATGTCATTAAAATATTTACTTCGGAAGAGAGTCTTAACAAAAGCTTTCTCTACTGGGGAAATTAGTCTTATATACTTCTAAAAATTTTGATTTGATCTCCTCATTACTATGAAAACCATGTGCCAGACAGCTAGCATGCTCTAGCTTACTGTAAAATGATTTGATTGAGTTTGCTACCTTTACCATTTAAGGCACTTCGTCTGTTAGGGAGAGGAGCACGCTCTCATTTGTACTCCATTAGACCACAGTAAATACATGAATTTATTAAACAGTTTGCATATCTGAGTGTGGTTAAATGTCTCTAAAACTTCTGAGGTCAGGAGAGAGATTTGTTTAGGGCTGCTTATTTCCAGGGTCCCTATCACTGCATTAGCTATAAAACGTCCCCCTTATCAAGAGTGTCGTCAATTGATTCATAAATTTTCTTTCCATTCATTCATTCACATATGTGGTTTAATGTGACTTCATAACATTTTATTGATTAGTTTTTATGCAATGCTGATACATGTGGAACAGCGCGTAATTCTTTAAAAAATAAAGATGATTTGCTATATGTTGTAGAAGTAGGTTGTTTTTTGTAATTTTGTAATTTTGTAATTTTACGTCCTCCAATGTTAAGTCATATCGGACGGTGAATGAAATGGGTGAAATGATGCTCAAATGTGTCCAGGGTCCATTTAGCTTAGAGCTACCCGACATTCATGTGAGGATAAGGGAAAACCCTGGAGAAAAACCTTAGCCATGTTACTCACCCTGACCGAGATTCAAACTCGGGAGCTCTTGAATGTGAGGCAGACATGCTACCATCTATGCTACCTAGGTGGGCAAGTAGTTGGTTGTAACAATGATTAAGACACTTTTCTTTTGTTCACATTTTGATGAGTTTGCAAATGTTTCTTTCTCACAGCCAATATGTTGTACTGTAAAACGTTTATCTGCAGTGACTTTAATTTTGTGCATCTTGCAAAATAATAAACTCCCATCAGTAGAAAATACTTGTTCACCAAATCCTGTTTCGTCCTGTCTTAAACAGATAGTGCTACACACTTTGTTTTGGCATTTTACACTGCACAAAAATTAACACAACCATACAGAAACACTTGGAAATATTATTAATCAAAAGATATTCATATTGAAGGGGAAGTGCCGAATTAAAGCACTTGAGCAGTATACAATTTTTTTACATTTCATTGAAGCATGCATTTGGTTCCTCAACTGAGCACGAAAACAGATAGCAAAAGAAAAAAAGAAAAATGCACAAGAACTAACATTTAACCATACATTATTTTAAAAATGTTGAATAAAAGTAGGAAAGCAAATAAAATGACCTAAAATTACAAATATAGTTTTAAAAGTGACTGTCAAAAAAATTAGGAAAAAATTCCCTTTAATGACCTATAAAAACCTTATATCAATGCATTTAATTATTAATCTGCATGTCTCCAACAAGTTAAAAAAAATGACACTTCATCAAAATCTGGGCTCTAGTAATCACTTAAAGTATATAAAACATTATTAATTAGTTAACTCACTTGTAGGTTCATTCGTTCACTTTTACAATTTGGTTACAGAAGGAAGCTTTTGCCCCTTCTTATGCTGACATTCTTGCAAGTAGCTCTTTTCCAGACTTGCTATCCTAGTGCTTTTAACTATCTCGTCCTTTCTGTCTTTTTGGTTTCAGTTGTAATGCTAAGTTTAATTTTTATTGCCAGTGCAAATGCATAATATTCAACTCAGTTAAACACACCAGCCATTTTTTTAAGGGTAGAAACAGAATTGGAAAAATTCAATGCCATAGCTGGGATTTCAACCACAGATCTTCCACTCTACTAAGGCTGCTCCACCAATGAATCACCATAGTAGCATGCCGGTGCTATTCAAAGTATACAAATTGAAAGAAGCATCTAGACAATGAAGCACAAGTTAAAATAAAAGTGAATCGAGAAGATATTGACACATTGCTTCACTCACAGTTTGAGTGAAGCAATGTGTCAATATTGTGACTTTGTGGGTTCGTGAAATGAAAAGTCCAATTTCACCACTCAAAAATGTTCTTTATTTCCACCAACTTACAGTTAAACTCTTGCCAATTACACAGAATTACTTGCTGCACACAATTACAATTCACCAGTTCGTCCGTTACAATTTCACTTGTACTCGCGATTACATAAACTCCGATGCACATACCAGTTACGTACAGTCTTCCGTTGCACAATCTTCTCGTTCATTAACACGTCACTGACTAACTCTTCACCAAGAACTGCGACTGTCTCCTCACTCACACTCACTAACCAACTGACTGACTCACTGACTGTCTGCAACCCCCCTTTATATAGGAATATCGCCGCCTTCCAGTGTCCACGAGAATGTTCCAGTAAAAGAATGATCGAGAACCAGGTGTAAGGGAAACAGACGGCACAGTCATGTTTTTCCTCCGTCACCACTGCCTGTCACCACTATAAGACAAACGAGGGGAGGGCGTAGCTAACACGGACCTCCCTCGTCTCCCGCTCTCAGCTGCTTTCATAGGGTGTTCCAGCGCTCGCGTTACACTGCTCCCTCCTCAAAGCTGTTCGCCCCGAACAGCCCCATCGTAGCGTGCGAGGCGGTCCAGGTGTACCACCAGCATCTGCTCGGAGTCTCAGCCAGAAGTAGCGCTGCCGTAGTTTGTGAATCATTCGGTTCGCTCCCAGGTGTCCTCCTGAAGTACCGGCGTGCACTTCCTCCAAGACTTCCGGGACCTTGCTCCGGGGAAGTACCAACTGTTCTCTCTGCGCCTTCCCATCGGGTGACTCCCATACCCGGAACAGCACGCCCTCTCTGGTCTTCAACGAGTCCCATTGGGCCCAGTACGACTTGTAGGTGGCGCTCCTCGGTGCGATGTCCTCCCAGGTTGGTCTCGTCCCTGCGTCCACTTCCCTCAAGAGTGGCCCCAAGTCTGCGTCCGCCAGCTGCTCCCTCCTCAGGCCTGCGCTATCCCAGCCTTCAGCAGGCACTGCCACAACTACTCGGACTGCTGCGGCGCGCTCCTTCTCTTCCACTCTTGTGCGCTCATGGCCGTCCTGGATCTGCGATAGGACACCTCCAATGTAATGGTCGCTAGCGTCGGTGTCCACAATGAAGGCGCCACCCGGTTGTGGGAAACCCAAAATTGGAGCACTGCACAGGGTCCCCTTCGGGTGCTGGAAAGCGTCTTCGGCGTCCTCCGTCCACACATAAGGCCGGTTTTCCTCCGTCAGGCGGGTGAGGGGTTTTGCGATGTTGTCGGCCTTTTCCTATAAATCATTAAGGCGGTCCTCTACTTGACCCATCCGCTTGCCCAGATTTGTGACGTCATCCTTCACGCCGGCCAACCGTTCCTCAAACTTGGCGGCGAGGACCTCGTTCGCCTCCCTCATCTCCGTTGTCAGTTCGGCCATCTTTGAGGTCATTGTCGTGGCCAAGTTGTTGTTAGCCGTTTCCGTCTTCGCTGTTAATTCGGCCTTCATTTCTTCCATCTTCCCTATGATGTTGTCGTTTGCCGCTTCTGTTTTTGCAGCGAGGTTTTCATTTGCCGTCTTCATTTCTGTCAGTTCCGCCTTCATTTCCATCATCTCCAAAATTATCTCCAATGCCGCGTCCATGGTTGTAATGTTCGGTGCTGTTTCTTCCCGCTTCCTGACACCAGTGTGACTTTGTGGGTTCGTGAAATGAAAAGTCCAATTTCACCACTCAAAAATGTTCTTTATTTCCACCAACTTACAGTTAAACTCTTGCCAATTACACAGAATTACTTGCTGCACACAATTACAATTCACCAGTTCGTCCGTTACAATTTCACTTGTACTCGCGATTACATAAACTCCGATGCACATACCAGTTACGTACAGTCTTCCGTTGCACAATCTTCTCGTTCATTAACATGTCACTGACTAACTCTTCACCAAGAACTGCGACTGTCTCCTCACTCACACTCACTAACCAACTGACTGACTCACTGACTGTCTGCAACCCCCCTTTATATAGGAATATCGCCGCCTTCCAGTGTCCGCGAGAATGTTCCAGTAAAAGAATGATCGAGAACCAGGTGTAAGGGAAACAGACGGCACAGTCATGTTTTTCCTCCGTCACCACTGCCTGTCACCACTATAAGACAAACGAGGGGAGGGCGTAGCTAACACGGACCTCCCTCGTCTCCCGCTCTCAGCTGCTTTCATAGGGTGTTCCAGCGCTCGCGTTACAATATCTTCTCGATTCACTTTTATTTTATGCCGATACTACAACTCGTAAATACAAGTGTTGGACTTTTTATTATATTTTTATTATTATATTCATCAATTGCAAGTTGCCATTGGTGTAAGTGATCTCTATTTTGAGATTTCCTATGGTCTACAGAAAAAATGTGAGTCAGTTTGGAAATTTAACGTCATGCTGGTATGTTACCATGGTAGCTCAGTGGTACAGCAACCATGCGTAGAGCTAAATTACATAGTTCAAGTCCCAGTTGTGCCATTGAATTTTCAAGTTGTGATTCTAGCTTTCCAAGTTTGCCTAGACACCGTTTGTGTATGCTAGAACAATAAATTACCATTTATTGTCCTTATTAATGAACACCAATTATTGTTCAGGTAACCTTTGACATTTCTAGAATATACTAAAAAAATACAAGAAGGTTTGGATTGAGTCCAGAGAAGAGAAAAAAGTAGCTCATTCAATTTGCATGTTACTATTATAAGCTGAAGATATGTAATGTAAATTCCATGTGAATCATTATCATCAGACCACAATCTCTGACTGACTAAAGAGTGTGTTAGGCATTCATTAGCAAACTGGGATCACTGCAAAGAATTATATCTTATTGTAATAGGGAGAAAGTCCATTGCATCTGGCATGTTCCAAGGGACTTAACAGGTTGGTGAGGGAGTTGCTAAGAAGTGGTGCCAATCCAAATCTTCAAACATTGCATGGAGATGATGGTAGTCCTTACAGGCAAACTCCTCTTCATATGGCAGTGGTTGAAGGTCATGAAGAAGCTATAAAGGCTGTTCTGGATCATAAAGGTAAACAAATAGTAAAAAAAATATTGATACAGTGAGAAGAATTTGTGCATGTTTACATGCTGTTTGCTGATTCATTGGAAGATTATTTATCGCTTGATAAACCTGTGTTTTAACTGGAATTATAGCGCAGTGAACCAATTGTAGAATTATGTAGAAAAAAAAATATCTAATGTACTGCACTCATGTAAATTCCTCTATTTTTGCACAAACTATTCTTAAAAATTGAAATAGTTATGAATAAAAGCATCGTTAAAAGTGAAGCTAAATTCATATTAAAAGACTTATTGGGTCATATTAAAACTTAAAACTTCACTCACAACACTTGAAAACAAAAATGTTTTCAGGAGAACCAATTCTGAAGATAGTGGGTCAGTCGCCACTCAACTGAGGATGGGACTGGGGTGATCCTGAAAACTTTCCTGTTTTTAATAGTGATGTGAAGTTTTAAGTTTTAATAATAGGACTCAATAAGTCTTAATATTCTTACTACAAATGCTTATTCATTTACTTCATGTTAATTGAGAAAGTCATTTGCATATATTATCCTATTGCTAATTTTCTTGAATATGGTAATATAGTAGGCTTTAACCAAATCCTTTAAGAGTACAGATGGTGGTTATGTGATGATTAGGGTCCGGATTTTTAGGTTAAAAAAAAAAAGAAACTAAACAACTCTCACACCTAAAATTACATAAATAGCTGCTTTCCCTTTTTAAATGAAGAAGATATGTTCAGATTTTTAAAGTTAATTTGGAAGGACATATTCAAGAGTAAATTAATAAAACAAATGAAATGCACTCTTAAAATGATATTCATCTCAACAAAGAAAATGTGTACAGATAAATCAATCTGAATGAGTTTTGAATTCTGCTCCTCTGGAATATCAGGCAGAAGCACACAATGGAACACAACAGAAACCGGTGAAATGTTTTCCTGGAGTAGTTCTTTGTACCTATGAGATACATACCTTTTAGTACTCCACTTAATGGAATTTATTGTTTTGTTTCATAAGTACATATATTTGGCTCTTATTTATATCAACCGAGATAAACATGTGCAGAAATAATTTTACTACATAGTGTGTTGTGGTTACAAAAAGGAAAAGTGATGTCTTTGTGATTGAAACTCCCATTAAATGCAGTACATATGAGGTGTGGTGACATCTTGATGCAGCTATTAAAAGCTCATTTCATTGTTCTGCTCGAAAACCTCCCTTGCTCTTTGTGTGTTTGAATCTTTTACCTTTGTCTAACTATTCCTCTGAGCTACAGATCATAGGAAGTTAAAAGTAAAACTATACTATGTATATTGGAATTTTAAAGTGGATGTGCGTTTTGACCTACTGCACTGACATCATTGGTCTACACTCCAATTACATTATGTTTTGTTGAAAAGAACATTTTTGTCATACAATAATGTGTTGCGTGACAATAGACAATTGTTTACCCCAGAACATTTGACTATGTATGTAACTATTTACTGCAATGCCAAAAAATAACCTACAAAGCAAACAGTAAACTCTATTTTGTGTCGAGATTTAACTGTACTCTACCTTTTTGGGACCTTAAAATCACAAAAAGCAATGAAAAACTAGAATTTGATATCCATAGAAAAGCAACACACAGATAATTACATCAAAGCAAATAGTTTCAACCCAATTCCACACAAACATGCCACCATAAACAGTCTCACACACAGATTAGTAAATCTACCCCTCAGCCAGCAAGAATATAAAAAAGAATACCATCAAATCTTAAAAATGGCAATTAAAAATGTATATGGAAAAAACCTTGAAGATAAAAAACTAAAATCATTCAAACTTCAAAAGAGATTAAAACAGATCACAGCTCTCACACCAATAAAACAAGAAACTAGATTTGCTAAATTTACTTACCACCCCTGGGCCACAAAAAAGTTCCAAAAAATATTCAAGAAATACAATATAACATTGGCACCAAAAAACAATTACAACATTAAAAACCTACTTAACAGTAATAATACTGATACGATAAAACCAGAAGAAAAGTCTGGCATTTACAAGATTAAGTGTAAAGACGTAAAACATGTACTTAGGGAGGACAAAAAGAAACATAGGCACTAGAAAGAAAGAACATTTTAGTCACTTAAGATACAAAGATATTGATGAGTCTGCAATAGCAGCTCATTTCTGGTCTGAAAATCATGAAATTGAAGATAGCACAAAATTACTAAAATACGTACAAAAACATAGTTAACTCGTCCTATGGGATAGAATATACCTAGGAAAGCATAAAAACCAACTAATGAACTTCGAAATCCCGCCAGAAGAGAATCCCACATTTAAGTTCATCACTAAATCAACAGATGGCAGCAGCAACTCCAGAATTACCCACACCACTGGATCAAGCTTTAGTCGCATAAGAGCCGAAGATGCAAACGATGATTTGCGAAACATGTCCTCAAAATAGGAACGTAAGTGAAGCAGAGGTGTAATAAATACGACTCATCTATAAATTAATAATCTATTTTGTGTGTTCTTTGATGAATATCTTAGGTACTTTTCTGAAATAAGTTCGTGAATAAATCTTACAGATAAGTAGCAGAAAAGGAAAATAATAAGTATTATGTACTCATAAGCAAACAAAACATAAAAAAAAAACCTTATTTTAATAAAGAAAAACCTAAAAAGCCTATTTTAAACAAATAAAAAGCCTAAAATGAAGGAATATTCCACTTAAAAATCCGGGCCCTAGTGAGGACTGAAATTCTGTTCTCTTTGCATGGGCAAGAGATAAAATATGAATAACCTATTCCTTAGAAAAGTGCAAATATTGAAAAATTCAAACAAATAACAAGAAATATTTAGGAAATTATTCACTCCACAGAAAATTGTACTTGAAATAAATTATGCATTTTTACGATATCTTTATTTTTCATGCAGTAAGATTTTGTTCTATCTCTTACAATTTACCATTTATTTAAAAGTCATTCAGAATGTACAGGACTTCTGAAGATATCCCTGGAAAATTCAATATGTATATTTCATAGCATAAAGGTATCTAAAACATACGATATTTTAATAAAAATTCTGAGGTACCTTTGAGAAAATTAACATTTTAAAAAATGTTTCATGTAAAAGATAGTCATGATAGGCAGATTTTTTTGAAAATCTTCATCCTTTGAAGTTAAATACCAAGTTTGGTATTTAACCACTTGTTGAGTGGGAGTTACACTTTCACAGACACATATGCACTGGCCTGAAATTAAAAATACTTTTTTTATCCAGTCCTAAAAGTCTCTAATTTCAGTAAAATTCCTGTATCAAATTTTTTGGTGAATACAATACTTACCCTGTTCACTGTGAGTACTGTGACTTTGTGGGTTCGTAAAATTAAATGTCCAATTTGCAGAAATTCAAACTGTTCTTTATTTTCATAGAAATACTCTTTGTACACCTCTTACAGTAGCAGAATTACATAACATATACAAATATGTTCGTCAAGGTCATCGACCACAGAGTTCTTTCAAAACACAGCTCCACGCACATGTTTATGAAGTTCTGATTACAACTCTGTCTAATGGTGAGTTACGGCTTCTTTATACACCTCTATTCATATTGTCGCAGCAACAGGCATTAAAGTTTCGGTGCAAATAGATAACAGACAGATAGTGTTTCACGGTAATAAAGAGCTTGCATAAGCAGTTAAAGATAGCGCGAGATAAAGGTCTGCAGATAGAAACAAACTGAGGTAAATGGAAATTTCCGGTGACGTCTTGGTTGATAGAGATTATTCGGTTTGTTTATTGTTCCGGAAATATCTAGAATTTATCAATGAGGTATTTAAGAAGGCGACGACTCAGCAAGAGTCAGTCGCGAACAGTCGTAAGCAGTAAACAGCTGTAGAGTGTTGTTGTAACGAGAGCTGATGTATACAGAACGTTGTTTGTTAATGTCATCGACCTTGGTAAACTGTGTGTATGTGTCGTAATTCTGTTATGTGAGAATTGAACAGTGTATTTCTATGGAAATAAACAACATTTGGAATATCTGCAAGTCGGATTTTTAATTCTACAAACCCACAAAGTCACAATATTTCTAGAAATTAATTGAATGTTCTGCAACAAACAAGAAATCAAACCTTCCAGTCAGCTGTCTGTCTCTTTATCTGTTTCGGCAAGCTTTTATCTCTGCGTTGCACTATCTGTCTCTTTGTGCACGCTGGCCATGCTCGTTGCAACAATGCGATCGGCGACAGTACATAGTAGAGAAAATAAAAATGAAACTAAACAATATACGTATTATATATTGTCGTTGCGCATGCAAAATCGGCTATGTGCACTTTTTTATGAAAATGAGTTATGTGTACCTCAAGGAGCAAGAAAGCAAGCATAATTGATCCCGAAAATCTTCTATGGGAATCTCCCATGGTTGTGCTTGTACAGGTGAAAGTGCAAACTCGGCTATGTACTTGAACTGCATACTGTTCCTGCCAAATCAGCTATGTGAATCTCTCACACATATCGGACCTTCACTCCGTTATGTTGTGCTTTATCATGCACATAGCTGATTATGCAAAATCTCATTTTATAAGTTCACACTACTGAATTAGTCATTAATTCTTTTATATTTGATATTGCATACAAATTAAAGTATACACTTTTCTCCACTTTAATACAACAATCAGATAACATACAGAAGTATAGCATAGCATAGCATTTCAGTTACATAATGTTGCAATACTGAAGACATGTATCACACAAATGTATGATAAAACAGATTTAAATTGAAACGAAATAGTTAGCCTATAATTATGAGAGCATTAATTATAATGGCCCCGTTGTCATCACAAGAAATAAGCATGAATGGTGTAAAACATAATATAAATGACTTACAAACATATCAATTAATGTATTTATTATATCTGAAAGAAAACTTTTTATATATAATGGGAAGAATACTTATTTGCGAAAGTTACAGTTCACTAATATTTTAGATTACCATAGTACAAATGATATTCCTTGTTCATGAACATTTTCAGAGACTGTAGGCTTTGAAATTTTGTTTTGTCTATCTTCAGCAAGTCATGATAGAGATTTTGAGGATCAGTTACATTCAATTTATGCCTGCACTGTGGAAGTGGTTGCCACTCGTCTCAATGGTTCTTTTTGTAGAAAAGCTCCCCCTTTGTAAAGTAGTGCTCGTATGTCGGTGACAGTAGGATCACCTGTTTTCTTTCATGGTCTTATAGATGGAAAGTTATGTGGAAGGCTTTCAACATTTTTGAAAAACGAATGGTCCAGATGATTTATTATGTATGGATGGGCACCTTTTTTCTTGTTCCTAGCTTCCTTCATCCTACTGACATAATGTGCATGGGTGTATATTGGTGGATTAAACAGCCTCTCTAATTATTAATTTATAACTGGATCAAGCTTTAGTCGCCTAAGAGCCAACGATGCAAACGATGGTTTGCGAAACATGTCCTCAAAATAGGTACCTAAGTGAAGCCGATGTGTAATAAATACGACTCATCTATAAATTAATAATTATTTCTCTTCACTGTGGTGTTCCAATACAGTTAAATCTCAATATAGCCTCTCTAATGTTGAATGGACGCTATCCACCTCCATCATTGTATGTCCTTTCTCCAGTATGATTTGTTCAATTTCAATTTGAAAATTACTCGATGCGTCAGTCAAAGCACTTGCCAAAACTTTATATTTTTGTTTTGGTACGCGCAACCATCAGACACCAAAATGATTTTTTGTACGTCGAATTTTTCCTAATGAAATCAAGGATGCAAGTTGTAAATTCATTGGCTGTAATTTTCCCTTCTCCTTCATGCCACACATAAAGGTGTACATCGTTTGTATTACTAACATAAATTGTAAAATTGTATATTTGTAATTTCTGGCTGTAGTATTGTTTAGAAACAGTTAATTTTGGGCACAGAAGAATACTTTGGAAGTCCATCGTAGCCACAAGGACATTATCAGATGCTGAAGAAATTGCATCTTCCTTCGCTTTCCACACTTCTTTTTTCTTCTGGACATACAGATTATAATAATCTTCTTGTTTCAGGTTCCCTTCCTTAAATGCAATAAAACTGTCGCATTGTTATTTCCTAGGTTTGTGTATAGATATTTTCTGTTTTTCTAAAATTTCACAAAATATTTTCATTTCCACTGATTCATTTTCTGTTTCTTCACACCACTCCTTATAAATTTTGTGCATTTGATTAAGAGATCTTTATTCTGAATCCACATATACACGTGAACTACTAGCTCTACAGTAGTGGCTGGGAACTTTTGGAATTAACTCCAACCACTTGCTTACAGATTCTGATTTTTAACAGTTTCCTCTTATTAGATGGTTCTTGTGTATGTTTCCTCTTTCCACCCTCCACAGCTTCAGTGTCGGATTCTTCACTTTTGATAGTTTCATTTGTCTTAATTTCATTGAAATCCTTGACCCAGTTAAGCAGTTTTCTTCAGTAAGAGGGTAGAAAGAAAAAAAATCTCTACACACCCTTTCCTTTGACCCATCTACTAGGGGTAGATAAGTTATAGTCGTACTGCTTAGTAGGATGATCTTTTTCAGTTCCTTTTCTTCTAATAACTAGCCTAAGTTCACATGACCATTAATACACACATTTTTCTCCTCCCAGGTATTAAAATTCCAGAATCTTTCATGTACTTTCTTTCATATATTTTCATCGAATTTATGGCACATGAAACTTCTTTTGCCTGATTTGCTCTCTTTGTGTGGACAAGTTTTAGGTAGTAATTTTCTTCCCTCACGTTCCACAATAATGTACACATTGGCACCCTTCTTCTACCCTTAATATTTCTTCCCGTGTATTCTTAATTCTTTATTATCCACTCTGCTATTATTTTTCTTCCCCAAGTCCTTGTCATTCTCTTCATTGTCACCTTCATTTCCACTACCTAGAATGTCGTCGTTAGAGACAGGTAGCACTACTCCTGTTATATCAGATAAAGTGGATGTATTTGGGGTCTCAGTTAGTTTACAATCGTCTAAACTAGTATTTCAGCTCAACCACCAGTTGAAAGAACTGGAATTTGTGTGTCATTTGCGCCAATTGTATCAGAATTACTCACTATAAATGCGTCAGTAATTACTGTCTGTTTTGGCATGGTTGCTACTGGAACATCATCCCATGGCAATACAATACACTCTTTATCTGTAACAATATGAATAATTTATTTTATAATACTGCCTGGGTGGTTTTCTAGTTTCTAAAACGTTAAAATTGTAATTCACTGCTTAATAAAATTATGTCTTTAATAAATTATTTGTTATACTGATGCATTTATAATGATTTAAACCCATCACAAAATTAAATATAAAAAATACCCTAAAATAAACTTAATACATACTCAATACAACTAATAAATATTTTCAAATAATTTTTAAAGAGTTTGGTATAACTAGTTCCTCAAAATAAATATAGTATTAAAAATTTATTGCATTTCTCTAAAAATGATAAAATTCCTAATAATAAAAAATCTGGTATTTATCATGGATAGAGTCAACATGAAAAATTCAATGCCATGGCCGGGATTTGAACCACAGATCTCCTGGTTTCCGTCCAGTTGCTGTTAACCTTTGAGCTACCATGGCCAACGTACCATCCTGACACTAAATTCTCCAGTTGACTCGTATATTTTCCCAGTGGACCACTAGGGGCTCTCGCATCCGAGATACACCATTTGTGGCGACTTACTATTGTAAGTACTTAAGTCCCAGGCTTCATCATTTAACTCTTATTATTTTAGTTAATTGATGGAAATTAATCATTTCTCCACACTAGCCATATATAGGCTAAGATTTTTGATGGATAGGGTCAACATGAAAAATTCAATGCCATGGCCGGGATTTGAACCACGAGTCAACTGGAGAATTTAGTGTCACGATGGTACGTTGGCCATGGTAGCTCAAAGGTTAAGAGCGACTGGACGGAAACCAGGAGATCCGTGGTTCAAATCCCGGCCATGACATTGAATTTTTCATGTTGACTCTATCCGTCAAATATCTTAGCCTTTATGCGGCTAGTGTGCAGAAATGATTAATTTCCATCAATTAACTGGTATTTATCAATTGTAATTGTTTCGATTGTGATAAAGTTTATATTGGAAAGACAAAATGTAATTTAGAAACCAGAACGAAAAAACATTAAGTATATACAGACTGATAAATTGGCTGTAGCAGATCACTTTTGGTCATTTAACCATGAAATAAATCCAGGAGTTAAATTATTAAAACAAATAAATGGTCCAATAGATTTAATGGTTTGGGAAAAGATATTTATTTTAAAAAATAAACATTGTGTAATGAATTTTGAAATACCGGCAGTCGATTTTGTTTTTAAATTTGTTTTATTTTCAGATTTTGGTAGTACTAACAAGAACATATTAACATCTAGCATTTGTAACGATGATGATAGCTTTGTTGTTTCCGGCTGAGGATGTGGAAGAATTTCCATGAAATTGTGATCCCAGACAATTTATAAGAAAAGTGTCATTATTTCTTATAAGATAAGTGAAGTTTTAAGTTAAAAATTGTTATATTTGTATATATTTGTTTGCTTCACTGTTAATAGCTTCATATCTTACATATTTAAGTAAAATGTTTTTATCATTGTAAAAGGAATAGCGACACTTCTGAAAACACATACTAATTTTGTGTTATGATGTGCTTATGTTCACTTCTAAAGGAAATAAATTGGAATATTTGAAAAGAAGTTAAACAATTCTTTAATTTATTTAGTAAATTACTGTGACTTTGTGGGTTCGCAGAATTAAAAATCCAATTTGCAGAAATTCCAAATGTTCTCTATTTCCATAGAAATACACTTTGGTCAACCCTTACAGTAGCAGAATTACGTAACATACACAAATACAATCTTCCAAGGTCGCCTGCCACACCCACAAACAAAGAGTTTACTTTCAAAACACTGCTGCATGCATATGCAGTTCCGATTACAACTCTCTCTTGGCGAGTCGCGGCTTCCTTATATACATCTACTCATATTTCTAGACATTTCTGGAATATTCTGTAACAAACAAGAAATCAAAACTTCCAGTCAGCTATCTGTCTCTTTATCTGTTTTGGCAAGCTTTTATCTCTGCACTGTACTATCTGTCCCTTATCTCTGCAGTGCACTGTGTGTCCATTTGTGTGCATCGGCCGCGCCTCCTCAACAATGCGATGGGTGACATTTCTTTCCTATCCCAGAGGTACGAGGTTTTCATGAGACGACTGTAGTTGCCATGGGTAACAGCAAGAGGGCATTGCAATCTGGAACGTTGGATCCAGCCCCAAGGACTGGACATTGCAGCATCCCATCCCTGAGATCCTGTAGCAACTCAGCAATGCGGAGCAGAACAGCAGCATTCCCAGTAGAAATCCTGTTCCATGCTTACTATATGAAAAATGCAGATCTTGTTTAAAGTATCTACCTTATGTCAAATAATTTGCTTTTTCTGACATTGCAGTTTCTTGGATACTCAAAGTTATGCTTAAATCACTCCATTGTTTCTCAAGGTCATGCAAAGAGAGGAATTTCAAAGCCAGCATATAAAAAAACTGCTTTTTAAAGATTTGACTTCACTTAAGCATCATGCATCCCTTCTGCATCTACAGTGAAATGTATAATAAAATTTCTGCGGTGTTTTATCTCAATTAATATGAAGAAACAGCAGAACAAGCTTTGTAAGAGTATTCTGTAAAAGAGATGATAGAGAAAGGTATTTAAATATCACATAAAAGCTATTCTTACTGCCTGCTTTAGGTATAGCAATTAGAGGATTATTAACATAAAATATTTGAGGCTTTTATATCATAGTAGTTCTTGAAATGCCCAGACCTGATTGTTTTCATGTACTGTAAATACAAGGCAAGCTTCGCTGATCCAGCTGCAATACCATTACTGCTAATGGTAGTGACAGTATGTATTACTGCCAATGATAGTGACAATACTTAAGTCTGATAGCCCTATGCTCAAACTAAAATTAATCTTATTTCAAGGATAAACACATATTTTTATAAAATAAAAGAATATTTATGCATTATTTATACTACTTATTGTTTATTTATACTTCTTTTCCTTTCCCCATTATACACTTATTTAACACCAGGAATCGTGCATAGCAGGATAAAAATACTATTAGAATTTCATAAGTAATGCATAAGTTGGTAGTAAGATTGGATAATGCAATACTAGTGAAGATTGAGGCAGTTGCAGTTGAAGGTTTGAGAAAGAAGCATATGTATGCATTGTATAAATAGCTTACTCTGTATTTGTTCAGGCTAGAAATGGTGTGTACAGTGTTTCAGGTACTGCAACTGTTGAAGATCACGGTCATATATTAAGGTTGAAATTTTAAGCAGGAAAATAAAGAGAAATTTACACTACTGAGAATGGACCATAGATAAATATCTTATTGACTGATCACTTTTGTGGTGGCCATGTGAGTATAAACAATGTCCCTGAACAAGGAAGGCTGATAGCATTCACAGGTAAAAGAGGAATAAAGGTTGTAGCAGGTGCTCTTGAAGATTACAGCCAGTTACAGCAATGTAACTATTCTATATATTAACTAATGATTTAAAAGAGAGAAGAATTTCTGTATTTATGGGTTCCTTGAGGTTGACTGCTAAATAGAAGCAGAAACACCTGGGTATTGCTATATTGTTGAAAGAAGATTAGGGACTTTGAGCTAGCATTGAAATTAGGAGAGATCTAAGGTTACTCTTGACCAAAAAAATTTCAACAAGCTCATTCAACGTTTAAGAAAATTTTGATGTTCACTTTTGATCACCAAGGAGTCATATGACAGAGTCCCATGTGGAAGAAATGTCACTGAAGTATATTATGATTTCATGCAAAAACTTCACAGGAAAATGCACAAGAATAGATCTCAATTGCTCGTGGCTGGGCCACTCATTTTCTATAGGAGTGATGCATTTTTTATGCCAGCACATTTTTTATGCCTGCCTATTTTATGCAGGGATTGTAGCTTCAAAACTTGAAAACCATGGGTGGGCAGTATTACATCATCCGCCCTGCAGTTCAGATATGAGTTCACCTGGTTTCAATTTATTCCCAAAGTTAAAAGAACCTATCCATAGCTGATATTTTTCTTTCGTGGAAGAGCTTTCTACTAATGTTTGTTTTGTTCGTTTGGTACTATCATTGAGCAGCGCTCTAGGACATTGAGCACATCATACAGCAAATAATCCGCACCAAAGCAACATAAAACATTTCAACCGCCGCCACCACCATACATCAAAATATACCTTTGTTTGTCTATTTTTTTGTTTTGTTTTTATTTTTGTTATCACCACCAAACATATAAGATATGTAACATTTTAAGAACTGTTACTACTACACATATACAATTACTCATCCAAGAAAAATAGGTCAACCATTCGTTTATGGAGATGATAATACATTAAACCAAATACGAGGGGAGTTCAATAAGTAATGCAATACATCGAGATTCAACTGTATCGAGATTCAACTGTAATAATAATAATGCAATACATGTTCTTTCTTAGCCAATTTTGGTTAGAAAAAACCTGACATTTCTTGTGGAACATTTTCTCAAACATTCCTGCTTCTCCTCGTAAAGTTTCATTGACTTCTGATAGGTGACAATGCTATATGGAGCTTTTAAAATGGCATCTGTAATTGAGGTGCATTTCAAACAATGGGCAATGATTGAGTTTCTTTTGGCAGAAAACCAGGGCACCTCAGATTATTCATAGGTGCTTGCAAAATGTCTACAGTGATCTGGCAGTGGACAAAGAGCACGGTGTGTCATTGGGCAAAGCGTGTGTCATCACTGCTGCAAGGTCAAGCAACTCTGTTTGATCTCCCACATGCTGGGCGGCTGTGCACAGCTGTTACTCCTGCAACGTTGGAGCATGCGGACACTCTCTTTCGAGATGATCCTCAGATCTCAATCAAACACCTCAGTGCTCATCTTGATATCTCTGTTGGTAGTGTTGTCACAATTGTTCACCAGTTGGGATATTCAAAGGTTTGTTCCTGCTGGGTGCCTCAATGTCTAACCAAAGACCATAAATGAAGCTGATGGTCACATTTTTTTGTTAAACATTGTTACCTGTGATGAAACATGGGTTCATCACTTCGGACCTGAAACAAAACGGAAACCAATGGAGTTGCACCACACCCACTCCCCTACCAAGAAAAGGTTTAAAGCCATACCCTCAGCCGGTAAAGTCATGGCTACAGTCTTCTGAGATGCCGAAGGGGTTATTCTGTTCGATGTCCTTCCCCATGGTCAAACGATCAACTCTGAAGTGTATTGTGCTACTCTTAAAAATTTAAAGAAACGACTACAGCATGTTAGTGGGTACAAAAATCCGAACGAACTTCTTCTCCATGACAACACAAGAGCTCACGCAAGTCTTTGCACTCGAGAGGAGCTCACAAAACTTCAGTGGACTATTCTTCCGTATCCTCCCTACAGCCCCAATCTAGTACTGTCGGATTTCCATATGTTTGGCCCAATGAAGGATGCGATACGTGGGACGCACCACACGGATGATGAACTTATTGATGCAGTACGATGTTGGCTCCGACATCGACCAGTGAAATGGTACCGTGCAGGCATACAGGCCCTCATTTCAGTGGCGTAAGGCCGTAGCATTGAATGGAGATTACATTGAAAAGTAATGTTGTGTAGCTAATAGATTGGGAAATAACATGGTGTATTTGAATGCTGAATAAAACAACCCCTTGTTTCAGAAAAAATGTGTTGCATTACTTATTGAACTGCCCTTGTACAATGATACATTACATTCCCTTTATAGCACAGGACACTTTAACAATCATTCATAAATTCCTGTACCGAGTAATAGGCCTTGCTGCATAGATAGCTTTTAAAAGCAGACTTATACTTATCTATTTTAGTTAATTGATGGAAATTAATCATTTCTTCATACTATTCATATATAGGCTAAGGTTTTTGATAGATAGAGTCAACATGAAAAATTCAATGCCATGGCCGAAATATGAACCACAGATCTCCTGGTTTGCGTCCAGTCGCTCCAACCCATTGAGCTACCATGGCCAACGTGCCGTCCCGACATTAAATTCTCCATTTGACTCATATATTTCCCCGGTAGACCACTAGGGGCTCTCGCATCCGAGATACACCGTTTGTGGCGACTTACTAATGTAAGTACTTGAGTCCCAGGCTTCATCATTTAACTGTTATTATTTTAGTTAATTGATGGAAATTAATCATTTCTTCATACTATTCATATATAGGCTAAAGTTTTTGATAGATCTGAGAAATTCAATTGCCATGGCCGAGATTTGGACCACGGATCTGCTGGTTTCCGCCCAGTCGCTGTAACCCATTGAGCTACCATAGCCGATGTGCCATCCTGACGTTAAATTCTCCATTTGACTCGTATATTTCCCTGGTAGACCACTAGGGTCTCTCGCATCCGATACACCATTACTTACCATAAGTCGCCACAAACAGTGTATCTCGGATGCAAGAGCCCCTAGTGGTCTACCGGGGAAATATGTGAGTCAAATGGAAAATTTAATGTCAAGACGGCACATTGGCTATGGTAGTTCTGGTAGCTCAACGGGTTAGAGCAACTGGACGGAAACCAGGAGATCCGTGGTTCAAATCTCGGCCATGGCATTGAATTTTTCATGTTGACTCTATCTATCAAAAGCCTTATACGTATCTATTTTCCCTGAAGATAGTAATTTTACGTATTTTCGAAATGCATTGAATATTCTGACACATTCATAATATACTCCTTTCTGGAAACAAGTTAATCTAGCACTGGGTTTATTTAAATCCTTTGTCTAGTATTTATGCTAAGTATATTCATATTTTGTGTAAAATAGTTTTGATTTTTGTTATGGAAACACATAAGCATAAAGATATATTCACAAGGAAGTGTTAAAATATTTAGCCTTTGAAACAACTCTTACATGGAGCTCTAATGTTGATGCCACATATATTTCTGATGGCTCTCTTCTGTAATATAAATACTCACTTACTCTCCACCTAGTTGCCCCAAAGTATTAAACCATATTTTATTATAGAATAAAATATGCATAGTATACCATATTAAATTATATATGAGTCATATTTATTACACATCAGCTTCACTTACATACCTATATTGAGGACATGTTTTGCGAACCATAGTTCGCATCAGTGGCTCTAATGCGACTAAAGCTTGATCCAGTGGTATGGGTAGTTCTGGAGTTGCTCCTGCCATCTGTTGATTTTGTGATGAATTTAAATGTGGGGTTGTCTTCTGGCGGGATTTCGAAGTTCATTAGTTGGTTTTTATGGTTTTCTGTGTATATTCTCTCCCATATGACGAGTTCACTATGTTTTTGTACGTATTTTAGTAATTTGGTGTTATCTTCAATTTCATTATTTTCAGACCAGAAATGAGCTGCTATTGTGGACTTATCAGTATTTTTGTATCTTAGGAGCCTTAAATGTTCTTTCTTTCTAGTGCCTATGTTTCTTTTTGTCCTCCCTCTGTAAATTTTTTCAGTCTTTACACTTAATCTTGTAAATGCCTGACTTTTCTTCTGGGTTTAACTTATCAGTATTATTACTGTTAAGCAGGTTTTTATGTTGTAATTGTTTTTTGGTGCCACTGTTATATTGTATTTCTTGAATATTTTTTGGAACTTTTCTGTGGCCCAGGGGTGGTAAGTAAATTTAGCAAATCTAATTTCTTGTTTCATTGGGAAAGAGCTGTGATCTGTTTTAATCTTTTTTGAAGTTTGAATGACTACTTTTTTTTATCTACAAGGCTTTTTCCATATCCATTTTTAAATGCAGTTTTTTAAGATTTGATGGTATTCCTTTTGAAATTCACTAATCTGTGTGTGAGACTATTGATGGTGACATGTTTGTGTGGAATTGGATTGAAACTATTTGCTTTGATGTAATTATCTGTGTGTGTTGCTTTTCTATGAATACCAAGTTCCAGTTTTTCATTGTTTTTTGGGATTTTAAGGTCCAACAAAAGGTAGAGTACAGTCCTCTTCAGTTTCTACTGTGAATTGTATGCTGGGTTCTTGAAGTTTGAGTAGTTTCAAAGCATCATCTATCTCTTTGTAATGTACTATTGCAAAGATGTTGTCTACACACCTGTACCATGTTTTAAAAATATGAGGAAAGGCTTTAGTTATATGAGTTTCAAAAAACCTCATGTATAAATTGGCCAAAAATGGTGATAGCGGGCTTCCCATAGCCAGTCCTGAAATTTGTTTGTAGTACATTCCATTGAAGACAAAATAATTTTGGTGTATACAAATTTCAGTCATTGCCAAATATTCTTCTATTGTATTGGCATCTAGGTTAATAGAAGTTAGCCATTTCTTAAGTTGAATCAAAAGTTTGTCTGTTGGGATGCTAGGGAAGAGGGAGCGGACATCAAAGGATACTAAAGTGTCTTGAGGTTTTAGTTTAAGATTTTGATATTTGAGTTTTGTTATTTGCAGTTTCACACCATTTTTGGACAGAAAACCACAACATTGGCTACAACATTAAACTGTTAAAATCTTTAAGTACACCGTTTGTGTATTTTAGGCAATCCATATAATCTTGCAAGGGTAGAGTTGTCCGGATTGATAGTTTTTTGTTCTGCAGTTGATAAAATTTTACTATTATTGATGGTTTTGTGTACATCTTTTATGCATTGATTGAGTGGATTTGAATATATTTCTTTGAATTCCTTTTGTAGTAGTAAATCTAGCATTTTGTCCTTGTATGTATCTGTATCAAAGCAAACAGTTTCAACCCAATTCCACACAAACATGCCACCATCAATAGTCTCACACACAGATTAGTAAACCTACCCCTCAGCCAGCAAGAATTTCAAAAAGAATACCATCAAATCTTAAAAACTGCAATTAAAAATGGATATGGAAAAAGCCTTGTAGATAAAAAAATAAAATCATTCAAACTTTAAAAAAGATTAAAAGCTCTTTCACCAATGAAACAAGAAATTATATTGCTAAATTTACTTACCACCCCTGGGCCACAAAACATTTTAGGCACCTAAGATACAGAAATATTGATAATTCCGCAATTGCAGCTCATTTCTGGTCTAAAATGATGAAATTGAAGATAACACCAAATTACTGAAATATGTACAAAAACATAGTGAACTCATCATATGGGAGAGAATATACATAGAAAAACATCTAAACCAACTAATGAACTTCGAAATCCCGCCAGAAGACAACCCCACATTTAAATTCATCACAAAATCAACAGATGGCAGGAACAACTCCAGAACTACCCACACCACTGGATCAAGCTTTAGTCGCATTAGAACCGATGATGCAAACGATGGTTTGCAAAACATGTCCTCAATATAGGTATGTAAGTGAAGTTGATGTGTAATAAATACAACTCATATATGATTTAATAATTATTATGCTTCACTGTGGTGTTCCAATGCAGTTAAATTTTAACATTGTATACCTGTTTTAATGTCTGAATTAGACAAAAAGAGTTCAACAACCTAAGTGCAAAAGTAGCCGATCTCAACTTGGATATGATAGTCTATATGAGATTTCCAATTAAGATTCACATCAACCTGGAAACTCAAAAATTTAATGAGTGAAGTCTGGTCAAGCACAGCCTTATCGGTGACTATGTTCAGAGAAAGATTTTCTGAACTGTATACCTCAAACCTCAAGACCTTAGTTTTATCAATTTTAATGTGATTTTATTCGCCTTAAACCAATTGCATATAAGCTGAATCTTTCCTGGCGGCGTATATGTTCTAGACGTTCTCGGGCTTTGAGCCAGGTAAGCAGATGTTGAGACATCGACGTTTCGGGAGCGTACATCTCCCCCATCTTCAGGATGTTGAACATGCTGAAGATGGGAGAGATGTACGCTCCCGAAACGTCGATGTCTCAACATCTGCTTACCTGGCTCGAAGCCCGAGAACGTCTAGAACAATTGCATATAGTTGTTCACCAATGGCCTGGGGGATAAGTTGATCTGCATCATTTTCCCCCTGTCTTCCCAATATAAAGTCTGTAGGTTGTCACTTTTAAGTCCTTTACATTTGACCAGATGGTGTTTGTTCAGGATGACATCTTTGCAGATAGGGCACTTGTGTGTAGGTACGCAGTATATCTTGTGAAGGTGTTCTGCAAGCAATCATGGCCAGTTTCCATTCTGAATGGGGCCACTGCAGTTTTCCTCGGCATTTTTTTGTATGGTAACTTTGTCTCTAATGTTTTTATAGTCCTTATCTTTTAATTTATCATCTTCATCAAATGCATATAGTGCTGTATGCATTATTCAGTTTTAGTGCAAAATAATGTAAGTCAGTGCTGGACACTATTATGCTAGTCTCATTAGCAAAGAAGACAGTAGTTGCGATGCTTCTCATTCCTAAGGGTAGATCGTTGATATAAATTAAGAAGAGTCGCAGGCCAAGAATTGAACCTTGTGGAACTCCATTCTTAATGATTTCCCACTCAGAACTCTGCCACGATGAGAATTCTGTATCTCTACCCTTTGCCTCCTGTTCTCCAAATACGACTTAAACCAACTAAGGTGCACACTATTAATTCCATAAAACTTTAGCTTTTCTATCAGAATTTCATGATTAACATAGCCAAAAGCCTTAGCCAGATCACAAAATATACCTCCAATACACATTTTCTTGAGCACTGAGAAAATTTCATTAGTAAGCATGTGTGCTGGATTTTCTGTCCATACATTTCTTCTGAAAACAAACTGTTCTTTTACTAGAATATTATTATGTTCAAAAAAATTGTACAAGTTGTTAAACATTACCTTCTCAAAATTTTTTGAGAAAGTTGTCACTAATGATATAGATCTATAGCTGGACGGATACTGTTTATCCCCTTTTTTAAATAAAGGTTTGACAGTAACATACCTAAGTTTTTCTGGAAAAATTTCAGATACTAAGAATTGATCACACAAGTGGCATAGCGGTTTACTTATTACTACAGTACAAGCTTTCAGCACCTTACTAAATATTTCATCATACCCTGCCGAGTTTTTTTTTATTTAAATGTTTGAATAATTTATATTATCTCTGCTGGTGTAACACACTCTTGCTTAAATTGAAGAAATTCAGTTTGGTAGCTGCTCTTCAAAAAAGTTAAAGCAGCAACTTTACTTCCATGATTAATGTTGAGCCTTGATTTAACATTTAAGAAGAAATTATTAAACATGCTGGCCATGATCGTGGGACTCTTAATTTGCACATATCCTACTTCCAGAGTAATGTCATCTTTAGTTTGGAGGCTTCTACCCGTTTCTCTTTTTACAATATCCCAAGTAGTTTTCATTTGGAAATTAATTATTCTTTCACACTGGCCGTGTGTAGGCTAAATTGTGGAAACGTAGAGTCAGACTGAAAAATTCAATGCCATAGCCGGGATTTGAACCACGGATCTTCTGGTTTCCGTCCAGCCGCACTACCATTGTGCTACTATGGCCAACGTGCCGATATGACATTAAATTCTCCAACTGTCTCGTATTTTCCCGGTAAACCACTAAGGAGTTCTCATAAACACATGAGACAACTACCTTAATGGCGACTTACTACATGTAAGTACTTTAAGGCCCGGGCTTTATAGTTAACCACTATTAGGTTAATTAATGGAAATTAATTATTCTTTCACACTGGCCGTGTGTAGGCTAAATTGTGGAAACGTAGAGTCAGACTGAAAAATTCAATGCCATAGCCGGGATTTGAACCACGGATCTTCTGGTTTCCGTCCAGCCGCACTACCATTGTGCTACTATGGCCAACGTGCCGATATGACATTAAATTCTCCAACTGTCTCGTATTTTCCCGGTAAACCACTAAGGAGTTCTCATAAACACATGAGACAACTACCTTAATGGCGACTTACTACATGTAAGTACTTTAAGGCCCGGGCTTTATAGTTAACCACTATTAGGTTAATTAATGGAAATTAATTATTCTTTCACACTGGCCGTGTGTAGGCTAAATTGTGGAAACGTAGAGTCAGACTGAAAAATTCAATGCCATAGCCGGGATTTGAACCACGGATCTTCTGGTTGGAGACAGTTGGAGAATTTAATGTCATATCGGCACGTTGGCCATAGTAGCACAATGGTAGTGCGGCTGGACGGAAACCAGAAGATCCGTGGTTCAAATCCCGGCTATGGCATTGAATTTTTCAGTCTGACTCTACGTTTCCACAATTTAGCCTACACACGGCCAGTGTGAAAGAATAATTAATTTCCATTAATTAACCTAATAGTGGTTAACTATAAAGCCCGGGCCTTAAAGTACTTACATGTAGTAAGTCGCCATTAAGGTAGTTGTCTCATGTGTTTATGAGAACTCCTTAGTGGTTTACCGGGAAAATACGAGACAGTTGGAGAATTTAATGTCATATCGGCACGTCGGCCATAGTAGCACAATGGTAGTGCGGCTGGACGGAAACCAGAAGATCCGTGGTTCAAATCCCGGCTATGGCATTGAATTTTTCATTCTGACTCTACGTTTCCACAATTTAGCCTACACACGGCCAGTGTGAAAGAATAATTAATTTCCATTAATTAACCTAATAGTGGTTAACTATAAAGCCCGGGCCTTAAAGTACTTACATGTAGTAAGTCGCCATTAAGGTAGTTGTCTCATGTGTTTATGAGAACTCCTTAGTGGTTTACCGGGAAAATACGAGACAGTTGGAGAATTTAATGTCATATCGGCACGTTGGCCATAGTAGCACAATGGTAGTGCGGCTGGACGGAAACCAGAAGATCCGTGGTTCAAATCCCGGCTATGGCATTGAATTTTTCAGTCTGACTCTACGTTTCCACAATTTAGCCTACACACGGCCAGTGTGAAAGAATAATTAATTTCCATTAATTAACCTAATAGTGGTTAACTATAAAGCCCGGGCCTTAAAGTACTTACATGTAGTAAGTCGCCATTAAGGTAGTTGTCTCATGTGTTTATGAGAACTCCTTAGTGGTTTACCGGGAAAATACGAGACAGTTGGAGAATTTAATGTCATATCGGCACGTTGGCCATAGTAGCACAATGGTAGTGCGGCTGGACGGAAACCAGAAGATCCGTGGTTCAAATCCCGGCTATGGCATTGAATTTTTCAGTCTGACTCTACGTTTCCATAGTTTTTATTTCATTAAATGAGTTTTCTATAGCCTTTTGGTAATATCTAGCTTTATCTCGGTTAAATACACTTTTTAGGATTCTGCAATATTTTTTGTAATGACAGATAATGTTAGCATATCATAGATTAGAGCTTTCTCTTCTGAATGCATGATGTCCTAATAGCTACTACAGGATGGCGCACGAAATGTCATATGTTGAAAATTGTTGATATAACTTTTAATAACCAAAACATGTCAATATTATCTTTTTTACATTAATCATCAGAATGTGTATGCTCAGCGAGCGTGCTGTACATGTTCAGTATGTCCACCTTGTAGACGTACCACCTCTTCGAGATGAACTGTGGCATTTCCGACCACTCTATGGCACATGTCTTCTGTTATTCCCTGGAAAAAAGGTTGTGGTAGCCGCTCGCAGTTGCATTAGAGTGCAACTTGCATTGGAGCTGGTGGTTTGTTGCGGTAGACTGTCTCCTTCAAATATCCCCATAAGAAATAATCACAGGAATTAATATCCGGACTGTGTGGCGGCCATATTGAACCGCCCTGAAAACGTTCAGGATATCGATGGAACATCACACGGAGCCCAAAATGTTGGTGTAGGAAATCCAGAATGTTTGTTGTATGTGGACAAATTTCATCTTGAATAAACCATTGAGTCTCCATTGGTAAACCGAGGTTCTATGATATTCTGCATATTGACACTACCGTTCAAATGAACGTAAACCTCATCAGAATACCATGTGTTATGAATCACGGCATCATCATTTGCAAGAGCCGAAGTCGCATACTGTAATCGCTGTACCTTGTCATGTTCTGTCAGTTTGTGCACCACTGTCATTTTTTATGGGAATAATTTCACGTCAGCATGAAATATTCTTTGAAGCGAACGATGTGAGATGCCCATTTCGGCCGAAGCTCATCTTGTGAATTTCCTGGGATTTCGTGTCAAAGCTACTCTCACTGCCTCGATATTCTCTGGAGTACAGATTGTGTTGACACCAGGTCGCTTTTGCTCTAAAATATGGCGGTCAGTTTCAAATTGTGTGGTTAGTCTATACACTGTCTGTCTGCAGGGGGCTCACCTCGTACGAAAATGAACACAAAAACGTCATTGCCTCTCTGCTACGCTCTTCGCCAGCTGGAGATTGATATAAACTTATAACCATTACATAAGTCCTTTGAATTATAAGTTGTACAGCACATATTTCGATTTCCTGTTCAAAACAAAACTTTGAAACATCCACTGGTTTACAGGTTACACCCTGTTTTACTGATATACACACCCCATCATGCTCTAAGATCTTTCACAAATACTCTGTTCCCAAAAAATACCTATGGAGTAACAGTGATGAAATTCCTTTTGTCTCAAGTGATGTTCTGACAAACATATAACATGTGGATTGATGTTATCAAGAAAAACTTGCAATTCAACATAGTTACTTTTAAGTCCCCATAATATTCTGTTGATAGACAGCAAGACATTGTTGAACCGCATGGGAAGTATTTGCAGGGATGTTGCTTGGTACACAAATTTCTTTAAGCAGCCGAATATCCTGATTTGTTACTATCCTAAAAAATGATGCCTGTCCCTAATTGCAACAGGAATTATGCTATTGGCAATATGAGAAGACAGTTGCCTGTTGCCAGTAGAATTAATGTACAGGCTATGCCTCATATACCCTTCTGTATCTATGTCAGCAACATCTATCATGTCAATGTGCATAGTTTTGGGTTTCAATAAGGCACGTGTAAGCCACCAATTCACACTCCTCACCCTCTTGTGAAGTTGCAGCCTGTCATGCCTATCAAAGAGATCCAGTAACTTCACATTGGAATGACTGCTATTTTCGCTTATGTACTTTAGGTCATCTTCAATCCTATAATTACTAACTTTATCCAAGCTCTTACCTGGCCCACCCATTACCACAGTATGATCCCCCTTGCTAAAATCAGAAGTAAGCTTTACCAGATCCTTTGTTATATCCGCAAGACTAGCACTGGGCTTAAAAATGCTCACAACATCATATTTCTGCTCCAAGTATTGTTACCCAAGCTATTCAACAATGAATGGAAGTAATGTCTTGCATGCAATAATAATAATGTTTCTCAAACGTTGGTACTCAGTCATTGAAAAGCAGAGAGACACTATTGAAGAATTGTAAACAGAACATCACAAACAAATAAAGATGTAAGTACAAAAAATTATTTGTGTGCATTATTATGAAATTCCTCTTTATTATACTTTCCTAGAGTTGAGCACTAGAGTTGAGCAAGGTTGGACATGTGTACATGCACTCTCTAAACTATATTTTTTAAGAAATATAGATATCTGCAGAGCTTTACAGTGACATCTCTTATCTTTCTTTTTCTTTCCCCCATCTTTGCAGATTCAAAAGAAGCTAGAGCATTTCCTGTAGATTTCAACATAAAAGACTCTACTGGCAGCACCCCACTAGCTCTAGCTTTGATTTCTGGAATGCAGCACATGGTGGGTGCACTGATTCAAGGTGAGTATAAAAGCAATTCTGTTCACAACAATATTGATACTACTCAACCAAGAAAGACTTTGCATTAGGAAATAGCATACTCACTACTCTGAGAAGTAATGAGATGCTATTTTAGCATGTGTGTATCAAGGCCATAGCAAGTCGAGGCAAGCATTTATTTGATTAAACAAGGTGCAATTATTTCTTCTATTTGTTAGGTACCACATTAGAATGTAGCATTGTTTCTCATAAAAGTGATGTAATGAAAACAAAGTAAAAACCAAAAAATTGTACTCGGCCTACATGCCTCTATGTTCATTCAAAGTACCTACAAGAAAAACTATGTTATAAAGTAACAGAGGTCTTTTCAGCTCCAGACAACCTTCAAAGAATATTTAGTGTATGAAAATACAGGGTAAAAATTTATAGGAAGCACTTCAAGGGTTATGTAAAGACACCATTTGAATGAACAACTTACCTTCTCATTTTTCTGTTTGCATTTATACAGTGAAGCAGTTATAATGCTTGTTTTTAATCTGATAGTAAACTTACCTTATGTTATGTGTTGGCCCAAATGACCTTGTTGTCGACGGGCCCTTAAACACCACTCACTCACTCACCGTTATGTGTTTTCAGACATGTTCTTTATATATGTTCATTAATTAATGTAACTTCCTGTTTCCTTGCCTGTTATTAGTTTGTTTTTTATCCTAAGCAAACATGTGTATATGACATGAGTTTAGCCCAGGCTTATTGCCTGTTACATCCTATTTACATATAAACACACAGCTAAGCCAGCAAACTTTGTACTGCCAATACTTAGTGACTACAAAGTGTGTTGACTGATGATGCGAACAAATGTTTGTGAAATCGATCTCAATTAATAAGAAAAATTGACATAATTTTCTTAAGGTAAGTGAAGTTTTTTCGTTTCAAATAGTTATATTTGTGTAATTTTTTTTGTCTTTTTTTTGGAGGTGCGTAAATACAAGGTCTGTTCAAAAAGTATATACTTTTGTATTTTTTTCAAAAAATATTGATTTAATCATGAATATCTATTTTTTTGACCTTCAAAGTAATCCCCACCAGATATTATACACTTGTGCCAACGTTTTTCCAACCGTTGAAGCACTTTAAACTCTTTTTTTTTTTTTTTTTTTTTTTTTTTTTAAGTGTGATCTTGTTCTTCTCCGTCTTTATCTCCTCAGTCGTGGCGTAACATCGTCCTTTCATGGGTCTCTTCAGTTTTGGGAACAAAAAAGAAAGCTAAGGGGGCCAGGTCTGGGGATTACAGTGGCTGCGGCATCATAAGTGTGTTGTTTTTGGCCAAAAATTTGCGGACTAGCAACAATGTGTGAGAGGGGCGTTATCATGGTGCAAAAGACAACTTTTGTTCTTCCACAAATCCGGGCGTTTCTGGAGGATTTCTTCATGCAAATTGCACATAACTTGTAGGTAATATTCCTCAATGAGCGTTCTAGCCGGTGGCAAGAACTCATAATGCACCACGCCCCTTCAATCGAAGAAAGCTGTAATCAAAACCTCCAAATTCGACCGAACTTGGCGCACTTTTTTTGGTCTTGGCTCGTGTGGCAGCATCCATTGGGATGATTGAGTTAGTTTCCACGTCAAAATCATAAACCCATGATTCGTCTGAAGCAAATTTGGGTCGTCCAGACAGAGTTCAAGAGCTCCTTAGCAACGTTAATGTAATGGTGTTTTTGGTCGAAATTGAGCAACTTAAG
This sequence comes from Mantis religiosa, assembly GCA_030765055.1. Lineage (NCBI taxonomy): Eukaryota > Metazoa > Arthropoda > Insecta > Mantodea > Mantidae > Mantis > Mantis religiosa. The sequence continues at coordinate 77,861,712 of CM060951.1, forward strand.
TACAAATTTTGCGGCGAACCACTCATGCCCAAATCATTGGTCAAAATCGAATGGCACGAGCCAATCGATATGTCTAGGTAATCAGCAACTTCTCTAACTCTGATTCGACGACTGCGCAGTACTATTTTCTTCACTTCTTCATCAATGGTTTCGTCTTATGTTAACGAGCTCGGGCGTCCGGGACGCTGTTCGTCGTTCACATCTTCTCAACCCTCTGAGAACCTTTTCTCGTACCACCGATATGTTGCTTTGATCCAAGGTAGCTTCACCATATGCCACAGTCAACATTCGGAATGTATGCGTGCACTTAATTTTGTTTTTCACACAAAATTTGATAGAGATTCTTTGTTCCATTTTGTGTAATAGGCAAAAAACGAAGACGAGCCATAACACGTCCAGGCAAAATAGCTGTCAACAATTAGCTGAACATTCAAAACGGCCGAGCTTGTCAACATAAGTGAGGGACATGAGTACCAACATAACGCCACAAAACAGTCGAAAATCGAATATACGTAGCCCGCGAAAACTCAAAATTTGCGATATTTTTATGAACAGACCTCGTATGTAAAAGATGCTTATTTTCTGACGCACGAACACGCGACGTATATTTGTTCATGACAGAAACAGGGAAGCTCCAATTTCATTCCGTAAACTTCCAACGACTGCCCTTGAGATTTATTTACGGTCATCGCAAAGGCCAAATCCCGGGAAATTGTAGACGCTGCTTACAATCAAGAGGCAAATCCGTTGGCATCATTGAAATACACCGGATCAAGGTCCTTTGTACTTTCCCTTGATGATTGTTGCCTCAATGACATTATTCATTAGCTTTTTCACAGTTAGTCTCACTCCATTGCACAGTCATGGTAGGTTAATGTTACGCAGCATGATCACAACTGATCCTACTTTTAATTTTCAATTGTGAGGTGGGAGTTCAGGCAATTATAATGAATTTAAAAGCTCTGTGGGATTGTTGACTACATCATCCTGGTTTATAACTGTGTCAACTGATCTGTGCAAAAACAACTCCCCCAGAAGAAACACACAGTCTAGAACACAATTCTGTCATACCAACCGAGCATTAACTGCAATTTGCTTCTCATCAGTGTAGTCAGCATGTGACATAGCTTGTCGCACATTTGACTGACATCTATGACCTAAGTCAGCTCGTCTTCTCCTTGGCATACTAAAAAGTTTCCGCTTCACAAAGTCACAAAGGAATTCAATTAATTTTGTGTCAATTCAATTCACATTCACGAATTCACAAATACAAATAGGTAACCAAGGATTCACCAATATGTGACAACAATTGTCTGTGGTCAAATATTTAAATGTTACAGTGTGTTCAGAAATTAATTTTGTGTCTAATCTTTGAGAGGTATAGCATCATGCTACATAAAAAAATTTCAGTCTTGATAACAAACGATAAATGTTGTTTAGTAAAATATGGTAGATAGTGAAATGGCTTTGAAGACTTTAGCAAGGAGTGGAATATCTTTCTACTTTATAATGCTTTTGTTCGTTGAAAGTGAAAGGTATATGTGTGCCGTAAAAGTTTGTATGTGTACTTTTATATTTAGTTAATAACCCGGTCCATTATCACTTTTGGTTTCTTTTCTGACCTTTTAAATCTTCCTTGGACTTACACAAATATTTCAAAACCAAAATTAGGCGAATCGCTTCATCCATTCTCGAGTTTTTGTGAGACTAGCAAACATCAATTCATTTATATGTGTATTATAACTTTCTAATTACTGTGTGTAACTGTTAGTGTTCCATCTTTTCACTGAATAGTTCCACTTGTTTTTCACATTATCTAAAAACTTACCTATTTTGTTACTCTCTTTACAGAACAAAACACTTATGGTACATTTTCTTGCTAACTTTAAACATTTTTCACATTTCTGTCCTATTGGATTCAAGCATAATATGCTCAATATCCTTCCTATAACCACGTAAGGGACATTGATCCTTGGGTCCATTTCTAAAACTTTTAGTTTCTAAGCACTAGTTCTTAAACATGCAATACGCTCTTGTGCTTTAATTATTCCATGTACACCCAAGTTAACTGAAGGTGGCAGCTCGGTAAAGATGTACACTAAGTGAATTAGTCTGTTACCAGTACAAAATTGAATCGAGAATATATTGACACATTGCTTCACTCACACTGTTTATTCACAGGACATGTTTCAAGAGCTCTTGCTCCTATCCTCAGCTGATACTCGACTAGTGCAAGTTGTAGTGGTTTCTTCTTTCTCCGTATTGTCAATAGATGGCGTGATGTACTTGTCAAAGATGTCCGGTGGTGGAGTTTCAAAATTCATGACTCTATGACGATTTTTGTTAATGAAGATTTTTTCCCATACGGAAAGGTCTATGGGGTGATTAACGTATTTTATTAGAGATGTTTCCAAATTGATGTCATGTCTCGTATTCAAAAAATGAAAAGCCACTGCTGATTTTTCTGTTTCACCATTTTTAATGTTTCTCATATGTTCTTTAGTTCTGATGTTAATATTTCTTTTTGTTTTTCCTATATAAATTTTAGGGCAAGTTTCACATTTGATCTCATAGATTCCTGGTTTTTCTTTGGTAGTGATTGAATTTTTGGGAGGGCCTTTTAACAAATTTCTGATATTAAACCTGTTTTGAGGTGCAAGAGTTATGTTGTGTTTTGAGAAGATTTTTTGGAATTTGTTATAGGCTGATGGGTGGAAGGTGAATTTTTTAAAAAGTTTTTTCTCTTTTTCTCCTGTAGGTTCTAGGGTGGTGGTTTCTTTTATTTTCTTAGCTTTGTTGAGTCTGTTAACAGTTTTGTCTATTAAATTTGGGTTGAAACCGTTGGATATAGCTACTTTTTTTATGTGTAGGTATTCTTCTTGATAATCTTCTCTGTTTAGTGGAAAGTTGATCATCCGAAAGATTAAACTGTTGAAAATGGCATGTTGGTGTTGTTTTGGGTTGAAACTGTTGTTCTTAATGTAATTATCTGTGTGTGTCGGTTTCCTGTAGATACCAAAAGTGAGTTTGTTGTTCATTTTTTTGATCTTGATGTCCAAAAAGGGGAGCACACCATCCTCTTCTATTTCCAATGTAAATTTTATAGCTGGATTTTGTATATTCAAAAGTTTAAGACCATCTTGTATGAGTTTTTTAGGTACTATTGCAAAAATGTCGTCAACATAGCGATACCACACTTTGAAATAATTTGGAAAAGCTTTTGTGATAAGTGTTTCAAAAGCACTCATGAATAAATCTGCCAAGAAGGGAGACCTACACATAAAAAAAGTAGCTATATCCAACGGTTTCAACCCAAATTTAATAGACAAAACTGTTAACAGACTCAACAAAGCTAAGAAAATAAAAGAAACCACCACCCTAGAACCTACAGGAGAAAAAGAGAAAAAACTTTTTAAAAAATTCACCTTCCACCCATCAGCCTATAACAAATTCCAAAAAATCTTCTCAAAACACAACATAACTCTTGCACCTCAAAACAGGTTTAATATCAGAAATTTGTTAAAAGGCCCTCCCAAAAATTCAATCACTACCAAAGAAAAACCAGGAATCTATGAGATCAAATGTGAAACTTGCCCTAAAATTTATATAGGAAAAACAAAAAGAAATATTAACATCAGAACTAAAGAACATATGAGAAACATTAAAAATGGTGAAACAGAAAAATCAGCAGTGGCTTTTCATTTTTTGAATACTAGACATGACATCAATTTGGAAACATCTCTAATAAAATACGTTAATCACCCCATAGACCTTTCCGTATGGGAAAAAATCTTCATTAACAAAAATCGTCATAGAGTCATGAATTTTGAAACTCCACCACCGGACATCTTTGACAAGTACATCACGCCATCTATTGACAATACGCAGAAAGAAGAAACCACTACAACTTGCACTAGTCGAGTATCAGCTGAGGATAGGAGCAAGAGCTCTTGAAACATGTCCTGTGAATAAACAGTGTGAGTGAAGCAATGTGTCAATATATTCTCGATTCAATTTTGTACTAGTTTGTGCTTCACTGTCCCTACGCTTCTTTCAAGTTTATACTTTGAGTCTGTTACCAGTTCTGAAAGGAGACTGAGGATGATTTTATACATTTGGAGACATTGATGGTACGGGTATAGACTGCTCCATATTGTGACTGTGGGTTTGTGAAATTAAAAGTCCAGGTTACAAACACCAAAAATTGCACTTTATTTCCGTAGAAACAAACTTCGTACACAGCAGTCCAGAATTGCGTCACATCGACACAGCCCATCAGCTGTTCACGCACGCGAGTACAATTAACGTACGACTGACTCCTGTGGCGGGCGGGCTGCTTTTTCATAGATTACTCATATTCCAGAAATATCTCAAACAATCGAGTCGCGGTTAGAACAAAGAACTAGAACTCTCGAGAAATCTGCCTCTTCCCCCCCCCCTGCCGTTTCGGCGTGCTTTCATCTACACACCTCACATTTGTCTCTTTGAACTAGTCACCGGCGCTGCCTCGATCAACAATGGGCTCGCGACACTGCTCCCTCCTCAAGGCTGGTCGTCCCGCATAGCACCATCGTAGCAGGCCAGACGATCCAGGTGTACCACCATCTTTCCTCGGAGCACCTTCTGGATGCGGTAGACCACGTCGTTGATCCTGTTTACCACCCGGTACGGTCCTTGCCATGGCTGCTGAAGCTTCGGGCAGCGTCCCTTGGTCTGGGTAGGGCGGTACAACCAAACCAGGTCCCCTTGCTGGAACCCTTGGCTGCTGGCTTGCCTGTCGTATTGGGTCTTCATGCGGTCACTCGCCATCCGGATGTTCTGACGAGCTATCTCGTGCACGTCGTGGAGACGGTCCACCAGATTCTCCACATACTCGGTTGCTGACTACTTCGCCTACGGGGTCTACCAAATGCCAGGTCACAAGGGAGGCGTAACTCTCGGCCGAACATTAAGCTGGCTGGCGTCATCCCAGTAGAATCGTGTGTCAACGAGCGGTAGGCCAGCAGGAACAGCGGCACCTTGACGTGCCAGTTTCGCTGATGGCTGCCCACGACCTTCCTCAGATGCTCTTCTAGGGTCTTGATTTACCTCTCAACCATGCCGTCCGATTGCGAGTGTAGGGGTGATGTGCGGGTCTTGTTCACCCCAAGTCTTTCCAGTGCCTCCTTCATCAGGTTAGACTCAAAATTGCTGCCCTGGTCACAGTGGAGCTTCAACGGCACCACAAAACGGCAGAACAGTTGCTCCACGAGGCAGTCTGTGATGGTCTTCGCCTCCTGGTTCGGGATGGCATACACCTCCGGCCACTTAGTGAAATAGTCCACGGCCACCATCAGGTATTTGTTGCCTCGGTCGCACACTGGGAGTGGTCCAGCTATGTCGACAGCGATCCGTTCGAATGGCGCTCCAAAGTTGTACTGCTACATGCAACCCCGGCTCCTAGTTTGGGGGCTACGACTCGTCGCGCACACGTGACATTGACGGCACTATCTCTCAGCATCTGCTCGGAGCCTCAGCCTGTAGTAGTGCTACCGTAGTTTGTCAATCGTTGGGTTCGCCTCCAGGTGTCCTGAAGTACCGGCGTGTACTTCCTCCAAGACTTCCGGGACATTACTCCGGGGAAGTACCAACTGTTCTCTCTGCGTCTTCCCATCGGGTGATTCCCACACCCGGAACAGCCCGGGTATTACCGGGCGCCCTTTCGGGATAGCTCGGTAACTCCCTGGACGAAGGAGGCCCGGGTCCTTGGTCCTATGAGTCCAGGACTAATGGGAGTAGAACCTCTGGCATTAACCCGGAACAGCACACCCCTTTTGGTCTTCAATGATTCCCATTGGGCCCATTACGACTTATACGCAGCGCTTCTGGGTGCGATGTCCTCCCAGGTCGGTCCGGTCCCTATCTCCACTTCTCTCAAGAGTGGCCCCAAGTCGGCGTCCGCCAGCTGCTCCCTCCTCAAGCCTGCGCTATCCCAGCCGTCCGCAGGCACTGCCGTGACCACTCTAACAGCTGCGGCACGCTCCTTCTCTTCCACTCTTGTGCATTGACCGTACTCTTCTGGGCAGAGTCTTCGAGACATGGCGTCTGCGTTGCCGTGGCTCTTCCCTTTACGACGTTCAGAGGAGAAGCCGTACTCCTGCAGCCTTTGGACCCAACGTGCTGTCTGTCCATCCAGGTTTCTAAAGCTAAATAGCCGGTGAGGGCGGAATTGTCAGTCCTTAGGTGGAATGGCTGACCGTACAGGTACTTGTGGAAGCGCTCCAAGGTCTGTACTACCGCCAGTAACTCTCGCCGTGTGATGCAGTAGTTCTTCTCTGCCTTGGACAGTGTCTTACTGTAGTAAGCTGTCACCCGCTCGTGGCCGTCCTGCACTTGCGATAGGACGCCTCCAATGCAATGGTCGCTGGCGTCGGGATCCACAATGAAGGCGCCACCTGGTTGTGGGAATTCCAAAATAGGAGCTCTTGCACAGCGTCTTCTTCAGCTCCTGGAACGCGACTTCAGCGTCCTTCGTCCACACACATGGCCGGTGTTCTTCCGTCAAGCGGGTGAGGGGCTTGGCGATGTTGGAGAACTCCTTTATGAAACGACGGTAATAACTGCACAGCCCAAGGAAACTGCGCAGTTCTCTCTTATCCTTTGGTCGAGGCCAATCGCTCACAGCCTGGGTCTTCTCCGGTTCTGTGGCCGCTCCGGTTGGTGAGACTATGTGGTACTTCTTTGCGTTTAGCTTCAGGTTAGCCGCCTGCAGTCTCTGTAGCACCTTCCTCAGATTTTCGAGATGGTCCTCGAATGTCTTGCCGACGATGTCATTCAGGTATAGCAGGCGTCATAAGTCAACCCTCTCATCACTGATTCCATGAGGCGTTGGAAGGTAGCTGGTGCGTTGCAGAGGCCAAAGGGCATAACTGTGAACTGCCAAAACCCTTGGCCTGTCGAGAATGCGGTCTTCTCCTTGTCTCTCGCGTCCAGAGCTACCTGCCAGTAACCCGACTTCAGGTCCAGGGTCGAGAACGACTGCGCTCGTCCTCAATCCGGGGCAAGGGGAAACATAGCTTCCTTGTGACAGCGTTCAGCTTCCTGTAGTCTCACCGTTCTTCTTAGTCACCAAGACTACAGGGGAATACTAAGGGCTGTTCAGACTCTTCAATCATACCCCTGGATCTCATGTCCTCCAACATATCCCTACCGCCGATTGTTTCGCTAGCGGGATGCGTCTAGGTCGTTGCCGAATAGGTCGGGCGTCTCCGGTGTCGATGTGATGGTGTATCCGGTCCGTGCAGCCGTAGTCGCTGTTCCCTTGGCCGAAGAAGCGGTGGTGTCATCTCAGCAGTTGTACTTTCTCCAGCTGTTCTGCGGTCAGGTGATCAGCTACCCTCCCCAATAAAGGTTCCAGCCGAGGCCCCAGGTTTTGCGTCGGCACCGGCTCAAGGGTCTGGTCGATTGATGTAACGCTGACCACGGGCTGGCATGTCCCCAGCTTCGTTCCCGCCTGGACGTCGTGATTGGTGTCTGTTGGGTTGAGCAGCCTCGTGGGCACCTCATCTCGGCACGGTAACAATGTCCTGGCTACACAAAGTCCGTGCACAGGTGTCTTCTGGTCCAGCATCAAGTTCTTCGTCCGCTGCCTTCCAGTCGCGCCGTCACCACCACCTTGCTTCTCGCGGGGACAACCACGTCTTCCCTCAGGACGACCCTGCAGAATCCCAGGCGTTCTTCGGGTTGCCGGAGTATCACCTCTTTTCCATTGAGCCGCAAGGCCTTCATGCCGACGTCGACCGTCGCCTCTTGGCTCCTGAGGGCATCCAGTCTCAGTATCTTCTCAGCCACCTCCGCGACGAACACCCACTGACGAATGGCACTCCGTCCCAAGGTCAACTTCAGCAGGGCCTCCTCCACCTGCAAGGTGTCGCCCGATGCCGTAGCAAACTGGTATGGTCGGCTTGTTTTCCTGGACGGCAAACCCCTGGCTACGTCGGGTCTGATGACGGTCACGGCTGCGCCGATGTCCACCAGCACGCGGCACGGCTTCCCTCTCAGCCAGCCGTCCGCGATGAGGCTGTCATCCATCCGTCGGCTGACGGCGTGCAGTGTCACTCGAGGGGATGGTATTGACGGCGCCGACGTGCTCCTCGCCACGACGGCCCTTGCTCGTTTTCCAGCTGCTCTCCTGGTGTGGCGTGGCTCAGTGGTTAGACTGCTTGGCTCTCACCAAGGCGGCCCGGGTTCGATCCCAGGCGACCGGAAAGTGAGATTTGTGGTGAGAACACGGTGCTGGGCGGGTTTCTTCGGGATCTCCGGTTTCCCCCGCCATCTCATTCCACCGGTGCTCCATCTTCATCTCGTGTATCATCAGTGTCATCGCCTGCGGTGCCGTATGTAGTAAAAGCGGGCGTTAAACACTACACATTTCCCTGGTGTGGGCAGTCTTTCTCCAGCTGTCCCGGCTGTCCACACCCCCAACACACGCCACTTAGTCTTCGCTGGCGTCCCTCAGCTGGTCTTCGGTCTCCAGTGTAGTAGATACTCCTTGTTCTCGATGCCGGAGTAGCCGTCACCTTGGCCGCTTCCATCCTCAATGCTGCCGTTAGCGCCTCGTGGATGGTTTTGTTGTCGCCGAGCATTAAGCGCTGACGTATCTCGACGTCTCGTACCCAGTCAACGAACGTGTATGCGGCTTCCCGGGATGCGAATCCCGGTGGGAGGTCGATCAAAGCTCTGCTGGCCAGCTGTTCAATAGCCAAGGCGAACTGCTGCACCGTCTCCCCTGGCTGCTGCGTTCTTGACTTCAGTTGGCTGCGGTGAAGCGGTGGTTCCCGAAGCGGTTCTCCAGGGCCTCCCAGATGTCTTTGGGCGCCGCCGCTGTCTGCACCGCGTTCAGCACTTCTGCGACCCGTCTCTGGAGGCTGGCTGTTAGCTGTGCGGCCTCCTCCTCTGGTGACCACTTGTTCTGCTTGGCCACCGTGTCGAATTGGCGGCGGAAGACTTCGAACTGGACGTGCCGTCGTACTTCGGCGGTTTGACGCGCGCAGATGTTGTGTCGCGTCCCGCGTCGGCCTTTGAATCTTTCATCCTTCTGCCGACGATGTCCTCCACCATGGCGTTGAGGGACTTAGTGTTGGTGTCGGCCTTTCCCTCCAGGTTGTTAACGTGGTTCGCCAGGTCTTCGACGCGCTCGTCCACTTGGCCCATCCGCTTGCCCAGCTCCGTGACGTCCTCCTTTACGCCGGCCAACTGCTCCTCAAATTTGGCGACGAGGGCTTCGTTCGCAGCCTTCATTTCCGTGGTCAGTTTTATCATCTTCGTGGTCATAGTCGCATCGAGGGTGTCGTTAGCCATCTTCATTTCTTTCATCTCGGCAGTGAAGTCGTTAGCCGTCTTCATTTCTTTAATCTCGGCGGTGAGGTTGTCGTTAGCTATTTCCGTCTTCGTTGTTAATTCGTTCATCTTCGCGGCCATCGTTGCGGCCAAGTTGTTATTTGCAGCTTCCGTGTTTGTTGTTAATTCGGTCATCTTAGCTAGAATCTGTGCCAATACAGCCTTCATGTCGTAATACCTCACTCCTGACACCAATTGTGACTGTGGGTTCGTGAAATTAAAAAAGTCCAGGTTACAGACACCAAAAATTGCACTTATTTCCGTAGAAATACACTTCGTACACAGCAGTCCAGAATTGCATCACAGCGACACAGCCCACAGCTGTTCGTGCACGTGAATACAATTAACGAACGACTGACCCCTGTGGTGGGTGGGCTGCCTTTTTATAGATTACTCACAATCCAGAAATTTCTCAAACAATCGAGACGCAGTTAGAACAAAGAGCTGGAACTCTTGGGAAATTTGCCTCTTCCCCCCCCCCCCCCCCCCGCCGTTTCGTCAAGCTTTCATCTACACACTGCACGTTTATCTTTTTGAACTAGCCACCGGCGCTGCCTCGATCAGCAGTGGGCTCGCGACAATATGTATAAATCATCTTCAGTCTTCTTTCAGTATTGGTCACAGACTAATTCATTTAGTGTACATCCTTACTCAGCTGCCAGCTCAAGTTAATTGAACTATATGTAGATAACTAGATAGATCACTTTATTGCTGTCAACAATGGTATGCATAGTAACATCAAATACAAACCAAAAAAAAATATATATTTAAGTTATAAAATTCATCTAACTTAAACAGAGAGTAGCACATCAAACATGCCTAGATTGCTGACCTAAAAGAGTTTAATGGAAGAGTTCATAAGTGAGTAGATTATAAAATTTCATTGATAAATACTTAAAACTGTTTTGTGTAATACTGTATTTATTTTTATAAAAGTAAATGTTGACACAGCACTGAGCTACAGGAACAGGTAATAAAATGTAGGTTATATACAACATAGATATTTTTTTTTAAGTCATTCTGTATATTTTTCCTACTTTTACGCATTCTCTTATGCCATGTAGTAACAGCTAGCCACAATAGAATGGTTGTAAATTTGTTTCGTTACTGTGTCTAACAAATTTATAAGTTTGGAATAGAAAATATAGCTACTTTGAGATATTTAGTCACTCTTTCATCATACTGGATTAATATAGCCATAGAAATCTTCAAATTAAGTAACAGGTAAAAATGGCAACCATGACACTGTACATTTATGAATAATACCGATCCATGAAAAGTGTACATTTACTATCTTGAACTATCATCACTAGCCTACTTTGAGGGAGAGAACTTGGAGACAAGAATGGGTGTAATCAAATGTGTACCTTTTTCTGAGATTTGAATTCAAATTAATAATAAAATCATTATATAAAATTGTTCTAATTCTTTGTGCTGAATTTATCAGGTGGAGCAGATGTGAATGTGAGGAATGGAAAGGGTCTTACTTTGCTACACCAAGCAATTCTAAAGGGAGATTCTGACAGTGCAATCTTCCTCCTGGATCAGGGAGCAGACATGAATGCCTTGTATGTATTACATATTCTGTCATTATGTACAGAGTTCATATTAAATATATGTATTAATTTAATTTTTAACTTGTCTTTTTCATATTACATCTCATTTCATTAATGTAGCTTTTAATATTTTGTATATTCTATCATGTATGAGTTAAGTGTAAAATAATTGACTAAGGTAGCTATAAAATAGGAATGAACATAAGGAGGAGCTAGGCAAGGCTGGTTTATCACTACTAGCCAGTGCAGTTCATGCGACGTACAGTAAAGCATGTATACTGGCTCACTTTGCTGAACCATATGGCTAATTTCTTTGTGCGCTTTAAAGATACTAATTACATAATTATTTTGTTTCTCCCATGTTACAGAGCTATTTTTTCTGAGGATGACTGTCCAAACCCCATGTTTGTAGCACATCTGGTTTCGGAGATATGGAAAGATAAGATACCTGACTAGAAAGAAAGAATTATTAACTGTCAGTGAAGAAAAGCACACAAGTGCTATGCTGCAGTTGCATTTTGTACCTTGCATTCAGTAAAGTGGTGAACTTTTTAAGAGTGCACACATGCTTTTCAAAGTTAGTAAATATAATGCTTAGCAAGCCTAGTACTGGTGCCCCTAGTAGTAACTGCAAAACAACTTGTAAGATTTTACATAAGCAGGCTAGAAATATTCTTGTTAATGTGTATTCCTTTTATAAACAGTTGTCAATTAAAGACATTTTTGAAAGTACAAATTTCGCTCAGAGTCGAGAATTAATGGCACAAGCTTGTCGCGTGAGTGCTCATACTGTGACGAACATTGTTAAAGAAGGCAAACAGTTCAACAAATTAGTAGAAGTTTCAATATTTAGATCTCCAGGGAAACATCGGGCAGCTAAAAAAACTTGCTACCAACTTAGACGACTTTCAAAAGTGTGTTTTAAATAGAAAAAATTATGATTTATATGACAAGGGTGAATATCCAACTGCCAAAAGGCTGACCAGTTTAATGAGGCAGAAAATGGAATATATGGATTCCTTATCTCCTGTGGATACTATTCTGAAATCTCTTGGGTTCATATATAGGAGAACCAATGATGGTTGCAAATTTCTTCTTGAAAGAAGCGATATTGTTGCAAGACTAAAATTTCTGTGCACAATGCACAACATTAGAAGTAGTCTCATGGTGTAAAAATGCTTCATAACTAGGCTTTCATATCTTCTGTATTTATTACATATTTTAATGAAACAAAATTGGATTAAAGTCCATTACAGGCAGTATATAATTATGGTGTCATTAAAGTAGAAACTGTATTCACAAATCATTGAAATGTCACTATTTTATTTCACTGTAGCAAACTCCTTTTGTTGAATGCATCTAATTTGAATCATTTTGTTTAGTGTGCATATGAATGATAGCTACGTTAGCGAACTGCTCTCCGGTTCAAGGTTTTAAGGTTCAGATTATTTTACCACACGATAATCATTGTATACGTTCTTACACTCATGCTGAAATATTAAGTGAACTTCTCTGTCAGCATCTGTATGTACATCTCACACCACTTGCTAAGTGGATTCACTGAGACAAAGACAGATATATCTTCCATCTCTGTCGCCCACTTACTGTGGAACTGGCAACGCCAAGATAGTACGATAACCGTATTGGCTGAACCCATATTCATTATTTTTTAGCTACTCTAGGCCATGAAATCTATATAAATTTCAAACTATGAATAATGAATTAACAGAACTATGACTTTTTTTTTTTTTTTACGTTACGAAGATGTCCAAAACATTAGTAATGTTTCTTTATTTCTCAAAACACACTATCAGGATTCGTAAACAAGTTCATCACATTATGCGTGATTGGAGGAATTTAGTAACACTTTAGTCAAAATTAATGTAAAAAACTATTTGATGGACTAGTTTTGGAAGCCATCACCTCCATTATCAAGCTCTTTCTGTCTATTGCCATCTACTCTCCTCTCTCTAGCGGTGGAACTCTGAACTTCTTTGTCAATCTACTGGCAGGATTTCAAAGTTCATTATTCTGTTTTATTTTTCCATATGAACATGTTCTCCCATGTTGTCAGTTTACTTTGGTTTATCACTCCTTTTAGTAATTTTGGATTTGGATCAGTGTCATGGTTTTTGTTCCAAATATGAAATGATACTGCTGACCTATCTTGTTTCATTTTGATGTTTCTAAAGTGCTCATTGACTCTGTTTTTTAGGTTTCTTTTAGTTTGACCTATGTAGCATTTTTCATAATTCATACATCTTATTTGGTATATTTGCATCTGTTAATTGGTGAGATTTCATCTTTTGTTTATGAATTTAGCAATTTTAAAACTGAGTATTTATTAATAGGTGCCAAGTTGATGTTTTGTTCCTTAAAGATCTTTTTGAATTCATTAAACGTTTTTGGGTGGTATGTGAATGCTCTGAATATGCTGTTTTCTTTTTCTTTTGTAAATGAGGTTGCTTTCTTAATGGTTTTCTTTAGTTTAGCTGTTTTAATTTTCTTAAACACCGCACTTTTGTTGTATCTATTTTCTTCTGCTATGTAAGTATGGCTTTTTGTTCCTTGTAGTATTCTGCTTTATCCATGGGTATGTTGACTAGTCTGTGTGTAAGATGTTTATTTTGCCTATTTATGTATAATTGGGTTATAGCTATGATTTTTTATGTAATTTTCTGTTTGGGTTGGCTTCCTGTAAATTTCAAATTTTATTTTTGTGTCATTTCTGATGATATTTGGGTCTAAGAAAGGAAGTTGTCCATTGATTTCCTTTTCTATTGTGAATTTAATAGTTTTTCTTTCAGATTGAGTAATTGAGTAACGTAAGTGAAGAAGTATAAAAAAACCAACTACAAATAGTTTTTTCAATTAAGTTCATCACACCTTCCAATCTCAGGTATGGTAAATGAGGTCACCTGCTCTACTGTGCTGGCATGCAAGAACTCTGTTCATGAAATTTGCTATGACCGCCTGACAAATTTTCACTTGGATTTTGCTGACAACTCATCAAATTTCCTCCTTTAAATCATGGATGTAACAGAGTTTATTAATATACACCAATGATTTAATAGTACCGCAAAGAAAAGTTCCAAGTATTATGTCACATAAATTGGAGGCTGTTGATGGAGGCCCATTATATATGCAAAATGACGTAATCCATGAACTGCTCTTGGAGCAATTGTATTGTTTCACCGCATGTGTCCGTGCATACATGCATAATGCTCCGAATTGACTACCAAGTCATTCTCCTTCTGACCTCTTAGTATTTGGTGCCTATCAGGATGTCTTTTAAAAGCTTCTGCTCTTTCCAACCCTCCTTACTGCTTAATCATACTCCTAGATAATTAAATGTATTCACCACCTCAATTTCTCTTCCTTGCCAGTACCATTTCTCCTCTTTCCTTAGCTTGTTGCCTTTCTTAAATACCATAATTTTGGTTTTATGTTAATTCTAAGGCTCCATTCCTTACAAAATTTATTTAGTACTCCAATGGCTCTATCTATTCCCTGTGGACGTAGCTCCTGGTAGTAAATCATCTGAAAATAATAAACCAGGTATTTCCATGTTATTAATTGTTGGCACATGCCTATTTTCCATTCTAATTGCATCCAAAATATCATCAATAAACAGATTAAACAGTATGGGGCTCAATTTGCATCCTTGTCTTAATCCTATATTATTCTGAATGAATCTTGTTTCTTTATTATTTGCCAATTTTTATAAAACTCATTGTCTGAATATATACTTTGTAAACTCTGAATAAATCTGCTGCTCATTCCTTTTTTACTCAATTTGTACCATAGTGCTTCGTGATTTATTGTATCAAAGACCTTTTCAAAGTCAATAAATAACATATATACCCTCCCCCTCTTATCTAATAAATATTTACTTATCAGTGTGCTTATCACAAAGATATTATCTACTGTTCTGTTGTCTTTTCTAAAGCCTGCTGGGAAATCTGATCTGAAATCTTGCTCTTGTCTTCTGCCCACTTTTGTACTGTTTCTGCCAAAACTCCAGTATATATCTTACCTAACACAGATAATAAGCTGCATATATGATAAGCTATATAATTTGCAGCATTATCTACCTCTCCTTTATTCTTAAATATTGGCATAACCACTGCTTTTCTCCAACTACTTGGAATCTTACCATCTTCAAATACTCTTAGGATTCTCACCAGCAAACTTAATTTATTTTCGTTTCTACACCATGTCTTCCAAAACTCCCCTGGAATCCCATCTATACCACAAGCTTTGTTCCTTTTTAATCTTTTTACTTATTCACTTACTTCCTTTATTCTTATCACACTGTCTAATTGCTGGATTTCTCCTGTATTATCCAATTCTTGGATACTTTGTCTCCCCTCTTTTATTCCTAAAAGGCTTTCAAAGTACCTGCACCATGCTTCTGAACTTATGTTTCTTTCCCTAGTCATAACCTTATGGGTTTGTTTCACTAAGGACCAAATTGCCTTTGTATCCCCAATTCCTTCTTTTTAGCTTCCATGAGGTATCTCTGACTTCTTGTATGAATCCAGATTGTGTTTTAATTTATTTATATCTGAATTATTGTACCATTTATTGAAATTTGGAGATCTAATCATTTTTTCATACTGTAAAATAGCTAAGTTTCTAGATCTCCTAAATGTCCATTGCATTTAAATCACACAAACTCTCTTACTGCATGGTATCAGTTTCCATCATGTCATAATTTTCCTGCCTCATTTAAAAAAAAAATGAGGTAAATGATCCTGGCCGCTCAAAAGCCACACTATACTGTCACTTGTTGTAGATGTATTTCTTTTTCTTGAATTACGAAAAGATTTTCTGACCCTCATATAATGGCACTTCTGCTTATGCATAAATCCATTTAAGTGAAAATATGCCTTCCCCGAAATTGATTTTATTGACAAAGTCGTCATCCTCCTGTCATCTCAGAAACCAGTCAACAAAATTTTGCCTCTTCACATGATTGGCCACTTTCAGCTGAATTTGTAAGAGTGGTAATAGAGATCATGCTGAAGAATTCTCTGTATTGAAGAACATCCTATGCCAAATTCTTGGAAATGGCAAAAAACTAATTTCCTTGCACAGCTACACAGTCATGAACCACTGTAACATTTTGCTCAGATCATCCACTATGACGATATCCGACTTCTAATGTTCACTGTTGTTTTTGTTTTATTGACCAGTTATAAAAGTATGCAGACTTTTTATTCATTTGGTGCTTCATTTAACCCTAGAATAATGTGAAGTCGCCTGACAGTTGCTGCATAACTTTTTGATAGAGGTTTCACAATTAGTACATGTTCCGCATTAGTATACTGCTCCATAGGTAGACACAGATCGAAGAGATGTGAGAAATTCAGACTAAAGCCACAATAGGATTGTTTGAGGATATAGCAACATTACAAAACAATGTCGGCAATCAACAAACAAAAATTTACCAAATACATTAAAACCGGCTTGCTTTATAAATGACCCTTAAAATAGAAAACAATTATATAAACACCACTTGCACTTAATCTCAAAAAGAGAGTGGATATTATTTATCATTAGATATGATTGCAGGCTGATTCTTCAGAATTATTTGGTAAAGGTACAAGATGGTAAAATTACTAACCTTCATTTCTTATAGAAATGCTGTAGAGTAGTCTACTTTCTCCGCCCAGGTATCTAGTACTTCATAGTCCTGTGTTCAGTGTGATTAATGCTGCTAAGTAGCCTCTCATCAACATCGAAGGACCGTAGGCACCATCTCACAATATCCAGTCCTACTACTTGAAACAAAATGCTGAATTGTGGGGTGTAGAAAGAAGTTGGGTGATGATGCACTTCTTCAAAGTTCTCGGAGTTCAATCTAGTCTCTGGTATCTGCATGGACTCTTCTTTTCAGGGTTGGTTGCGGATATGGAAGGATAATGTTGTTTTAAATAAAAGATTATTTATAATTTCCCCAACAAATCTCCAAACTTTGAGATTTATTAAGAATGAAACTTTAACATTAATCAATCGATATCAATTCTCTGGTGCAATCCTTTTAACTGTTCACCAATAATCACTTTTCTTTTGCACCAAGTAAAATATACTGATACATATATTCTTACACACAAAAATTACCTTTGCACTGCTATGGGGAGTATGGCCTTTTGTTCTTTAAAATATTCACTTTATTCATGGTATGTTGACTACAGGTAGACTACAAACAAACTGCGGTCTGTGTGCGCATGCGCGAGGAGAGCCTTCTGCCCTTCTATGCCATCCAAGCATCACATGACTCCCATTCCTCGCTTCCTGCATGCAACAGAGCGCAAACACGAAATGCATGTATTTTAATGCTGTTTGATTTTAAAAGTTAACAGAAAATAATTACATCAGACATGACCTCACAATCGATCAACAAATAGATAGAATCATAGTTTCTTTAAACCCCGGGGAACACAGCAGTGATTCAGCAGAAAATGCAAAGAGTGAATGTAACAGTGAATGGGAAAGTGAGTTAAACAGATAACCAGTGCAGCCCACACGATGTAGGAGAGGCAACCTAAAATAATGATGGAGGGGGAAAACTAGAGGACTTTAGTGGTGGTAAGCCATGCCTCCAGCTGCATTTTGTTTATGGTCTAGTTATAGTGTGTAAGACTGTTTATTATTGCAATTTTATGTAATTTTGTAATATGTAATTTATTTCTCATCTTTTCTTTTACATCATCAAATGGAAATACAAAATCAAGATTACAGTAATAAAATCCATACTGGAAAATGCCATATATTCCTAAATCCTGAAAATCCTAGCATGTTGCTTGCTATTGAATAATAATTTGGTCCCCATACACCTAACCCTAGGATTTTGTGTATTGGAGGCCCTCTACTCCTTTTTACACACTTTGCCATTTCACCTATCCTACTCTACATTTCCGTCTGATATGACTTAACATTGGAGGATGTAAAAAAAAAAAAAAAAAAAAAAATACTGTACATTCTTCTTAATTGTTCTTAGCCATCTCTCTTTAGCTTTCCCTAAATAATTCCCTATATTTCTCCTGTTCTTTTCCCCTTTTACTGACAAAATTTTTCTAATTACTACTTCACCCCCCCCAAATTGTCCCATTTACATAGCCAAGCCTGCTACCTCCATATCTTTGTTTGACTACAATATAATATACAATGGAAATCTGCATTCTCTTCTCCACACAATGGACATTTATCTAGCTCCCTCTCTTGACCTATACCTTTCAAGTTTTTCACTCCTGTTCTCGCCCAAGCAAAACCTTCTCGCCCTAACTTACTACATATATCTATATATCCTTCCCTCCCCCAGGTTGTTTTTATTTCTCTATGTAATCTCAGTGAGCTTTTGTCACTTGTACTGGCGAAAATGTCTTGTCTGTCAATATCTTCTAATCATAGCTTAACTTCTTTCCAGATGCCTCTATACCCATACTCTGCATTTATCCAAGAATGACCCATACCTATCTGCTTCAGCACATCATTCATTTTATGTGCCCAAGACCCATCCCAGTTATTTCTCTTTTGAATATGAAAACATTCTTTAATAATATTGCCATCTTCCAAGTTAGTGATTCTGTATAAATATTTCATTGCTCTTGACAAGATTTTAATTTTAGTAGAATGCCTGCCCAGTTCCAATTGTGTTGCCCCATTAGGTGGTGCTATCGGTAATCCCAATATATATTTACAAAAGGATCTATGCACTCTATCAGTCTCTCTCCAAGCCTCATCTACTCCCCATACCTCTGATCCATGTAACATTCTATTTTCTACTACTGCCATATAAATCCTCTCCAACCATTTTACATTTATATCTGACAGTTTACTGTAGCATGATCTTATCACCCTCATGGCCATTTTACCTTTTGCCACAGACATCTTTTTTTGTTCTTTCCAGCTACCATCTAACTCTATCTTGCCCCCAAATAATCAAATCTCCTTACAACCTCTATTTCTCTTCTATTAACCTCCGATTTCTCATCCTTACGCAACCTGTATCCTTTTTTGAAGACTATAATCTTTGTTTTGTTTTCATTCACTTTCAAACCCCATTTATTGCAATAAGAATTGGCTGCCTCGATTGCTCTTCTCAGCCCTCCACTTGATATGGACCCAACTACTAGGTCGTCTGCAAACAGTAGCCCCGGGATTTCTTTATTAATATCTGGTGAATGTGCCCTACAACTTGATATCTCCTCTAAAATTCCATCGATATAAAGGTTAAATAATACTTGACTAAGTTTACATCCCTGCCTTACTCCTGCCTTACTCTATATAGATTTAGTTACTTTGTTGCCTGGTAGTTTTATACACAATTCATTCTCCTGGTATATCATCTTAATTACACCCTGGGCTCATTTGAGCATTATTTTGCCCACTCCATTCACGTCCGATATGACTTAACGTTGGAGGACGTAAAATTACAAAAAAAAAAAAAAAAAAAAAAAAAAAAAATCCTTAATTACTTCTATAAATGCATGGCGTATCCCCTTATTACTTAATTTTATCCACAATGCTTCTCTGTTAATAGAATCAAATGCCTTCTCTAGATCAATAAATATCATATATACCCTTCCCCTTTTATTGCTCAGATATTTGTCTACAGTTGTTTTAATAATAAAGATGTTGTCCGATGTTTTCCTGCCTGGTCTAAAACCTGCTTGGAACTCCGATAGTTTATTCTTCTTCTCAACCCAATTTTGCAACCAATTTGCTAGAACTCCAGTGAATACCTTACCTAGAATAGACAATAACTATTCCTTCTGAAGTTAGCTGAGTTATTTTTATCTCCCTTTACCTTGTAAATTAACAATACCATACTTGTCCTCCGTTTCCTAGGAATTTTCTTTTCTTCCATTATTTTATTGAATAATTTTATCACTATTTTCCTCCTAGTTTCATCGAGTGCACAAGCTTTCCAAAATTCTCCTGGTATACCATCAATACCACTAGCTTTGTTAGCTTTTAACCTCCTTATTTGTTCACAAAATTCAACATCCGAGATATATTGTGACTTTGTGGGTTCGTGAAATAAAAAGTCGAGGTTACAAACACAAAACATTGCACTTTATTTTCGTAGCAATACACTGTTCACAATTACATTTTTGTCAGCTCGTCTTTACACGTATGCTCGGCCATACTTACACACCGCACGCCACACAACACTCACTCAACTGACTGTCGCTTCCGGTATCGATCGGCCCCGAAGTTTCCTGAATCTCCTTTTATGGAGGGTAAAACATTCTTGAAGCTTCGTGCAACTTCGAGCGGTAGGAGGAGGGGTAAACGAAGACCCAGCCACCCCTCCTGTCTCCCCTCCCTCCGCCGGCCTTCATTTATTGCTTGGCATCGCGGGCTTGTCGTTTGGGTAACAATATCTATGTAATTCATTAATTATTTGTGGACCCCCTAACAAACTTCTTTCCACTCTGATATAATTATCTTGCCCTAACAGTGATTCAAGGTATGCACATCATTGATCTGCATGTATATCCTCGTCTCTCCCTACATCTTTATACAGCCCTCTTACTATTGACCAAATTTTTTTTGTGTCATGTATTTTTGCTGCTTCATTTAGCATTCTGCCTATTTTCTCACCCCATTCCCTCTTTTTTTATTCCATTAGACACCTGTATGCGCATCTCAAGATCAGGAAATTTTCCCTTTCCTCTTTTTTCCCTGATTGCCGCCAGTTATTTAATTCTTGTGCTACTCTTGCCTTCGCCACCTGGCAATCCTTGTCAAACCACTGCCTACTGATGCCTTTAGAACCCCCATTTTCATACCGGCCCCTGCCCTTTTGACAATATATTGCAGTGCTCCTAAGGATTGCACTATTTTATTCTCAGTTAAGCTTTGTACCCTCACTTGTAAGATTTTACTACTCTCTGAATTCAATTCATTAACAAATGTTTTATGCAACTCGTCTTTCCACTTTTACACTTCCGCCACACTGAGACATCCTTCATGAAGCTTCTTCATACACCTATTGCCTTCCGCTAAATTTAATCTTAATGGAAAGTGACAGCTTGATGTTAAAACATTCATAACTTCAACATCTAGGATCCATTCATCAATTCCTATAGAATACATTAAAATATCTACCACACTTTGGCCATTTTTATTAGCAAATGTGAATTCCCCTTCTTTGTCACCCTCTTTGAGGCCATTACAGATCATAAGATTATTCTCCTCACAGAAATCTAAAAGTTTCCTCCCTTCATTATTGGTAACCTTGTCTTTACTATGCCTGTTCTCTATATCAAGTTCCTCCTTAGCTTCATCACTTGGATTAATTCACTTAACCTGGTGTTCCCCTATTCTTGCATTTAAATCACCTACAATTATTATTTCAACTTTCCCATACTTATTTTCCAACACTTCTATACCCCAACTTAGTTTCCTAAACACATTTGGATCATAGAACTCTGATACAGTAGGTGGGTTATACACTGTAGCAATACAAACAGTTCTTTTTCTTCTTTCACCTTAAGACATTTATCTTTCTTTATAAAACAGCCTAAAACCCCTGAAGCTCTGCCTTTCCTTTGGTTCTTCATCCCACTTATGCTATAAAAGTCAAATCCTGGGATTATTACACTAGTTTTTTTCTCTACCCAGGTTTCCACAACCATTAACATATCAGAAGTTTTTAGCACATTATAAATTTCCCACTGCACACTTTCTCCCAAAGCCCCTCCATATTCCAACCCCCAATGGATAATGCGAATCCATATGCTTCATCTTTCCTTTCGAACCTCCATCTTTCTAAGCTCAACTGCCTCCTGGTGCGCACACAGTCTTTCACTTCCAGAATACTCCTGATGGCATTGACACCACTTGTAAGTTGCCTATATTCTGCTCAACCTCTGCCGTTCTCAAACTACTTGACGCAGTATGAGCTTCCCCCATCAGTTGATCTCCTTGCGTGTCATTTAGCTGTTGTGATTCGACTCGCTCGGTCCTGTGTTCGGTCCGTACGTGTGACGTCACAGGTGATGTATCTTCTCTTTCCCTCATCATCACCGCTGACTCTAGCTTTCTCACAGGTGACGTATGCTCCGTTTCCGTAGTTTGACCACGTCCCAGTTGGACATTCCTGTCGTCTTTTGCCCTCCCATGTAACATAGTGCTGACGAAGTTCCTGTTTCACACCATCAATCCACAAATCAACACCTTTTAAATATGCTCGTTTTCCAGCCCCTCATGCTTTCTTCATTTCCAATAAAGCTAAAGATTTCAATTTGTGCTGTTTCTTACCCAAATCTTGCTCAATAAATATTTTAGTGCCTTTTAACTGTTTACCGTTCCTGAGCACTTCCCATTTAAATCTCATTGATGCTACTTTCACTATTATTGGTCTTGGTTTCGGTCCAAATCTTCCTATTTTAAAACAATCCATTATCTCCCTTCCTGCCATATTTAGTTTCAGTTTTTGTTGGAATAGATCTTCTACTTCCTGCCATACTCGTCGGTCTCTTCTCTCTTCTAATCCAAATATTATCAGGTTTAGTTTCCGATCCCCTTCCTCTAAATTTTCCAATCGGGTTAGTCTGTCTTTACATTCTTTTATTTCTTTCTTTACTTCCTCTTCAAATTTCTCTAATGTGTTAACATCCCGTTAAACTGCAATTTTATGTATAATTGGATTATAGCTTTGAGTTTTTTGTTCAATTTTCTGTGTTGGCTTCCTGTAAAGTCCATATTTTATTTTTGTGTCATTCCTGATAATATTTAGGTCCAAGAAAGAGTTGTCTATTGATTTCCTTTTTTATTGTGAATTTGAAAGTTTGAAGATCTATGGGAAGGCCTTTTTGTTTCAAATGCACTCAATGAATTTGCCAAAAGGGTGAAAATGGATTTCCCATTGATAACCCTGATTTCTGCTTGTAGTATTTCGCATTAAAGCTGAAGAAGTTTTGTTCAATTCATAGTTTTGTTAATGTATGCTTGGGAATAATGAGCTGACATCAAGTGAAACCAGTCTGTCATTTTTGTCCAAATTTATGCCTGATTTTTTTCTATCAGGTCTAAAGAGTTTTTTAAATGTGCACTTCCAAACTTTAGGAAGCTATTGAATTTATTTAATAACTTATTGTCCAAATTTTATGGATTCAATGCAGTAGTTTTAATGGGTTGGTTTCTGCTTTTTGGCAAATACTTTCCTTTAAAAGGTCTTCCATCCTCTTTGTGTATTCTGCTTTTTCCAAAATTACTATTTGATCGCCCTTGTGTGCTTTAGTGTAAATAACTGGTTTTAAGGGCTTTCATGATGTGGTGAATGTTAATTTTATTTTTAGTTTTAATTTGTTCTACTATTTGGGAAAATTTGTTTATTACTATGTTTTTATTTCCTTTGTTTAATGTTTGCCAGGCAATTAGTACAAGAAAGAATTTAACAAAAATAGACTAGATAATCCAACATTACCAAGAGTATACGAGCTACCAAAAATTCACAAAACAGGAAAATCCAGAGACCTATCACTAGTAGCACAAATTCCCCCCCCCCCCCCTATAATTTGGCTAAATGGTTACTAAATAAATTCTATAGCTTCCCAAAGTTTGGAAGTGCAGATTTAAAAAACTCTTTAGATCTGATAGAAAAAATCAGGCATAAATTTGGACAAAAATGACAGACTGGTTTCATTTGATGTCACATCATTCCCAAGTACACCAACAGAAAAATTACAGATACTATTAAAAAATGGCTAACTATAATGGAAATGGACACAGTAGAAGCAGAACACATTACGTTAACAAAATTATGCATTGAACAAAACTTCTTTAGCTTTAATGGGAAATATTACAAGCAGAAATCAGGGTTATCAATGGGAAACTCACTTTCACCCTTTTGGCAAATTTATTGAGTGCATTTGAAACAAAAAGGCCTTCCCATGGATCTTCAATGTTTGGTAGAAATATGTTGATGACATCTGTGTAATAGTTCCAAATAAACATTTAGATGATGTATTAAAATTACTCAATCTGCAAGAAAAGACTTTCAAATTCACAATAAAAAAGGAAATCAATAGACAACTCTATTTCTTGGACCTAAATATTATCAGGAATGACACAAAAATAAAATGTGAACTTTACAGGAAGCTAACACAGTCAGAAAATTTTATAAAAAGTCACAGCTATAATCCAAGTATACATAAAATTTTAATAATGAACAGATTTACACACAGAGTAATCAACATAGCCGTGCATAAAGCACAATGCTTCAAAGAACAAAAGGCCATACTCCATATAGTAGAAGAAAATGGATACAACAAAAGTCTGGTGTTAAGAAAATTAAAAAGGCTAAACTGAAGAAAACCATTAAGAAAGCAACCACATTCACTAAAGAAGAAGAAAGTGCATTCACATACCACCCAAAAACATTTAATAAATCAAAAAGATCTTCAAGGAACAAAATATCATCTTGGCACGTACTAATAGATACTCAGTTTTAAAATTGCTCAAAAACAAAAGATGAAATCCCACTGATTAACAGGTCCGGAATATATCAAATAAGTTATAAGAATTGTGAAAAATGCTACCTAGGTCAATCTAAAAGAAGGCTAAAAACCAAAGTTAAAGAACACTTTAGAAACATCAAAATGAAACAAGAAGATAAGTTAGCAGTAGCATTTCATTTTTGGAACAAAAACCATGACATTGATCCAAATCCAAAGTTACTAAACAGAGTTATAAACCAAAATAAACTGACAACATGGAAGAATATACTCATATGGAAAAATAAGGACCAAGTAATGAACTTTGGAAATCCCACCAGTAGATACTTTGACAAAGAAGTTCATAGTTCCACCGCCAGAGAGAAGAGAGCAGAAGAGAGCAGATGACAGCAGGCGATAATTGGATAGAGGTTGAAAATGGATGTGACAGCTTCTGAAACTAGTCTCTCAATAATATAAAAATATAAGTGACAAAGTTTCAAAAAACCAACTACAAATAGTTTTTCAGTTAATTTTAATGTCACTCACTAAATTCCTCCAGTCATGCATAAGGCACAATGTTGTCCATTTTGGGGAAGTAGCATTAATTGCATTGTGGATACTTTAATGCACTATGGAGAAGAAGTTGCACAATCACAAATCCAAGAATGTCATTGAAAGGAGACTTGTTAAAATGAGATTCTACTGTACTTAATATTTCTAAAATATTCTTTGTTCTTGGCTCCCAAAGCTCCTGTAATCCTTCTGTTGTACACTTAGTTGTTTATCTAATAGATTTTGTGCAAGTATTCATTTCTTTTTGTTTGTTGTTCATTCATTCATTCATTCTTTATTTTCTGTCAATATACTTGTAACAAGTTTCTGACAATGTCAGGAATATACAATTTGTTTACATGATAAAATATTTGCAAATGAAAGGCACATAAGTTGCATAAATTAATCATAGATTGTAATTACAAGTCTAAGTTTATACATTTATCAATTAAAAGTGTTTCAATTTGTTTTGAAATTGTTTAGTACCATTAAACAACTTAATCGACATTGGTAATTTATTATAAAATATTTGTTGTTTTTGTGTATGGCATGTCAAGTTAATGATATCTAAAGATTCTCTTGAGTTTTCTATCCAGTCTGTACTGTGTATATAAAAGATAGCACACCAAATGCCAATATAATACAGTATGTGGATGATACAACAATTATAATTAGTGATAAAGATGCAAATGCACTCGAAAAAATACATGAATGCTACAGTAAATTCCATAAATAATTCAGTGACTCAAACTTAACTGTAAACCCCAAGAAATGTGAAATTATAATCTTTGGTTACAGGAACATAAGCAACCCTCCCCCCCCCATTTTAACTATATCTAATAATATTATCAAAAATGTAGATTATATTAACTTACTAGGATTAGATATAGACAGGACATTAACTTACAATAGCCATATCGAGAAACTGGCACTACAAATTAGCAAAAACTTATTTGTTTTGAGAACTCTTAAAAATTACATTCCACATACAACTAAAATTAATTTTTTTGCCCTTATCCACTCGGCCTTATCCTATGGGATAGAAATTTGGGGTAACACCAGTAAAACAAACCTCAGTAGGATATTCATACTCCTAAAACGTGCTATTAGATATATCGGGAATTTAAAACATAAAGATTCTTGCAAAAATACCTTTCGGCGAACAAAGATACTTACACAGCTTATTTATTTATAAATCTATTCTTCACTTGGTTAATCATAAGTTTCCAATGAAAACAAACTCAGATATCCATAACTATGATACAAGGGGCAAAAATAATCTCGCTATTCCAGGACACAGAATGCACTTATATGAAAAGATGCCTAGTTATACAGGAATAAAATTCTATAATGTACTTCCTGCTTCAATTAAAACCTGTAATAATTTAAATACATTTAAAACATATTTAAAAGCCTTTCTAATAGATAATGTATTTTATACCATCTTAGAATTTATGTATCACTGTAAAAATAACTATTCTTTATTACTGATTTTAGCATATTGTGACTTTGTGGGTTTGTGAAATGATAAAACGAGGTTACAAAACACAAAAACTGCACTTTATTTCCCTAGCAAATACATTCGTCACATCACAATTTGCTAGTTAACCTAAAACTGTTTATTTTCACAAAAACTACATTCAACTGTTCGTCGCTACCGGTCTTCATTTTTCATCGGCTTCGCGAATCTACCGCCAGGGTGACACTGCTCCCTCCTCAAGGCTGGTCGTCCCGAACAGCGCCTTCGTAGCGGGCCAGGCGATCCAGGTGTACCACCAACATCTTTCCTCGGGGCACCTTCTGGATGCGGTAGACCACGTCGTTAATCCTCTTCACCACACGGTACGGTCCTTGCCATTACTGCTGAAGCTTCGGGCAGCGTCCCTTGGTCCGGGTTGGGCGGTACAACCAGACCAGGTCACCTTGCTGGAACCCTTGGCTGTTGGCTTGCCTGTCGTATCGGGTTTTCATGCGGTCGCTCGCCTTCTGGATGTTCTGGCGAGCCATCTCGTGCATGTCGTGGAGGTGGTCCACCAGGTTCACTACATCCCTCAAGAGTGGCCCCAAGTCTGCGTCCGCCAGCTGCTCCCTCCTCAGGCCTGCGCTATCCCAGCCATCCGCAGGCACTGTCGTGACTACTCGAACTGCTGCGGCACGGTCCTTCTCCTCCACTCTTGTGCATTGGCCGCACCCTTCTGGACAGGGTCTTCGGGACATGGCGTCTGCGTTACCGAGGCTCTTCCCTCTACGATGTTCCGAGGTGAAGTCGTACTCCTGCAACCTCGAGACCCAACCTGCTTGTCTGGCCTTCTGGTCCCGCCTCGCTCCTCGCGGTAACAACCACGTCTTCGTTCAAGACGACCCTGCAGATTCCAAGGCGCTCTTCGGGCTGACGGAGTATAACCTCTTCTCCGTTGAGCCGCAGGACCTTCCTGCCGACGTCGACCGTAGCCTCGTGGCTCCTGAGGGCATCCAGTCCCAGAACCACCTCCTCAGCTACCTTCGCGACGAACACCCACAGACGCACGGCACTCCGCCCCAAGGTCAGCTCCAGCAGGGTCTCCTTCTCCACAGGCAAGGTGTCGCCCAATGCCGTGACAAGGTCGTATGGTCGGCTCGGCTTCCTCGTCGGCAAACCCTTCGCCACGTCAGATCTGATGATGGTCACGGCTGCCTCAGTGTTCACCAGCACGCGGCACGGCTTCCCTCTCACCCAACCGTCCGCGATGAGGCTGTCATCTATACGCGGGCTGACGGCACGCAGTGTCACTCGAGGGGATGAGGGTAATGGCGCCGACGTGCCCCTCTCCACGCCGGGCCTTACTCGTTCTTCCAGCTGCCCTTCCTGGTCTGGGCAGTCTCTCTGCAGGTGTCCGAGCTGTCCACACCCCCAACACAGGCCACTAGGTGTTCGCCGGCGTCCCTCGGCTGGTCTTCTCTCTCCGGTGTAGCGGACACTCCTCGTTCTCGACGTCGGGATGGCTGTTACCTTGGCCGCCTCCATCCTTAATGCTGCTGTCAGCGCCTCGTGGTTGGTTTTATTTGACGAGCATTAGACGCTGACGAATCTCCGTGTCCCGTACCCCGTCGACAAAATTGTAGGCGGCTTCCCGGGATACGAACTTCAGTGGTAGGTCAACCAAGGCCTTGCTAGCCAGCTGCTCGATCGCTATGGCGAACTCCTGCAGCGTTTCCCCCGGCTGCTGCGATTGCCTTTAGCTGGCTGCGGTATGCTGCGGCTAAGCGGTGGTTCCCGAAGCGATTCTCCAGGGACTCCCAGATGTCCTTGGGCGCCGCCGTCGTCTGCACCGCGTTTAGGATTTCCGCGGCCCGTCCCTGGAGGCTGGCTATTAACTGTGTGGCCTCCTCCGGTGACCATCTGTTGTGCTTGGCCACTGTGTCGAACTGGCGGCGGAAGACCTCGAATGTTGACGCGCCGTCATATTTCGGAGGTTTAACGCGCGCCGATGTGTCGCGTCCCGGTGCGTCAGCCTTCTCCTGCCGACGACGTCCTCCACCATGGCGTTCAGGGACTTGATGCTGCTGTCGGCCTTTCCCTCCAGGTTGTTTACGCGGTTCGCGAGGTCTTCGACGTCTTCAACCATGGCGTTCAGGGACTTGGCGTTATTGTCGGCCTTTTCCTCTAGGTCATTGAAGCGGTTCGCCAAGTCCTCGACGCGCTCGTCCACTTGGCCCATCCGCTTGCCCAGCTCCGTCACGTCATCCCTCACGCCGGCCAACTGTTCCTCAAATTTGGCGGCGAGGAGCTCGTTCGCCTCCTTCATTTCCGTGGCCAGACTGTCGTTCGCTGCCTTCATTTCTGTGGTCAATTCGGTCTTTATTTCTTTCAACTCTGCGGCCAGGTTGTTATTTGCCGCTTCTGTTTTTGTTGTTAACTCGTTCATCTTCGCGGCCAAGTTGTTATTTGCCGCTTCCGACTTCGCTGTTAATTCGTTCATCTTCTGCAAAAGCATTTCCAATGCCGATTCCATGGCTATAATGTTCCGTGATGTTGTTATCCCGCTTCCTGACACCAGTTGTGACTTTGTGGGTTCGTGAAATGATAAAACGAGGTTACAAAACACAAAAACTGCACTTTATTTCCCTAGCAAATACATTCGTCACATCACAATTTGCTAGTTAACCTAAAACTGTTTATTTTCACAAAAACTACATTCAACTGTTCGTCGCTACCGGTCTTCATTTTTCATCGGCTTCGCGAATCTACCGCCAGGGTGACACTGCTCCCTCCTCAAGGCTGGTCGTGCCGAACAGCGCCTTCGTAGCGGGCCAGGCGATCCAGGTGTACCACCAACATCTTTCCTCGGGGCACCTTCTGGATGCGGTAGACCACGTCGTTAATTCGTCACATCACAATTTGCTAGCTAACCTAAAACTGTTTATTTTCACAAAAACTACATTCAACTGTCCGTCGCTACCGGTATTCATTTTTCATCGACTTCACAAATATACCGCCAGGGTGACAATATTATATTTATTTTTAAATTCTATACCATTAAGCAATTTATGACTAGCTTGTAATTTGATCTCTCCATTATTTTGTTACTGCTAATCGTTTATTTTTAAAAGAGAGTATGTATCACAAGTGACATGGCTTAATTGTGTTCAAACATTGTATTAAGTTGCAATAAATATGAATATGAATATATTAACTTCAGTCAGAAATCTAGTGCTAGAAATGGTCCCAATCAGGAAGTGTTTTACTCCAAAGTAACAACTGAGCATCTATGTGATATTTGGTAGTAACAGTGATGTCCAAATTAATTCATAAAACTATTTGTAGTTATTTGAAGCAAAAGGTTAGAAACAGTGATGTATTTAACATTTGAAAGTAATGAGTCGGTAATTCAAACACAACATCACTTTGTTTTTTTCACAATACATCACTTACACTTTAAATTTTGAGGGATTAGTTTTGGGAACCTGTTGTTTCCATTTTTAACGTTGAAGGTCAGGCTGTTGTCTGTTATTACCTCTAGTCTTTTCTTTGGTGATGGAACAATAATTTCTTCATCAAATTGTCGACTGATGGAATTTCAAAATTTGTTAATCTGTCTTTGTATTTAGATATTAAGATGTTCTCCCACATTATGAGTTTCTTATTGTTTTTATCACAGTTTTAATAATTTTGAATTTGGATTGGCCATGCCATGGCTGAGCAGTTAGACCACTTGATTCTCACCTAGCTGCCCTGGGTTTGATCCTCGGTGACTGCAAAGTGAGATTTATGGGGGACAAAATGGCACTGGGGCAGGTTTCTCCAGGACCTTCTGTTTCCTCTGCCATCATTCCACCAATTGCTCCATTATCATCTTTCCTTTCATCAACTTTGCGCTCATTCCGTTCATCTACTGCCCTCACCGGACTGATCACCTATCCGTGGATTTCTCTCTCTCATCCATGGCTGTGGCTCTCTCACCCAATGGCTATGGATCTGATAGAGAATACAGGATAGGTGGTCTGGTGCCTGGTGTGAGAGTGAAGGAAGTGGATGATAGTATGAGAATAAGATGAGTGATAGGGAAGATGTGGAATGCAATTAGTGGAATGCTGGAGGGGGAAACCGGAGGACCCAGAGAAAACCTGCCCCAGCGCCATGTTGTCCACCACAAATCTTACTTTGCGGTTGTCTGGGATTGAATCCGCTCCGCCTTGGTGAGAGCCACTCTAAGTTAAGGTTATGGCTGTTCATAATCCAGTTTCCACTTATGCATTTCATTATCACATTGTATTTGTTATTATTCTCTTGTATTATCATACTACTTTATTTTTGTATCTAACTAAAATAGTAACTTTAAGTACTAAATGCTTGAACCAGATTCAGTGTTGGCTCTGCAAACTTTAAATAATAAATGAAACAGTCATGTGTATAGCCTATGGCTAAGCTGAGAATAACTAATGTGGAAACAACAACTTGCAGCCTTTTGCGATATCATTACCAGTATGATTGTATAAAAAACTTTAAAAATCTTGTCACCCTCTTCAACAATGCCATCTGGAAGCCCAGGGTAAAGTGTGCAAGTAGTATATTTCTTTGGAACATTGTGATTTTATTCATTTTGATGTTGTGGTTTGTATTTTACTGTTACCTTCTAAATTGTACTTGCCCTAAATCAATTGTGGGAGGTAATGTTCATCATATTTTCTTATGTGCATTCTCAAATTGTAGTCATTATGCTTACTATAATTATTCCTTTTTTTAACATCCTCCAACGCAGGTCATATTGGACGATGAACGAAATGCGTAAACTGATGCTCAAAGAGACCAGGATCCAGAGCTTAAGAGTTAACTGATATTCATCTTTCAGGATAAGGGAAAACCTCAGAGAAAGTCTTATAATGCACCCTGACCGAGATTCAAACTCCAGAGCTCTAGAATATGAGACATATAGGCTACCTCTACACCACAGAGGTTGGGGTAATCGTTCAGTGTGTGAAGTTTACTGTGTATGCCAAACTCTAGAGTTACTGCAAAACAGGAATAAATATTAGGCAGGACTAGGCTTGTTTGGCCTATCGCTGACTAGCCAGAGCGGTAAGTGCGATGTTGTACAATTAAATATGCTTATCGGCTTGCTGTGGTGAACACTATGGCTTATTTCTTTGCACGCTCAAAGAATACTGTAAAGAATTGTTTTGTTTCGCCCACGTCAAATAGCTATTTTTTCTGAGGGTGACTTCCAAACCCCATGTCTGTAGGTCATCTGGTCTCAAAGAGAAAGTAAGTTAAAATGCCTGACCAGATAGAAAAAGATCTGTCACCATCTGTGAAGAGATATGATATTCACCTGATACATTTTGTAATTTGCATTCATTAGAGTGGTAATCTTTTAAGAGTACAGAAGATGCTTTTCAAAGTTGGTAAATATATTGCTTAGCAAGCTTAGTACAAGCGTGCCTAGTTGTGATTGCGATACAACTTATAAGATTTTGCACGTGCAGGCTAGAAATTTTGTTTTTCCAGGTATATTCATTTTTCGAACAGTTCTCAGTTAAAGAAGTTTTCAAACATACAAATTTTGCTCATAGTCGAGAACTAATGACACAATATGGGTGCTCATTCTGAGATGAACACTGTTAAAGAAAGCAAGCAACTAAATTAGAATAAGTTCACATATTTGAGTCTCCTGAAAAACATTGAGCAATGAAAAAATGTGTTCCAACTCCGATGATTTTCAAAAGTGTATTTTACATAAGAAATTTATGATTTATATGGCAGGGTGAATATATAACTGTTTAAAGGCTTACCAGTTTAGTAAGGGATACTAAAAAATATACATGTTGTGATGTTAGCTTTTAAAATCTCAGATGTGTAATAAATACGACTCATCTATAAATTAATAAAGATTTTTAAGTGTTTTGGAAGGGGATTCCTTAATAATAATGGATAAGCCAGCTATCATTCTATGACCACAGATAAGTTACCCAACAACAAAGTATAACCTTGAAAGAACATCAGTTTGCAAAAACTAGATATACAGCAATGGTTACAGGCTCATCATATTCCTTTGATGCAACAGAAACTAAGACTGAGTGTCCAACTTTAATTGCTCCTTAAAAAAGTCAGGAAAGGAACTATGAACTGGACTATATAGAATTAGAAATGGATCACCAAGTTTTCCAGTTGCCCCTGTCACTCTCAATACTTTTTGAATGTTAAGTGATTAATAAAAAAGGCTCTTGATAGTGTGACCATACAGGATCGGGAAACCTGAATTGCATATGCTGAGCATATTTAAGAGAATGATTTTACTAAAGAAATTGCAAGAACCTACATCATCGGTCTTTATAATTATAAACCGCAAGGATGATGAATCAGATAGCTTACAACACTGTCAAAGAAGAACAAAAGGTTTGGGACAGGGATGGCATTCTGGCATTCCTTTGTAGCATTTGGTCTGCTGCTGTTAAGGTAAACTTTGCTGTTGTGTGTTATTGAAAAAACAACATGAAAAAAATTGACTCATCATTCCAGATTAAATTAATAATTCAGGAAAATCTTTACATAATTCATTTAAATAGCACCTGATAAATACAGCATTAAAAATATATACAGTTAACCTTTGTCAGACACAATATGAGACAACAAGAAACTAACACTACAAAATTCACTATGTGGACTTTGGTTACATTTACATCAGAAAGACAACAATATATTTTGAAACCAGAAACAAAGAACATTTCAAGAATACATACAACCAGCAGCATATTTACTAAAACAAGTAAAAATACCATTGTACAGGAAATAATCCATGTTCTCATGAATCAGATCACCTAATGAATTCCGATACTGCTCCAGACCCTCTTTATATTTTCGTCCAGAAAATACAAAAGGCCACCATGTTACAGCTATTGCAGCAAGCTGAGGATGGGAGAAAATGCTCCAAAAATATTCAAATGAATATAAAATAAAAGTGATGGTAATAAATATGGAACTCAATTCTACAGTTACCAGTTAGTAGCTTTACTTTTTCCATTTTTATTTGATTATTATGTATTTATTATTTCATTGTAAGTTGCCTAGGTACAGACTTGGAAATGATACAGGTATTAAAATAATTTATTTCATTTCTTATGTATTAGCATCTCTTAACAGAATAAATAGTATCAAATAAATAAATAAATAAATGTACAAATTATTTAAAATATCTTCTGTACTAGAGCTTCATGGTGTGCACTCAAAATCCTCAGCCATTTTAACCCTTACCTGAAGAGAACAAATTGTAGAATGTCATCTTGATTTATGTGTTGCAAAGAACTTATCTACTGCTATGGAAACTTTGAAACTGAACGACATTTATATTTTAACAGGTTATTTGGATTTGACTTACAATCCTATAAACTTGACCCATATGTTGTAGCTCAGTAATGGTAACAGCAACTTTGAACTAATTATTTTATGTCATATATTATGTATTGGATAATGCATATATTCTATGATTATAGAAATAAATTTATATATTTTCATAGCTAAACAATAACTCATTAAAACTTGTATTTTCTTTTCCTCCAGTACGACTGGTAATGAGACACCACTGCAGTTAAGCATCAAATGCCGCTTGCCTGAGGTAGTAGACTCTTTGTGTCAAAGAGGTGTTGATATGTCTGTTATTGATGAGAACAACAACTGTCCTTTATGGGCAGCTCTGGAAAGTGGACAAGAAGATATTGCTTCCATATTGGTAAGGTGTGTTGTATCAAAATTTTTAATGGACCGTGATGCCTGTATTCCTTTATTAACTGTTAATGTTTAAAACAGTGAAGGCTAATCCAAGAATTCACAAAGAGGTAAAAATTAAGCAAATAAATATATATGATCCCCAAATATAATATTTATTGCCATAAAATGAACTTCATATAACAATATATTCTTTTACAGAATTTATCATTTACTCTCAGGTTGTCAAAGATCTTTCTAAGATGATAATCGTTTACTTCTCTGTTGAGCAGCATTCAAATACATTAAGCTGCTGTTCTGACATGCCATTACAAATGTTTTTATTTTTTATAGTAATGGAAAATATCTTCCAAACTGGGCAGCAAACATTAATGTTATGCTTAAATTCTTTTAGAGTGCTTTACTTTCACACTATGGCCTGCACGTGATGGCTTATGCTGCTGCTACCATAGTTCAGAATCCCTGCTGGAACAATTATAATATCCCTGCAGCTGCCTTATCTCATAGTTATAATCCTAATGATAATAAGCACCTCCCTAATCATAAGCAGTGCTAGAAATGTAGACTTTTATCCACATGTTTGTGGCATATTCTCAGGAAATGTGTATTTGCACTTAAAGAGTTCAATATTCAGAACTGAATGATTTTTGTCTGATGCTTTCATGTAGTTCTTCCAATGTATGGAGGTTTGCAGTGTCAAAGCATGGCATGACGTTTAGGGAAGCCGCTCCTGTATATCTGCAACTTGTGGACTTGGGTTCAAAACTTGCCTGTATACAGTTAGCACTTCCATTTACATCATATCACACTTCACCCCTGCAGGTTTGTTGCACACACTTTGTTTTACAAGTTCCTCCCATAGATGAAAATCGGATATATCAGTAGATTGTGTGGGCCATAATTTTTTATAATTACTCTATCTACAAAAATTTCCTGAATAACTCATTGAGTTAATAACTCATTAACTGCATGTGCATAAGCAGAGTCTTGCTGGAAATACACATATTGACTTTCAATGTTGGTCAGTTTTCAGAAAATGGTGTAAGTTATTTTTGTACCTCTGTACATTTATTGTGTGTTCAAAAACATGGCTCCTATTATTTTTTATGAATTTATTGCATACTATACATCAGTATTCACATCGTGAAAGGGAAACTCATATGTAAATTTTGTTTCTCTGTACTCCAATATCTTGTTATTTTGCGACAAAACCTAACCAAAATAAATAAAATTGTACCCCATCAAAGAAGAATATTTAAGTGTGGTAAATCTTATCTATCATTAACATTTTGCAAAATATAGTTACAAAAATGTACCAGACACATAATAATGCACCTGCAATTCCTGGACCACAGTAGTCTTGAAAGCCTTCGGTATCATAGTTTGGTAGGTTGCTATTACTAGGCATCTTGAAACTTCTGTTTACTGTGCAAGCTGCCATAGAAATATTTCCCAATTTCATCCATCTTCTCTTCAGTAAGAATTTGCTTTTTTACCCTTTGCTTTCTATAAAAAAAATTGACCCTGTATCTTAAATTTGTTCTCAAGTCTTCAACATTTATGTGGAATAGGTGTATCAAGAAAATGTGTTTCAAATCAACCAACTTCCCTACAAAATTATATAAATAATAAAAAGTATTGTATGTATGGAGAGACATAATTACTGTTGAGATGAATCAACAACTTGTTTAAATGCTTTTCTCTCCTCTTAGGTCTATTCAAAACTAGTTTCCAAGAACCTCTTTCCCATCATCAGTTGTGTGGTTGGCATGAATGATTTGGTTCTGGTTGTATTGTGGTGCCCTCGGTTAAACTGATGTCATCTGCAGTGGGAATTCAAAATCTATAACTTTTTTTTTGTTTTTGGAAATAAAGATGTTTTTCAAACTGCTTAGTTCTAATGACTCCTTAATATGTGTCAATAATTTTATCTCCGTTTAATGTTGTAGTATGAAGCCAATAAATGATGTGCTACAGCAGTGCTGACCATTCATGTACTGAAATTTGATGTACCTCACAATTTTGGTATTCCATTTGGTGGATTTTGAATAACTTGGTTCTTGGTATGCTGTTTTATAGGATAATTTAATAGGTTTCCAATATTAAATGCTATTTTGTGGTGCCAATTTTATGCTAAATTCCTTGAAAATTTTTTCAAAAATTTCTGAAACCATTTTAGATTATTTGTAGAATTTACTGTATTTGAATCTGGATTTCTCCAACTTTTCTAAAGTAGTGATTTCTATACTCTGCAACATATCTATAAGAGTGTGATACAATATTGATGTGATTTATTAAGTAACGTAACCTAAGGTGTAATAGCCCAAAGTGGATCTGAGCCTGCCAACCCAACTGCCGGCCTCACACCCACATATGCAAAGCAGAGGTGGGCGATCATCCAACCAATATGGAGAGATGTGGTCAGTACTTCCCCACCCCCAGCTGGAAAATTGACATTCTAGACCAGGGTTTGCTACCTAGTATAGCTCCTCAATTTCCTCGAGATGCTGAGTGGGCACCAGTCCTATACCCGGGACTTAAATCTGCACCCTCCAAGGTGGGATCGATTCCAGGTGCATTTGGATGCAGGAAACCAAAACTCACGCTCTAGCCCGCTACGCCACAGTGCAGGATGATTTATTTAGTACTATTAGAAAATACATCTTGGGCTCTTTCTGAGCTGGGCTTTGGCGCTTTTGTGAATAGGGAAACCTTACAGTATTATTTGAAGCAAAAGGTTAGAAACAGTGATGTATTTAACATTTGAAAGTAAATGAGTCGGTAATTCAAAAACAAACATCACTTAAATTATCCTTACTTGGACATATTTCGGAGAACGTTTTGTCCCCGTCGTCAGCAGTTATCCGACTGGTTGGATCCGTGGTTTCTTGAAGTGAGCTGGTTGTCTGTGGTGGCATCTGTTGTCTGTGAGATGAACTTCCAAAGAGAGTTTTCAGGCGGCAATTCGAAATTTAAATAGCTCACCATTTCTGGTCTACCAATCATGAAATTGTACCAAATATAAAACTACTAAAATCAGCCGGTAATGCAGCCAAACTAGATGTTTGGGAAAAGTTCCTAATTATAAAAAACAAACACTATACTTTCAATTTCAAATTGCCGCCTGAAAACTCTCTTTGGAAGTTCATCTCACAGACAACAGATGCTGCCACAGACAACCAGCTCACTTCAAGAAACCACGGATCCAACCAGTCGGATAACTGCTGACGATGGGGACAAAATGTTCTCCGAAACATGTCCAAGTAAGGATAATTTAAGTGATGTTTGTTTTTGAATTACCGACTCATTACTTTCAAACCTTTCAATATATTTATATACTTGGTATTTGCTCTTTTTAATGTGTATGGTTTCCTTTTCACTTAGACAAAAAATCTTGCATCAGTGTTTTGCTATTTGCAAACTTTTCTTTCCCTCTCTATTGTTTACCTGTTATTTCAACTTATTATTTCTAATCATTTCACTGAGTCTGGATTTTCTTAATTTCACCTTTTCAACATTTCTCACTTACATATCTCCCTTTTTCTTCCTCCCATTTTCCTATTTTGAATTATTAAACTTCACTTTCTGCTATTTTCAACCTTCTTCCAATTATCTATTATTTTCTTTCATTTGCCCATATCTTCATCTCTACCTCTTATGACTCCATTCTATTGTGTATTCCATTTCTGCAATTTGCCTAGCCATTTTTTTTTGTCTTATTGATATGTCCATATCTTTTGATCTTCTCTGCTTATTTTGCACTTTTTTTTGTAGTCCCCTTTGTTCCCATATTTGTTTTACTCTACTCTTCTGTAATTATTTGTGTTCTAACACTTACTTCACTTGTACTTGCCATGTAGCAATTACATTTTTTTTTCTATACTTCTGTACTTCCTCTCTAAACATTTGCCACATAGGAGCCTTCCTTATTTTCTTAATTGTTAACAACAAATTTTCCTCCCTGTCTTGTTCTGTTAGCACTATTCATTTCCTTTCTGCCATCACACACAGTGGCTTCATGTGTCTACTTTCTGGACATTTTCTCAAGTTGAGCAAGTCAGTTCTTTCTGTTTCATGTATATTCCTGTTGTGATATCTCTCAAATGCTCTGATTTCTTAATATTACTTATGCCACTTCTCTCTTCAGCCACTTGCCTATCAATCCACAATTAGAAGTTTTATATAAATACATTATGTTCTTGTTTCCTTACCTTATTTCTTTCTTCAATTAGCCTCTTGCTTTGTTCTCTTGTTTGTATACTAGATCCTTGTTCATATAAATGCAGTTTCTCTTAACTTTATGCTTATTTTAGTACTTATGTTGACTTATTACTGAATTTTGCGATTATTTTTATTTTGCCTTCTAATTTCCCAAATTTGTTTTTCATATTTCTCTAGTTTTGTGCATTATATCTATTCCTAATATCTTCCCTAATAATTTCCCAAGTCTCCTGAAATGCTCCAATCCCACTTGAGAAACTCATTTTTGAAATTATTAGGTTATGTCTTCTCGTGCTCTATTCTATATTTTCCATTCTATTTAAATTTTCATCTTCATTTTTCTTTGTTTCTTACTTCCGTACTTCCAGCCCTTTAATTTTAATCTCTCTGTGATCTCCCACCTCCTTTATTCCTGTTTACATCTCATTGCCAAACCATTTTCTCTTGTTATCTTTTCTCCTGTCTGTTGTATGATTGCCATGTCAGTTAGCTCCTTTTTCCTCTCTTTGGTGGGAACAATTCTGATATGTCAGCACACCTTTAGTGCCTTTTAGTACTCCTTGTATATAAGTATATTCCCATTTGTATTCTATGTTAAAGGGTTGTGAGTCAATCTGTGAATGAGGCTGTGGAATATAACACATTCATATGGTGTTGGATTGAACTGGTTGCACATGATATAGCTATCTACATGTGTTTGCTTTCTGTAAATGTCTTATTCTAATTTTGTTTGGTTTTTCGTTATTTTTAGGACCTGAATTGGTAAGAGTCCTTGTATCTCTACTTCCCCCATGAATGATATAGACTGTGGAGCCATGTGACATATACTTGGACTTGCATGAACACTCTTTTCCAGTGCTGTAATAGACATTTATTTAGCATTTGTCTTTTTTTTTTTTTTTTTTTTGTTAGTTCAATGAGTAACATTGTTTTTACTATGCAGATTCAACATGCTTGTGTAAATTCTCAAAAAAATCGACAAGACCATTCTTATAGTTTTAATAATTTTGAGACATTTTCAGTGAACATTTTGCATGTGGCAAAAATATCATCAATATATTGTGCCAACACTGAAAAAATATTTGCAGAAATGCTTTAGTTATACAAATTTTGAAATTGCTCTTATAAATTAGCCACAAAAGGCAAAAGGGGCATGGCTACAGGTTGTTGATAACTTTTGTGGACAAAGATAAAACAATGTCCTTTTGCATTCACAATTCAATTATTTAATGTACTCTTCAGTATTTTACTGGTGATTTTGCTTTTGCCTAGCCATTGTTTCATCAAATCAATTACTTTTCTTTTAGCTGATATATAAGGACTTATTGGGTGGGGGGGGGGGCCACAAAACTTTTTACTTTGTGTCTTTGTTTATGAATTTTTTAAGGAATTTGGTAACAGCGACGTCCAAAGCAATTGATAAAACTATTTGCAGTCAGTTTTTCTCATCATGTGACTTACATTTCGATTTTTTTAGGGACTAGTTTCCAGAGCTGTTGCTTCCATTTTCAACCACTATGGTCCAACTAGCTATGTGACATACTATGATAAACCGACTGCCAATAGTTTTATCAGTTGTGTTTTTGGATTAGTTCATGAAATCTAGGGAATTTTGAATGCTTGGGAGATTAGTTACAGCTTAAAATTAAAAAAAAAAAAAAAAAAAAAAATTAAAAATATATATGTTGGATGTTGCAAACATTGAGGTGCATTTTGCAAAAAAGAATTATTAAATATATGTATTGGTTTCAGAGTAGTGATATAAAAGATAAGATGCTGCACTATGTTGTACATAATTAAAAAGGCACTTATCAAAAAGGCACATTTTATATAAAACTTTTAAAGCTCATTTCCCATAAAGTACATTTTTCAAAACCTTAACCTTGAATTATAAATTATTGTTCCTACCGACTCTTATAATTTATTATTGGGATTTGCTTTACTTTCTCCAACTTCAACACTAATATTCGTGTTCTTAATCTTGAAATTAAAAAACTACTGGATTTAAAGGCTACTTTTTGTGCTTGTTACTCTGTAAACATAATTGGGCAAGTTACCTGAATTATGTAAATTAATTGTTCTTTTACACTAGCCTGTGTAGGCCAAAGTTTGGAAAGGTAGAGTCAGACTGAAAAATTCAATGCCATAGCCAGGATTTGGGGCTGATAGTCAAGTTGCCAAAAAAAAAAAAAAAAAAAAAAAAAAGGGGGGGGGGTGGATATAACAAACTGAAACAACTGGAGGTGTATCACCTTGCTCTCCATTCCAAGCAAAGTACTTTCACAAGTCATTCTGAATTATATAAACGATTCTGTAGAAAGAAACTTTCGAAAGGAACAGGTGGGATTTTGGCAACATTGCAGTTGTGTGGATCTCATCAATACATTCCAAATCATCCTGGAGCAGAGTATGGAATGGAGGAATACCCTCTACCTCACATTCATGGACTTTGAGAAAGTCTTTGATTCTGCAAATTAAAGAAACATGTGGAAGACCCTCAAGGAATACAGAGTTCCTTCAGAAATCAAGATCATGAAAGGGATGTACAAGGGGTGTGAGTGTCAGGTTCTTCATGAAGGAAAACTAACAGTAACAATAAATGTCAAGTCTGGAGTGAAACAATAGTGTGTTCTTTCCCCCACTCTGTTCCTGTTGGTCCTGGATAGCATGATGAAGAGGGTAATGGGAGGATGGAAGAGGGGTGTTAAAGGGGTAATGAGAGAGAGGCTTGAAGATCTTGACTGCAGATGATATTTGCCTTATGGCACAGTGGTTACCGGAACATAGAGGACAAACTTAAGAGGTGGCAGGAGGAAGTAGAATGTGCAGGTCTCATAATCAATACAAACAGGACCAAAGAGATAAGGATTAATTCTGATGTCAGGATCAACTTGACAGTAAATGGACTGAGTCCTTCCTCTACCATGGAAGTATAGTTACAACTGATGGGGGAGCAGAGGAACATGTTTGAAACCATATTTGGAAGGCAAATGGTGCATTTGTCCAGTTCTATCCCGTGTGGAAAAATAGGAACATCTTTAGGAAGACTAAGCTCTGCCTGTTCAACAGCAATGCAAAATCGATTCTTCTATATGGCTGTGAAATGTGGAAAGTTACAAAACGGATCAACAACCAGCTGCAGGTGTTCATAAATAGATGCCTACGTCAAATAACAAATATGAGGTGGCTGGACATAATCTCAAATGAAGATCTTTGGACTGTGACTAATCAGCAGCCAATTGCTATCCATATCAAGGAGAGGAAGTGGCAATGGATCGGGTACACCCTAAGAAAGCTGGATGGAGCTGTTGAGAGGTCGGTGCTAGACTGGAACTCTCAAGGCACCAGAAAGCGAGGTCGACCCAAGAAGACCTGGAAGAGGATGATGAAAAAGGAAATTGCAGAGATTGACAAGACCTGGAGAGAAGTTAAGAGGATGGCCAGGAACCATATTGTGTGGAGAAATTTTGTCAAGGTCCTATGCTCCAAAGGGAGCAAGAGGAGATAACTAACAAACAATAGCCAGGAATTGAACCACATGGTAGCCCAATGGTTAAGAGCAGCCGGACAGAGACCAGATCTTTATTAAGTGGCTCAAATCCCAGCTATGGCATTGAATTTTTCTGTCTGACTCTACCTTTCCTTACCATAATTATACTTCTCAGTTTGATAGTTTTTATGGAGGGAAAAAAGAACGAGCCATTATTTGTTTGTATTTAGAAGCATAGTTCTAGTCATATTCCTAAAACAAAGCAAAAGCTTTAAAATAAAAACAACAGAATTGAAATATCTTTAAAAACAGTGAATATATTAGGGATAAATCTGGTTACAGCATACAAAGGTGCCACATTTTGAATAATTAAATTAGACTTGTAAATTAATTCTGTGAAATTGAAATTAGGTTCATCTGGCATAAAAAGAGGTATTATGTTTTAAGACTTCAATAGCAACTTTGTATGGTGGATTATTACAAAGAAATTCATTATTGAATATCACTGATTTTTATTCCCCTTTTTATTCTCATACCACACCTTAAAGACTCAGATTTTTTAAACTTGTTAAACTCTTCCACTAGCTTTTAGTTAATTGATGGACATTAATCATTTTTTTACACTAGCCGTATATAGGCTAAGGCTTTTGATATTGCATTTGTGACAGTAAAGCATCTTATCTTATCTTATTTGCACTTTCAAAAGTGGAAAGTTATTGAATTTATTTACTAATCATTTGGCCAAATTATATGTGGGGACATTTATGCTACTAGTAATAGGTCTTGTGGCTTTTCCAGTTTTTATTGATTTTTGTTAACCCATATACTCTTGGCAATGTTGGATTATTTACTGTAATTTTGTGTAATTCTTTCTTGTTAATTAACGTGCTTACTTCTAAGGTTTTGTTTTTAAATTCAGTGGAGTAATTATATGGGTTGATTTCCATTTTTATGTGATTATTTTCCTATAATAGGTCTACCATCTTCTTTATATATTCTGATTTGTCCATAATTACTAGCTTTTCTCCTTATCTGCTTTAGTATATATTACTTATTTGCTTTTAACACTAGAACCCCGGTAGCAGTTATTTTGACCATTCTTGATATTTGAATAAGTTTAGCTCCTCCGGTTTTTTAAAACGAGGCTTGGTCTTTCATGACTTTTCC
Organism: Mantis religiosa; assembly: GCA_030765055.1. Classification (NCBI taxonomy): domain Eukaryota; kingdom Metazoa; phylum Arthropoda; class Insecta; order Mantodea; family Mantidae; genus Mantis; species Mantis religiosa. The sequence goes on from CM060951.1 coordinate 77,904,732, forward strand.
TGATATAACCTCTAGTTTTATATAGTTTAATAATTTTTGGCATATCATCATTTACATGGATTTTTTTTTTTTTTTTTTATGTTTGACCATGGAACCCGGAGACAGTAATTTTTTACTGTTATAATTTTTGGGGGGTTTTGCTCACCTTGTCGTTGGATTTCTCATTGTCACTTATATGCTTTTCAACCACTGTCTGTCTTCATGCCAGCTGTTCATTATAGTGGTGTACATTAGGCTTTCGCTCGCATTGTCGTTGGATTTCTCATAGTGGTGTACATTGTGAATCTATTCCTTAAAGATGTCTCATCGTTTGAAACCAGATGCAATCTTAGCTATATTTCATGATATACCAGACGATGTATCAGAAGGTGATCTTTTTAGACAACATGATAGTAGTGAATATGATTATCAACCTCCAGCTTTTTCAGAACAGTCGGAAAATTAGTCATTCAGTGAAGATTATTTGAATGGTAACTTGTATTCTGCTTGCTTTAGATATTACATAAGATGAAACTGTATTCCTATTATGTGCATTTATATAGTTATTCCTTTCCTTTTTTTTGTACACAATATATACATATTCTGTGTCAATTTATTTATCTGGTCTGTTCACTGTTCATTCATTCAATTCATTGCCAATAAGCCTGATAAGTTTGGTATGAAATACTGAATGGCTGAAGATGTGAACTCAAAGTATCTCTGTAATGCTATCCTATATCTGGGGAAGGATAATCAGTGGCCTCAGAACGAATCTGTTCCAGAACATGTTGTGATGTCTCTAACAAATGTTTTTCTAAAATAGGGTCGAAATGTCACCACGTACAACTGCTTCACTATCACTAGCTAAAAGACTAAAGAATATCAAGACGAGAAGTTCCTGATCACCTAAGAAATTCCACAGCTCCACTTTATGACATTCTCATGAAAATAAACTATAATATTTTGCTAACCAGCTACCAAGAATGTAATTATAATGAGTACACTTCACACTCATGTGCAATATCTGCAGCATCTAAGAAACTTCCTGAAAGATTTAAGTTTTGGAACAAGACTAAATATGCAGTGGATGTGATTGATCAGATGGCACGATTGTATTCCATTCATGCGGTGCCCACAGATGGCCAATTCGTGTTTTTACAACATATTGGACCTAGCTGCCGTCATTGCTTTGATAGTGTTTTGAGAAATAACTGGCAAGAAACTTTTCCCAAGTAGGCTAAGCGAAGCCTACTTGGGAATTAGACAACATTGTATACAGACTACTCCAACCGAAGAACATCCAAACCCTAATTGCCGATGAGAGTGTCAAGTAGAACATAAATGCAGACAGAACAAAGCAAGCAATTTGTCTTGTGTGCAAGAAAACAGTATGTAGAAAATGCACAGCAGAAGTTAGAAAAGTTTTTACGCGTGTAAAATGCAAAGTATGAGTGAATATTCAAAATAATGAATGGAACGTTCTCTAAGTATTAATAGTGTTGTTGTAATGTAATAGGGTTAAGAATATAAAGATGTGCATTTGAGTATTACCTGTTCTATTATATATAAAGTTAAGTTCTCACATTCATAATCCCAAATATGCTTAGTTGTACTATTACACTATATTCCGCCTTTCTGAGAATTTCAGCTATTTTTTTTTTATTTGAATAAACATACCGTTGAACACTACAAAGAAAAAAAGAGTACATTTTCATTGCATGGGCTTTTTTATATTGGTATTACTAAATTAAATTTTTTTTCTCCTAACTCTCCATTTCCACAAGATTGTTAGACAAAAAAAATTAGCATAGAAAATTTGAATGTATACCCTAGAAAAGCAACTGTCCATTAATGCATACATACACAGTGATATGTTGCGCAGTTAATAATAATAATAATAATAATAATAATAATAATAATAATAATAATAATAATAATAATAATAATAATAATAATAATAATAATAATAATAACAATAATAACAATAATAACAATAATAACAATAACAACAATAACAACAATAACAACAATAACAACAATAACAACAATAACAACAATAACAACAATAACAACAATAACAACAATAACAACAATAACAACAATAACAACAATAACAACAATGACGACGACGATCATAATGACGATCATAATGACGATCATAATGACGATCATAATGACGATCATAATGATGATGATATCAAACTGGTAAGAAATATGTTGTAAAATTTACTTGGAAAAGGCAAAGAAAATGCGAACGGTAAAAAATGACTGCTACTATAGTTAACGGTATCTAGTGAGTGCCGGAGTTCTAGTCTTAAGTGATATTATGATACGGTAATTAAAGTTTATTTTCTTTTCATTCTTGATTTGGTTTACTATTTTGGAGCATTTGTGTTTCACTGTTTCTATTTTCTTCATTTAACGTTTGTTTAGCAATTTGGATTTTAGTATCTACTTGGAGTAGTCCACATATATTTTTAAGTCTTGGTTAAGTATATTGAATTCTGCATTGTAAAAGTTTGCTTAATAAGTTAACTACATTAACATTTGATTTATTTGCTTGATATGTTAGATTATGTTTTGTTTTCTTGGGTTTTCTAAATATTTGGTTTTTCTGCATAAGTTTTCAAGCTTCTTTTTCAGTTTGGCTGCTTTGTTCTCCATTTTTACCTTAAGATATTCAAGCAGATTGTTTTCGAAGTTCTCCCAAATTATATTTCCTGAATTAGTTAGTACAGTTCACATCGAGGTCTACCCAAATGTCCAAAGACTCCGCCCTCTATCTCCCGGGAGTGATGGAAAACTCTGGGATTCTTTCCTTAGGGCAATATCTGGAGTTTAAAAAGCCCCCCCCCCCCCATCATCAACAAGATGGGTGGATGTGGATATGCCACTTATGTGCGTCAGCTCCTCAGGGAAGACTACCAAATAACCTCGGTGGGGCCGCTTGGTGATCTAGCATACCTTCTGCTAGCTCTGCAGGCTATTACCCAGGACCTTTTAGGCAACCCTCTGCCCCCTCTGGGCGGCCAGAGCCTGACAGAGGTACCCGAGCTCCCACGGGTACCAGGAACACACTGCCCCCTCAAGTCCAACCCATTCCGAACAACTCCCATTCGGAACAGGCTTGAATGTTCGGCCCGAGGTTCCTCTGGTAGCGTCAGAGGTAGCACAAGTGCTATGGATCTGCAGCGCTCGCAGCACAGCAGCTGAAGGGGACGGATTGTCTCCCCTATGGGAATGTAGTTAGTACATCATACATCGTTTTTGTAAATTATGTCCTCCAACGTTGAGTCATATCGGACGTGAATGAATTGGATGAAATGATGCTCAAATGAGTCCAGGGTCCATGGAGCTTAGAGTTACCCGACATTTGTCTTTCAGGATAAGGGAAAACCCCGGAAAAAAACCTTATCCAGGTAACTCACCCTGACCGAGATTCGAACTCGGGACCTCTTGAACGTGAGGCAGACATGCTACCACCACACTACCGAGGTGGGCACATATAATACATCTCTATAGTATTTTTATTTATGTAGTGTTTATTCTTTTCTATTTTCAAAAATTTTTTCTCTGATGCTTTTTGTGGTTTGCTATTATCAAATTTTACTATTATTCTAACAAAATTGGGCACTACTTTTTTTTGTGATATGCATGTTAATAAATCATATGTTGGCTCAATTATCATTCTTGTAACTTAATTTGTAGTGTTAGAAAATTTAACTTTAAGATGATACAGGAATTCAGCTATATAGTGGTTTCAGTGCAAATCATGTGCATTATTGGAAGGAGTTCCAGATATGGCCATTAAATACCTGGCTCACCAGCAATAGCTGCAATATGAAAGAAAATCACTTGGAAAAGAACAATGTCACAATTTGCAGCTTATTATTTAAACTTACAATTTTTGTGTTACTTCAAAATTTCTAAGTCCAAACTTTGTGTATCTTTCATATCTATTTATACAGTAAAACCTGCATAAAATGGATCCCTTATTTGCTGGAAACCTGGAAAAATGGAAAATAAATTTGGGAATGCAGCTGTTTCCCATATAAAATTATACTCTAAGCTGGAAAACTGCCGAATGCAGAAACGGAAATATTTTTCGGGAACTGTTTGCGTAAATAACCTGATTAAAGCAGATTATTTTATGTGTAATGGGTTCAACATACATATTTAAAAAGTGCAATAATTTTGAGGGAAACTGCACTTGCACCAAAGTTCCATGAACCATAAAATCATAAACTGTATTCTTTTGAGGTAAAGTTGCAGATTGGAAAGGGAAAACTAAAAACAGACAGAGGAACTAGGCGATAAACTACAATTATTTTATGTAAGTTCATAGTACATCATACATATTAGCCTATTATTATTATTATTATTATTATTATTATTATTATTATTATTATTATTATTATTATTATTATTATTATTATTATTATTATTATTATTATTATTATTATTATTATTATTATTATTATTATTATTATTATTATTATTATTATTATTATTATTATTATTATTATTATTATTATTATTATTATTATTATTATTATTATTATTATTATTATTATTATTATTATTAATATTATTATTAATATTATTATTAATATTATTATTAATATTATTAATATTATTATTATTATTATTATTATTATTATTATTATTATTATTATTATTATTATTATTATTTAAATTTCATTCTATATTATTCCTTCACTGTAAACCTGTGCTGCTATCTTGTAATTTCTTGTATTCAAACACAACCCTCTATAAGGCGGAAGCCTGTGTAAATGGAAAGTAAAAGCCAGAACGATCGTGTTCCATTTTAGAGAGGTTTTACTGTACCAGCAAATTGGATGACTTCCTTAATGTTTAAAATCCCATGTAGATGGCATTATGGCATTACTAATTTTGTGATTAACTTAGAGGGTGAATCCTCAAGTGTTTTTATGGGTAATAATATTATCTTTAAAGCTTGTGGATCTATTTTTTTCCACATAGTAATAAATGGTAATTGAAACTTCATAAGTTGGTAAATGTACTTAGTGAAGACAAATGGAAATTAATTTTTATTTCAATCTCCTGTGTTTGTTGAGAAGAAAGCTACCATTTTAGAACCTTTAAGCAGCCAAATAGGTTGAAACCCCTTAGATTGTACATAATGCATATTGTAAAAGTTAAAAAAATACAATAAACTAAAAACGTCATTTTAGGTCTATTTAATTTTTTTTATATCTTTGTTAACCTTTTGGGTCATAACAGAAAAATGTCCCTTTAACAGACTTTCCACATAGTAGTGTCATAACATACTTATTAGTTTGTTCTCTAGCTGCAGACATCTCATAAATATTAAAAGCAGAAGCATTATTAACAGTGAAGTATTCTTCATTTTTGAGTATGATTTATGAGTCACTATGTTTACACTGAAACTTCACTTACTTGTTGTATAACTGAAACATTTTCAAGATTATTCGATCTCATCCTCAGCTGTTTGGTGACTAAATGAACATTCTTCTTCCTCCACTACTACGGTGCTCCAATCCCTCTGCCATCTGGTGTTAGGGGCACTAAGTTTTGATACTTCATTTAATGCCGGGATTTCAAAATTTATAACTTTATCATGGTTTTTGGTTATGTATATTTTTTCCCAAATATCCAATTCTATGGATGTACTTAAAGATTTTAACAATTTTATGTTATGACCAATGTTGTGGTTTTCTGTCCAAAATTGGTGTGACACTGCAGATTTTTCTGTTTGTTTCAACTTTATGTTCCTCTGGTGGAACAACTTTATGTTTCAAAAACCGTGATAAAGCTATAAATTTTGAAATCCCGGCATTAAATGAAATATTAAAACTTAAGTGCCCCTAACACCAGATGGCAGAGGGATCGGAGCACTGTAGTAGTGGAGGAAGAAGAATGTTCATTTAGTCACCAAACAGCTGAGGATGAGATCGAATGATATTGAAAACATTTCAATTATACAACAAGTAAGTGAAGTTTGAGTGTAAACATATTGACTCATAAATCATACTCAAAAATGCAAACATCTCGTCTCATTGGTTTGTAACCGTTCTCTTCCACATATTCAGACAGCTCCAGGCATATCAGCTACAATATCTCAGGTCTTATATCAAGAACCTGCGGTTATGGTGGTGCTACTTGCTTAATGTTTACAATTATGAGAATGTTTCAGATATAAAATTGATTTTAAATTAGTTGCTATTAAGCTAATGTAATAAAGATTATTCACTCCAATTATTAATTCACTATGTCCATTTAATTGCTAAAATAATTTATCTTAAGGGCTTATTATAACATCAAGTACATGTAATTAATACACAATTGCAATAAAATCACTCTCTAACAATCAAACTATATGTATCTTTCATATCTTATTTTTTGATTGTCCTCCTCTGAGGTGCTGAGTTTTCTAGGTTACCCATAGGTTCAAACACTGTGGTTGCCGAGCTATTGGGTCCTATTTACTGCTTATTCCTAATCCTTAAGTAGCTTATTTTCATCTTTATTTTTATTTCTTACTAAACCTAAATATTTTCCTATTTTATTTTGTTTTTCTTAGATTTTACACTCATCTTTTTACTCATAATTTCACTTGATAGAATGGACCCCTTCACCCTATGTAAGTTTTCCATCATAATTCTTGTTTCCCCCAAATTCTGTAAGTAAATGCCAATATCTATTATTATTTGTATTATACAACAAACATTTTCCTTGATCTTCTCTTGTTTTTATACTTCTTAATGTCATCACTCCTCTTCTCGCCCTTCCCTTACTGTTCTATCAGATATATCAACATAATTTTCTCTAACCTGTGTCGTTTTCAACTCTCTGTAAATATACAAATTTTTTAAGTTAAAATTGGAAAATATTACCTCCCTTTCTATATCCTCAACCCTTAGTTTAATTCTTTCCAGAAACCCTTTTCTAAATACATGCTTATTCCTCCAGATATCCCCCTCCCCCCAGCCAATTTCATACAGAGTTCCTGTTATGCTCTTATTCAAGTATATATTGTTTAGTAAGTGTTTGCTTTACTTCCAAACATTGCTGTGAAAGTTTTTGATCATCCAATCACTCTTTAATTTTAAGCCAATATAAACTTCAATACTCTTTCTATAAATTTAGCTTTGCCACCAAATCTTACTAGGTCCCAATAGGACCCATGTGAAGAAAATGGAAAGGAAGGTATGGGGTGATAGTGATGAAGTGTAGTGATGAAATAGAATAGAATAATGGTTCCACCTTGATCATGAAAGAATGTTTAAAAATACAAAAATGCAAAAAATCCTAAAAGTATTAAAGAGAAATTAGTAAAAGAGTGAGTTACAAAATAACAGTTCAATACCAGGTAATAAACATTAGATAAGGGAAGATGAAATGTTGGTAACAGAGAAAAACTTATGCAAGGTAGACAAATTGAGAAGATTAGATATAGAAGTGAGTCTACAATGAAATTATGAATCCAAGTTAGAGAAGGTTAGGGAAGTGTAAGGTAAACTCGGCGAATTTTGTGGTACTAAGCTTATGATCATTTGTAAGCTTTTGGAAATAGAAAATGAAGTTGAAAATCACTTGAAAGTAATGAGTCGGTAATTCGAACACAAACATCACTTAAGTTATCCTTACGTGGACTTGTTTCAGAGAATGGTATGCCCCATCGTCAACAGTTATACGACTGGTTGGATCCGTGGTTTCCTGAAGTGAGTTGGTTGTCTGTGGTGGTATCTGTTGTCTGTGGGATGAACTTCCAAAGAGAGTTTTCAGGTGGCAAATAGTGCAGCCAAAGTACTTGATGTTATTATTTTATAAGCAGAAAGTCCCTGACACTTTTCATGAAACCAATCATAGCATTCTGTACACTGAATCCATTTCACCATTTTTGTCATTGTTATAGTGACCAGAGCACGATGAACACACAATACCATTTCTTTTCATCACTTTGCTTCAATGGCTTCTGCTAGTTGAAGCCTTGCTATCACTAGATTTGGTGGATTTCTTTAACTTCTTAGGCCAAATATCACTGACAGGTTCTTGCGGACCCTAAATGGTCGGCTTGGAGTGTCCACTTTGCACATGGCTGGCAGGAAAAGATGTGGTTTCTGAGCAGCATTTGCCCTTTTCTTGACCCCAACAATGGGGTTGAGAGGCATCAGAGGAGGCTCTGCCGCATCCTTGACATTAATAGTTCCATTTTCTTTTAAGGCATTTGACGAACACACATAAAAGCTGCTTTCATATCATCAGATGAATACTTTGATCTTTACTTGCCCCTAGACATCTGCAACACGCACAGCATTCTGCTTGAGAAAAGAAACCTCTCCCCCATCTCTGTTTTAAAGTAGAATGTAGATATAATCACTCAAAGTATAAACTTGAAAGAAGCGTAGGGACAGTGAAGCACAAATTAATACAAAATTGAATCGAGAATATATTGACACATTGCTTCACTCACACTGTTTATTCACAGGACATGTTCAAGAGCTCTTGCTCCTATCCTCAGCTGATACTCTGATTACATCACGCCATCTATTGACAATACGGAGAAAGAAGAAACCACTACAACTTGCACTAGTCGAGTATCAGCTGAGGATAGGAGCAAGAGCTCTTGAAACATGTCCTGTGAATAAACAGTGTGAGTGAAGCAATGTGTCAATATATTCTCGATTCAATTTTGTATTAGAATGTAGATAACTTGCATTTTTACCACCAGATGGCACTCTTACTAAATCTTTGCAAAATGGCATCTTTGTTTGGTTAAAAAGAATGGGGAAAATGCTAAGAAAAACACTCCGCAATTTAAGCTTTATAAACTACACTGTGTAAATGAATTATTATACTCTAATTAATACTTTGTTTGAAACATATATTAACCTCTTATATCAGCAAAACAGCAGAAACCGGCAGAAAAACAGCAAAAGAATACCATCGATTCACACACTACTTTTCTCTTACAAACAAACCTTTGTCAACTGCTGGGTTTTCCTTTAAGTGTCTAATACAGCCTTTGAAAGAAACTAGAATTGCCTACAAGGAGGAACTCCGTAAGCCAGAAGATGCCTCTATCTATAGGACTCTTCAACAACTTTGATGTGCATCATTTCAATATCGTTATGAGCCAATAGAAAAATAAAATGAAATTACCCATGCCACAAAATTAGCCGAGTGTATCTTATAAGGAAAGTTGAATAATTAGAGCAAAGTGGCAGAGATAAGTTAAGAAGCAGCAGCAAATAAGTAGGGGAAAGAATAAATAGAAATCAAAGGAGAAAGTGGATAGATAGAGAAAATTTAGGAAATGCTCCCAAATAGAAACTGTAGAGGAGGAAGCGTCGTCATACAGAATATAACCATGGTGTTTGGCTGTATGGGATCCTAAGATAAATATAAAATACTCCATTTAAAGGATAATTGTAAAATGTGTAAATGTAAGTGTAACCTTAACAAACTCAGTATTCAGTACTTATTGTAATTCAGATATCTGACCTGTTTGATTTACTAGATTTTAGTTGCTTGAAAACAAGTTATTGTTCACTTAATTATTCATTGAGTCATAAGGAGTTACTTTCACTGTTAAAACATTTTTTAATCTCTTGCATAGTTTCAAGTTAAGTAATCCTTGCTAAGGAAGAAATTATTTTTGTTTAGATAGTTTTAAAAGTACTAATAATTATTTTTAGGAGGTTCTCTGTATCTCATTCTGATTCACCTGTTGTATTAAAAAGAAACTTTTGTGGGAAGACAAGGACTCTGTTTAGTTTCTCTTAAAAT